>CM038042.1:144949436-146149436 GCA_021397845.1 Areca catechu | reverse complement strand
GTAATGTTATCTACATATATCAAATATAATAATGAACATTAATGGCAATCCGATAATGTGATAGTTATTAAAATATTTTAATTAACCTAACTTTATATAATTAAAATTGATATTTTTAGGTTGTGTTTTATAGAAAATGATTTTATTAATAAGAAGAGCTCAATTTTAGGAGTCTAACGGCGTAAATGGCACTCGAATCAGACTTGAAACGAGCTCAGAAATGAATTTCAAAGAATTAAACAAGAAATGCATGAATTTTGGAGCAACCGGTCCACCATGGACCGACTGAATGGTCTATAAATAGCTTTGTGATCCACAGGATGCCATGGCTGTAGTCCACGAAATAGAGTCATGGACCGCGAAGCCCATTTTGAGCCAAAATCACTAGATTTGCTGCGCCATCACCGCCCAAGCCTCTGGTACCTTCCTTGCTGACCGGAGAAGCCTCCCATAGCCGAAAAAATGATCGAAAAAGCTATTATTTTCCTTCCTTTTCACTGCTTCCTAAGCGGTTTGGCCCCGGAGAAGCTGCTGGCACCTTCCCCTAGCCACCGAGAAGGTTCCCATGGTTGGAGAAATCATCATCCACCTCCCAAGTCATCGATTTTCGGCCACCATCCGAGATCCAAGTCATCGAACATTTGCAGCCACCATCCGAGCCATCCAAGCCGTCAGACACTTGCACAGCCATCCCTCTTTGTTCCCTGTTTGGCCTCCCAGTTGCTAGCCATCTTTCTCCCTCCTGAGATCCCCATCACCAGCCATTTCCCTATGGATCCGAGCCACGAAGATTGTTGGAACAGTCTGGAGATCATTGGAACAGTCCAGAGATTGTTGGAACAATCCGGAGATCATTGGAACAATATGAAGATCATTGGAACAGTCCGGAGATCGTTGGAGTTCAGTTAGAATAGTGGAATGGATGCAGTTGGATCATTGGAGTTCAATTGGATCGGTGGAATAGAATTTTGTTAAAGAAACCATAGGTTGTTGGTGCTCGCTGCCTATAAAATCCTGACTTCTCAATCACGGGAAAACATGAAGTCTGGAGTCCTCCTCTTCTCTCAATCCTTTATCTACTCCACTCCAAGTACTGTCTTCTCCATTTTCCTCCCTTGCTTCCACTTCTCTTCCATCTTTGTGATCCCTGATTGGTTCCTACTCCCACTGCACTGGCCCTGGTTCCCACTCTTCTCTCTCCACCACATCTCTGGATTGCTCCATCTTCTAGTATCTTTGGATATGTTGCAGCTTCACTTTGGAAGCCTGATCTCCATCAAATTTGGAAAAGGAGTTTTATATTTTAGATGTGTTCATTTGATGTACTCCTCATTTTATGAAATGAAAAGAGCTTTCGATTAATTTATATTTTTCTCTATCTTGATTGAAGTAGATTCATGAGCAGTGATAAGCTTTTGAGATAAGTTTTCTCTAAATGAATATAATTTTGACTGATCTATTCCTAAAAGGGACGGGCCGTGATCTATAAGTATGGGCCATGATCTACAGGTACAGGCAGTACTCTCATTAAGATAGATCATATCTGGATTATTTTTATCACGATCTATTTCTAAAAAGGATGGGTCGTGATCTACGAGTACGGGACGTATCTCATTAAGATAGATCATATCTGGATTATTTTCACTGCTAATTTCTTTTTAGTTCAATTTCTATTATATATTTTACTTTTGAAATAACTCAAAGGTCCTTGCAGATTCGACCCTTACTCTCACTACTCTACACAAGAATAGTGAAATTAAGGTATTAAATTAGTGCGTAGCGATGCGCATCAGATTTTTAGCACAATTGCTAGAGACCTTTTGGCATTATTTTAAAAAAATCAAAATTAAAAATTGATAGTTAGTATTTTTTTATGTACAATTGAACATACTTAAAAAATTTAGAAAACTAAAATCTAAAATATATATATATAAATTTTGACATCCTCATAACTTGGTAGGAGATTAGAAACTTAACCATCAAACTAAGAAAAAGTAATTAGCATAATTTTGTTTGTTCGATAACTTCAAGATGTGGATACCTTGCTTGCTGCATTCATCTTTTCATAACTGACTTAAGGGCATTTAACCTCATTAATCATATAAGGTGGGGAGTTTATTACCCTTAACCCACAAATTATTTCCTTGCATGTACATTGATCCAGACTTTAACCTTAAAATTAATTAGATGCCAGCCCTAGAAAATTCAAGCTCGATAGGACAAGGGAACCTTAGAGTTGGATTGGGTTCAAATTAGTTAGTTGCTCGGTGTCTAAGATAAGTTGTTCCTGGACAAGAGCCTGAAGGAAGGTGGTTCTTTAATTGGTTTCATTTGCTTACCTGGTCAATTTTAATTGGTATCTAAGGCAAGCAACAAGGGGACCCCCACCAACCTTGTACTTACCTGGCCGGATCAGTTGATTGATCTTGGGCTTGGAGTGCTCAAAGGTAACCTTGGAACAGTTAAGAGCTGTCTAGATTTAAGTTAATCTTAGGATAGATTTGATTTTATTTGTGTTAATTGTTTGAAATAATAATAATAATAATAATAATAACATAACTCTCTTTTCTATCTAGCCTTGGATTCTCTTAAAAGATTTTCTTTTAGCTCTCCTCTCATTCTTCCAATTTTCTATTAATTCAAAAAAAATCTTTCTCATTCTTCCAATTTTCTATTAATTCAAAAAAAAAATTTCTCCCCCTTCTCCTCTTCAAAATAAATAAATAAATAAAACACCCAACCATGTACCATTTCTCTGAGTCTAGGTATGACCAAATTTATCAAGATCAAACTCATATAGCCTATAGCTAGGAGAAAATCTAAATTTTGATACTGGCAACCTAGGTTGGGGGGTTCAACCAAATTTTTCATGGCAACCACATCTAGTGATTACCCCGATACCTCAAAGATCTCCGTTCGTAGATGCATTTTATTATGATTAGCCTTATTCAGATTGTCAACATTTTCTACTCCTTATAGCCTATTTTTTCAAGAGAAGGTTTTACAAGCAATAGAGCGGATCAGAAAAATTAGTCAGAACCCACCTCCCCCTCAGACTAACCCAGAAGTTGATAGGTTTGCTCAATCCCAACAAGTAATTATGCCTCAGCAGCAACCTATTGATGAGCTTATGAATCAGAATGATCGATTATTAACTGAAATTGATAGGGAGTAGGTAGGAATATCGCCTAGTCAGTCCGAAAGTAACTTAGAGGGATATTACCTAACTCAAAAATTTAATTATAACCTAGAGGGATACTACCAAGATGAAGAGACCCTTTAATTTTTTCTGAACAATCAACCATAACTGTCAGGAATAAATTGGTTACGAAATAGCCCTGCACTATCATAAATACCCATATAGATGATTTGACTGAGGCAGAGAAATCAAACTGGTGGGACGAACCACTTCCATCATCATCCTACTCATCGATGGCTCCCTTCCAATGTGCCCTAGAATTATCGACTCTTTTTTATAGGTTGGAAGAAGAAATTGATAATATGATGGAATTAATTAAGGATCCCCAGGAACCACAATAGAATAACACAACAGGGGAAGCCATACCTCCAATTCATCCCTAGAAGTCATTAGCTTCCTATATAGCTCATTGTGAGGTAGATAATTTTAATATAGATGGATATATCACATGGAGGGATAACCTATTCGATATACTACATTTCAAACCCATCCCACTTTTGATGGAACAATATGAGCCAACACCTAGCCCCCCAATAGCTCCTCCGTTAGAATCACCATCGGATTTAGAATTGAAGCAGCTTCCGGTTACACCTACCGACACCCTACCAGTGATCTCTTATCAGGAAGACCAAATAGTTGGTATTCTAAAGATGCATAAAAAAGTTGCTGGATGGGATGTTTATGAAATGAGGGATAATGATCTTAAAGATTTTATAGCTGATTTCTCTATATTTGTACTACTTTCAAGGATCGCCTCCAAAATCTATCTTTTATTTTAAAACGATGTATGGAGATAGATTTACAATTAACTTGGATAAAGTGCCATCAGGAAGGGATGATGTTAAAACATATCATACCTGAGAAAGGGATTAGGGTATATCTTTTTGAAGTTAGAAAAACTTCTAAGCTACCACCCTTGCTCTCGGCCCAACATACATAATCCCTTCCTAGTTGTCGATCAAATTATAATAATACTTTTAAATCCTGGTCTAGCATGCTTGCTTGATGCACTCTATGGATCAGGGATAATCATGGTAGACTACTCTATACATGTTTTTCTGCCATGATGACAAGGCCCCCTGATTGATCCTATCTTCTAAAAATCTTAAGGAACATACCTAAGTTCAATATCAGCATCTCTCCCTCTTAGCGTCTAGCTGAAGACGTTAAACTTAGCACTCCTAGGAGACAACCCAGTTTATGCTTTTATTTTTAACTAGTTACTTTCCTCTTTTTTAGAAGAACAATAAAGTGAGGGGAGTATGGTGACAAAGAAACATCCAGTTCAAGCACCCTTCCAGGTGGTATCTTTTCTTGTCATATATTTTTAATATCTCCTTCCATTATAAACAATGGAAATTAAGTAAGGGGAGATAATTAAATTCTCGGGTAAAATCTTAATCAGTCTTTGTGTACCAACCTTTATCTCGATTTCAAAATAATCAAGCTTGCTAAATGATGAATGATTAACGGTTTAGACAATTTTAGAGATATTGAGGGACAAATTATCAAGAAAACCTAATTAATGATAAAGTTTAGACCATAAATTTTTTTAAAGTAATTCCAGACCCTTCTGCCTATTGATCTCAATTAAGACTTTACCTTATACTGGTATAGGTAGAAATATCTAAAAAGTCCTGTTTAAAGTGTAATAAGTATAAGGTTTTTAGCATCTCTTACCGAGAAGCTCCTTCGTCTAAGCAAGCATTGTTGTTCGTGTCAAAAGGTAAGGATGTAAAAAAATTATTTATAAAGACAGTCTTAACACGTAGCCTTTTTGACTCAAGTTAGTAAGCTTGAATGGTTTTTTACGTCTAATATCTTAAAGTCAACTGATTTGGGAGTCATTAGCCTAAAGCTCGCTACAAGGATCATCTAGAAAGCAAGATGTTAGGATATTGTACTGACTCTACATTATTCGATTAAACAAGAAGAAGAAGAAGAAAAAGAAAACTAAATAAACTGATACTATACCATAACCAAAGTAAGTTAGAGGATTTAAAGAGTGAGGTAGAAAGTTGGAAAAAGAAGAACTCTTGAAATTTTCATTGGCTTCACTCAGCCACTAAATGGGTAGAATCGATAATCTGATGAAGTACCTCTTCAATGATCTAACCGGGTGTCAACTAACTTTAGAATTAGTAAGATAATTTTCATTTCCTGGATAAGTTAGTATACATGATTAATTCATCTGCTTTACTCGAGGACGAGCAAAATTCAAGTTGGGGATATGATAGTTATTAAAAATATTTTAATTAATCCAACTTTATATAACTAAAATTGATATTTTATGTTGTATTTTGTAGAAAATGATTCTATTAATGTGAAGTGCTCAATTTTAGGAGTCCAACGGCGTAAACAGCATTCGAATCGGACTTGAAACGAGCTCAGAAATGAATTTCAAAGAATTAAACAAGGAATGCATGAATTTTGAAGTAATCGGTCCACCATGGATCAATTGAATGGTCTATGGATAGCTTTGTGGTCCACAGGATGCCATGGTCGCGGTCCACGAAATAGAGTCATGGACTGTGAAGCCCATTTTGAGCCAAAATCGCCGGATTTGCTGTCCCGTTGCCACCCAAGCCGCCGGCACCTTCCTTGCCGGCCGGAGAAGCCTCCCATGGCCAGAAAAGTTGCTGTTCTCCTTCTTCTTCGCTGCTTCCCAAGCCAATTTGGCATTGGAGAAGCCGCCGGCATCTTCCCCTTGCCGCCGAGAAGGTTCCCATGGCTGGAGAAACCGTCATCCACCTCCCAAGTTATCGGTTTTTGGCCACCATCCGAGCCATCCAAGCCATCGGACACTTGCACAGCCATCCCTCTTTGTTCCGTGTTCAGCCTCCCAATCGCTGGCCATCTTTCTCCCTTCTGAGATCCCCATCGCTGGCCTTCTGCATCGCCGGCCATTCATGGATCTTAGCCACTGAGATCATTGGAACAGTCCAGAGATCATTGGAATAGTCATCGGAATCCGAAGATTGGAACAGTCCAAAGATTGTCATTGAGATTGTTGGATCGGTGTAACAGATTTTTGTTGAAGAAACCGTAGGTTGTTGGTGCTCGCTGCCTATAAAATCCTAACATCTCAATCACGGGAAAACATGAAGTCCGGAGTCCTCTTCTATCAATCCTTCTTTGCTCTTCTCCGAGTACTGTTTTCTCTATTTTCCTCCCTTGCTTCCACTTCTCTTCCATCTTTCTGACCCCCTGATTGGTTCATACTCCCACTGCACTAGCCCTGGTTCCCACTCTTCGCTCTCCACCACATCTCTGGATTGCTCCATCTTCTGGTATCTTCGAATATGCTACAGCTTCACTTTGGAATCCTGATCTCCATTAAATTTGGAAAAAAGGATTTATAATTTAGATATATTCATTTGATGTACTCTCATTTTACGAAATGAAAAGATCTTTCGATTAATTTATATTTTTTTCTATCTTGATTAAAGCAGATTCTTGAGCAATGATAAACTTTTGAGGTAAGTTTTCTCTACCTGAATATAATTTTGACCGATCTATTTCTAAAAGGGACGGACCGTGATCTACGAGTACAGGCCATACTCTCGTTAAGACGGATCATATTTGGATTATTTTTACCGCGATATATTTCTAAAAAGGACGGGTCGTAATCTACGGACACCGACCGTATCTCGTTAAGATAGATTATATCTGGATCATTTTCACTACTAATTTCTTTTTAGTTCAATTTTTATTATATATTTTATTTTTGAAATAACTCGAAGATCCCTGCTCTATATAAAAATAATGAATTTAAGATATTAAATCGATGTGTAATGATGCGCATCATAATATACCAAACATAATCTAAAAATAATGCAGCAAGGTTTCCTTTGGCAAATAATGTTACAACCTTTTAATTCTCAACCCATTACGTCCACGGAAAAGGCCACAGATTAAGTTAGGCTAGCTTTACGCTAACATAAATTTCTTTGCGTGCAACCACGGATCCCAGTGGCCGGCACCGTAGAATTTAGAAAAATCTTTAATTCTTTAAATGCCGATGAGATTATCTACCAAAAAGAATACGTTTGAGATAATGACATAGACATGCAATGACGGCAGATGAGAATATTTTACCAAAAAATACGTACGAGATAATGACATAGACATGCAATGACGGCTCACAAGAAACAAAGTGGTATTTATCACGACCAAGACTGGCACTGCGGTCCACTCGAAGAGGTTTTCTGCTTCTAAAGAGACCATGACCTGATTATATAGTCTTTTCCTACAATACAAGCGAAGAGTTATCGGTCCAATAGACCAGGTGCTGGCATCTTGGGTGGAGATGGCATTGCACATCCATATATTGCAATTCCGTTCTTCCATTCCTTCGGTTTAAGTCCGGCAAAATTTGCGTCGGAGCGGGTCGAACTACGAAAGAAGGCCTAGTTTGTACGATGCTAGAGCATGTAGCTTAATAACTTAAGGCCTCTCCGTAATATTGATTTGGATGAAAGAAGTGAAGAGGATGTGTAATTCAAGTGCAAATTGGATTGTAGTACACCGGTTACAACCCATTTTCACAAAAAATAAATCGAGGAAGAAAGAAGTAATTTGATTTTTTTTTTAAAAAAAAAAAAATAGGTATTCAATTAACTCTATTGGGATTGCGTGCAACGAATTGGATCATTTTAGACTTCTAATTTAATATTTAAATTTATTCAAGCATTTCATCGAACATATCATCGAGGATTTAAATCCTGCCGGGACAGTTCATGCATTTTATCGAACACATCATCAAGGAATTAAATCCCGTTGGGATGGAAACCGTCCTGTCTCGTACCTCTAAGTTTCCGGTACATAGGATGGGTGCGGGACCCCAAAACACTCCTTCGGCCTCCGTCCCGACTATCACGGCATCATTCCGACTGAATCGGGTACCGGTATGGCCATCCTGGAGAAGTCATAATTTTTATTTTAATGTGCGATATCGTGACTCGAGAAGAAGAAGAAGGAGAGGGGAGTACTAACCTAATTGCTTGCTTTCTTGCAGATCCATCGGCATCGGCGCTGGCATCATCGCTGGGAAGTAGGAGGCGCACGACCATGGCACAATCGGAAGGAAGGCTAACAAGATGAGGACCTCCCAAGAATGCAAAGGGAGGAGAGAGGAGTCCGAGGAGGGAGGAAGGAGCCGTCGGGCATTGGCCATGGGGCAACCGGTCGAGCGAGGGAGGAAGGAGCTGTCGGGCATCGGCCATGGGGCTCGCCCTCTAATCCCATTAAAATAGTGGTGTTTTAATGTACCTACGAGGCTACGATGGCAAGACAAGTCATGAGAGCATACGGACTGAAATATATCACGTGGATTGAAATATATCAAAATATACGGACTCAACAGTGATCACGAATTGAAATATATCAAAATATATAGACTGAACAACAATCATGGATTGAAATATATTAAAATGAACGATGAGTCACAGGATATGTAAAATAAATTATACGAACATAAACCCTAAAATAAATATTTTATTATATTTAAATGGACAAGATAGGTTGTAGAAAAAATGATTGCAGATCTATGAATTTTTTTCATTTTCTAATAGATAGATTTCGGATTCTTTTTAACGATCAAATTAATGGTAAAATGGACCTACAATTTTTTTTCGTTTTCTAATAGACAGGTCTCAGATTTTTTTTAATGATCAATTCAACGGTAAAATGAATCACAGATTATTTTTAATGGTCGAATCAGAAACAATGATAAAAAAAAGTCATATCACCAAGAAATCCAGTACTTGAGGTGTGATGTTAAATAGGGGTAAACCTATTTCATAGAAAGCAGATGGCAGAAAAGAGAAACCTGTCGCAGCGATAGTGTTCTTATAAAAGAAAGAAGAAAGCCTTATCTGAAAAAGAAGAGTACACTGCTTATTTTTTAAAATTCCAATAAAAAGCGGTAATTCTTTAGCTCTTGATCTAAAATGTATACTACTTGTTGCCGATCTCGTCGCTGCGCCTGTGGCTTCGGAGCCGCCGATCCGACTAGACCATCTCGCCCCTGGGATCTCCTGGCTCGATTGAACCTGCAAGGCAAGGTCAGAAACCTGGCCGGGGATCCCGGTGAGGGAGCTCCGACGATCAAGTTAGTAGACGGCGAGAGGGAATAGAGTCTCTGAGACGGGCCCCCGAAGGAGTCCCAGACTTAGAGATCGTGCTAGCAAGAAATGTCCCAGAAAGAATAGAAACCCGGCCGGGTCCCTTCACCGAGCTCATGCCAAAGGTCCCCTCTCGGGATCTTGGATCTTGCTCTTGGAACGAAGTCTCCAGCCTTCGTTTCTTGCTTACCTTGTCGTCTATCCTTCCCTTCCTTTTAACTCCTCGTGCTGTTCCTTCGTCTGCCGCCCTTGGAAGGCTCTTTCGTTGCTTCCAATCTCCTTCCCCTTTCTCTTTCCCCTTCTGGATCAAAGAACCAGGCGGCTTCCCTGCCTTGCTTGCCGAGCCTAGTGAGGAAAGAGTAAACGGAGGGTGCCAGGCAGACCGCCGACCAGGCCTTGGGCAAAGCGCGAGCACTCTTCTTCCCAGGCGTTGACAAAACCCGTTATTGGGTCCTGTTTTGTCAGGACTTCGCCTCTCGACTGTGGGACCTGTCGGGCCGATGTAAGCGATGTTTCGCGTGTCACCGCCGACCGTACGGGCGCTGTCTTCGGGGTGCGGCGCGCGCCGCTTGAGAGGCAATCTTGGAGCTCGTGCTCTTGCTCCCTGAAAACTTCTTCGCACAGGTTGGCCTGCCTCGGCCGAGGTGGGACCATCTTAAGGCGCCACCTGGCGAGGGAGCAGGGAGGTCGCCGGCTTCTTGCCGAGGTGGACCCCTCCTGGGCGGACACCTGACGGAGTGGCAGAGGGGCGCCCGACTTCGGCTGAGGTGGTCCCGTCTCTGGATGCCACATGGCGAAGGAGCGAGGGGCCCGGCTCGTCCTCGGTCGAGGTGGGACCGTCTCAGGGTGCCACCTGGTGAGGGAGCGAGGAGGCTGCCGGCTTCGACCGAGGTGGACCCCTCTTGGGTGGATACCTAGCAGAGCGGCAGAGGGGCGCTCGACTTCGGCCGAGGTGGTCCTGTCTCCGGGCACACCTGGCGAAGGAGCGGGGAGGCCGCCGGCTTCGACCGAGGTAGACCCCTCCTGGGTGGACACCTGGCGGAACGGCAGAGGGGCGCTCGACTTCGGCCGAGGTGATCCCGTCTCCGGGTGCCACCTGGCGAAGGAGCGAGGCGCCCGGCTCGACCTCGACCGAGGGGGACCGTCTCAGGGTGCCACCTGGCGAGGGAGCGGGAGGCCGCCGGCTTCGACCGAGGTGGACCCCTCCTGGGTGGACACCTGGCGGAGCGGCAGAGGGGTGCTCGACTTCGGCCGAGGTGATCCCGTCTCTAGGCGCCACCTGGCGAAGGAGCGAGGGGCCCGGCTCGACCTCGGCCGAGGTAGGACCGTCTCAGGGTGCCACCTGGCGAGAGAGCGGGGAGGCCGTCGGCTTCGGCCAAGGTGGACCCCTCCTGGGCGGACACCTGGCGGAGCGGCAGAGGGGTGCTCGACTTCGGCCGAGGTGGTCCCGTCTCCGGGCGACACCTGGCGAAGGAGCGAGGGGCCCGGCTCGACCTCGGCCGAGGTGGGACCGCCTTAGGGTGCCAGCTGGCGAGGGAGCGGGGAGGCCGCCGGCTTCAGCCGAGGTGGACCCCTCCTGGGTGGACACCTGGCGGAGCGGCAGAGGAGTGCTCGACTTTGGCCGAGGTGGTCCCATCTCCGGGCGACACCTAGCGAAGGAGCGAGAGGCCCGGCTCGACCTCGACCGAGGTGGGACCGCCTCAGGGTGCCACCTGGCGAGGAAGAGGGGAGGTTGCCGGCTTCGGCCGAGGTGGACCCCTCCTGGGTGGACACCTGGCGGAGCGGCAGAGGGGCGCTTGACTTCGACCGAGGTGATCCCGTCTTCGGGCGCCACCTGGCGAAGGAGCGAGGGGCCCGGCTCGACCTCGGCCGAGGTGGGACCGTCTCAGGGTGCCACCTGGCGAGGGAGCGGGGAGGCCGCCGGCTTCGGTCGAGGTGGACCCCTCCTGGGTGGACACCTGCGGAGCGGCAGAGGGGTGCTCGACTTCGGCCAAGGTGGTCCCGTCTCCGGGCGACACCTGGCGAAGGAGCGAGAGGCCCGGCTCGACCTCGGCCGAGGTGGGACCGCCTCAGGGTGCCACCTGGCGAGGGAGCGGGGAGGCCGCCTGCTTCGACCGAGGTGGATCCCTCCTGGGTGGACACCTGGCGGAGCGACAGAGGGGCGCTCGACTTCGGCCGAGGTGATCCCGTCTCCGGGCGCCACCTGGTGAAGGAGCTAGGGGCCCGGCTCGACCTCGGCCGAGGTGAGACCGTCTCAGGGTGCCACCTGGCGAGGGAGCGGGGAGGCCGCTGGCTTCGACTGAGGTGGACCCCTCCTGGGTGGACACCTGGCGGGACGGCAAGAAGGCCTGGACCGACCTCGACTTCGACCGAGGCGGAGCCACACCTGATTTTGGCTGGAAAAACTCCACGTGGCTCGAATCACGCCCTGCAAAATCTGAGATATGCCACGTCATCGTTACGGCCGTAACAGTACTTATTAAAATTAAAAATATTTTTTCAATTAATAAATTATAATTTATTAAATTATTATCATTATTTTTTAATTATATTTTATTTTATATTAAAGAATGTTACAAGAGGAAAAGGGAGGGAGGCATCTCAAACGCTTTATTTCTTAAAATTTTAACAAAATTCACCAACGGTATTCCTACTTTTCTAAAATTTTATATTTAGATCTTGTACATGTTCAAAACTTATTCTAATATAATTTAGTTATTGTTTGATAATCTTAATTAAGCTCATGCAATTATAAATGCAATTTCTTGTTTAGTTTAAATATTGATCAATTACAAATATAACCTAGACTTGCAACCTGTATGGTCAAGACTTGCAATTCATTTAGCCAAGACTTATGACTTGATGCTTTGGCATCATAATTATTTTTTTGATGACACATAAGATATTTTAAAATCCTAATTACAATATTTCTAGACCTTAATACAACTTGAAAATCAATAAGAATTGAGGAAAAAAATCAAATAGAGCAAACCTTAAATGGTTAAACTTATATGTACTGTTATGCTTCCACATATTGGATGCAAAAAAATTATTATACAATTTCCTCATAGTTCATGTATCATTTTATTATTTCTAAAAATAATCAATTCATCAATTATTTTAAAAATTCAAAAACTAATAAAAAAATTATTAAAAATAAATTTTACTATTTATCTAGTAGGATTGTGGAATAAGCAATTTGTTGCCCAGCGTAGCAACCCAATAGGGGGTGAATTGAGTTTCTTTAAAAAATTAAAGTAGATATGTGCTGAAATTAATGTGTTTGTAAAACAATGCAAGTGTGCACCAAGTGAGTGAGATGCAATGCTAAGAGTATAAGCAAAATAGCAAAGAGCACACATACAAATACAAAGGTTTATAGTGGTTCGGTGCACACCAAGCACCTACATCCACTCCCCAAGCTATCCTTTGAGAATTTTACTATAATCAACCTAGATTGCAGCCGACTTGTTTTCAACGGGCTCACAAGTCAAACCCAAAGTTGGTTTTCTCACTTAGGCTCATCAACAACCTTTACTCAAGCCAACCTAGACTTGGATTCTAATTCAAGGCTTGGAAGGGCCTATCACCTAGTTTCAAACACCCTTGAAACTAGTACAATAAATGAAATCAGAGATACAAATATAAAGTACAAGCAAACTCTCTCATAGAGTGGAATATAGAAGCTTTGAGGCTCTTGATGATTGCTTGAGTTGTCTTCTCTTTGGAATCACTTCAAAGACTACTTTTGGAATGCTGAAATGAAGGCTTGTAAGCTTTTTCAGTGGAAGCTTCTCTTTTGCTCTCTTTTTGATTTTGGAAGTGAAGTTCTCAAGAAATGTCTTATCTCTTATGAGTTAGTTCTTCATGAATGAGTTTGGTGAAGCTTAAATACTTAAAAAAATTTCAAAAATGGTTTAAGACCATTGGTGGAGCAAAACTAGCCGTTGGGAGCTTGAGTTTTCATGAGTCGACACTTGGATGAGCATGAGTTGACTCAAGGAATAAGCTTCTAAAAAATTAGGGTTCTATCATTTTTCTGTTCTCAGGCTATGAGTCGACACTTGAACTATATGAGTCGACACTTAAATCATGTGAGTCGATACTTGAGTCTCTTGAGCCGATACTTGATAGAAAATATCTCAGAATGGCATAGTTCTGTATCTTCATTTTTCTCGGGCCATGAATCGACACTTCATTTCTGTGAGTCGATACCTGACTTCTGTGAGTCGACACCTAATTTCTGTGAGTCGATAGTTGGCATGCCGAAAGGATTTCTGCGTGCCAGCCTTCTGAAGTGTCGATACTTTGCATGCCATAAGTCGACACTTGACTCTACCACTTGACAAAAACTTGTGCCAACCTTCAAAATTCAAAATGTTCTTCAAAGAAACTTCAATACATTTTTTGTAAAGCTCTGATTGATTTATTTTGAGGCATTTTCAAGATGAGAAGACTTCTTAAACAATAAAAATTGCTTGGCTTCCGATGAGTGCCTTGATACTTTTATATTGAAAATTTGAGGTGCCTGTATCCTGAAACTCATAACTACAATTGAAACATTAGTATAAAACATATACTCAACATTTTATTAGTCATCAAAATCAAGGGCTAAAGCCAACACCATTCCGTTCATCAAATCCAAAAATCAACTTGAATAAGCACCATTTACTAGACTTAATCCTCCACAAGAAATAAGTTTAAAAAAAGATCCTAAGTAAGTTTCAAAGAACTCGATACACTATTGAAGAATATGTCAAATACACTAAAAAGCAAAATTGCAAGATTGAAAAATATTAGCTATAATAAGATGGGGTATTAAATGATGATAGTTTATACCAATTTTATTTTTTACAAAAAGTTAAAAATTTTAGCAATAACATATTATATTACATTGAAGATTGTCCTTAAACAAATGTTAACTTGTTTTTTAATTTACTTTTTTGAACTAAATTTTTCTAGCATATTTTTAACCATTTTATTTATATACACATTTTATTATTTAATAATATAATTACCAAAATTGATAAGAGGATATTCAAGAAATATCTTTAATAACAAGAATACCTTCATTAACAAGATTATTAGAAAGTGGAAGCGGGTTTAAAATTCCGGCTACTAAGTTTAATGCTAATATCACAATTCTAGTTAAGCACTTACTTAAGTACCAATTTTCTGATAATACACTACTTATTAATATGAATTAACAAAAAATTATTAAAATTTTTAATAAATTTAAAAAAGTATGGATATAGCATAAGTACCTTAAATCTAATTTTGAGATATTCATACTTATTAATTTTATAATTTATTTTAAATTAGATGGAGCCTGATAGCAAGTAACAGAAGGATCTAGATATTGGATGGCTTTTTAGAAAAATGAAAAAGAACCGGCATCAATGAAAATATAATTTCTGTGGACTTAAAAATAGAGGAGGTGGAGTCATCCGATTGAAACAACACTTGGCGGATGGCTTCAGTGATATTAAGAAGTGTCCAAAGGTACCTACAGATGTTCGAGTGATGATGAGAAAGCATATTGAAAAAGAAAAAGAGATGAAGATAGCATTTAAAGCTCGAAAAAAAGTAGTTGATCGTTGCACATCTCAATTATTTGTTCATGTAGACTTGGATGATGATGATGATAATTATATTAATTCAGATGATTTAGAGATAACTCATCTATAAGAGGCTATCCGGGCCTCTCAACAGGGCCAGTGGCAACAAGAAGAGTTTTGAGACTTTGAGCACAATTTGGACACTCTCAATTTATAAAGGATGGTGGCTCTGGTGCAGCAACAAGGTCACGTTCACATTTACAGTCTATTGGATTAGAAAAGAGTCAATCCACAAGGATGACATCATCTTCAATTAGATCTTTGTTTGATGCATTTGGAAAGAAATAAAAAAAAAGCTCAAGAGGTCCCACCATCTATGATCTAGATCCTACAGCATATCCAGATCCAGAGTCAAAGCAACCGAGAATTGATGACTACATACATAAGGACAAGAAAAATAAATAGGAAATGCAATTACCAACTGGTTTCATTTTAGCCATAGTCTAGTATGGATAGTGACAAATATGTACTTTTGATTGATGATTTATACAGTTCAAAGAGCCAATCCAGGTATTGATCCTTCTATACCCTATGAGATGCATGGCCCACATTTGCAATAACAAGTCATAGATATCAAAGCCTGGATTGAGTTATAGAAGATAGTGGAATACTTATGGGGTGACATTGTGTGCGATGGTTGGTCTATCTTACTAGAAGGAGCATCATCAATTTTCTTGTATATTGTGATAGGGTAACCATCTTTCATACTTGAATTAATATTTCAGATAAAATACAAGACTCCAATTATATTTTAGGCTTGATGAGGGATGTAGTTGATAAAATTGGTGAAGAGTACATCATCCAAGTTATTACAAACAATGGAGCAAACTATATAAAAGCAGGAAATGATCTGATGTTAGAAAAACAACATCTATATTGAACCCCTTACGCAGCATATTGTATAGATCTGATGATGAAGGATATTAGACAGCTACCTAAGGTAAAATCTGTAATAGAAAGTAGGCAGGCAGTATCTAAATACATCTATAATCATACCTGGGTACTTGCTCTTATGAGAAAATATGTATAATGGGAGCTACTTAGACCAGGGTTAACAAGATTTGCAACTAATTATATAGCACTGAAGAGTCTTCTTGATAATAAGCCTGGTTTGAGGGCTATGATATTTTTTATGATGGAGGACTTCTAAATATGCAAGGACCAATGATGGACAACGTGTTAATGGCATTATATTGAATAATAATTTTTGGGATAGATGCTTAAAGGTAATTAAGATAATAGAGCCCTTGTATGTAGTGCTATGGGTAGTAGATACCGAGAAGTTTTCTTAGATGGGCTATGTATATCCCAAGATGTCTACTTACAAAGAAGAGATCATACAAGTAGTAGGACAGAACAAAGTAGCACCATATTTGCATATTATTGAGGACATATGAGATACTCAAATGGGAAAAGACTTATACTTGGCAAGTAAAATTTGTTTAAAGCTCAACTATCATGTATCCTTTATTGAATAAGCTAAGAATATCTTTGCTTTTCATTAATACTATTCTTATTTTTCATACAGCCTACTATTTAAATCTCAAATATCAGTATAATCATAACATTGCCTTAGATGAAGAGCTTCTGATGGCCTCGAGGAATGTCATGTATAGGCTAGATAGTGATTTGGACTTGACTGTAGAAGCTATAAGTGAGATAATAAAAGAATATATACCTATAATAGTAGGAAAGTCATTATATTTTTGAAGTATATTAAATTATTAAATTTAAATGATCTTTAATGAGAAGTCTATATTGATTGGATAGGAAAAGATTTTTCGAGGGAGGAAAGAAAATTTTGGAGAATAAGGAGCATATAGATCCATAACTAAAATGTCACCAGGTATAAATATAGAATTATTTGTATTATCTGTTAATTTATGTATAGCTAAGGAATTAAGCATAATAATATATATTATTTTATTTGAGATTTTGAATACAAGATAATGGTGGGTCCAATAGGGCACATCCGTGCCAAATCTAAGAAAGATTGCTATTTGGATCCTATCACAGACCGTCTCATCAAGTGGTTGTGAGCATAATTAGAGTATATTTGTCTTGATGCATACAAAAATAAGAAATCATCTAACCTTACAAAGATTGAGAGATTTAATCTTTGTACACTATAATATGAGGTTGAAACTCAGGTATGTCAATGAGGGAAAAAGGTCCAGATAAGATGATCCATTCGAGGAGGACTTTGTTCATGATGAGGAGGATCCTATGTTGAATTGGGTTATAGATCAAAAAGCACGGGATCCACCAGTGTTGGATGAGCCAAGAGATCCTCCCGATCATGCAAAATAATAGCATATAAGGTAGGAATACGGGATGTAGATCGATGGATGGCCTTTCATTTATCTTCCATTCAGAGTGGAATGCAAGATACTGCTAGAGATGATGGTAGATCAAGTAGTAGGCAATTTGAAGATTCTGATCAATGATTTGATCGTGAAATGTTTAAAATATAGATATCTAACATAGATTTTCATAGATAACCAAGGCATTGGGACTAGTAGTAGAGGCGGGGCAAGTCAACTGAGAGGAAGCCAAAGAGTTACAAATGAAAATAGATATGGAAAGTCCAAATCAAAGATGAAGGTGACAATTGATCCAATAACAACAATTGATGATGTGCCAGTTTGAGATGATGATAGTGAGATACATGAATCCTCGGATCCTAGATTGCATAGATCATCTTATGATAATAGTGATAATGATAATGATAGTAAAAGTGATGATGGATCCGATGATCATGATAATCGGGATGGAGGTGGTGAAGCATGCGGGATTAGTCTTTTTATCGAAGAAGCATATTTCAGCCATGCTATACAGGATCAGGATCATGGAGCTAAACGTAGTTCTAGATATCAGAATGAGAAAGAGTTGCTGGCTTATAGAAGGAGGGGAAGAAATTATTGCAAAATATGGCACATGGGCTAAAGATATTTTGGATCGTTTTCAGGAAAAGTTGCAAATAACTAAGGAACGTCGACGTCAAACATACCCAAAGTTTATGACATGGATGGAGCAAGATCTGAAATGTAGATTCGAGTTTGAGCAAGTTAGGTCATCATCATCATCCTGAATAGATTTGTTGAAGCAAATGATTTAGATGCATATTCTCAATGATCATATCCCGAAGAGTATTTTTATCCACCTTGTGGATATATTTTCGGGTCACAGTATGGTATTACCTCTTATTATCCTCATCAAGGATGGCCTGTCCCCTATCCAATATACTATCAAGAGGGTTATCCTAGATAATATTAAATATAAAATGAACAACAAGGATTTGCCCAATATCAAAATTAGCAATATATTCAAGGTCCCGATTATGAGCAGGACCCGGATGTTTATGAGAGTCATAGGCATTCCACTTGAAATTAGTAATGATTTTGATATATTTATGTTAAACTAATGATCAGTTTTTTGTAATATTGAAAATAATTTATTACATAATATTAGCATCATATTTTTTGATACAAGTGACTAAGCTCAAGTAGTATACATTGCAGTTTTTCATCTAACTTCAATATTTATGTTTTATCAAGCATTCGTGCAGCATCATTTATAAGAAATCATTGTTTGGTAATCAAGAAAGGATCTTCAACAACCTGAGAAATCATAATATATTATAATGTTAGTTTTAAATAGAACAAGTTTATCATAAATACATTATTTTAAAAATTCAAATAAATTTAAATAATAAATAAATAATAAAGTCTCAAATAAATTTAAAAATTAATATATATATATATATATATATATGGCATCATAAGTGTGTACCGAGATACCCGATCGGGATGACCACCAGGATGGGGCGGGATGCGGGGCATCCCATTATGGGCAAAAACCAGGATGCCCCTATCCCACAGGATTTAAAACCTTGCACATCATATACATAAATAATGAGCATAAAGAAATAAAACATTTATGTAGTTTGGCAAATTTACCTATATCCACATGGAAGAGTAACAATCTACTATTTAACCATCCCAAATTAAGTACAAAGGTGATACAAATACCAATATAAAAGGATTCCAAAATAATAACAAAAGAGGCACAATAAAACACTGAATAAGGGTAGTAAAAAATACCAAACAGAACCTTTCTCATCTTTGATAGCAAATCAAGAAAATACCTGATAGAAACGGATCAATACCTAGACTACCTCGGTAACATATCAAGGAACCAAATACAGCCACTTCATACCTTATGGTAGTGGAATGAAAAATAACCATCTCATGAGCCATTGAAGAACTTTGTTGCCCGTTACTTGCCATCTAAATGCTCTAATACCAGTTGTTGGGGTTGCGGACAGCAAATTGGATCACTTTAAACTTCTAATTTAATACTTGAACTCATTCAGGCATTTTATCGAACAAAATATCACATACATAAATAATAAGTACATGAAAGATAAGAAATTTACATGGTTCGATAAATTTGCCTACATCCATATGAAGGAGCAATCCACTATTTAACCATCCTGCATTGGGGTATAAAAGTGATACAAATATCCAATATAAAAGGGTCTCGAGATAATAACAAAAGAGGTATAATAAAATATTAAATAGGGGCAGTAAAAAATACCAAATGGAACTTTCTCGTTATCGATGGTAGATTAAGAAATAGGATGAACCAGTACCTAGACTGCCTTGGCAATAGATCAAGGAACCAAGTTCCTTTCTGGCAATGAACAAAAGTGTGCCATGCGAGTCACAAAACAAAGAAGAATAGAGCACAACCAAGCCAAATAACAGAGCATGCCAAGCCAATCAGGGTCACCGGCATGCCAACCACGAAAGCCTCCAATAGTCGAATCACGGATCAAGACCAAAGGCGATGACTGATTGGGATAAAGAGGAGAACATAGGGAACCAAGAGCAACAAGGATTTTGGGATTTCTTTATATAGAGGTCTCGGACCTCCTTTAAAACGAAATAAAGCAATCCAAACTCCATTGCTTCACGATCACGCTGGTTATCTCGGAGAAAGAGTCAAACGGAAAAAGGAGTCGAAGAAGAGTCTAAATCGAAGAAATCCCAACCTGTGTTTTGGAGAGAAAGAAACCCAAAAAAAAAAGACACCCATCCCCACCTCTTGGTTATGTTGAAAGCCTGAGACAAATAAAAAAAGTCTTTTTATAAAAAAACCCCTTGGATTATTCATTATTCGGAGCAAGCATAATACAACGAGGCCTCTAGTATTAATTAATCTTATATTAAGTAACTATATTGGTGGTACTTTCTCATTATTCTTAAATAAAAAAGATACCTGATCAAGAAGGCAACATGCAACATCCGTTATAATGGAGCCTTTTTGTGCAAGTGTCAAAACTCTTATCTCAATTTATCTAATTCTTTACCAAAAAATTATCTAATTAAGGAATTATGTCTATTTAGAACTCGAAATTATTCAATTAACAGATAGGGGAGAAGTTGTATCACATTAGCATGCAGCGGCAAACAAGATGATGTAAATGATACAGCTGATTTAATTTTCCATGCAAATATTAATATAACTCTTCACTTATCTCAAGATTTTTCCAACTCCCTTCAAGTTTATATCTTGTTAGGGTGATCATCCCACTTTCATATATATATATATATATATATAGAGATTACGTATGAATCATGACAATTAGCTCATATATTTTCAGAAATATATATATTTGTACTTTAAAAGAGACAATTGTTTTGGTTGCACTAATCTACGAAAATAATCATCTCCGATGATTCATTTGTTGAAAATGAGGATGAGCCTTTGTGCAAAAATAAGATTACTTTAATGTGCCCTGGATGAGATACAAAATATCTTTTTGTATATAAGGGTAAGGCTGGGTATATCCGACCTTCCTCGGGCTTGAGCTTCTTTTTTTAATCATAAAAAAAAAAAAAAAAAAATTAAATTAAATTAAATTAAATTAAATTAAATGGTGGAAGTATAAGGAAAATGGAAAGCAAATTGGAGAAGATTGCTGTGCTTGAAAATGTTGTTAAAGTATTCCCTGTAATCTATACCTAAAAACAACCAAGCTCTCGCCTGCGCCGGGGTTAGCATGCCGAATAAGGGTTGTAAGAAGTTGGCACACAAAAGAATTCCTATATTTATTTTAAGAAGCACGTGTCACGTGCCTTCATATGCGTACAGGAATCTAAATGTTTTTTAATGGACTTTTCTTGAAATAAAATTATAGCTGTTTTAAGTCATTATTAGGAGAAAGAACAAATAATAACATCCAAAACAACATCCGCAAGAGCACTTCTTTTTTACGTTACAAATAATGTCTAGATCTTAAATTACCCTCAAAATCTGTTAAGACAACCATGGCCATTGAAAATTAATCGTGCAAATCCAAACTCTTCACAGGACCTCTTAGTTCAAGTCTATTAATTGCTTCACATTTTCAAAAGAAAAAAAAATATTAGCCTGATCTTATTCTCTCCGTTGCCATCAAATCATTCTCCACTACATTCCGGCGAAGTTCGAGAGTGCTCCAATTTTTTTAGGTGGAGTTGAGTGCTGCTCCTGGTCGCTCTTAAATGAAGATTTATAAAAATAATTTCTTGATCGATGGTGGCTGATGGAGATTTCCAATGTTCAAGTCGGTGGATAGAAGAAAATAACTACATCAGTCAAAGCTGAGAGCAATAATGGTGATTGAATGAGCATGAGAGTGAAGGTCGAATTGCATTAGTGTGACATACCTCATCGAGATCCCCTCTTATCAATTTATATGGCTATGCCGAGCAACCGAATGCCTTTAGGGTGATGATCTCCTCTAATATGTAACAGATTTTGTTGAGATAGCAGGATCCTATCCTTGGAATCTTTTTTGCTAGCATCTTTTTATCAGGATGTCAAGATTTGCCACAATTTGTGCAGGAGCAGTTGTGATCAACCAAGTTATCATCTATTCAGGTGTCATGGACTCCAAGTAGATAGAATTTGTCCATTATTGAAGGGAGGAACTTGGCGTTGTACCCATGTCCGACAAGGCTCACTTAAGTAACTAGTTGAGCCTGAATATATACTTGATAGATGTACGTAGAGAATACTATGCAAGTCAGATTCAACAGATTATAGCTATTCAATCTCGAAAAAAATAACTACTCGATCTGAGAAGCGGCTACTTGATCTAGTAGTTGGCTTCATCTTTTCCTCGTTAATCTTCTTTCTAGTTGACGGTACCGTAGTCGGTCGGCTTCGTTGTCTCTTTCCTAGTCCGTAACATGATCCCTCCGAGTTGGTTGTCCCGATTTTTTATAGTTAATGACATGATCAATGATCGGGCAAGTCTCCAAGGCCAAGTCAGCGATCTCAACCTTATCTTAAATCTTGCCTTTAAATTAAATGCTAAAAAAACGTATGCATGATAATACCTTGAATTCTTGATCTTTAGATTTTTTAAAAAAAACAACCGACCGTCCAAATTCAACTAAAACATTACACAAACAAAATTTAAATCCGGCCCACCCATCCAAAAAATCCCTCGCCCGATACTTCCAATTAATTGTCCAATTTTTTTAGACAAAAGAATTCACAAACTTTCTCTCCGACAAACAAGCCCATGAATAGATGATCTAAGCATGCCGTTATCGAGAAAAACTCGTATCAGGTTCCCTCTTCTAAAAGTCATAGCAGCGGAGACTACAGGATCCAAAACCGGTACCACCTCAACTACTTAGGTTGGGCGCAAATAAACTGATGGCTTCTGAGCTCGACATGTTACAAGAGCTACTCCAGCTCCCTTATGGGCGAACTTCAGATGGCTGGTCAAGCCGAGCTCAGGCCAAACTTAGATGAACTACTCAAGCTCTTAATAACGAGCTGAGATTTGATTGAACGGAGCTGACTTTCCGGTTGCTTTCAAACCGGACTGCTGTTCAAGCTCTGGTCATTTCCGAAACCAGCCAAGCTCTCGAAGATATTTAAGCTTGGCTTGTTTTTCACGTGACGCAAACTTGAACTAGCTAATATTAAAGATCCAAGAACCGAGTCATGAGGCAACGCATCCTAATAATCGATCTCTAAAACTATATCAGGTTCTTAAATTGGTAAATATATATATAGACTCGTAGAATACTTGTCACCTATATTATATTATCTCACCATTCCTCTCAGCACTTCAATATATAACGTAAACACCCCAAAAAAATAAAAACAACACCAACGACGACAAACAGTCGCTAATTCGACTTATGCACATCACCCACCTTCATCCTTCCAAAACCCATGGCACTTTTTTTCATAGCAACGTCCTCGTTACAGAGCATCAACGCATCCTTCCCAAGATCCCGATCCCGTCTGGTTATGAACAATCCGGGACCGGAAACAGAGAGAATTCATCAAACTAGAGAAAGCATCAACACCTCTCCATCCAGACCATCGTCAGAGTAATGAATCCAGGTAATGGAACCGGTGCCGCCTCCTCAACTCCAGTAGGCTCCCATAAGTGCGGTCTGCTATACTTACCAAGAGCGCCTCCGTGTCCGGGCTGAACGTTATACCAGCGATCTCCCCGAACAAATCAATCTCTTGAGCATGGCCATAATCAGCCCTGGTGTCGTATATGTGAACAAAATCTGCTGCCTCCGCCATTGCCATGAACCTTCCATCTGTTGAAAACTTGATGCCACGTATTGCTCCCATCCTCCCTTTCAGCACAGCGAGGCACTCAGATAGGTTCCTCACATCCCACAGACGGCATGTCTCGTCTTGATTCCCAGTTGCCAGGATGTGACCATCAGGGTGCCAAGCCGATGCGAACGAGTAGTCCGAATGACCTTTAAGATCTCCGATCACCTGAAAGATTCAGCAAAAAAATGAGGCATAAAAAAATGGTCGGGGTATCATCACGATTCAGCACTTCAAACACAGGAAACTAGCATACTTTTCCATGTTGAGAATCTGCTAGGAGACAGTCGGTGCTGTCCCCGAGAACCGCAAGAAGCTTGCCATCTGGGCTAACAGAAGTATTCTATAGAAGATTATAAAGTCATTAGAAACAAAAGAGAAACTCCATAAAACTATACCAAGATAAACGAAACAAGCTGGATACTCACATTAACAGACCATGAGAAGGATAGACGATTAAGGAGCACAAACTTCTCGATGTCAAACATCCTCACACAGCAGTCATTGTTAGCAGTCATCACTCGGGTGGAACCACTGAGAAGGCACAATTTGACAAGAGTCTCTGATGAGAACCTTAAGGTAATAGCGTGCTTGCTAATGCAGTTTAGTCACATCTTACTTAGCAGATTGATAGATATCTACTGTGTTGGTGATGGCATTGGCATCATTAGTTATCTTTGTACAGAAAGCCACTCCTGACTGATTCAAATACTGGGAAAAAATTGGGAAAGCCAAAACTATCAATCATACCTGGAATTAACAAATTGTAGGGCATCTTCAAGACATCATACCTTGCAAATAAGCTCGCCCTGAAAACCACCTGCTGCCATTAAGTTGTCCTTTACAACCATGGTACTTATCAGTACCCTTGATAGTGATTGAGCTGACGAATCGGGGTGCTTCTGCAAGTGGTAAACAGCCAAGTGAGATCTCTGCAAATCAACATGCAGAAAGTAACTGAATTTTGGATGTGAGCTTATAACCTTAGCAGGTACAATTTGTCCAGCTACGTTTAGGACTTCTTTGCCCTTTCGAATCAGTGATGACCAGTGCATGACTGAATGGTTTTGCACCGTGTAGACATCATGTTTTGATGTTGCCCACAGTAGATTCCTCAGCTGCGGAAACCCCAGCTGTCAGACAAGCCTTTGAAAAAAAAAAAAGTACAAGAACAAAATATTTACTTGTATCTAGAAAACAAAGGGTCATTGCAGTTTTTTGTGCCTCAAATGTCGTGCAATATTTTCATGGTTCCACGATGTCACACTAACCATGTAAAGTACTATGTTCTGAATTACAAGCATGAAACAACTTTTTCGTAGGGCAACATTTTCTCGATATCAGTTATCCAAACAATATTCAACGCTTCCCCTGCTCACGATCCATACACAGTATGGCACTTAAATATCATTTTGAGCACTCTCACAACATAGTTCTGACAGGCGGACCAATTATGCAGAAACCAAAATATAATCAGACAACAATGACATATCACAGCTGACCGCTTCCCTTCTATGCAACATAATATAAATGAGATGAAAAGACGTAGCAAAAGATGCTCAACATGTAACTCAGAAGATGGACAAGAAATTGTTAGCTTTCACCTAGCATTGAAGCCAACGTGTAAACAAAAAAGTTTAGGAATCCATGCTCTTGATAAGTGAAGGAAACTCGATTGCAATTTGTACTCTTGGTGACAGAAGGAACTATCTCAGTAGACAAGGTCAATGTTGAACTTGCTTAGATTCGATGGACAGAGATAATGATGGGAACACGTATACTCAACCATGTAAAGCATCAATAATCAAAGATAGTGTCGACTTAGTTTTAGCTTAGCCTTGGAAGATTTTGTTTACCTTCATTTGCAACCTTCGATGGCTAATCAAACCAACAGAAGCACAAATGTTTATCAAGACTTTGATTACTTCAATTAGAAACAGAATCAGATCCATAAAAAATACATATTTGTCAACCTCTCTTACATATGCAGGTTCACCTCATGGTCCTCAACAAGTACAGGTATGATTATCTACCCACTACCAAATTTTGCTTGTTTCAAGTAATAAATAAATAAATAAACATCCTATTTATGAAGCTCCAACCCCTTACATGTCAAACTCTCTCTCAGATTAGAAGACCTGCTCATGCATGCAGCTAATATATGGCAGAGCTGCCCACCTTGTTCCTTGTCAATTGCTGGTAATGCACTAATAGTATTTGCAACCACCAAAAGATATTCTATAGTTTTGCAGTCATGAGTAGATTAAGGTTCCAAAAGATTCTTGTTCATGGACCCTTGAGATTGATGCACACCTTAAGCATGTAGTTTAAATTCTATAACAGAGCCCCTAAACAAATAAAACACACTATTCCATCTGTTTGCATCCGTTTTCACAATTTCTTTCCTTTTTTTTCATCTCTTCCAAAGGAAGACACGAGGCTTAGAATCCCTACTTTTATTTATGCCCCACCTTATGCATCTTCAGAAAACGGGTCCATCAGTGTGATACAAGCTAGCATTCTTAAAGCAGCAGGAACCGGAGGCAGCAGAAGTATATATAGTTGCTAAAGTTACAAGGCAGGCAAACACACACAAAGATGCAAGCATGCATATGTGCACGCACAACCGTTACTACTCCATCGTTATATATATATATAAACCCCATGTTTATCACAAGTACAACTCACACAAATAACACCATGTTTTCATTATGTCACTCATTGCACAAACGTTAGGCAAACAACAGAACATTCAACAACAGTTTCTGAATATCCCCAGATGTCTTTCATGTGTTACTACTCCATCCACGAAAGCAAACAGGCCACAAATGCAAAATAAAAAACCATCAGTTAAAAAGATGATGTCTATTCTCCAGTAGTTCTGGCCCCACTTTTTTTTTTTTAATTTCAGATAAAGACATAATACAAGACATTACATGTAATGTGAATATATCCAAGCCGAAACTTCATGAGCAAAATCCAGCACCATGTTGTTGATTTAGTATCAATCATTCTTGATCTTAAGTATCATTCAAGAAGTGAACATACAATCAACCTATATATTCATCAATCTAATTTCGTTCTTGGATACACCAATTGCACAAAAGATATTTCTTATGTACTCAATGCAGTACCATGTCATGTCAAATATACCCATGCTTCCTATTTGTATACAGATATGTTATGTTATGTGTACATGGCCGAAGATGAACAGACAAAAATGAAGCTTGTCACATGCTCACCGGTCTGAATCAAAACATTCATTACAAAAGATACCAATCAGTAGAAGCATGGGTTTGGCACACAGTTCAACCGATCTGAATTGTCAAACACATTGTGAAATGATTTTTTTTTATTTTTCTATAAATAGCGATTGTCATAACAACAGACACAAATAAGTAGAAAAGTGGGCTTGGCACATTGTTTAAACCATGTTTTTCCCAAAGCATCAATTATGTTCCAAGGTAAAACATAATGATAATGTATATGATAAATATGCCTTAAATATCCTGCTCAATCCCATTAGACATGTAACAATAATGTACAAAAGGACATACAATCAACCAAGGTGAAGTGAAGTGATATAAGCACAGAACCTAAGTCTCCTATGTTAAGAATGGCTAACTTGTCATGAATTACTCCAGGTTCTAACAAAACCGCTGTCATGGCATTATAATGCAAATTATTGGTTATTAACCACAGCACCAAGAAATGGAATTATTTGTTATTAACTGCTGCACCAACAGAAGAAAGCAAAATTTTTGATACTCCTAGTCATATGCCCAGAGTAACTTTACTTTCCTCCCATTTCTGTATGTAATTACTAGCCACTTAACAAGCATTCCATATAATAATAAGTGATAAAGTTAATTTCTACGATCTGAACTGAGCATGGACAACAATAAATTCACCATCCCCACAAAAGAATGGTTACAACATCTAACACACGAGCACTTATAAACAATGAATGGGTTCATGTCACACAAGCGCAGGAAAGTAAAATGATACAACTGAACAGCATAAGGTTTATGATGCAAATGTAAACCAAACTTTAACTATTTATGATTTCAGAGATGACAGCTCAGCATGAAAATGCTGCATGAAAATGTTAGTTTGCCCCTTTCATGTCCCAAACACGGCTACATACATTGGGCACATGACTTTAACAGGGAGGCTTGTTAAACATAAAACATCCCATCATACCATATGAAAAAGGTCCCCTTATAGCGCTGGCTGCTCAGAATGCACTTCCACCCCGCTTTTATTTCCTGACAAAAAATATTATATGGCAGTCCACTCCTAATTATCAGAGGAGGGGTTAATCACAGTATCATATAACTAAAAGTTCATGAAAAATGATGCGATCTCCCTAACATTGTGCAAGGCATAAAAACACAATAAATTACTGCAGTAAAGATTACACATCCATAAAAGCAGAAGCCTGCAACCGGTGAATAAGTTAGCCAAGCATACAGTCCACAAGCAGTAATAACTAGAAAACTTCATCACATGATGATACAAAATCCTTCAAATCTTGGACTCCTAAGCTCGCATTATCTACAAAATAGTACAGTGTAAGAAACCGGGCATTATCAATGTTAAAAATGACTTCTGCGGCAAATCAATTAATAAATCAGTAAGAACTAACGAGAACTGAGTTTAACCAGGCTGGTATATGACAACAATTGCTAGAGAATGGACGAATTTGTTGCCAGTCAACAATTAGGAGGGGAAAAAAATGCTACAGAAGAGGGGGAAAATTTACAAATTACAGCATGCCTACAATTCAACCTATTGAACTTGTGGACTGAACTGTATGATGCGACAAACTCAATACAAAGATCATGGTATTAGAAAAAAAAAACAAAATCTTCAACTCCTAGTCAAACACATCACAAACAACTTGCTAAAACCTTGATTTGCTTGAAAGTGTCTGAATAGTGCAATTCCTATATCAAACAATTAGAGAATGCAAGGAAATTTTAGAAAAGGCCCAAGCATGATAACCCAAGGCAATTTTACTTCAAATAGTGGTATAGTGCTATGGAGATCTTTGCAAGAAATTTGTTTGTCACCCATATTATGCAAGCACATCTGTTTCATAAATGATGTTATAGCATTCCTCTCCAGATTCCAACTGTTAAAAATTAAAAAGTTAGTAGAGCAGGCATTGTCAAATACAATAAAATGAATTTAGCAAATCGACTAAAGGGTGAATGAACCTATCTTCAGCAGATAGAGCAAAAGTAACAAGAACATGACTATCTACTAAATACTGAAGTACTCAATGCTAACTTTCACATGAAAGAAATACCTTACCTTCCTAAAAATATGATGCTTGATGATGTAAATGCTTCATTAGAGTCACAGAGCTAGTTAGTTGAACTATAATTCCATATACTAATTAACAAGTACTGACAACCTGCAAAACTATAAGACTCAACAATAATAAATATTGATGCTGGCAAATCAACAATACTACTTTCTTCAGACTTTAAATCAAGCCTTCCAAGTCCAATTTTAATAAATTTATGAACTGCTAGTAATGCAAACCCCTCGTACAGGCTGATCAAGGCATGCAGGTATCTCCAGTGGGGCCATAAACATGAACATTGTTTATGCAAGGAAAGAGCTTCAAATCCAGTTTGGTGAGTTGGCATGGCATTGCACTATATATGCAATATTAATTGATATCGTAAGGTGCACTAGAATTGTTAAAACTCACCCATCAAAAGGAAAAATAAGTTCAGCTAAAAATAGAAACAGCTGAATAAATTAAAAGCACAAAATTTACTAAAAGTTATATATTATATAGTGCATTATGGAAAGTCCCAACTGATTATCAGAACTATGAGACACCAAACATGGCCACCCAACTAGTGAAATTTTGTACACCTATTCTGATTATAAACTAATCAAGACCCACATGAAGGACTATGACTGACACTTCAATATTACTTGACAAACTATCAAATGAGAATCTTGGAAAGGAACTGCAGGAGAAGATTGGTACCTGAAAATGCACGATAGTCGACTTGACAAGCCTCGTGTTGAACTGAAAATCATAAAAAGTGCATGATCTCTCCACTTGCTTGCATTCCTAGACATGGAGAAAGATAGTTTGTTAAACAGCCACAAGATATAAGTACATTCTGATTATCCAAAACATTACCAAGAAAACTCAGTGAATCAACAGAAACAAATTTAGAATCAAAAGAAGAGATACAACTAGAAGAAGGAACAATGCAACTGAAATATACCATGTTATTACACAAAAAAAAGGAACGTATGCCATGTAAAATGAATCATGCACATTCAATCTGCTACCAACTCCTGATCATAAGTCAAACCAAATTCAAGCCTCAAATAGATACAGTGAAGAAAAAAAAAGGGAATAGGTTCCTAAATCATGTTATGCCTTTGAATAACGAGTTGCCACAAGCACTTTCAACATGCAGTTTTGACAAGCAAAGTTGTCTAGAAGAACTAAAACTATTTTCCACAAGATGTCACATAATAATAGAATGAAACAATTCAATTTCAACAGTAATACCATAATTCCGAGCCATTAGGAACTATGACCAATAGTTGGCAAAACAATGGGTAGAAGGCAACAACAGCAGAACTAGATAAAGCAGACCAATGACATAGTACAACTCATGGAACTTTTTCAGTATATCAGTTCAATTGGAGGAAAGAACAATTAGGAATGAAAATTTTCACCTATAAGATAATTGACAAATCAAAATAATCTACAATCTGCTTTTTTTCCGGCAGCTATAGTGATGGGTTATAGCAAGGTGACTTTTACAAAAAGTAATCAACAGAACATGAAAAAATGCATCTGGTCCTCTGCTTTAGTTGTCGCAGCACACTAAGGAAATACCACAGAACTTGTAGACAAAGCAAACCTTTTCCAATTCATTTCGGGTTCTTGGAATGTTACGATAGTTTTTGTACTGCTTCAGTCTTATTTCACGGTACTTCTCCCTACAATGGTTCAATCTTTCCCATGGTATTCCTTGAACATCCTTCCCCTTTCTGTACTCAGAGGCTGAAGTGTCATTCTTTTGCTTGGTCTGAAAAACAGTATAAATAAAAATCATGAAAAGAATGGAATTTCACATGCACAACACAAGTAGATTTAATCCAGAAGGGTCATACCGGGTCCTCATCTTCCACAAGATCAGCATCTTGGCCTTCCCTTTGTTGGCCATTCATCTCAAGTTCATCATCAAATTCACCCATGTCGTGATAGTACTCAACAATGTACTCTAAATCATCGTTCAAGTACTGCGCCATTACACTACACTTCAATCAAGAATTATCAGCAATAGAAGTTTGCCGAACTTTTACTTAATTTAACCCAAAAAAAGACAAAAAATCCGTAATTGAAGTCGAATGGGCCAAAAAGATTCAAAACTTAACCAAAAATAATACTTTTCAAGCACTGTGCTAGCAGACCACACATAGCTTGATCAGCAAGAGAAGAATGTCAACCTTTTACTTTATTTAACAGAAAATAAATAGCAACAATAGCAGATTCTTAAACTCTTAATTTAATACACAGAAATAGCTAAAAAAAAAAGGTGCTCAACACTAGAAATGTCCAGAAAGTTCAAAATTTCACATTAAAAATGACATCTCAACTACTGTGCCTTCACACTAATCAAGCTTGAGCAGCAGCAAGAGATGAAAGCCAAATCTTCACTTAATTAAGCACAAAAATAGGCAAAATACCCACGCCTGACAATAGAAGTAACCAAGAAAATCCAAAAACTCCTCCAAAAAAAGGACTAAAGATATAAAATATCCCAGTCGCAAGAGAAAGTAACGGAAATCTCCATAAAAACCAGAAGAGAAAACAAAGAAATTCACATGGAACGTGATTGAAACAACCAATAATGGTTTAGATCAACACCTGAACAGGAACTATCACATAAATCCCAAACAGGAACTGGAGTTCTCAACCAAGTCTCCGATCTACGATAAGCGCACAGCGAAACCCCTATAAAAATAGAAATATCGACAGAGTCCACCAAAATACCAATCAAAACCGGCTAAATTACCTCAAACAAGCTAGAAACCGGTCGCCGAAATGACCTCGCACGGCTGATTCAAGCAAGAAGGGGATTCTCCGATAGGATTCCAAAAGACGGGATCAAAGATGTCCGAATCTATTTCTCAGAGAATCGAAGAAAGAGAAACATACACCTGAAGGAGAGGGAAGAATCGGGAACCGAATCCACAAGGAAACTCCCAAAGAGCCACACAAGGGAGAACCGGGTATAAATAAACGGCGAGGCAGCCCGAAGCGGGGCCGCGGATGGCAGGGGAGGGGTAGTCCCCGCCCACCCCCAACCGGTTGCCGTCGGTTACCGGTAACGGACCCGGGCTCCGGGTGAGAGCTGGGTTTCCAGTCAAAAGACCCAAAACGGGCCAAATTCTGGAAATTTTCACCATGCTTTTCAAATTATTTATCCAATTATGGCTCCATGTGGAAGTGGACGCCAGGTAGTCAACTTTACGTTTAAACCACGAATCTTTAGTCCACCTGGCTACTACTGTGATGGAGTGACACGAGGAAATGAACTTGAAATTCGACACACCAAGTTCATTTTTTGTTTTTGGATCTATCCAAATTCACTCAATCTTGCCTATATTTTCTTTATCTCGCTGCCCGACATCTTCATCATCCTCTTCCCCCTCAGGCCCTCACATCCACCCTCTCCCATGTCGAGGCCATCGTCACTGCTACTTTCTCGACCTCTGTCCCTTCCTTCATGTAGCATTCACCATCTCCAACTAGATAATCATAAAGGTAATGGACGGGGAGAAGATGATCCATTCCATGGACCTTGATGCTTTTGACCCAAGTAGATCCGTTGTTGTTACGTTTGTAAAAACAAAATAAATAAATAAATAAATAGTAACTCCTTCCCCCCTTCCCTGTACGCAATGCCCGTGATCACGCATTTCCATCGATTCCCATGCATTTTATTTTTATTCTTTTATTTATTTTTTAACTATTTTTAGTTTTAATTTTTTAATTAATTTATATTTAATTCTGTAACGATCATGATCATAGTTTGACGGTATTTTGATAATTTTTTCTAAAATTTTGAACCTATAAATAGGTCTCTATCCCAACCCTTCGAGGCATCCAAAAAAAAATTTCAAGCTCTCCCTCTCCTCTATTTTTCTATCTTAAAAGTTTTAAAATTTTTTTTCCTATCTTTTTCTATTTTGAGATTTTTAGGCTGAAGACGGGTTGATCGTCATCCGTTCGAGATCATGCCACCAAGGGCATTGAAGTTTTTGGCTTCCAAGTTGTGCCTTGAAAAAGAGCATATGATCCAACTGTTCGTCGCATGAGAATGGGATCAAATCTCTTTTAGGATAGTGAATTTATTCGCCTCTCAGACCAGACTTCCTAACCTTATTTTATTATATTTAAAATTATTTTGTTACTTACCAAATTTATTCTACAGCACATACCAAAATAATATTTTTTAAATATTTTAAATATATATATATATATTTCATGTATCATGAATAACAGTCCAAAGAAGATTTGCCAAAAAAACCTTTTATTCGGTTTTCCCACCAAATTTGAATAAAATACTTTGAGAAAATAGTATGGTAAACTAAAGACTCATTTGCTACCTATTTTGTCCTTTAGCGATATTTTGTGATTTATTCTATTTTGCAACAAAGCAGGTTTTAAAGTATACTTTATTCGTTCAATACAAGCTTTTTAATATTTCTGTACTTTCCATTGTCATATTCTTTGGTCTGCTTTTCTTATTACTTTATGAAACTCAAGGTCTAGCCTCCCTTTTTACCAGGTAACCTTCACTCCCTAAATAAAAATAAACATCATGATTTCGTTGAGGGCATAAATGGTCAGACCAGAGCACTTCATGCTTATGTTCTATCTTACAGGTACCTAAGCACCTTGTAAAGTTATAATAAGGATCAGTACTAACTGTTTATTTATTTATTAGGAAAGTGCTAATTTTTACAAGTTTCTTATGATAAGTTATAGATTAGTTTATACCTTTCTTCCTAGTAAGCTGGAATATTTATTAAATTAGATTATGCAGTGAGAACATAAACATCTTTAAAAGCCCATGAAATCGAAATATATATGTGAGGCCCAGTTTTGATTAGGCTGGATTTGGACTGAAGTCGGTGGTCTTGCCGACTTCAGTTCAAATTTATACGGTTCGGAAGTTCGGATTTTCCGGCGGGAGTTTCGGAGAAGCCATCGACATCGCCGGAAATGGGGGGGGATAAAGTTCTTCCTCGGGTTTTTTAGGGACATCGGTGCCTCTGTTGATCCGGAAATACCTTCCTAACGGTGGACGCCGATGGCTCCTTCGTGTGTCCTTGCCCTCGCCGGAGGTGCTCTCCACCGGTGGTCGCTGCGAACGGAACCAATCTCGCCGGTAAGTTCTTCTTCCTCGGGAAATGCTGGGTGTAGGGATGTTTGGCAGGGAGGAAGGAAGAATTCAGTCGATTATTCTTCTCCGTTGGAACCGAGGGTAGGGCCGGCGATGGGAGGTCACCGCCAGATTCCTTCTCTCCTTCCGGCAATCGTTCTGGGCAGCCGATCACAGGGATCGCCACGTTCCTCCGCTTGCTTTGGGGGGAGGGGATAATGATCGGCCTGTTAACAGAGAGGGATGTCTCTGTTAACAGGGGCGGGGGTTTTGGCTCGGTGCTCACCGGCTGACGGTCGGACGGCCGCCGTAGGGATCGCCGGACCCTTCCTTTCCTCCGGCGAGTGCTCCTTGGTGGTCAGACGGGAGGATCACCGTCGATCCTCCCTGGTTCTTCGTGAAGTCGGGACGGTGCAGTGGCCAGGAGAGTTTGGCCTGGGCTCGAATTAATCAGGGCTTGGCTGGGCAGGCTTGGCTGGGCCGGCATTGTTGGGCCGGGATTGGCTGAGCCAAGCCTTGTTGGGTCGGACTCGGTTGAGCCATGCCCTGTTGGGCTGGGCCTATTATCTTGGATGGGCCGACCCAGTAAAGACACCATTAGGAAAATAAATAAAAAATAATAATTAAAGAAAAAAGAAGGTGGAGGAAGGGAGGAAAGAAATTGTCTGGGGATGTCCCAAGGAATTTAATTTATGTTTAATTTCTTTTATAGGAATTAATTATATCAAATTATAAACAAAATAATTTGTGATACAGGATCGTCATCATCCCTGGAAAATCGGGTTTAGTGCTTAGTTGGTGAAATTGTAAGTTATCACTCACCGATATAACTTTTACCATGCATGATTATTTGACTCTTAGTTAATTTTTATGGCTTATATTTATACTGCATACATGTATCTCGATGTGTTATGAAATGTAAACAAAGACTAAGATAAGAATTATGGTGAGTTGAATTTAGCTGCTCTCTAGTCCGACTATGATCGCACTAGGATCTAGACTCCTTTTGGGCCTCCAGCGGGGCTATCGCTGGCACATGACCGATGAGCGGTATGTGACACGGGAGTTAGTTGTTTTATTCTAGCACGTGCTGGGAAGCATGTTTCTCGTGTGATACTCAAAGCTAGACTCCTTTTGGGCTTCCAACGGGGCTATCGCTGGCACATGACCGATGTGCGGTATGTGATACAGGATCTAGACTCTTTTGGGCGGAGCCACGGGCCGATCGTGGCCATAGTATGAGGGACTAAGTGAGTGTGTATGGATGGCCATCCTAAAATTTGTATGACGTCAGAAAAATAAATAAGAAGGTTAATAATGAGAAATGGCTTATATCTTATGATTGCTCACATGCATGGAGTTACTCTAGATTCATGATAAAATTTATATTTGTGACATATGATGACTACTGGGTTTAGGGGAAACTCATTCCTTCCCTTGCATTTTTTCAGGATCAGAGGAACACATGGGCCAGGGATTCAATCAGTGAGGCTTAGGATCTAGTGGACACTATCATTTTTTTTATTGTCTGAAATTTGGTTATGTTAAATGTGTGATGGTTGGCTTTATGAACATTGAATCTACTTGCCTGGGTTTACTTTTTATGGTTTAATTACCTGGTTATTCATTTTATTTAGAAATGGTTGGTACAGGCCTGGTATGTCCCTGGGAAGGTTGAACCCAGAACATACGGCCGTCTGTCGCACTTCTGGCCCAAGGTCTTCGGATTGGGGCGCGACAGATTTAGTGGTATCAGAGCCAGGCTGTCTTAAAAATTAAGATGTTATAGATAGTGAGAGCGGGATAGAGATAATTAGGACAAGTTTAAATTAATAAAAGTACAAGTAAGGTTATATTATTTAACTGACTAACTTTTGTGACATAGGTTTAATGGCTCGGACCCCATCCATGAGGACATCAAATCAAAATGATCATGCTTCCGAGCTCATGATACTTCACAGGCAGCGGGTCCATCTCGGCGCGGCCGGTGCCTTCATGACTCATAGCCCATCACCTGATCAGGGCGAGAGCCGAGCAGTTAGTCCTCCTCCTCTGCAGCATGATATGAGGACAACCAATTCTGATGGTCAAGTGGTAGGTCTTATCTAGGCTCTAACTGGACTTGTGCAGGAATGAGGCAGCAGGGGAGTAGGGGTAGTCAGTCTTTTAAGATGGATCAGGGGATCACTGAATTTAAGAAGTTGGCGCCTCCTACTTTTGAGGGTTCTACTGAACCTACTGAATCTTGAAATGGTTGAAGGAAATGGAGAAGGTCTTTGCCAGCATGGACTGTACAGATCGGGAAAAGGTTCGCTTTGCAGCTTATCAATTGCAAGGCGAAGCTTCGGAATGGTGGGATGCTGTCAGGAGACAATATGGTAATGAAGAGCCAATAACTTGGGACATTTTTCGCCAAGAATTTTTGGATATGTATTTTCCTGAAAGTCTCAGATTTGAGAAGGAGAGTGAATTACCAGATTGATACAAGGAAGCTTGACAGTGGCACAATATGAAGCCAAGTTTATAGAACTGTCCCGCTTTGCTCCGGAGTTGGTGGCCACGGATTATATCAAGGCTTGGAGATTTGAGAAAGGATTTAAACCCATGATTCGTGCTGGAGTAAGACCCATGCAGCTGGCCTCGTACCGGGACATCGTTAGTAAAGCAAAAATTATGGAGCAGGAGGTTGATAATATGCAGCATGAGAGGGAACGGCAGATGAGGAAGAGATCCAGACTGATGGGCAGCGAGGGAACCAACACTCTGGCAAACAACCTAGACAGAGGGAAATCAAAGGAGGATCCAGGTCCTCAGCAGGGTAATGGTCTCGTTGCAGGAGATGTCAAGGTTTTCATCTGGAGCAGGATTGTCGCTAGTTTTCTGGGGCTTGTTTAATTGTGGTCAGCAGGGCCACAAAGCTATGGATTGCCCTCGTCCTCAGAATCCTGGGTATCAACATACCTTCCAGAATGCACGCGACCGCTACACCTCCTCCTTCAATGTACCAGCTTTATCCAAGGACAACCTTTAGCTTATGGATCTGGTAAGTGCCCAGAAGCAGAAGACCCAGGCTCGTGTGTATGCTTTGACTCAGCAAGATGCTCAAGCATCGAATGCTGTGGTTGATAGGTAATTTCACAGATTTTTTTTTAAGTTGATAAATTGAGTTCATTATCATAAGTTAGAATTTAATTATCTGGTAGGTACCATCAAAGTAGTCTCTTCTTATGCCCGTGTTATTGATTCCGGGAGTGTTACAGCCGTGACAGTGACGTGGCCAGGCTCAGATACCGTCGAATGCGATCGAGCCACGTGGAGGTTTCTTCGGCCGAGTCAGCGCCACGTCTTCAAGACCAGGTTCGGCAAGACTACAGCGCCCGGTAATTTTCTAAGACAAACCGCCACCCAGGAGGTCCGCCTGGCCGAGGTCGGCCGAACCCTCGCCCTTCGCCAGGTGGCCCCCCGAGACGGGCCCACCTCGGCCGAGGGCGGGCGACCTCCTGCCACCTCACCAGGTGTCCACCCAGGAGGGGTCCACCTAGGCCGAGGTCGGCTGGTCCTTCGCCCCTTGTTTCAGGTGGCCTCCCGGAGACGGGTCCACCTCGGCCGAGCCAGGCGACCTCCTGCCACCTCGCCAGGTGTCCACCCAGGAGGGGTCCACCTAGGCCGAGGTCGGCTGGTCCTTCGCCCCTTTGCCAGTGGCCTCCCGGAGATGGTCCACCTCGCCGAGGCCAGGCGACCTCCTGCCACCTCGCCAGGTGTCCACCGGAGGGGTCCACCTAGGCCGAGGTCGGCTGGTCCTTCGCCCCTTTGCCAGGTGGCCTCCCGGAGACGGGCCCACCTCGGCCGAGGTCAGGCGACCTCCTGCCACCTCGCCAGGTGTCCACCCAGGAGGGGTTCACCTAGGCCGAGGTCGGCTGGTCCTTCGCCCCTTTGCCAGGTGGCCTCCCGGAGACGGGCCCACCTCGGTCGAGGCCAGCGACCTCCTGCCACCACTCGCCAGGTGTCCACCCAGGAGGGGTCCACCTAGGCCGAGGTCGCTGGTCCTTCGCTCTTCGCCAGGTGGCCCCCAGAGACGGGTCCCCTTGGTCGAGGTCAGGTCGCCCGTACGGAGAAGGTCTCAGGGAAGAGGCGCGGGCCCCGAGCCATCCCTCGGGCCGTACGAATCCCAGACGGCGCCCCGTACGGAGGACGGCGGCACGCGGAACATCACTTACATCGGCCCGACAAGTTCCAGCCGAGGGGCACGATTCTGACAGAACAGGCCCTATAGATGGATGGCGCCCACGCTTGGGAAAGAGAGCGCTCTCGCTGAGCCCGAGGCCTGACCGCCGCCTTACCATCGCCGCCCCCCCCTTTTTCCTCTTCTGTCTTTGCCTTTCCCTGCTGGGCTCGGCGGACGAGGTCGGAAAGCCGCCTGGCCCCCCTTCACCGAAAAGGGAAAAGAGAAAAGGAAGATAAAGAGGAGGAATCTGGGGACGACAAGGTAAGCAAACAAGCCTGGGGAAAGGAGAAGCAGCGGCAAAAGGCCTCTCGCCGAGAGTGAAACCAAAGATCCCGAGAGGGAATCACTGGGCGTGAGCTCGGCAAGGAGGCCCGGCCGAGATTCTGGTCCCCAGAGCGTCTCTCTCACCCGTAAACTCTCTAAGTCTGGAACCCTTTCGGGGGTCCACCTGGAGAGTCTGTTCCTTCTCGTCGTCTACTGACTTGACCGTCGGAGCTCCCTCGCCGGATCCCCGGCCAGGGTCTTCTAACCCCTTTTTTTGCAGGTTAGCCGCAGCCAGGGAGGCTCCTTCGCTAGGCGGTCAGGAGGATCACGGATCCGTGGCACGGGCGCGACGACGGGAGCGGCAACAGATTGGCGCACCAGGTAGGGAGGCAGGACACCAAACCCGATCGGGGCCAGCTTTCTGCAGGTGTCGCGCTCTCTGACGATGGTGGTCACTCGTGGCCGCGAGGCGTCCACCAGCCGCGTGGGAGAGGTCACTCCCCTCCAGGGGCCCGCAGCCCCGGAGAGGGAGCTTCCGTCTCCCTCTCTTCTTCCACCACAGCCTACCCCAACGGACGGACCCCTTGCGGCTGTCATCCAGCAGCTGCAGACCTTGACCTCGGCGGTCCGGCAGCTTCACATCAGCAGCGGTCCCTGGCCACGCAGCCGCAGCCAGGGACCCCCGCGGCCCGAGCCGCGGGGCAGCGTGGGAGCCTGCGCTCCATCCAGGGCAGGCCATCCCATCCGAGGGCCTGTCTCCAACCCCCGGGGAGCCACCAAGCTCCCGCAAAAAGAAACTACTCCGGTTCGGAGGATCGCGAGAGTCGATCCCGCCGACGAGATCGAAACGGCGCATCGCGGCAAGCGACGCCGAGGCCTGACTTCGCGCCGAGACCGATCGGCGCCCCCTTCACCAGCAGCCTCGGTGGAAGACTCCACCGATGAAGCCATCAGGCGCCAGCCGAGAGGCGCCTGGAGGAGTATGAGCGCAAGCTGGCGGAGTTCGCCCACCGATTTGCCGACCTGCAGAACTCGTCGGCAGACCCGACGGGCTACGACTCCCGTCCCCCCTTTCTCTGAAAAATCCAGGCGGAACCGATCCCGAAACGGTTCCGCATGCCGCAGGTGATCCCTACGACGGGACCACCGACCCCTTGGACCATTTGGAGAGCTATAAAGCTCTCATGAGGGTCCAGGGTGCCACCGACGCTCTTCTGTGCATTGCCTTCCCGGCAACCCTCCGGAAGGCCGCTCGAGTCTGGTTCACCCGCCTCGAGCCCGATCCATTTGCTCCTTCCATCAGCTGGAAGGAAGGTTCGTGGCACACTTCGACGCTTGTCGAAAGGTGCCGAGAGGTGGACAGCCTCTTCTCCATCTGCCAGCAGGACCAGAGCTGCTCCGGGACTACATCACCCGTTTCAAACCGCAGCTCTGGAGATCTACAGCTTGGACGAGCCCGTCGCCATGCTGGCTTTGAAGCGCGGGCTCAAGACGTCCCGCCTAACCTACTCCCTGGACAAGAGCCGCCCAGGACGTACTCCGAGCTCCTCCTCCGCGCCCACAAGTACATCCGAGCGGAGGCCCGACCGCACCCATCGAGAGTTGGACGGGAAGACTCCGAAGAGGCCCGCCCCCGAGAGAAACCCCGGGAGTTCGGAAGCCCGGTCCTCTGCCGACCCTCGCCCGAATCCAAGGCCGAGTGCGAGGCCACTCCCGAGCGGAGGTACAACCCCTCTCCTCGCACCTCGAACGAAGATCCTCATGGAAATCGAGGGCGAGCGCTACATCCGCCGACCTCCTCCTCAGAACCCGAGAGCCGTCCGAGACAAATCGAAGTACTGCCAGTTCCACTGCGAGCACGGGCACGACACAGAGGAGTGTCGCCACCTGAAGCGGGAGATCGAGGAGCTGATTAGGAGGGGTTACCTCAGAAGTTCGTCAAGAACGAGGCCCCCTCTGAAGGGCAGCCGCTCGCGACCTTGCCGCCCGTCCCTGCGATCGACAACCGCCCAACGGAGAAGCCCGTGGGCATGATCTCGCGCGGGTTTGGTCGAGCGATGAAGAGAGCCCGGAAAGTCGGGAACCCGGAGAATGTATCCCCCCAAGGGGGGAAGCTAATGATAATGTAAACAACGATGCCGTGGTGGTCGATATGACCATCACGAACATCCTGTACATCGAATCATGGTGGATAGTGGAAGCTCGCTGATGTACTTTTTTACGATGCTTTCTCTCGGATGAACTTGTCCCCCGATCAGCTGAAACCGTGCACACCCCCCTGGTAGGTTTTACGGGGACTCCGTGGGGGTCGAGGGGGAGATCACTCTCCCAGTCACCGCCGGATCCCCACCCCGGCAGGCGACCGTCCTAATAACATTTACCGTCGTCAGGCTCCCCTCGCCTTACAACGCCATTCTCGGGCATCCCGGCTCAACCAACTGGACGCCACCATCTCCACGAGAAGGCTGTTGGTACAGTTCCCCACGCCTTCCGGGCTCGGGAGATGAAGGGACGACCCCAGCCATCCCGCTCTGCCTTCAGACGTCCCGGCGCCAGGGGCGCGGAGCTCGCCCATGATATCGACGACCTCGATCTGAGAGAGAAGGACCCAGGGGAGGGCCCTAGAGCGCCTGCTGACTTTTTCCCTCGGTTCGGATCCCCTGAAGATGGTGCAAGTCGGGCCCCGCTCCCTGAGGAAGAACGAACCCGCCTGCTGGAGTTCCTCCGCGCCAACCTGACGTGTTCGCCTGGTCAGCAGCTGACATGCCGGGCATCCCGCCCGAGGTCATCATGCACAGGCTAAAGTGGACCCAAGTGCCGCCCGGTCCGCCAGAAGAAGAGAAGCTTCGCCATGGAAAGGCAGAAGGCGATCAATGAGGAAGTGAGAAGCTCCTCGCCGCCGGTTTTGTGCGGGAGGTCCAGTACCCCAGCTGGCTGGCAAACATGGTCATGGTAAGAAAGAGTAGTGATAAGAGGATCTGTGTGGATTACACCGACCTCAACCGAGCTTGCCCAAAGGACAGCTTCCCTCTTCCAAAGATCGACCAGCTGGTCGACACCACCTCGGGGCATCGCCTCCTGTCGTTCATGGACGCCTTCCTCTGGATACAACCAGATCCGAATGAGCCCGGAGGACGAGAGCACACCGCCTTCATAACTGACCGCGGAACTTTTTGCTACAGGATGATGCCATTTGGCCTCAAGAACGCGGGGCAACGTACCAGCATCTGGTCAATAGAATTTTCAAAGACAGATCGGCCGCACATGCAGGTGTACGTGGACGACATGCTGGTAATGAGCAAACCCGAGTCGGACCACGTGGCTGACTTGGCGGAGACGTTCGGCAACCTCCGACGCCATCAGATGAAGCTGAACCCGGCGAAGTGCGCCTTTGGCGTCTCGCCGGGAAATTCCTAGGATTTATGGTGACCCAAAGAGGAATCGAGGCCAACCCGGAGAAGGTCCAGGCCATCCTGGATATGGAGCAGCCCGCCTCCAAGAAGCAAGTGCAGCAACTACCGGCCGAGTTGCGGCCCTCAGCCATTTTATCTCCAGGTCGGCGGACCGCTGCCGTCCCTTCTTCAAGGTACTGAGGAAGATGAATGACTTTGCTTGGACCGAGGAATGCCAGCAGGCCTTCGAGGAGCTGAAGAAGACCCTCGCATCGCCACCGTTGCTGTCCAGGCCCGAGGAGGAGAGGAGCTTATCCTCTACCTAGCGGTTACCCCGAAGCCGTCAGCTCAGTCTTGGTTCGAACCGACGGCCAGGGGGCCCAGCGGCCGGTGTACTATACCAGCAAACTTCTCCGTGACGGAGCTCAGGTATTCTCGGCCCGAGAACTCGTTTTTGCGCTAATAGTGTCTGCCCAGCATCTCAGGCCTTATTTCCAAGCGCACCCCATCGCTGTCCTGACGGATCAACCGCTGAAGACAGTGCTCAGCCGACCCGATACCTCGGACGATTGGCAAGTGGGCACTGAAACTCAGTGAGTTCGACATTACGTACAGGCCGAGGTCGGCCATGAAGGCACAGGTGCTAGCCGACTTCTTGGTCGAATGTGCAGGCTTGGGCAAGGAGCCCGAGGAAGGCCCCTCGGCCGGTCGATGAGATAGGCACCGACGAGCCCGGAGAGGACGCCTGGATCCTCCATGTAGACGGAGCCTCAAACTCCGGCGGGAGCGGGGCTGGGCTCATCCTTGCCAACAGCAACGGGTCATCGCCGAATGCGCACTCCGTTTCCAATTCCCCGCGACAAATAACCAGGCGAGTACGAAGCACTTCTTGCCGGACTGAGAGTCTCCCGCGAGCTGGGCGTAACCAACCTCAAGGCTTTCACTGATTCCCAGCTCGTGGCGGGGCAGGTGTCCGGGAGTACGTCGCGCACGACCCCCAAATGGCGAGATACTTGGAGCTCGTCAAGGCGGGCGCGTCCAGATTCCGACGCTTCAACATCTTCCATATCCCCCGCGGGGAGAACGCCCGCACGGATGCTCTCTCTCGACTGGCGACCCTGCCGGATACGATGCTGGGATGCGCCCCATGTGGAGCGCCTTGAGATCCCAAGCCTCGAGGCACCGGTGGAGGTCCACCAGGTCGGCCATGAACCCAGCTGGATAGACAAGTACGCCGCATACATCACCAATGGCACCCTGCCGGAGGACCGCGAGGCGGCTCGCCTCCTCAGGAAGAAGGCCGTGCGGTTCGTCCTGATGGACGGGCAGTTGTATCGAAGATCCTACTCCTACCCCCTCCTCAAGTGCGTAGGCCCACGGAAGCCAAGCTTGTGCTCCAGAGATTCACGAAGGCGTCTGCGGGAACCACGTGGGGGGCAGGGCATTGGCATACAAGGCCCTCCGTCAGGGCTACTTCTGGGAGACGATGAAGGAAGACGCCGCCGACTTCGTGAAGAATGCGACCGGTGCCAGCGTCACGCCACGGTGCAACGGCAGCCCTCCAACCCAATCTCCCAGCTCTCAGCCCCCTGGCTGTTCGCCCAGTGGGGATGGACCTCCTGGGCCCATTCCCGCCGGCATCTGGACAGCGGAAGTTCTTGATAGTGGCCATCGATTACTTCACGAAGTGGGTCGAGGCCGAACCCTTGGCGAGGATCACCGAAGCAAACGTCGCCAAGTTCTTTTGAAGTCCATCGTCTGCCGCTTCGGCCTCCCCCACACCGTGGTCACTGACAACGGCGCCAGTTCGACTGCCGGGAGTTCGAAGAATTCTGCAGCGACCTCGGCATCAAGCATCGCTTTACCTCGTTGGTGCACCCCCAGACCAATGGGGAGCCGAAGTCACAAACAGGACCATCCTTCAGGGCCTCCGCACGCGGCTGGACCAGGCCAAGGGCAGGTGGGCCGACGAACTCCCCAGCGTCCTCTGGGCATACCACACCACCCCGAGGACGGCTACCGACGAAACCCCGTTCAACCTCGTCTTCGGAGCCGAGGCAGTCATCCCGATCGAGCTCAGCCTACCCACACTGCGTGTGGAGCAATATGACGAGACAGAAAACCCAGCCAGGATGATGCTCACCTTGACCTTCTCGAGGAAACGAGGGACAAAGCCCGAATTCGAATGGCGGCGTACAGGCAACGCGTGGCCAGGTATTACAACTCCCGAGTACGGCCGAAGGTTTTCCGTCCCGGAGACTTGGTCCTCCGGCGCGCTGAAGCTTCCCAGCCACGGGAATGCGGCAAGCTCTCACCCAACTGGGAAGGCCCATATCAGGTGGCAGAGGCCTCCCTCATGGCGCATACTACTTGGAGGAATTGGGAGGTGCCAGGTTCCCCCGGACGTGGAACGCCTCGAACCTGAGGATGTACTATCAGTTATGTAAGTTCCCTGCTCCTGTAATAAAGTTCCCCCACTTCAAATGCTCCCTTCTCACTTCGACGAAAGCCTACGGCATCGGTTCAGTCCGAGATCCTGGGCTTCGGCCTGGAAGGTGGCGCGGAACCCAGTTTGCCCACGAAAGCCCGGAGAACAGCTCGGCAAGCCGTGCAAGGCTTGAGAAAGCCTGCGGCATCGAGCTCACTCCGGAGATCCTGGGCTTCGGCCTGGAAGGTGGCGCAGAACCCAGTTCGCCCACGCAAGCCCGGAGAACAGCTCGGCAAGCCGCACAAGGCTTGAAGAGCCTGCGGCATCGAGCTCAGTCCGAGATCCTGGGCTTCGGCCTGGAAGGTGGCGCAGAACCCAGTTCGCCCCGAAAGCCCGGAGAAGCTCGCAAGCCGCACAAGGCTTGAGAAAGCCTGCGGCATCGAGCTCAGTCCGGAGATCCTGGGCTTCGCCTGGAAGTGGCGCAGGAACCCAGTTCGCCCATGCAAGCCCGAGAATAGCTCGGCAAACTGCGCAAGGCTTGAGAAAGCCTGCGGCATCGAGCTCAGTCCGGAGATCCTGGGCTTCGGCCTGGAAGGCGATGCAGAAACCCTGTCGCCTGTGCAAGTATGAAGGCGATCCCAAAGACGGCCCGCTTAGGCCTGCTCTGCCGCCACGCGATCCGGGAGGCCCCACCTTCGATTTGAGCAATGGAAGGACCGGGCCTGCGATCGTTTCAGCATTCCATACCAACATCTCAAAAAAAAAAAAAGAGGAAAAAGAGAGAACTCGAGGTTTTGTCAAACTAAGGCTTTCATTATAAGTGGCCAGTACAAGCTGGGAGTCCCGACAGCCCGGGTCCCCAAAAAAAAAGGAAAAACACAACGACTACGACGACGAAAGCAGTAAGAAGGCGCCGGGCTCAGTGTGGTGCAGGGTCGGAGCCCTCTGCCGGGGTGCAGGCGTTGCATCCTCGACTTCGGCGTGGCCGTTCTTGGGGCTGCTCCGGAGCCATAGCTTCGCTAGTCGACGGCGCCGCAGGAGTTGCGTCGGCCGCACCGGAGGCCCTGCTCTCGACTCCTTGCCTCCTGCCTCCGATCACCACCCCGCTAAGATCGAGCTCGGGGAAGAAGGCCCCCACCTTCTCCCGGCACATCCGGAACCCCTTCAGGAAGGAGTCCACGGCGGCCTCCCGACCTCCGACGTGTACTCGTCGGAAGCCCGGAATTTCGGGATGGCCTCCTGCGCCTCCCGCTTCGCGGCCTCCAGGAGTCCTTTGATGTACGCACTCCGGTCCTTCGCCGCGCTCGCATCTCGCCGGGCCTCCTCCAGCTGGCGCTCCAGCCACTGGGAATGGGCCTGCAGGCGGGCCTTCTCCGCCGCGTCCTTCTCCGTACGGCGCTGGTAGGAGATCCTCTCCTCCGACAAGGAGCCTCCAGCTCCTTGTTCCACCCCTCGGAACGCGCCAGGTCGACTGGAGGGCTTGGTTGTTGGCTCGCAGCTCGACCCCCTTCTCCTGAGTCTTTGACGTCGGCCGCGAGCTTGCCGAGCTTCTTCTCCTTCTCGACGTCCCTTTGTGCGTTCCCTACGAGGAAGTTCCTCAGTAGGAGAACGTCATTCCCGATCTGCACCAACGCAACAAACCAGGTCAGGAGAAAGAAGTTAGATCTTGAAAGAACAGAAGGAAGGAGCTCGGCTTACCGTGAAGAGCTGCGGGAGAATCCCGAGCAAAGCATCTGCGTAGTCCCGGCCGCCCCGGCTCGGCAGTCCCGGGCGGTGGAGGCGTACTCCATGATCCTTTCCGCGAGCCCTTTGTCGCGGATGACCGAGTCCCGGTGGGTGATCACCGTGCCGGGGCTGTCAGGCCGGCTCCTGCGCCGGCCGCCCCCTCAGCTGTTCCGCGGTCGACGGCCGGCGGTGGCCACCGGCGCACTGTCGAGGCAGCGGCGACGACGGACCGGCGCTGGACGGAGCTGCAGGCGGTGGAGCCCTCTCAGCGCGCACCACCAGGTCGCGCAATCGAGGCGTCGGCGGCCCCGCCCTGAGGCAACCTGGGCGGGGGCGGCGGCCATCGGCTGGGCACGGCCGCCGTCACGACCTCCTGGCTCGCCTCCGTGCGAGCCCTCTTCGCCGCGGGCTCATCCACCTCGACGACATCTCTCCGGGCTGCGCCCCCAAAGGCTCTCCAGTGAAACTTCATCCTGCAACACAAAGGACAGAAAGTCAGCCGGCTCGGTCATGAAGAAAAGGGAGCGGAGTCAAAGTAGGGCCGAATCTCACCCGTCCTCGGATGGGACTGATCCCGGCCTCAAAAGATCTGCTCCGAAAGCAAACGTCGAGTGCCGGACCACGTCGCTCAGGAGCTGGGAATAGGCCTCCTGGTCCCCCGACTCAACCCGAGAGTTCCGGTTCGGAGCCGGTCCGATTCACTCCAGGCCCAGTCGACATCTTCGACTGAGGCTAAGAAAAACCGGCTCTTCCAGCCCTTGACCGAGGAAGGATGTCGAACCGGAGACACCTGGGCCGGGGCGAAATATACCACCAGCCGTCATCGGTGGAGCCTTCTTCAGGGTGAACAGGCCCTGAAGAGGGAGAACCGGGCAACGAACCCGTGGAAGTGACAAAAGACAATGAAAGAGAAGATGACCCGATGGCGTTGGGAGCCAACTGGGCCGGGACAAGCCGGAAATGGCTGAGAAAAGAAAGAAAGAAGGGATGCAGAGGAAACCGTGGAGCACTTCTTCAGGGTGAACAAGGCCCTAAAGAGGGAGAAACGGGCAACGAACCCGTGGAAGTGACAAAAGACAATGAAAAGAAGATGACCCGGATGGCGTTGGGAGCCAACTGGGCCGGGACAAGCCGGAAATGGCTGAGAAAAGAAAGAAAGAAGGGATGCAGAGGAAACCGAAGACTCCCGAGGAGGAAGTCTTCGTAGAAGGCTATGCGGCCGGGGCCACTCATGGTGACGCGCTCCCCGGACCGCGGAACAGACAAGCGGATTGACCCCGGGATACCGTAAGCATCCCGGAGCAGAGAAAGATCGCCTTCGGTAATGGTGGAAGCATGATCGGAGGGACCAGCGGGAAGAGAAGGTGGAGCAGAAAGAGAACGGAGGGGCACGGCAGGAGCAACCGGAGGAGGCCGAATCCCCCTAGGGATGCCAATGGTGACACCCCCGGGTTGCAGACGCCGGCGGATCTCCTCCGGGATCGTCTCCTCATCTAAGGAGGAAGAAGATGGAGTCCCGGCCGGGATGGAGGACGGCCTCGTTCGGGTTGGAAGAGACATGGCGACGGCGCGCCATGGAAAAGAGAATGACGGAGGACCAAAGAGAAAAGAAAAAGAAAGAGAAGGAGGGAGCCGGAGAAGATGAAGGCACTCACCGAAAATACGCCAGACGAGCGCAGGGCAACAGGAGTTAGCCTGCAGCAAACCGTCACGAAGCAAGGGGAAAGGCCTCGTTCTGGAAAGTCCCTCCCTTTCAAACTCAGCGGACAGCGGCCGTACCCTCATTCCGCCTCGGGCCACTGGACGATCGCCACGTGGGCGCACGCCCGACATCGATGCCTCGTTAGCAGAGCAACGGCCTCTGCCTCGAAGCGACGTATTTATTGCGGGCAAGTGGGCGACGCGTGGTGGCTCCCCATAGGTTTTCAGCCGCATCGAGCCACAGCGACGAGGATCGTGGCAATTATGATGCAAAATCTTCGCCTCCCCACATCATGTCCGCATTTAATCCCGACGTTCCGTTCTACGATGCCCCGACGGAACGGCAGGCTGGGGGGCAATTGTTACAGCCATGACAGTGACGTGGCCAGGCTCAGATACCGCCGAATGCGATCGAGCCACGTGGAGGTTTCTCCGGTCGAGTCAGCGCCATGTCTTCAAGACCAGGTTCGGCAAGACTACAGCGCCCGGCAATTTTCTAAGGCAAACCGCCCTCGCCGAGGTCGAGCTCGGATCGGAGTTCCTCTACCACCTCGATGGCGCCCAAGCCCGGAGGGGTCTGCCTAAGTGAGGTCGGCCAAAGCCAGGAGACCTCCTGCCACCTCGCCAGGTGTCCACCCAGGAGGGTCCGCCTGGGCCGAGGTCGGCCGACCCCTCGCCCTTCGCCAGGTGGCCCCTGAAGACGGGCCCACCTCGGCCGAGGGCGGGCGACCTCCTGCCACCTCGCCAGGTGTCCACCCAGGAGGGGTCCACCTAGGCCGAGGTCGGCTGGTCCTTCGCCCCTTTGCCAGGTGGCCTCCGGAGACGGGTCCACCTCGGCGAGGCCAGGCGACCTCCTGCCACCTCGCCAGGTGTCCACCCAGGAGGGGTCCACCTAGGCCGAGGTCGGCTGGTCCTTCGCCCTTTGCCAGGTGGCCTCCCGGAGACGGGTCCACCTTGGCCGAGGCCAGGCGACCTCCTGCCACCTCGCCAGGTGTCCACCCAGGAGGGGTCCACCTAGGCCGAGGTCGGCTGGTCCTTCGCCCCTTTGCCAGGTGGCCTCCCGGAGACAGGCCCACCTCGGCGAGGCCAGGCGACCTCCTGCCACCTCGCCAGGTGTCCACCCAGGAGGGGTCCACCTAGGCCGAGGTCGGCTGGTCCTTCGCCCTTTGCCAGGTGGCTCCCGGAGACGGGCCCACCTCGGCCGAGGCCAGGCGACCTCCTGCCACCTCGCCAGGTGTCCACCCAGGAGGGGTCCACCTAGGTCGAGGTCGGCTGGTCCTTCGCTCTTCGCCAGGTGGCCCCCGGAGACGGGTCCACCTCGGTCGAGGTCAGGCCGCCCGTACGGAGAAGGTCTCAGGGAAGAGGTGCGGGCCCCGAGGCCATACCTCGGGCCGTACGAATCCCAGGACGGTGCCCCGTATGGAGGGCGGCGGCACGCGGAACATCACTTGCATCGGCCCGACAAGTTCCACAGCGAGGGGCACGATTCTGACAGAACAGGTCCTATAGATGGATGGCGCCCACGCTTGGGAAAGAGAGCGCTCTCGCTGAGCCCGAGGCCTGACCGGCCGCATTACCATCGCCGCCCTCCCTTTTTCTCTTCTGTCTTTGGAAAGCCGCCTGGCCCCCCTTCATCGAAAAGGAAAAAGAGAAGAGGACGGGAGAGGGGAGTCTCCCAGGAGGAAAAGACAAGCGCACGACGAAAGGAGATAAAGAGGGAGGAATCTGGGGACGACAAGGTAAGCAAACAAGCCTGGGGACAAAGGAGAAGCAGCGGCAAAAGGCCTCGCTCCAGAGAGTGAAAACCAGAGATCCGAGAGGGAATCACTGGGCGTGAGCTCGGTAAGGAGGCCCGGTCGAGATTCTGGTCCCCAGAGCGTCTCTCTCACCCGTAAACTCTCTAAGTCTGGAACCCTTTCGGGGGTCCGCCTGGAGAGTCTGTTCCTTCTCGTCGTCTACTGACTTGACCGTCGGAGCTCCCTCGCCGGGATCCCCGGCCCAGGGTCTTCTAACCCCTTTTTTGCAGGTTAGCCACAGCCAGGGAGGCTCCTTCGCCAGGCGGTCAGGAGGGATCACGGATCCGTGGCACGGGCGCGACGACGGGAGCGGCAACACGGAGCAACACACTCTTTTATCTCAACCGAATTTACTAAGAAGGCTGGGTATAAAACCAGTACCTCTGAATTTTGAGATCGGAGTGTCTATTCCAAATGGGAGCATTATCATGGTCAACATGATTTGTCCATCCTGCACTCTAAGCATTGAAATCTGATTTTCATCCGATCTAATGGTTTTGGAAATGAAGGAGTTTGATATTATTTGGGAATGGATTGGCTAGCCTCTTATCATGCCACTGTAGATTGTTTTGGGAAGAGAGTAGTTTTCCACCCTCCAGGTCAGGAACCTTTTGGTTTCTCTGGCAATGAAGGGAAGGCCCCTATTAGAATGGTTACAGCTATGTAAGCTAATAGGATGCTGAGGCAAGGCTGTACAGGATATTGGCCAATGTTATGGATCTCCAGCAAGAAGAAAAGAAGTTGGAAAACATTCCGATTGTGAAGGAATTTTTGGATGTATTTCCAGATGAATTGCTGGGATTACCTCCTGATAGAGAGGTGGAATTTTCTATTGATCTCATACCCAGTGCAGAACCTGTGTCTAAAGCTCCCTATATGATGGCACCAGCTGAATTGAAAGAATTTAAAGAACAACTCCAGGATCTGCTCGATAAGGGATTTATCAGGCCGAGTGTTTCACCGTGGCGTGCTCGGTACTTTTTGTCAGGAAGAAGGATGGAAGCTTGAGGTTTTGTATTGATTATCAAGAATTGAACAAGTTGACAATCCGAAATAAGTACCCCCTTCCCAGAATTGATGATCTTTTTGACCAGTTGCAAGGTGCTCAGGTGTTTTCAAAAATTGATCTGCGGTCCGGATATTATCAGTTGAAAATTAAGAATGAGGACATATCCAAAAAGCTTTCCGGACCAGATATGGGCATTATGAATTTCTGGTGATGCCTTTCGGACTGACGAATGCTCCGGCAGCTTTCATGGACATGATGAATAGGATATTCAAATCATATTTGGATCAGTGTGTAGTAGTATTTATTGATGACATTTTGGTATATTCCAAGAACCCGGAAGAGCATGAAGAACATTTGAGGAGAATCTTACAGATACTAAAGGAGCAGAGGTTGTATGCAAAACTGAAGAAATGTCAATTCTGGCTTGATAATATTTCTTTTCTTGGCCACACAATCTCTAAAGAAGGAATATCTGTTGATCCAGCAAAGATTGAAGCAATTGTTAAATGGAATAGACCAACTAATATGACTGAAGTCCGTAGTTTTCTGGGACTAGCTGGTTATTATCGAAGGTTTGTGGAGGGATTTTCCCGTGTAGCCTTGCCACTGACCCAGCTAACTCATAAAGGGATTAAATTTGTTTTGGTCTGATGATTGTGAAAAGTTTCCAAGAATTGAAGAAGTGCTTGGTGTCAGCTCCTATCCTTACCCTACCATCTGGAAGTGAGGGTTTTACTATTTACAGTGATGCCTCCAAAAAAGGGTTAGGATGTGTTCTTATGCAAAAGGAGAAGGTGGTGGCCTACGCATCTAGGCAGCTTAAACACATGAATTGAACTACCCTACACATGATTTGGAGCTAGCTGCTGTAGTCTTTGCCTTGAAAATTTGGAGATATTATCTGTATGGAGTATCTTGTAAATTTTACTGATCATAAAAGTCTTAAATATTTATTTACCTAGAAAGAGTTAAACTTGAGGCAAAGGAGATGGTTGGAGCTGATCAAAGACTATGATATTAAAATAAGTTATCATCCGGGAAAAGAAAATGTAGTGGCTGATGCATTGAGCAGGAAGGCCGGAGGTAACTTAGCACCTTAATCACTTCTCAGGGAGAAATTCTTCAAGATTTTGGAGAGCTGAATTTGGAGATCCAGTTGCATAACTCTAAATTCTCACTTGCTACTCTTAAGATACAATCTACCCTGATTGATAGAATTAAGGCATCTCAGAAGAGTGATTCAGAATTGCAAAAGATCAGAGAGAAGATGCAATATGGGATAATCTCAGAATTTCGAATTCATGAGGATGGATCCTTAAGGTTTGGAAACAGATTGTGTGTTCCAAAGGATGCAAGTCTAAAGAAGGAAATTTTAATCGATGCCTACAACGCTATTTACACTATTCACCCTGGGAGTACAAAAATGTATAGAGATCTTAAAGAGAACTTTTGGTGGAGGGTATGAAAAGAGAAATAGCCATATTTGTGGCTCAATGCTTAACTTGTCAACAAATAAAGGCTGAGCATCAGAGACCAGCGGGACCACTACAACCCCTAGCTATGTCTATATGGAAATGGGAGAATGTTACAATGGATTTGTTACAGGATTGCCGAGGACTCTCAGAGGATTGATGCTATTTAGGGTTGTTGTAGATCGATTGACAAAGTCAGCTCATTTTTTACCTATCAAGGTCAATTCTTCATTGAAAGGCTGGCTAAATTATATATTGATGAGATTGTTAGATTATGATATTCCTGTATCAATTGTATCTAATAGGGATACTAGGTTTGTTTCTCAATTTTGGAGGAGTTTGCATCAAGCTATGAAACCAAGCTGGAGTTTAGTACAGCCTTTCATCCTCAAACAGATGGACAGTCAGAGAGAACGATTCAGACACTAGAAGATATGTTGAGAGCATGTGTTCTTGATTTGAAGGGATCTTGGGATGAACATTTGTCACTGATAGAATTTGCATATAACAACAGTTATCAAGCAACCATTAAGATAGCACCTTTTGAAACTCTGTATAGGAGGAGATGTAGGACCCCGGTATGTTGGGATGATGTTGGCGAGAGAAAACTTTTGGAACCAGATATTGTGCTGCAGACCATAGATAAAATTCAACTTATTAGGAAGCGACTGCTTACAGCTCAGAGTCGACAAAAGAGTAATGCAGATAATCAAAGAAAAGAACTGGAATTTCAGGTGGGAGATCATGTACTTCTTAAAGTGTCCCCTACTAAAGGAGTTATGAGATTTGGGATGCGAGGGAAGCTAAGCCCTCGGTATGTGGGTCCTTTTAAGATCTTAGAGAGAATTGGAGCTGTGGCTTATCGGCTTGCTTTGCCACCTTCTCTTGCTGGTGTACATAATGTTTTTCGTGTTTCTATGCTGAGAAAGTATGTACCTGATCCAAATCATGTAGTTGAATTGGGACCACTTCAAGTCTAGGAAGATTTGTCTTATGAGGAACAACCAGTGAAGGTGGTGGATAGAAAGGAATAAGTCTTGAGACAACGCATCATCCCTTATGTTAAAGTCCAGTGGAGTAATCATTTAGAACGAGAAGCCACTTGGGAGTTAGAAGAAATCATGAAAGTTAAATACCTTCAACTTTTCCAGAACCCAGGTATGTAAATTTTGAGGGCGAAATTTTTTTTTAGGTGGGGAGAATGTGAGGCCCAGTTCTGATTGGGCTGGATTAGGGCTGAAGTCGGCGGCCCTTGCCGACTTCAGTTCAAATTCATACCGGTTCGGAAGTTCGGATTTTCTGGCGGGAGTTTCGGAGAAGCCCATCGACGCCGCCGGAGATGGGGGTATAAGGTTCTTCCTCGGGTTTTTTAGGGGCATCGGGTACCTCTGTTGATCCGGAAATACCTCCCTAACGGTGGACGCCGACGGCTCCTTCGTGTGTCCTTGCCCTCGTCGGAGTGCTCTCCACCAGTGGTCGCTGCGAACGGAACCAATCTCGCCGGTAAGTTCTTCTTCCTCGGGAAATGCTGGATGTAGGGATGTTTGGCAGGGAGGAAGGAAGAATCCGATCGATTCTTCTTCTCCGTTGGAACCGAGGGTAGTGGCCGGCAACGGGAGGTCACCGCCGTATTCCTCCTCTCCTTCCGGCAATCGTTCTGGGCGGTCGATCACAGGGATCGCCGCCGTTCCTCTGCTTGCTTGGGGGGGGGGGGGATAATGATCGGCCTGTTAACAGAAAGGGATGTCTCTGTTAACAGGGGCGGGTTTTGGCTTAGTGCTCACCGGCTGACGGTCGGACGGCCGCCGTAGGGATCGCCGGACCCTTTCCTTTGCTCCGGCGAGTGCTCCTTGGTGGTCAGACGGGAGGATCGCCGTCGATCCTCCCTGGTTCTTCCGTGAAGTCGGGACGGTGCAGTGGCCGGGAGAGTTTGGCCTGGGCTCGAATTAATCAGGGCTTGGCTGGGCCGGGCCTTGTTGGGCCGGGCTTGGCTGGGCCGGGCCTTGTTAGGCTGGGCTTAGCTGAGCCAGGCCTTGTTGGGCCGGACTCGGTTGAGCCATGCCCTGTTGGGCTGGGCCTATTATCTTGGATGGGCCGACCCAGTAAAGACACCATTAGGAAAATAAATAAAAATAATAATTAAAAGAAAAAGGAAGGTGGAGGAAGGGAGGAAAGAAATTGTCTGGGGATGTCCCAAGGAATTTAATTTATGTTTAATTTCTTTTTATAGGAATTAATTATATCAAATTATAAACAAAATAATTTGTGATACAGGATCGTCATCATCCCGAAAAATCGGGTTTAGTGCTTAGTTGGTGAAATTGTAAGTTATCACTTACCGATATAACTTTTACCATGCATGATTATTTGACTCTTAGTTAATTTTTACGCTTATATTTATACTGCATACATGTATCTCGATGTGTTATGAAATGTAAACAAAGACTAAGATTAAAATTATGGTTGAGTTGAATTTAGCTGCTCTCTAGTCCGACTATGATCGCACGAGGATCTAGACTCCTTTTGGACCTCCAGCGGGGCTATCGCTGGCACATGACCGATGAGCGGTATGTGACACAGGAGTTAGTTGTTTTATTCTAGCACATGCTGGGAAGCATGTTTCTCGTGTGATACTCAGAGCTAGACTCCTTTTGGGCCTCCAACAGGGCTATCGCTGGCACATGACCGATGTGTGGTATGTGATACAGGATCTAGACTCTTTTGGGACGAGCCACGGGCTGATCGTGGCCATAGTATGAGGGACTAAGTGAGTGTGTATGGATGGCCATCCTAAAATTTGTATGACGTCAGAAAAATAAATAAGAAGGTTAATAATGAGAAATGGCTTATATCTTATGATTGCTCACATGCATGGAGTTACTCTAGATTCATGGTAAATTTATATTTGTGATATATGATGACTTACTGAGTTTAGGGGAAACTCATTCCTTTCCCTTGCATTTTTTTCAGGATCAGAGTAACACATGGGCCAGGGATTCAATCAGTGAGGCTTAGGATCTAGTGGACACTATCATTTTTTTTATTGTCTGAAATTTGTTTATGTTAAATGTGTGACGGTTGGCTTTATGAACATTGAATCTACTTGCCTGGGTTTACTTTTTATGGTTTAATTGCCTGGTTATTCATTTTATTTAAGAAATGGTTGGTACAGGCCTGGTATATCCCTGGGAAGGTTGAACCACAGAACATACAGCCGTCTGTCGCACTTCTGGCCCAGGTCTTGGGATTGGGGCACGACAATATATCAATATAAAATTGGTACGAGGATTGTTTTAACATAATAATAGGCAGGTTGATGTGTAATGTTTTCTTATGAAGTTGGAAATGACACTCAGTATATGGAAGGTGGTGCAATAAGAACTTTGGTACTGGACTTCAAAGAAAAGTGTGGGCAAATATCTATGGTTGATATCATATACCATATTCTTATAGTATTAAAAATATGTATTTAAGAAAAGATAAGTTATTCTAACACTACTTGGCCTTCTATGCTATGGCTTAATATCAATTCCTAAAATTATGTAGTAGTTTAATTTTATAACATGCAGGCATTTTTATAATGAGAAGGCAAATTCATTGAGAAATATGAATGACTACTAAGAAAAAAAAAAGACATTACTGTTGACAAAACTAGGAACTTTATAGGTTGAGTAGCAATATTAAGAACTAAGGATATCTATTCACACTTGCTTTGGTACTTGCAAGATTTTTGTTTCTCCTCCAAATAAAGAAATTGTTATGATCTGAAAGAGGCATCAGAGCATCTTCTTTAACCTATATGCTATAGATCTCGTCCACTAGGTTTTATAAGACGTAAACATATTAGAGGAGCATAATAAATATAGAAATATGGATGGTCTTGACTTTATAATTATATATATAAATTTATGATAGAGATATGCCGGCTCCTTCCACTCCCACAAGTTGAGAATTTGGTACTAAAATGACTAAGCGTGCATATGTGAACCAGATCTCCCAATCTTGTAATTCCAAGGGAACTAGGGCCTATTTGGATAATCATATAGGATTGGATTGAAAATCTTATAGGAATTGGGCCTGTCCAATCTAAATTTTATTTATATTCCTATCCGGGCTAGATCCTAATTTTTGGATTGCAAGAATAAACAAAAGACTTTTATAGTTCTTTTCTTTCTTCCCATAGATTTTAGACCGGGTTGAGTTTGGTTGATATAAGTCTATGCATAAAATGGACGGTCCAGTCTATGAATCATACAAGATTTTCAATTCAATTATATAAGAACATTAAAATAGGCTCTTAATATGTTTGGCATACTAGCGCTCTATATTAAAATTTTGATAAATTCATTTTACCTACAAAATATTCTTCAATTCCCTATGTCATGACATGCCTCGATACAACATAAATGTCCTGTCATATTGTTATTGATGATTAATCTCAATCTCTCTTATGTCTGTATATAAAATTTATGAAAGCTTATATTTTATCTTTGTAATATAAATATTTTTTTTTCTTGAAGAAAAAAATACCATACAGAGAACAACTAGGCCAACTCATTATCATGTTCTGTATGATGAGATTGGGTTCATGGCTAATGATATGTAGGAACCCTTATAATTGCTATTGTGATTGGTCAATGTTTTCATTGATTAAATTTGTGATCTACAAGTAACATAAACATGCGGCCCTATATTATATATACATTATATGGAATCATTGCTGCACTATATTATACTTACATAATTTCTATTGGTTCATTAGTTAGGGATATGAGCTGATAGATATATAATTGACAACAATCTATATTATATCTCATATACGATATCTATAGATTATTATAAGCCTACACTATCACAATAAAATTTTTTCGCTAGATTCTTTTTTTGAATTAAATTTGCAGAGACTATTTTGAATTTACATATAGATTTATTAGCAAACAAAAAAAAATGGAATGTAAAATTGATGTTACACAACTCTTATTTTTTTAAAAAAAAATACCCTAATGATTATCAAATACATAAATGGTTTCTAGATTTTTAGTATAGAGTTTAATATTGATGTTGTTTTACCATATTCGAATTTAGTTTTACTTGCCAAATTTAAAAGCATCTATTTATGAATCAATAAAAAATTTTCTTTGTAATGACTCAAGTTGGAAGCATACAAGTTATATGTTACTTTGAAATTCATTGACGATATTTATGCCAAAAAATTGATATCGTATATATCTTGAAAATTTTATGCCATCCCATTCATCAATGTGATACATGATACAAATTTGATGGTGACTTTTATGAGTTGAACCACTATTATTTATAAAATCAAAAAAAACATGGCAAATCTTTTAACCAAAAGTCTTTCGAAGATTGGTGGTATCTGAGACATCGAGGAGGATGGAGCTTAAGCTCATATATTAGTCACTAGAGTGGACCCTTTTCATCATGGCAACCCCATAGTTAAGGTTCAAAGGGAAACGATCTCTGAGATGATATTCGGGAGCACCATTTTTAGAAATTTGTCTCCACCCCATCTATATGGTATGGTGCTCTATTATGATGGTTAGGTTGAGCATAGCTCTTAATAGATCTAAGACTATGAGTTCGGTGAGGTATGATTCTGTCGCACATATCCTTGAAAGATCAACCTTAGTAAGAGTAGTCGTGAGACTGCAACTATCGGACTCGGATGAATCTCTAGCAACTCTCATGAAAATCAAGGTAAGCGCATGGCCTAGATAGCATTACCCCGCATTATGATCAACTCATCTTCATACTGTATATATTTTATACTAAATATAAGTTCAAACCTAGAAGGTACTTGTACTAAGCACAGTAAAAGTCCAAAAATTTTAAATTATTTATTAAGTTTAATAATATTAAACTTTTTTTTATTTTTATTTTATTTTTAAGGAGGATTGTTGTCTTTATGTTTGTAAAACAAAATAAAAAACAAATGACAACTCTCCCCCCTTCCCCGCACGCAACGAGCACAATCCACATGCATGCCTCCGCTCCAGCACCGCCTCCGCTCGCGGCTCCAGTCCTGCCCTGCTCCAGTTCGGTGATCGGTGCCCCGGTCTGGTCCTCCCGGTTCGGCTCCCAGCTCGGCCTGGCCGCACTCGTGTGCCCGCAGCTCCGTGTCCGCCCATGGGAAACCCACCTCGGCATCGTTCGGATCCGCCTGCGCGTCGCCTGGGTGCAGCATGCTGGCTCCAGCCTGGGAGCAGCATGCCGACTCTAGCACCGCCTCCGCTCGTGGCTCTGGTCCTGGCCCACTCCAATTCGGCGATCGGTGCCCGGTCCAGTCCTCCCGCTCGGGAGCAGCGTGCCGGCTCCAGCACCACCTCCGCTCGCGGCTCCGGACCTGCCCCGCTCTAGTTCGATGATCGATGCCCCGGTCCGGTCCTCCTGGTTCGGCTCCCAGCTCGGCCTGGCCGCACCTGCGCGCCCGCAGCTCCACGTCCGCCCGAGGGAAACCCACCTCGGCACTGACCTCCTCGGCTCCCAGGTCCGCCAGCGACCGCGCCAGGGCACGCCCCAGCGCCGGTGCACCTCGGTGCCACCTGCCCCTGCGCCAGTCCACCTCGGCATCGACCTTCCCGGTGTCCAGATCCGCCAGCACCGGTCCATCTTGGCTCCGCCCGCCCCAGCGGCTGGTCGCCCGCAAGGATCCGCCCGCGGGAGGCCTGCGCTGCCACCCTATGGCTCCCAGTCCAGACGCCCGCGTCGACTCCAACTCCGCTTCTGCTCGCGGTGCACCCAGCTGCGGTACGACATGCCAGGCTCCGTCCGTCGCGCCTCTGTCCGGTCTGCTCTTCCAGCTTGACGCGGTTCTACCCTGGCCCATGCCAAGGCCAGCGCCTCGCCCGCTCACTCGTGCCAAAGAACCTCATTCATGTGCCTCGATCCGCGCGCCCAAGAGACTGCTGCCCACGCACCCCGGTCCGCATGCAGGAGGCGCCTCGTGCCGTGCACCTCGAACTGTGCGCATGAAGAGCCTCCATCCGCCTCGTCTCGGTCCACGTGTCATAGTCTAACTGACTTCGTCCTAGGTACGCTTTTCAGAATACAGGTACGGTGGCAGCCTGACACGTAAAATCACCGTTCCTAGTATGCCTCCTACGAGGGGGGCTATATCAAAGTCCCCAGGACACATTTTACACCAATTAGGAAGGCGTGCCCCATCCCAGGCACTATGCCCCTTCACCAACCTCCTGAACCACCTGGAAGGAGAAGGTTGACCAACCTATCTAAGCCTCCCTGGCCTACAGAAGCCTCACAGGCCTATGACAAGAAGAACATGCCTCCCTGAACACCAAGAGTCGCTCGTCTACATAAAAGCAGTAGGAAAAGGTGAGAAGGGGTAAGAGACAACACACTCTCTTCATTCTTATATTATCGTCCATTTTCTATCACCCTCTGGCAACAGAGAGTCCCTCAAGCTCTCCACCTCAGAGATCTCTTATTTCCTTCAATCGTCCCATTGACTTGATCGTCAGAGTGTCTTTGCCGGAATCCCCTGTGCAGGACTCCCCTGTTTTGCAGGTATCGCCCAATGGAGGGACAATACGGAAGAATATTACTCCTCTTGGAGAGGCCCACAGGAGAACCACCACAGTACCAAGCCCCTTTTATCCCGACTATGACTATGTTCCCCTTGATCATCTCCGACCGACGATCCCGGTGATGCTGGCACGGAGTCCACTCACCTAGGCCACGTAAGAGCTACTGGTCACAGCGATCTAGGTGGCTACAATTAGAAACCATGAATTGTAACAGCGATTTCGCATTGAAATCATCCTATAATTTTTCTACATCAATCATTTCCTGCATCAAAATTTAATAAAAAATATAAAAAAAAATTAAAAATTTTTAAAATTAATAAAAGTTTTTTAAAAATTAAAATATATATATATAATATTTTTTAAAATTTTGGATCGATGGTTCAACTAGCGGTTCGATCGATGGCCGGACCGACGATCGGACCCGTGGCCGGACCCTGGCGGCTCGACCGACGGTCAAATCGGTGGCAGGATCAGCGACCGGATCGGTGGCCGGACCCTGGCGACTGGATCGACGGTCGGCCACCGGTCTGGCCACCTGTCCTGCCACCTATCTGGCCACCGATTCAGTCATCAGGGTCCGGCCACCGATCTGGCTGCCAAGGTCCGGCCATCCATCCTGCCACCTATCTGGCCCCCAGTCCTGCCACCTGTTCGACCGCCGGTCCAGTCGTTAGGGTCCGGCCACTGGTCAGGTCACCAGGATTCGGCCACCGATCCGGTCACTGATCCTGCCACCGGTCCGGCCACCAATCGAATCATCGATCCAAAATTTTAAAAATTATTTTTTAAATTTTTAAAAACTTTTATTAATTTTTAAATTTTTTAAATTTTTTGTTAAATTTTGATGGAAGAAATGCTTTATGTAGAAAAATTGCGGTTTGATTTCAATGTAAAATCATAGTTACAACCCGTGATTTCTAATTAAAAATTTTTTAAAAAAATATATTAATTTTAAATTTTTTTAATCATTTTTTATATTTTTTTATTATTTTTTAGGGAGGAAAAGATTTATTTGATGAAATCGTTGATTGAACTCGCGATTTCGTGTTGAAATCACGGTACAATTTTATCATTAAATATTTTTTTTAAAAAATTAATAATTTTAAAATTTTTTTATTAATTTTTTGATAAAATCATGGATTGTATTCCTGTTTTTAATGAAATCGCGGTATCGCGATTTCTCTAGTCTGAAATTCACGGTTTCTTTTATATGGAACCTAATTTCATAAATATAATTTGAAATGCTGTAGTTTAGAAAATATTTTATTAAAAAATATTATTTCAAAAAAAATTGTTTTTGATAAACAAAAAAAAAAAAATCCATTTGGAAGGATGGCCAGGTACTAACCGGGATGTCCGCACAACGGTTCGCGTTACCTCCTCCGTAGATCCGGTCCAGCCTCGTTTCTTTTCCTCTTTGATTATTTCAATTTTCACCGCTTCCACCAGACGGGTCATGATGTGCCATGAGGCGTGCACAGGATCTTACCTCCACCATGCACGTGCCAGACCCGAGCTGCGGGTAATTTTCTAACGAGACTTGTTCGGTTATAACCTAGAGCTGGGGCCGTTGCATCCGGTGTGGAACTCACCGGCGGGAATCGTACCGCGTCCTAATAAAGCAGTGGAACAATAATTCTAGCAAGAAGGATCGACATCGTGTGAGTCCACCACAACAATCGAACTTTATCCAGCAAATTCCACCGCGACGATCAGATAAATCAGAACCGCACAGTCGACAACCCTTCCTTGTTCACGAGTGATCCATTGATCAGGCGAACATACTTTGATAGATATATACATGAGCTACGGTTTCACGTAGTTGAGGCAAGAGTCCTTCAAAGTGGCGACTCACACTGGATTTGTTAATAAAGTGAGGTGAGAGCGCGATTCCGAAGCCTCACGCCTTGGTAGAGAACTGCCAGCTGTCAGGCTAGCAGAAAAAGTGGGCGCCACCACCAAGACCGACAAACGGTACCCCAAAAATGACACTTCCCTCATCGCTAACGGCCAACCTTCCCTCATGGCGCGTGGCGTGATAAAGTGAGGTGGGGGGCTCACGGGGAACATTATTTTAGCCGTGGAGCCACGTGATATGTTAAAATAGAATAATTGGTCGATGGCTGACTCTGGGTCCCACAAATATTTACCCGGGAATGGCTCCCCTGGGACCCACAGCTTGGCCACCGTCCTCGCTCCGTTAACATTCTGTCCAGGTGGTCGGCTTTTGCTGGCACGCGAATCACCCTTTGGAGCTGGCGTTTGACGCGTGTCTAACGGCGCCGTCGAACGGACGCCATGGAGGGATAAGATTGATCCACCGGCACCGCCTACCGGGTCGGGATGAGGTGGTCCGCGGGGCCCTTTTGGGGCACGTGGGCCAGCCCAGTTAATCCGATTCTGGCGTGACAGTGCCGACTGGACCGGTGGTTGAGGCAGCCATGTTAATGATAGTTCGATGCAAGGATATAGATGACATCTGGCTTCCCATTTCCCCTTGATGAGGTTTTGTTCTTGGATTTCTACTCTTTTTTTTCTTTTTTTCTTTTTTTTTTTTTGATGGAAAGAATTTGTAGAACGTCTCTATAATTACCGTGGATGCCAAGGTTTGCAATTACCGTGCACTGATTTCCCTCTCTGGTCTCTTTCTTCGTTCCTAGACATTGACAAGAGCCTCATCCATTCTTCCAAAGTTTGCATATTAAAAGTTCAATGTTTAAAAACAGTATCAGATCATCGCTAAGACGATAGCTTGATTGGTAGAAACTTTGTCTCACTATTAATCGGTTATGAATTTAAGGCATATCCCGTGGGTAACTTGATTAAATTCAAAAATTTTCTTGGTTATTCTATTAGCTTATAAATTTTTTCGACTATTCTATTAGTCGGCGGTTAACCTACTCACCATTAGATAGGAAGCGACCGTGAAAAAAAAAAATGTTGCTCCTTTCCTTCTTCTCTCTCATTTTTGATTGGATCACCCTTCCTCCCATCTGCCAAGGGACCCTTTCCCCCTTCCTCCCATCTTCTTCTTGATGCCATGAAAGAAATCCCTTGCATCGGCATGGGAAACCATAAAGAAAGAGAGAGAAAAGAAAAGAAAAAAATAGAGAGATCCAGTTTTTGGAGAACCCCTCTTATTAATCGGATCCTAATTTCATTGGATCTACCATGTGGATCAGACCTGCGATCTAACCCAAATCACGATCTAAGTCAAGATTCTCTCTCTTTATTTTAATTATTTTTTTAATCAAAGAATAATAATGGTATTAAATTATTTTATCAAAACCTTCAATACCAGAGGAATACCTGATCTAAATATCAAGCTGTGTATCAAAAAATATGATATTAAGATCCAATTGATCTGGTGGGAAAAGAATACGAAAATATGAGCGTCTCGAATCGAACATTACTTAACGGGGTTGGGACATGCAGGATAGCTATACCGAAATTTATCCCCCCTATACCTTATTTTTGAAAAAAAAAAAAAAAAAAAAAAAAAAAAAAAAAAAAAAAAAAAAGGAGGAGGAAGAATCAGATCTGCCCCCCTCCCTTAGCATAATTTTGGATCGATTCACATTGTTCCAAGGCAGCGAGGCAAGAGCAAACTAAATACATGCTAACCATAGCAAATGTAAATAAAGTCTTGCATGCTCCACTCGATGCAATGACATCCACACGGACTTACCATGCTTTTCCAAAGAAGTCTGAAAAGAAACCCCCACCCTCTGTGTTTCTTTATTTATGTTACAGGTGAAAAAAGATACTTGTAGATAGAATTTTGGGAAAAGAAAGATACTCAAGGATAGAGTTTAGCATATAGGGCTTATCTGTGAGCTAACCACGTTGAAATATACCCTATCTCGAAAGTCGAGTCGGCTCGGGCATTCGACCTACCCCCAAACTTTTTTTTTAGAAGGGTCCAGTCGTCCAGATATTGGAGTAGCATAGGGCCCACTTTAAAAGGTCAAAAGGAAATTTTGTTTCATAAGGAGATTAGCCTGCCAAAGAAAGGTAACGAGATAGAAAGGATTAGAATTCCTATTTCTTGAAGCATCTCCGATGGAGTTTTCCTCTCAGCTGAGTTAGCCATCGATTCCTGCCTTGCTTTATCCTTTCGATCCTATTTTTCTTATGAATTATCAATTTACTCCACTTCTTCGCAAGTATCGAGGGACATTCTGTAACTGGAGCCGCATGTAGCTCAAATAGCAGGTACAAGCGAGCCATGCTTGAATCCAAAATTGCATGATGAGTTGAGTTGCATGTTAGACTATAACTAAAAGCTATCTTGTGGTAAAATCGACTAGCAATCAAAATTAATGCAAACAAGTTGCGATCATTTGGGTGGATATCTTAACTTTTAAAAAAAAAAAAAAAAAAAAAAAAAAAAAAAAAAAAAAAAAATTGCCTTTCCAAGACCTCCACCGCCGCCCCCACCAACCCTCTCTACCTCTATCCACCTCTAGCCCTATGCCTCACCCTTCTCCTTCATCTTCTCCACCCACCTCATAACATCCACCCCCCATCTTCTCTCTCTCTCTCTCTCTCTCCCTATAGATGACCAAATCCATGCCTAGGCCTTTGCTACTAACAGCTTCGAGACCGACCTCTTCAACCAAAATATCTTTATGTTCATGGACATCCAAGTGTTCAAATATGCTTCCAAGGTTTTTGATAGAATATCGATAAGAGACGTTCTTTTTTCTTCTCTAAAGTCTCCTTAAAATTCAAGAAGCAAGCTTTCTTGTTAGTATTGCAACTCAAGTTGCCGTGCAACTAAAATTATAGTGTAGCTTCAATTCCACAACTCCAAATAGCCTCCAAGGGACTTCATATTAGTATTACTAATCAAAAAGCTTATTTTAAACGTGTAATTAAATTAGATTTAGCTCATGCATATGGAAAAATGACCTAAGAGCAAAGTGAACCAAGGCATCTTGCTTCTACTTCAAGTTTGAACCACTTTGATAATAATTATATCTCAGGTTAAAGATGCTGGACAACCCATCACTAAAATTTCCTAATAACTGGGGGGAATCAATCTCATGTTTATCAAGATTGACAAAGTAGCATCTTGTTAACAGTGAACATGACTTGATTATATTTAAACATCAGTAAAAAAATACTTTTGATATATCTTATTACATGTAATTCTCTTTTTTTATGGTAGGATATTTAATTGCATTTAGTATGTGCACATATGAAAAAGAAGTGACCTTTGCAAATATATATACATTGGCAAATATAACTTGTCATCCATTTATCTTTGCAAAATCACTATTTTACATATAACTCTCAAATCATCTTGATTTGGTAATACTCCTCCAATGAGATTTTTGGCTAATATCATTAATAGATAATTCTTTCAAGTTAAAACAACTCTATCTCTATTACTAAAAAATTATTCAAAATTATAAGTACATATGATATAAATTGAATGTTATTTTTAAGGATACTAATGCAAAGGGGTAAAATAATGTCATTTACTTTTAAAATGATTATTTATCAATGCATCAGACAACAAATGTAATAGAAGGTCATATTTCCAGAAACATGATAATTTGAAGGGATATATATAAAAATATATGATTTCCAGTGTTAGAAATTAAATATGCCATAGGACAAGGGTATATATGTAAACATCTCAAATAGAAAAGAATTTTGGTCAAATTATTAGCCCTAAATCACTGATGATAGACATGGCCACTCTGATCCACCGACACATCTTATTTAACAAATGAAAACAAATTATTCCTTTTGAAACAAAGCTTGAGATTGATTTTGCTTATTGGGTTATACCCGTTATGACGCCAATTGAACTAACCAATTTTAAAAATAGGTTTGAGTTCATTTTATTTTAGAGGACCCATGTTTTTACTGGTGTTATATCAGCACATTCATAATCATTACACCAAGTCCACTGAGACTCAACCTGTAAGATCCATAAGTTCGTCTCTTGAGCTAATTTTTCTTATTAAAATATCCATTTCAAGTACAGATATAGCCCCATGGTGACTCTTAAAATAGATGACTGTAACAAAGTATACAAATAAATGTATAGTCATACTCTGACCCACAAACTTAGGCAGGAACTTCCCCAAACCAATCAAACTAAGCAATTGGTGGAGCAGGGTTCATAATTGGCAACCAAGACCTCAAACATTAAAAAAGGTGGATGTCAAAAGGCCAGTCCAATCAATAACATTAGATCCATGAAACCAATCTTTTATAGATAAAACTTCATATTGGGCAATTTATCCAAGACGATAGGGCCAGAAGACACACAACGAGGGAAAAAAATCTAGGAAAACGGAGGCAGCTAAATGGCGTTTTGCAAGAGAACCAGCACAAATCATAATTCCCTGTAACACCTGCATCAGAGAAACCATCTGTGGTAATATGTCAAACACCCATTTTGGATTTAACAATCTCTTGAATGATCCAGTAACCCCCCCCCCCCCCCCCCCCCCCCCCAAACCAAAAAAAAAAAAAGAAAAGAAAAGAAAAGAATATTGATTGATAAATTAAAAGTTATCATATGAAACTAGTTTGACCCAAACAAAGCAAAAAATCAATATGGATTCTTGAAGGTTTTGAGTATCATAAAACATAAAACGAATTCACCTGAAAAAAGGACCCGAACTTTATTCACGGTTGACCGTGATGTCAAGACAACAAAAACATCACATGGCAGCATACAGGTGTAGTAAATTGAATACAGATACAATGCAAAGATAAAGTATGCTGTCCCTTTACCATCTTCTTGTGCTCCTTGGTAAGAATATCGTCAGCTGCGCATTTAAATATGGTAAGAAGATGTCACCCAACCATCACAAGTAAAATTGATGGTAGACTTGACTGTCGGGAAAATAATATACCTAGAAGTTACCCTTTCATTGTAGGCTTTTGCAATCCCTCGTTACTAATATCCATGCACGCAAGTTTCATCCTGATGGCCTCAAATTCATCGCCCTCCTTTTCATCATTTGTGAGCCATGAAGAAAGGCACTGATCGACAACATCCTCGCCGCAGCTAGGAGTTGAATAACCTTTCAGATTGTTCAGTTTCACAAACCTTGTAATTTTTTCTAGGTTTGCAGCAGAGGGCTCATCTGCATAACTTAATAGGATGTCTTTCACAGCATTGCACCAAGCAGGACGAGCCATCTTCAAAAACTCATAAACAGATATGGGTGGCAAATCAACACTTCCCAGGTCAGATTCATTGTGCCCACGTCTTCCATGATAATCTGATCCTCCAAGCTTCAGAAGCTTGTATGTATCAGCTAATTCACTGAATCCTGTAAAAAGAAACAATCACCTTTGATGGAGATGAATAAGACATATCTGAAGGGAGAAAAGGAAACAACAGATATGGCCAGTGTTACTTGGGCATGGGGCACAGGTGCCCAATGTCCACTAGTCCAAACTGTACCAACACTTCAACTTCTAAAAAATCCTTTTAAAAAAAAATCCATATAGCATAAATATTTAAAGACTGAATATATGCTCTCTCTCTCAAAAAAAAAAAAAAACAAAAAAAAAACAAAGACTGAATATATGAATATATCAAAGTTCATATATAATTTGACTAGGTTGCCTGGTTAATGAATTTTTATTTCAATAAGATTCACATTATGAGAAAAGAAGAAAAGGGTATAGCACTTTGCAAAACGTTTGATTTTTGGAGGATAAAGGAGGTCTAAGCACACTACTTAGCAAAGAGTGTTTTACCCTTTATGCAATATTTTAGAAGTACTACAATTTTCTACCAAATATCTTTTGAAAAAATATTCAAATAATTTGTACAAGGGCCTAACATCCAATTGACAAGGTAGCATGCATCAGTTTTGGGGTGCCCAGGAGTATCATGCCGTGTAGAAATATCCCAAAGTATCAATTTTAGGAATTCTAAAAACAGAAATGTCTATGTAACTCTATTTTCCATATGATTATCTAGTAGTACCATGCAACGAACCCCCATTGATCCAATTGTTTCATGGAAAAATCCTTTAAAATATTTCAAGCTCAAAATCTTACCAGCCACCTTCCCATCACTTCTGTAGATCTCAATAGCATGAAGGCCAGCAGATTTCAAGCCCCTGATAACAGAAACTGGATTCTTCAATGCCCATGGGTGAGCCAAAGCTGCTACACCCCCAGTGTGACAAATCAACTGCACTACTGTCTCTGCAAATGGCTCACTGCCCCTGAGCAAAACAAATGCCAGCTTTATAGGGTAACATAGAACTTCAACAGGTTAAAATCATTTGTTAAAGAGCTAGTGTTCTTACACGGCATAAGCAGGTCCACCATCATACAAATATCTATTAAAAGCCTGCCTGAGATTCTCCACATGGCCGGCTTCAACCATAGCCCTAGCCACATGCATCCGCCCTGGAGCCACTCCATTCCCTGCTATCTTGGCAACATGGTCCCACTTAAGAGGCATTTTTAATTTGTTTAACTTTAATAACATATTCTTAGCACGGATGTAACGGCCATTTCTGATGCTGGATAGTAATTCATCTAGTTCCTCATACTTTGCAGGCCCGCAGCTTCCATAATATGCAAGGATATGAACAGGTTCACCAGTTCCAGGTTCTTCCCTTCCACATATGTTCAAATTCCAAATAAGCAAAAGCAAAAAAATAAAGAGTTGTAAAACTTAAACTAATATAACCTCCGAAGTGAAAATATGGGAGACTGTAATATTAGAAGTTGGCATTAAAACCAAATTTCTAATTGTATCGAACCAGAAATGTATTTCCTGAGAAAAACCTGACTTTCCTGAACTCTGTTAATTTGTAATGGGCAAATGAGTGAGAAAAGCCAAGAGAACACTCAGAAAACTTAGCAAATGACCTACTGGAAATGTGCTGGAATAATAAATAAATTTAGGGAACCATGGCAACCAATTTCTTGATAGCTTTCACAATGGTCTCAAGTGAATTTCCCATGCATTTTCTCATGATTATATTTATGTTTTCCATGCACATCTTGGAAAAATTTTGCAATGCACATTTCTCGTTTGCCATTTGTGTGACATTATCGTGCTCCTTTCCGAAAGTAGCAACTATTGTTATAACAGAAAACAACCAAGCAATGTAAAACTTTGTACCACACAACATAGAAGGGGAAAATACCTTGGAGAATATACTGCACTTATTTCAACACCAGGTATTATCCTCATGCCAAATTTGCAGGCTGTTTCCATGGCTTCTGGTATGCCAGCCATGGTATCGTGGTCTGTTAGAGCAAGAACTTTCACCTGTTCTGAACACATGATTATCAAATCATGTTCCATGTTCTCTCTATTATGCATTAATTCAAGAAGCATTTAATTAAAAAATTACCTAATAAAAAGAGGAACATAAACACTCAGCAGAAATTTGAGAACTCCTAATAATGATGAAATCTATTTTTTTTAAATATCCCTTAACATATGGTCCATGAAAGTAATAAACATTTTTTTTTTAAAAAAAATTATTATGTATATTTTGGAAAATGGAGTAGCAACCAACTTCGAATAGCAAATACATTACTGGACAATGAAATAAAACAATCATTGAAGCGTTAGTCAGTACTAACAAAGGCTTCCTAACACCAAGACATCTGGGAAGAGGAATGCATCAGTCAAACCAGGAGGGCTGGAAATGCCCAATCCCAAAAATTCAAGGATGCCAGAAATCAACTTTTAAAAGAAATCTGGCATGATAGAATTTTGGAATCACACGATCCCAGACTTTCCAAATGGAGCCATTTATTAATGTTGCCAGGTCTGATCCAAATATGACCAGTTGCCACATCGGATAGATCTGAGATTCTGGACACTCCACTATGAAGCCTCTTATACCAATCAACAATAATCAATATTGATGATCAATCCTCAAAAAGTGTGGATACGATTCTATGGTCAGATAAAAGAAAATTAATTGGTAGAGATTTTGGTAAACTTCACAATCCATATTTAAATGTAAATGAATCTTCAAGGATCAAATATTTAATTTAATAGAAAAGCACAAAGATCCACCATGCTAGACAGCAAATGTGAAGATAAATAGAAATTTTGAGTTCATTCTTCCAACACTTGGGGTCGTCATACTCTTACATAGATAGACTGTCATAGATTAAACCCTACAAATCCAGAACCAATATAACAATCTTTCTAGTTGAACCAATACTAACCCATAAGTCAAAAAACACAACCCAAAAGAGAAAAGCAGATGGAAACTAATCCCATCCTAACACTTAGTGCATTTAACATCTTTAAAAGATGTGCCTCATTAAGGTAAACCTGCATCATAGAACTTACAGCACAAAAGGTATCCAGCTGGCAAATTATATCAGACAAAAAAAACCAATGGTTATAACTAAGCAAAATTTAAAAAATTAATCAAGGCAATCTACACCTATTTATGGCTCCGTGGAACCACCATGCTCAAGCTCGAGCCTCCTGAATTTCAGATTTACTCCATCTAACCTGAAAGTCTTCATTCCATGACTGCACACTCAAATGCATCTCTTTCATCACACCCCCATAACCACATTCATCAAGCATTGTTTAGGGATCCTTAATCACCATTAATTCCTGTTAAGGGCTACATCTAATGTTATTGCCAGCTTTTCTAAATCCTCTATCCATGTCTGCATGGTCTTATCTTTTTCTTCCTAAATAAGAATCAACAACCTTTACTTATCAGAGCTTTTGTTGGATCCTCACTTTACATGCCCATACCATCCCAATCTCTCTCACTTCATCCTCAACTGGTGCAACTCCTATATCCCCTCTAATATACTCACTTTATCCACCATGGTATAACCATGCATCATCTTGACATGCTCGTTTCTATTGCATCAAGCTTGTTCTTTTAAACAGTTAGACTCTTATTGACTGCCCAACATTCTGAGCCATACAGTATTCAAAGCCTTATTGTAATTTCATAAAATTTTCTCTTGAGGACAAACTCCTTCAACCCTTCGAGAGAAATGAGGCAAACGGAAGGAAAATCCATGGACCGATCCCATCTCAACTAAAAATTGTCATATTTGTCATTCTTTTTAGTAGATTTAGCTGGCATAAGGCAACAACTTACTAATATAAGATGTGTTCATTCACCTCCATCTTTTCCATCCTTTTCTCTGTCCACAACTCCACCACTTGGTTAACAAGGGGACACCCTCCTTATAGATACTAGAAGTAAGTCATCCACAATCTATAAAGAAGTAAACACTGATATTTCACAATCAACTAAACTCTGAGAGGTAATCAACCTCTAAATAATATAACTAAGGAGCAAGTTATATGTGAGCCTTAAGATAAAATGGCATATTCTTTAAAGCACTTCTGCCAGAACCGTTTGAAAATAAAACAAATAAGAGAGGATAAGAGCAAGACTAATACCAAATATAGACAGAATTTTCAAGCTCCAGCACAATAAACATGAAAAAATAAACCAAACAAATAGCATTAACTTCACAAACTAAACATACAAATCAACAAACATCAAACATAAAGCAAACCGTCCAAGATATCATGCCTAAAACCTTCGAGACAACAATTAATCTCAAGCAATTCATCATCAACATTTACAAAGACAAAAAGCATAAAAACAAAAAAAACACTTTTTTTAAAAAAAAAGAATCTATCCCCAGAAGTCGAGAAATCCGATCATAAAAACCGCGGCCAACATCAAATCGAACAGTAAAGGAAAGTCTTTCTGGGCTCACCCCGTTCCTGTGGGCTCTCTCCACCAGAGCCGAAGGCGAGAGGAAACCGTCGCTGTACTTGGAGTGGGAGTGGAATTCGAAGACCACGCGGTCGGCGGCCCTGTGGGCGGCGACCGGTGGCGGCGCGAAGTCATCGGAGGCGGAAGGGAGAGGATCGCGGAATACCCAGTCGCGGATGTATCTCGCCAAAAGGCTCTGCTCGCCGGCCGCCTTCTTCTTGTTCTTTGCCTGCCGTTTCTTCTTCTTGGGATCTCCCATCGCCGCTGCTCCTTTCCTCCCTCTCTACAGTGCGTTTACGGCGGCAGGGGTATCGAGGGATGGTCTTGAGGTAAGAGCCGCTCTATCAGAACGTGCGATGCACGTGAGGCTACCTATGGAAGATCTCCTGATTATTTTTTATTTTATACCAGGTATGGAGGATAAAGCCGGGTGTAGTTATATAGACCGTTGATAGTGAAAAAGCTAGGAATATATATAATAAATTTTATTTACTTGATTGATATAAGTGATAGTCAGATTGACAGAAAATGGTTGCGAAAAAATTAATATGCGTCGTGCATCGAACATTCCCTAGCTATGATTGGAGGATCGTCCGAGAATGGTCACGTCCGGAATCTAACTCTTTCTTTCTTTTTCTAAAAAAATAAAAAATAAATAAAAAACAAGACTAACTATATCCGTTAGTAAAATAGAAATAAAAAAAATCTTGATCGCTTGTTTACATCGACTACACGGTTCCACAAAAAATTTTAAATTTTTACGGTCTTCCCTGCGTTCCCTCGATGGAATTTAGATAGGATCTTTTTATAAAATAGTAATTTTCAAACCAACTCGTTCACCCGTCTTCCCGATTCAACTCATGGACTTTAAATAGCATCTTTTTATAGGATAGTAATTTTCAAACTACCTCGTTCACTCGTCTTCTCGATTCAACTCAATCATTCTAACCCAATTCATCACCTTTGCAGGTCAAGTTTGAATCATGAAAAATTATTGGTTAGGCCAAATTCACGTTGGACCGTCAATAATTTATTAGTTAGAATAAGAAAAAATATTAAATACATAATAAAACGTATTGCCAAGAATGCCTTTTGTAATATATATATTTTTCTAAAAATACTATATATATATATATATTCCAAAGTCTGTTTAAAATGGAGTTCAAAATTAAAAAGACTTGGCGTTAAATGGATCGGTGGGTCATTGGCTGGCTACGGGTCAGGTTCTACTTTCTCGTTAGACATTCTAATCCGCTACGAGATTGGGCTCGACTCGGGCCCTATGGCCCTTTATGTAAAACCAACTTGCACTCATGGTTGCCGGCAAGTTCCTGTGGAATTTCCTTTATTCTCTCTTTTTTTCCAAGACATCTTTTTTTTGATTTTGGTTGGATTTAGTTGTTCTATCGTATGCTATGGGATCGTAGAAGTAAAACAAGAAATAGTTCACGACATAGAAGAAAGTTAGCTTTTTTATTAATATAACAATGCATACAAGAAAGTTGAAGATATTTATCTCCTCTAGCTACAACTAGCCGCCCACTAGTGATCTTGTACTATCCATTACCTGTGTGAGAATGATAACCTTACGAGTCTAAATCCTAACTAGAAATAAGGTTTAGGTGAATATCAGGAAAATGCCTTGCATCCTTCAATATGAAGGTATAGCCAGGACTAGTCAGGATATAGGCATCATAAATTCCATAGATCTTTTTACAAATTTTGTTTCTCATTTTTGCCATTCAATCTCCATTAAAAGTGATACGGTAGGGAGCTCTAAAATCTAACATCCATTTAGTACTATCACTAACATGTAAGCAGTGTCCCTCTTCACAAGAAAGAATGTGTCCCTCTTCACAAGAAAGAATTTCCATAGCATCAATAACAACTGCAGTTGTATTATTATCATCCCCAATTCTTTTCTGTTTTGCCTTAGCTTGGTCTCTCTTTAGCTATCTACAAAATCTTTTAATATGATCGGGTTTATGGCAATGATGATAAATGGTCCTGCTTTTGGACTTTGACCTGTTTTTAGACTTAACTTTATCCCCTCGACCTTAGCTCTTGTTCTTCCCCCAATCCTTAACAACAAGGGCATATAGTAGATGTCTTTGCCGAGCTGTGTCTAGTCTCTTCAATCAACAGGTTGTTGGATACCAAATCCATGGTTAGCTTTCCATCAGGAGCGGAGTTACTAACAAATACTACCAAAGTTTCCCATGTTGAAATGTACATATTGGAAATACGTATCATACAATAGTTAATTGTGATTCAATTGATCTAATAATAAAATTAATTATTAAAATTAACATAAAAACTTATAAAGTATAAAAGATGAAATTCATCCAGAAGCGTGCAACGTACTATCCTAAGACGATTCTCAATCTTTGTGCAGGATTAATTTCGAGAACTCCATCTTAAAATACAACCAGTTACTCTCCTACAGGAACGATCGTGGAGAAGATAACAGAGCTTCAACCCAGTAGTAAAATAATATTGATATAAAAGATTAAGAAAATCTAGCAAATTAAATAAGAGATTCAAATTAAAAAAACTTGGAAAGAAGACCCGTGAAACAAAGCTAATATTGAGATAGAAAAGCTTAGATAGTATATTAGAAGGAGAGAGCAAAAAATTTTCTTATACCCTTTTCAAACTTTATTAACCCTTTTATAGGCCCAAAGACTAGCCATTTGGACTGGCCCAATAGCTGCAAAATTAATAATATAATTAAAAAAAATGGCTGGCTTAATGGATTAAAACATGTGATTTAATTATCCAATGGATAAAGGGATTAATGATATAATTAGTGGATGAATCGAGGTTAACATTAAGTAACAACGGGTATTAATCAGGTTAACGTTAAATAACAACTAATACAATTTAATGCTAATCAATGGTCGAGTTAATGTTAAACAATGGCTAGTATAGTTTAATGCTAATCAACGATCAGGTTAGTATTAAACAATGGTTAGAAATATGATTAATAAATAATAAATGAAAAAATAATTAGCAAAATAGGAGCCATGCCACAGTCATGGCATGATCGTGCATGTGTAAGCCAGGTTAAGATAAGGCCAAAGGGAAGGGATTTCAATATAAGCAACATTTCCATGTCTCTTTTTCCATGTGGAACTAAACAATAGAGGAGTTGACTAGAGAAGGAGTTTGGTAGAGAATAATTTTGGAAGGAACTTAAAGAAGGGAATTTTGAGTTTCTCTACAAGATACTAACAATCCTCTCAAAACTTAAAATTCATTAAATAATAAAAAATAAGTAAATAATATAAAAAAAAAAACTCTATTAGGTATATACACTATACAGTAAGTAAAGTGTCTTTCATGACTTAACTTCACTTAATGTTAGGATATCAATTTATACTGATACCACTTGTATTGGGGGTCACTCGTGCGGAATACGAATCTTCGTTTCTAGGATCATGATCGTCAGTATTGATATAGCAAGAGAAGGAAGAAAAGAGAAATAAAATACATGACATAATTAATTAGATATGCAAAGCTTCACTATGAGAAAAATAGAAACTTATAAGATTGAACTTATATTCTCAATTACATACAGGTCTCTTAATAAGAAATCCCAAAATTTCTCATACAAGCTCTTAACTTGAGATCTTTCACCACTCTTTTGATTCTCACACATAGCTTGCTCCTCTGTCTATAACTTTATAACCACTACTACAAAGAGCATCTTACCAGGAGTCTAATGGTTTAAATTATATCCAAATCAGAATCTTGTAACTCTCAAATTTGCAGTCGAACTCCAAATTAACTCTGACCATCGATCGAACTTGATCCGTGCTAAAAATCATGCTAATCCACTCATCATGTCGGGAATTATGCTGGATCAAACCACGGTCATTCAATCATTATGCAATCATCGCGTGGCCATCGAATCTTCATCACAGGTCATGCATCACCATTGATTGCACGTCAAAGTTTGTGCACAAAATCACAGAAGGAAAAAGGTTCGGTTGCTTGGGCCTTGAGCTGCCGTGCATGTGCCTGCATGGGCTTGGGCCGCCCGCATGTGCCTGGGCTGTGGTCTGGCTTGTGGGCTAAAACTTTTTTTCTTTTTTCCACTTGTTGGGCTGGGTTTGCTCACTAGATCCTCTTTCTTGGACTAAATCTCGTCATAGGCTTCTTCAAGTAGCCGAATTCGAGGTGGTCAACCTAACAACCTCCACCTTGACTCGACAAATTTAGCCTTCACCTGACTTTGAAAGCTTTTAAAAAGATTTTGTGCCCTCATATCCAAGAGCAAATATTGATTATAGATGGGTAAACATGAGAGTCGAGTTAGGTTATTCGATCCTATCATCACGTGTTATGCTCACCTTGACTTGAGAACTGTTTGGAAAAGCCTCCTGCGATAATGGAAACTTTACCTTGTGGCATCACATGTCATCCTCTTGAGTTCATATCTTCTGCCCGATCCAGCTCGGAGCTCTACCTTATATTGTGCTCCCATTTATACCAGGGACTCCATTTGCAATGGACTTCCTGTCAAAAAATAATGACCTCCATGCTTCTTTTCCTGCAAAATGACTTTATTACTATATAAAACCTTCAAGACTCCATCACTAGTTCTTCACGTGTAGTCGTTTGAGTATAGTTTATTGAGAGAAATTAGATTCTTATAAAAACTGAGCATGCATCAGACCTCGTCCAGTTTTTTTATTATCCCATCATGCACTTCCAAGCTGACTATTTCAATGCTTGCGATCATACAGCTTGATCCGTCTAGCAAGTAGATAGCACACTCTCTACTCTCTAGAAAGTCAGATAGCTCATCTCTGTAATATATATAATATGGACATGCATAATCTAAAATTCACTAGAAAGAAGGGGATACATTATCAGATATTATAAGTGTATCACTGATGTATCTGTCATTGCTACCATCGGCTACTATCGTAGTAGCTCTCGTTTGATCTATGAGTTGCAAGAAATCTTTGATATAATATCCCAACTTATTGCACTGAAAGTATTTGATCTTGTTTGCATCCTTCGACCTAGATCGTCCACCTTGCGATCTTCTATTATTTACCTTCTACCACCTACTCCTGCAGAAACTGCCAACATTGAGTTTCTATCTGAATTTGAAGCTTGGCTCTCCCGCTTAAGAACCTCTTTTTGGAGTAATACCGAGGTGACCTTCTCCATCTTGATGGTGCTCTTCCTCACTAGAAGAGCAGTCACCAAGACTTAAAAAACTATGATAGGGATGATAGGCAGACCAATGCCTTGGTCTTTTCTTCCACCTTTTATCTATATTGAGAAGGTCGGTAAAGATCCTATGGAAGTTACTTAGGTGCTCTATACATTCTATCACTCGGTCATCCGCAGTTGATAGAATTACTTCCAAAGGAATAGTATGTTGGAGAGGAACTTCGCCATATACAGCTCCTCGAGCTTTGTCCATAGCACCATCGGGGAAGTCTCCTACTATAAATGAATCACCACCTCATCCATCAGAAATAAGCAGATCATACTCATCGCCTGCATATGGTGTCGCCTCCAAGTCTTCTCTTATATGGTGGCCAGTAGGGCTAAAAGTGGGTTGGGCCGAGCCGGGTCATACCCCTACCCAAGCCCGGTCCAAAAAAAATTGGGTTTCGGGCCGAGCTTGGAACTGATTTATTTTCAAAAAATTTGGCCCAAGCCCGATCCGAGCTCGATTGGGCTAGCCCGAACCTGCTTTGAATCGGGTGCCTGAACCTGCTTTGAATCGGGCCAGCCCAAACCTATTGAGAGTGGAAATTAACTTTCTTTCTTTCTAAGAAATTTTGATATTTGCTTATTGATTTGATTTACTGATAATTTGATAGGCTCAATGAATTTGTGGGGACAAAACGAGATCCTCTAACATCTATGTATAATTCTTCAACCTTGTGCTTTATATTTTAACCTTCATCATATCTTCGTGAGTTTCTTTTGCTGATCAGAACTAAGAAGAGACACAAGTCTTGTCGCTTTTTGAGGTGGCTTGGGTACATATCTCATCTTGCATTCTGATTCCTTGTTTCATTGTTTCATGGTTTTATGCTGAACATAAGTAAGGGATGTATTTAGCCAAGTGCCATATGTTTTCTTTTTTTTTAATATTTCACATAGTTTATTCTGGTGCTAACCACTACTTGCCAAATAAAATATTCACTGCTTCACATATGCACAAGAAGAGTGAATTTAAGAACTTATTTAAGTTCAAGGAATAATTTTAATTAGGCATGGGGGTGTGATTCCTCTCAGTTTCAGCTTGTTTCAGATTTTGAACCAAACAAAATTCGGACTTATTCCTGGAAGAACAAGACACATCAGAATATAGATGAATTTAAGAACTTATTTAAGTTTTCTTTATTTGTGATTATATGAGAGGTTCCTTTAACATTTACATGGACGGTTGAACTTTTATATGACTTGATATTTTTGGCAAAATCATGTAGGAGGACATATTTTCCATAGTTACTGTTCTATAAGGATAGTAATTCTATTTTAGTCAATAATCTAACTTCAAGGAACAGAGAGATGAATATAGTAAGACCTTTTCAGAAGAAGCAAAGATAAAAGGTACAGAGAGAAGAGAAAGGGGTACTTGTATCTTGAGGAACTTGATTTTTTTTTTTGATAAAAAAAGGAAAAGCGGGGGATAAATCCCATCGTAGCTACCCTCTAGGGAGCTCCCTCCCCATCAGATCATGTTCAATAGGCGCACCCCTCCCCATCAGATCATGTTCAATAGGCGCACCTTGGATTTAATTGAGTCATCCGTAGAGATCATGCCTCGAACCCGTGATCGATGGGTGAGGGGTTTAAGCCCCTACCAACTAGGCTACTGCCTTAGCGGTGATATCTTCTTCTTTACTCATCCCTTCCACAAAACAGAAGAACAGGACCAATTTTTCTTTTGCAGACCCAATACACCTTTTGGAGATGTGGGAGACACAAGAAGAAAAAAAATCAAGGCAAAGAAGAAACTAGAGAAGACCCACGAAAGAGATCATGTTCTTTTGTGGGTTTCTCACTCCTGCGGTGTAAGAAATAATGGTGGAGAAAAGGGTTTAGTGCATTTGAAGCAATAAGCAAAATATATAACCATTTTAAATTTGTACAAGTCAAAAAAGGGTTTAAATGAGGAACATACTACTTCATCTCTTTAATATGATTTGCTGGCTTGCTGCATTCAAAATTCATTGACCCATTATATGATAGAGAACCTATGACTCATTATTTGTAAATGAAACGTATGTATATCTATGCATGAGCACATTACCCATATACCAAAATCAGATTCAAAGAATTGTATATTTAAAATTTAGTCAAGAAGTTTATTAAAATCAAAATCCAACCTATCAAATGCTTCAAGCAAATTTCATTAAAAAAAAGATTAAACAAATACCATAACCAAAATCCACTTATTTCACATTCTCATTGTTTCCATATTTAACAAAAAGATTGAGCATCTATGAATGTGTAGATAAAAAAAATAGTTTTGTTTACGAAAGGTATAAAAGAAAGTCAACAATTTAATGCTCGGCCTGTTGTGAGGTACTATCATCTGTATTCAACTTTATAAAACTCAAGCAATTTATACCTGATAAATGTTAATATAAATGTCAATTATAAATATTTGAGATATAAGCATAACAAATTATGAATATATAAGAAAAATATTTATGTACCTTCATCATAATCTTCACGAAGCCAATCCTGTATACAAACCAAGGCCTCGATAGTAGATAGATTCAAAGAACTCCGATCTGATTCACAACTCTACCATCATTACTAAATGCTAACTCTGAAAAAATGGTAGAGACCGGAATTGCCAGAATATCTCTAGCTATTCTTGATAATATAGGATAGATAACTGCATTATTCTTCCACCATGTTAAGATATCAAAGTTGTTGTCAATCAAACCAGAAAGCACATCATCATCTAAATAACTATCCAACTCTGATCTCTTTGATCATTTCGAAGAACTTTGACTTCTAAACTGAACAAAATTCATATCAAGTTTTACAATTTCCATGAAAAATAAAAAAATTGAGTTTGTAATACTTTGTATACGATTTTCATCTATTACCTCACTCGAACCTATAAAGGATTGTACTTTTGCAGCATCTGCATATTCTGAATAAAGATTGTGAAGATAAATACGAATTTCATCAATCCTTTTCTTTGTCTCTTCCACATCAAATGCTCTTTTATAATAAAATTCTATAAATATTAACTTCTGTGATCCAAAATAGAAGCAATCACTAACAAATTATTGCATTGAGACTAATATTTATTAAATTTCTTTTGCTTTTCATTCATCAATTGCTTTAGTGTTTCATCAGTATGAGCCTCGTATTCATCAACACCATCCGAATTTTTCAAACTTCTTTTAAGTACGAATTATATGTGGCATACTTAGAACCAGAAAATACTTTAGTAGCATTGAAAAAGATTTCTAAGAATTTAAGAATTATCTTGGCCTTTTTCCATTCATCATTAGCAGGGCATACACATGAATATCCAGTTGCATATATAATAAAAGCATCTTTATAAATAAGTTCATCAAGCAACATCTCATATATAGAATTTTATTTTGTAGCAACATCCAAAGTAAGTCCTTTTGTAACAGGAAGTCTCATATGTTGTACCATTTCATTAAAACTTGCATCCGAGATGGGCTTGTAGACATATCTAACAATCTCCCTGATACATTCAATAGTTGAATGAATAATTTTCATTCCATCTTGAATCATAATATTTAGTATATGTGTGCAATATCAGATATGACTGTACTCTCCACCAAACAATATTCCATCATAAAATGATCTTGAATCCTTCGAAGCACAGCATCATTTGTAATATATTTATCTAAAGTGATAGTACATATCTTAGAATCCAGTTTTCATTTAAGAACAATCTTTCAATAATAATTTCAATTACAAAACTTGAATGAGGGTATGATAATTTTTTGAAACTAATTATCTTTTTATATAGATTAAAATCAGAATTAATATAATGAGCTATGAGTAATATGTAACTGAGTTTTTGATTTGATGTCCAAATATCGTTAGTAAAACTAACCCGAGAAGTTAATTTTTTAAAATCATCATGTAATTTTTTCTTTTCTCCTTTATACAAAGTCATACAATCATTCTTTATAGTCTTACGACCTATGACATTAAATAATGGCTGAACAAATCTCATAAAATTATTGAAAACATGATGCTTAACAATACGAAATGGAAGCTTAGTACAAATGATAAACTTTGCAAGTATTTTTCTTGTCTATTTTTGATGGAATTTAAAAGTCTTTACTGGATCTTTTGAACTTGCTTTTATAGACATTTGATTAATTGGATTCTTTTAATACTTTTTATAAACATTTTTAAGATGGCATTTTAGATGACTTGTTTCTCCTTTTGCATTATCACTTAAAATCTTTTTACAATGCTTACATGTAGCTATTGGTTTATAACTTTTTCTTTCTTCACTAAAATGGTCCCATATCCAAGACCTTTTTTTACAACCTCTATCACCATCAATTTCAAAATTTTTCTAATTTTTCTCATCCTCATCTTTTATACATTCAATAGTTTTATTTTTATCCATTTTAAACTGAGACATTCTACATAAATAAAAGAGTATAGTATATTAAAAAAATATACTAAAGTAAAAGAGAATAGAACATCCTATAATTAGTTCTAGTCTTCCAAAACAAACAAAACAAGAAAGATAAAATGATAAATACAATAGAGCAATTTGGAGAATAATTAATACAAATCTAACCGATAAGCTTGTTAACAAAGGAATAAATAAAATATAATAGAATAAACAAAACAAATTCAATGAAGCTCTATGATAATGATAAGTCCAAGCCATTCATAATTCTCTCTTTCAACGTAGTATGTAGGATAATGTATTTATAGAATAATGTACCGATCCACTCATCCACCCTCAGTAGCAAATTAACAAAAGAATTATGAAGGCTCATATTTTTTTTGGGTTTTCATGGACAAACAAGAAGAGAGATTTGAAGGACAGATCTAATGGAGTCTGGGTGAACTGTGAAGCTTAATAATTATGACATAAATTTGCAAAATTCTCTAGCTACAAAATAAGTTCCGAAACATGTGGCAAAATATGACTTATCTCGTCAAATATATATATATATATATATATGTGTGTGTGTGTGTGTATATATATATATATATACATATACATACATACATATACATATATATATATATGTATACATATATATATATATGTATACATATACATATATATATATATACATATACATATACATACATACATACACACACACATATATATATAAGTGTGTGTGTGTATATGTATGTATGTATATGTATATGTATATGACCTGTATGTTGGCAAATAGCTCTATGAAGAGCATGAGCTCTATCATATGCAACAAATATGAAGAAGAATAATAACTTTCAAGTTTTTGCTTCTACCTTATCACTTTCACACATGGATATGACAATCATATGAAGGAGAATAACTTTTGCACAAATACAAACTTTCCTTCAACTAGTTAAACTTATTTTAACTATTTATATCTTTATCTTACCATGCAATGGAGACCAATACTCGCCATCATCTAAGTTTTATCGCCTTTCTCTTGGAATGCTGGTTTCAATAACAAGAAAATTTTGGTCCACTGCATTGATAGATACTAAATAATTTACCATATCAACATGCTGGTCACCAACTTACCAAAGATCTATTCTTCTCTGCGGCCAGTCCTTAAACTATTACATATAAATATAAATACCCCCATAATCCATATAAAACCCATCATCTAAGCTTCCTAATTGAGACCCCAAGTAGCCCTCCCAATTGAGATCTCCAAGGATGGTAAAAATAAAAAAAAAACTAGGAGAAATTATAGAAAAAACTAATCAAAAAAAAAAAAAAAGAATAGAAAGCTTCTCTTTTAGCCTGTCCAAGCCGCCCACCCGATTGAGACATCCGAGAAGGTAAAAAATAGAGAAAAAATATATCTAAATTCTAAGGAGGTAAAAGACATAGAAAAAGCAAGGGAGACCTCCAAGAATGGTAAAAATAGAAAAAATGGGATAAATTATAGGGAAAACAAATAAAAAAAAAAGAAGAATAAAAGCTTCTCTTTTGGTCATTACAAGTCGGCATCAAGGGGCCCTCATGGTGGCTGGCGATGGTGACGAGGAAGGAGAGGGGCAATTCAAAAGGACGGGGAATGGTCGCCTAAGCTGGGCAGCAGCCAGAGATGGTGATTGGAATGGCAAAGAAAAAGTGTGGAGAGATGATGGAATGGCAAGGGACAAATAGAGAATTTTACCTTGAAGACGGCAATTGAATGTAGTTAGGGACGGCCACCTAAGTTGGGGATGATGATCGAAATGTATGGTCTGGCAAATGGCTAAACCTTTGCACGTAGCAGTCGAAGGTGAGGGAGGAGAGAACCAGAGAGGCGGCTAAGAGGAGAAACTATCGAGTAGATTGAGAATTCGTAAACCCTTAACCCTAAGATCCTATCTAAATAAAAGAAAAACTATTGGGTCGAGCCTTATTCGGGCTAGGTCGGTCCGGGCCAATTTCAAGCTAGGCTAGGCTGGGCCAAGGAGAGCCTGATCCCGGCCCAAAAATTAAATGGATCCTATTTTTAGGCCCAAACCTAGCCTGATTTATTTTGGATTTAGCCCGATTTCGGGCTGGTCTGAAGCCCGATCCAACTTCGGGCTAGTTGAAGCCCATCGAACCGGCCGGAGCCCAGTTTTAGTCATAATGGCTAGCCTCTCCTCGTATAAGAGAGCATTAATCAACCCCTGCTGTATGAACATGAACACTCTTTTACCCTCACCTGCTAGAGAAAGAAATTGCTCTTTCTATCGAACCGGTTGATATCGACTTTGATTGCACTCATCATCTTTTTCGATCTTGATCAACATGAACAATCTGGAACTCTAATACTAGTTATTGGGATATCAACTTGCACTGATACCACTAGCATCCAGGGATCATTCATGTGAAAGATGGATCCCCATTTTCAAGATCATGATCTTCGATATTGATGCTGTAGGAAAAGGAAGAAAAGAGAAACAAAATACAAGATGCAATTAATTAGATATGCAAGATTGCACTATGAAAAAAATAGAAACTACTTTCAACCCTGTACATGTCTCTCAACCATGTACAAGTCTTCTATTTTCAATAGAAACTTCTACCCTCAATCCCGTACAAGTCTCTCAATAAGAAATCCTAACATCTTTTATAAAGCTCTTAATTAGAGATCCTTTACCATTTTTTTGATCCTCACACCTAGCCACTCCTCTGCCCATGGTTTTATAGTCATTGCTATAAAGAGCGTCTCGCTAGGAGTCTAACGGTCCAAATCGCATCCAAATCAGAGTTTTGTAGCCTCTCCAATTTACAGTCAAACTTCAAATCAACTCTAATAATTGATCGGACTTGATATGCACCGAAAATTATGCTGAATCCACTCATCACACCAAGAATCATGTCAGATCAAACCATGATTATCCAATGAACGTGCGATCATCACGCGGTTGTCGAATCTTTATCACAAGTAGTGCATCACAATTGATCGTGCATCAAAGTTCATGCACAAAATCGTAGAAGGAAAAAGGTTCGGTCGCCTGGGCCTTGGGCTATCATGCGCATGCTTGCATGGGCTTGGGCCACCTGCGCACCTGCCCATGCACGTGCTACATTGGGCCGCGCACCCGCATATGCTTGCACCTAGGCTGGCGAGCTGGGTTACGGTCTGGCCTATGGGCCGACTTGGTTTACGGGCTAAAACCTTTTTTTCTTCTTGGATTGGGTCTTCTCACTAAGGCCTCTTTCTTGGGTTGGATTTTGTCACAGGCTTCTTCAAGTGGTCGAATTTGAGGCGATCAACCCAACACTTAGCATCTATAGTATTAATCTAAAAGAAGTGAAGTAAATCAGGTCTTGAACTACATTCCTTTAATTTATATTTCTACTATAGTATACATAGTATAGAAGCTCATATCATGGTTTGCACATTAATTATCATGTGTAGTATTGCCAGTGAAGCAATCCAAGAGGAAGGTGAATTAGATTTTTTAAAATTTTTAGAAAGTATGTATTGAATTTTAAAAATAGTGAAGTGATTATGCTGTAATATATATGTACAGATTATAGCTATATGTAATGCTTATGAAGAAAAGAAGATAAAAGCTAGGCACCATAAGCACACAAGATTTATAGTGGTTCGGTGCACTCTAAGCACCCACATCAACTCTTCGAGAATCCTTTGAGAATTTTACTATAATCTTTCAAGATTATAGAAGGTTTGTTTTCTGGGCTCATAAACATACATGTTGGCTTTCCCTTAGGTTCACTAACCACAACCTTACAAAAAGCTAACCCTAGGCTTGGATAGTCTATCCCCTAGTTTCAATCCCTTTTAAACCAGTTACAATTCAAAACAACAAAATACAAGAGTAATGAAACCAAAAGCTCTCAAAAAGAGCAAAAAGGATATCGATAAAGCTCTTGGAAGATTCTTTGAGTTGCCTTCTTCAATGGAAAGCCTTTAATGATTGCTGGTTGTTAAGATTGAAGGCACACTATTTAAGAACTAGGCTTTTGTTTGGAAGCTTGTGCTTTGAAAGATTCTCTCTTGGAAGTATTAGTTTTCTCTTTGATTCTCGTGATTCTTCAATGAGTTTAGTGAGAAATAAATATACTCAAAATCTTTAAAAATCCATTTATGACTATTAGAGAGTGAAAACTATCCATTTGGAGCTTTGTACCAATTTTTGTAATTCAAAAAATATGGCTATTATTATGCTATCAGAAGCTGAAATATCGATACTTGAGTTTGTGAGTTGATATCTTGAGTTGACACTTGAAATCTAGGTGTCAACACTTGGGCTCCTTCACCGATGGCAAAGAGAATGGCGGGCAAGGTGATTTCGTGCGATAGGAGGATTGATTTCGACTACTTTAATCGATAGGGGTTCTCGATAGGTGAGCAGTAGGTTGTGAGTTATTTTGTTTGATAAGGGAGATGTATTATCTCACCTCATACGAGAGTTCTATAGTACTATGGCTCATGAAGGTGATGGATGGACTGCAGAGGTTAGAGGCGTCCATATTCTAGTGAATGCAGAGATGCTCAAAAGAGTTCGGGAGATCCCTATTCAAGGAATGATAATGGACTATCTAGGTGATAGAGTAGAGGGATCATATATATTCTTGAGAGAGATGACATTCAAGGTGTATTCGTAGTGCTCGCCAACTAGCTTTCGGTGGAGATGTAGATTTTGCATCATATCATAGCACGGATTCTCATATCAAAGATTGGGTAATTCAACTTCATCATCGAGCGAGAGCTGATGCTGATGACTACCCTGGCATTTAGGATGGTTGTCAATCTACCTGGCATTATGGCCCGGTAGATGCAAAAGGCTGCCACCAGTAGACGACCATGTTTACAATATTGCATGGGGCCGACCAAAGTCTTCAGAGCCAATGGAGTGTCATATGAAGGCGAGGCTTTCAAGTAGATTATGCATACAGATACTTATGACGACCAGTCCCTGCACAGGATGGGGTGCTGGAAGATTGGAGGGAGATGGGTGAGCAGAGGCTCAGGGCAGAAGGCAGAGCCCGATTCAGAGGATGACATACGAGCTATTGAGGTGGGACCTTTTGAGCCAGCCGATGTTGGTGCAGACAAGGCAAAGTGATCTGAGCCGGATACACCTCATGGTGCTCCTCCTTATATAGAGATTGTAGAGCAGTTATCTCCATGGACTCCCAGTGCTCCTCCACCGAGGACTCAAACAGATAGTGACATGGAGGAGAGGATTAGATTCATAATCAACACAATCAGAGAGGGCATCCACATTCCATCTATCAGAGTTGACTGCATGCAGATAGAGCTGCATACTCTGAGGACATATACTGATGACACTTTAGAGCAGTTCAGGAAGAGGATGGAGATAGGATTTGAAGAGATCTTAGTTTCTATCTAATGTCTAATTCTATCTCTAGCTCTAGTAGGACTGTCTAACCCTCCACCATATTCTCTACCATCATCTCTACCAGTGGATCACTTCTCTTCAATAGTTGATCAGCCACCTCTAGCCTCACATCACAGTCATCCAGCAGCCCCTTCTTCGGATCAAACTCTGGCACTACCATCTGACCATCCCACTACTATCTTTAGGATTCAGACCACATCTAGGATACTAGGATTTCATACTCCAGAGTTTCGCCACTCTGGTCCATCTAGCATGACCAAAAGCCTAACCTACAAGATCCTTAGGTCCACAACCTCTAGGATCATGGCTTCCATAGTCATACATTTTTATCTGATCGAGCAAAGTCCCAGGTCAAGTAGAGCTCCCGGCTGGGTAGAGCCCCCGGTTGAGTAGAGCTCTCGATTGAGCAGAGCCCCCAATCGAGTAGAGACCCCAGCTGAGTAAAGCTAATGGCCGAGCAGAGTTCCTGGCTGAGCTGAGCCCTCGACTAAATAGAACTCCCAATCGAGTAGGGCCCCAAGCTGAATAGAGTTCCAAGCCAGGGCAAATCCTTCTACGAGTCGTGGTGGACAACGACTCGACAAAAATTGCGAGTCCTAATGGAAAAGATATGGACCGCCGGATCTTGATATCATAATGAGAAAATCCTATAATGGAGATTTAGGAGCAAGGTGTCGCCACTTCCACCAAATCCATTGTGATTATCAGGATAGTACACTTCGCCAGGGGAGCACCCTACTGATTCCGCAGACCTTGTCTCATGGCACTCATCTTTCATATAAGTAAGAGGGACCTCCGGTTGAGGAATGAAAGCTTTTTTATGCTGTAACGCAAAAATCTTTACTCTACTTCTATGGTGGTCGACACCACCATATCTCAAACTGTTGCCCCAGGTCACCACACTAACTTGAGTGTTGGAGTATCCTCACCAATATTCCAGCCGGGTTTCTTGCAGGTCTGACCATCTGGAGGTAGTGCTCAAGGGGCGAAAAGCCATCTTCCGTCAAAGTGACGAATGAGGCCTCCAACTCCATTGGAGTTGTAGGCGAATGTGATCTGGGTGGCAACAGAGGAGACTTTGGAGCACAAAGAAATGGGAGCACGAGGAGGAGAGGTTTTTGTAGGGTTGGATTTCTCTAGTTCTCACCTAGAAATTTGACATTTTTTTTTTGACGATTAATAGGGATTTAGGGAGGGAAGGAGGGAGCGAATTAAAAGGGAGGAATTGCTAATTTAGATGGGGAGGGAGGTTATTGTGTTAGCGATTCTTATAATCTTATATCTACAATACGTGGGAGGGGGCTTGGTACTATTTTTATGGGGTGGCACGTTGGCTGTCCGCTGGCTTTCGTAGTGAGGTTGTAAGAAGTTGAGTAGTGGTTTGGGTGCTGTCAAAGGTGTTTTCGAATCGCATATATGCTGGACCCGATTAGAATCTAGGATTCACCTCGCATTACACAGTCTCAACGGTTTTGTCATCTAGGATTTAGTGAAACCTGAATTTTTAGAATAATAATGGCTGTCATGAGCCATGCAACCGTGTGTTGTATGATGCGACGCTCGTGTTCCATTGGGACAACCATGCAAGGTCATGCGGTACTATACGAATAACAAAGTTCCTAAGCACCACGGAAGATCCACCAGGGACATCTAAATTTTAGGGCGGGTAACTGGTTCCCGGATTTGAAACCAGGGCTCTATCTCCTTCTCTCTTCTCCGATCGGGTCCGGTGACAAAAGCAGTTAACTCCAACAATGAGGACGTCGCGGCTCCGCCATCCCCCATCCCCCATCCCCCGTGCACCCCCGTCCCCTGCCCCTCCATCAGCGGCCATCGGAGGGGACGAGGGTTAGGGCTTGGAAGACGGTAACCTGGTCGCCGGAGTTGCACGGAGAAGAGCGAAGGACGAGAAGGAGATGCTGCGATAAGCCCCTGACCCATTCATTCCCACGAGATCCACTGGCACGCGGACCGCTCTCTTCTACTACCGGTACTCGTCCTAGTCCTAGCCCCAACCGACTAAATAAGGAAAGAACTTAGAACCGGATAAGTAGTAACCAGTGCTCAGGGCATCCTGATTCGAATTACAACATATTCAAATTAAATCTTACAAGTAAATATGATTAATGTCCCTGATCCTAGTCAAATTAGGACGGATTCAAAATGTTAGATATAAATTCAGCAAGTGTTCCGAGTTCTCGTCGAACCAGGATAGATCGAAAATCTTGTATATATAAATACAACAAGTGTTCCTAGCTAGTCCTCCTTCCGTTCAGCTTTCCATCGTTTACACGAAGAGATATGGCCTGGGAGGAGAGAATTGAAGCTAATCTTGGAGACATCCGAAGAGACTTCAACCTTGGCCTGTCCCGTAAAGAGTTCGGCGGTGAGAAATCTCTTCTTTTCTCTCTCGATTTTTTACTGTACCCTAATTCATCCTATCATCTTCTTTTCTCGTGAGAATAACGTGGATTTCATAGGAAGATGAAACAAAGATTCCTGAAAACTTAATCTATGCTGTGAATTGGAGAATTTGATCGTCTCAATGCTTAGAAATTTTCTATTTAATTTCGGCCTGTCTCTGTTTACTTCAGAACCGCATATTTTCTCCAAGATCCTGCATTCCCCGTCCATTACTTTGCTCGGTTTTAATCACTCGTTTGAACAAGAAGTCTTTGTTTTTCCGTATCTTGTCTATTAGCCGGAATATATTGGCAAGCAAGAGATACCGAATCAGTACCAGATCCCATACCGATCATTGATCGGTACGATATAGTACCATATCGGGTCTATATGGATCTATGAAATTAAGAAAAATTTCTTTCCTTCTCTAAGATTACATTATTTGCACCGATACCATTCGTACCGTACCATATTGAATTTTTTTGAACGATCCGGAACGGACTGTTTTTCTTGGCTAAGATACAGAAAATCTTGTTTGCAAGAATTTTATTTACCAAGGTTTAACATGCACGACTCTAACATCATCTGTTATAATTTTCTCCTTGTTCTTTTTTTTGCAGGGCCGACATTTGGTGAATATGGCACGTTTTTATCCGTTTATGTGCGGCACCCTGTAAAAATCTCTTGCCCTAGAGTTTACGCTTGCCCTGCCTCTGATGAGCTTCCTTTCAGAAAGGTAGTTATGGCTTTTTTTTAGTAATTTTCCCAGTTCATTTATTTTATTTATTCCATAATGGTATCATCTTAGGTTTTGGAAAATTAATTCCTACTGGTTTTGGTCATCGCAGAGTTACGGAAATTACAATGCCGGGCATGATGGAAAGAGAACAATAAGCCCGAAGATATCCTATGATCGGCTGGATCATTTGGATGATAGTTTGGCAATACTCACTCTATCTGAAGCTGAAAAGCTGAGAAGTTCAGCTGATCGATTGAAGGTTTGGAGAATTTTCATGCTTCTTTTTATTCTTTGTTTAGTCTCTATTCCTATTTGATTTTATATAATATCACTTACGATGTTTAAAACGTTGCAGACTGCTGGTGATGGAGTTGAGGTCATTGAGATCTACCTCCACGCAGGATTGAAATTTTTGAAAGGTGCATACTTGCTTGAGTGCTGCACAGTTCCAAGATCAAGATCAAAGGATACTCCGGATGCATTTCATTGCTACATCGATGCAGCAAAGCTTTTCAAGCAAGTCATTCAAACGCTTCTTTGAAGTATAATATGCTAATTTTTAGTTTAGCAAACGAATTTGGAATAATTCTTGCTTGGTGTAGTTATAACATTTATGCTGCTGAAAAGCTTATTCTAACCTAGAGAACTGCTTGAACAAGGTTAGTTGGACAATTGTGGTGTGAAAGTGATAACATATCTACATAAGGATTCTAAACTAGTCTTTATGGCCTTGTTGATGAATTGGAAAACCACTGCTTCACCTTTGCGAATCCATAAGAAATTAAAGCACCTTGATATTTTTCTGAAAAATAAAGTGGATGCATGAAAACAGCAAACCATTTACTTTGGATGTACATCAAGAACGCACTACCTTATGTTTTCTTTGCGTGTAGTGCCACATTAGTCTGTCTATGTTTTTGGATGTTCATAGCAAAAACTAGCCCATTAACTACCCTAATTAGATGTTCCTCTATAATATATTTTTCATGATTTGAATGCTTGCATTCTCACAATTTAAATGATTTTTAAGTAACATCAATTCATTGACTTGAAGTCATGCTTTAAATGCAGGTATTGTGCAGAAACTAGTGAGAATAATGGAAAAATTGAACTTGCTGTTCTTTCATACAAGTGCATGGAGGTGGCATACTTCAGAGTTGCTTTTGCACTGCAGAATATCTGTTCAACTAGCCAAAGTAATCACTTCCCAAAATCAATTTCTGAACTATTTGGCTTTTCTTATCAGCACCTAAATAATGCATTATTACAATAAGATATCTTCTGTTAGACTAATACTTTGGTTCTCACTCCGTTCTAGGTATCATCCATGAGACAGTTACCAAGATGTCATCGAATCTCAAACCAAAGAATGACAATGCCTTGCATCTAAAGCAGCTCCTCAGCATTGTAAGCAATATTATCTTCTTCTTCTAATTTTGGCTGGATCTTTTGGAAAGGAAACAATGTGTGTACTACCAGATGGATGGTTGAAATTTTTTTTGGAGTGAAGGTAGGTAAGATCTTGCTGTTAAATAATAAAGATACTGTGATCCATAAAATGAGGGTAGCTAATTACAAGAGGATGAGGTAATCCAACAGAAGAATAAACCAATCATCCCATGTCTGTATACAAATCATGCAAAACAATTAAAATTCAAACTTGAAAGATGATAAAAACCTTTACGAAAGCCCTGCCGGCTTGGATTTGCAAACAAAATTTGCATGCACGCCTACTATGGGCATGCAAGTTGGGGGGTGGGGGTGAGACAAAGGGATAAGCAAAAGTGCATGTGGTTAAATTGAAGAGAATACTGGTTCCATGAAGTCGCATAAACTCGTTCCTGATTTTGAATCTAAGTGCATAATGTAACTAAGTAAATTAATGCAATTTCAAACCATGGTTCATCTCAGAAATATATTCAAATAACACACATTTTCCACCAAGATGACTTGTATTTGCATTTTCCTTCTATTGATTTTAAAATCTCTAACTGAGTTCTCAACCTATTGTTTTACAGTCACAGTATGCTGCTGCTGCAGTGGATGCATCCAAGAGATACCGTGCTCTAGAATTTACGATTCGGCACCACTCTGAGTGCTTGTCTCCAGTGAAAAAGGCTCTTGATTTCAGTTTCCACAATGTGGAAGATTTTGTTCGCATCATCACATTATCGCTGGAGGAGGTTGGGATATAGAGGGCTAATTTAAGATTTGTAATTTTAAACATCAGGTGTATACGGTGTTTGTGGATTTTTGTGCAAAGCATAGGTGTAACTGATTGTTCCTCTTATGTATATAATTGTATAGCTTTGCCAGGTCAAGATAGAGTAACATTCCCTCAATGTAAATAGTCTTGGTGTTTTATCCTTATTTTTGTGTTCATTCATTCTTTCATTTGAACTTAAAGATCAAGTAATCCTTTTCTCTGAAAGTGGACTTTTACAAATTCGTGTCCTTCCTGCATAGAGATGTATTTTATGTCTTCTCCTTTTTCCTTTCTATTTTTTTTGGGTGAACAGTGGTGAGATTGCAATCATCTTGGCCCAAACTTGGAACTTCATGCCATGAGAAGAATGCCACTGAGCAGCTTATTTTTGCTTGCCGATACGTTCAAAATATTTATGCTGAAAGTGGTGAATGCTGTATTCCTGTTTGTTCTTCAAGAAGCAATACAGTAATCCTGCCACCTTTCTCATACAGTGAAAAAGCTAGCGGTAGTTCTGGTCTATCGGTTCAGCTGGAATTGAAAATTTAGGACCTGTACGGGCTACACAAGAAACTTTTACATAAATTTTACAACATCCAGACCCACATGACTCTAGAATTTGGTGAGACAGTGTTATAACCTTATTGGAAGTTTTGAAGATTATTAAGTGTGTTGTTTTGAAAAACAAAAGCAAATTGTTGTTTTAAGAGTATTTCCGTAGCAACGAAGAAACCCACATAAACCGCACATGAGGACAGGAGCCAAGGACTCCACACATCGAGAGCTCCTACATAACAGCTTCATAAGTAATAAATATGCCCACCAAAATGGACCAGCTAAATATGATTAGGGATGGCAATGGACCGAGTTCGAATCGGGTTTTTAACTATTCAAATTCAAATCTGAATTTTTAATAAATTATCCAAATCCAGTTCAAACATTATCGGGACTGGATTTTTTTATCAAATCCATCGCAATCGAATATCAAATAATTCGGATTTACCTAGCTCGAATCCAATTGAGTCATATTAAATATTTTTTTAATTTTTTATCAACTTTAAAATCATCTACCATTTTTTAAGTCATGCATACATTAAATAAATAAAATTCAATTACATTTTTAATTCAACAAAACTTAATTTCATATTCAATCAAAATAAAATATATTTAATATAATATATTAAAATATTAAAATATTTCAGATCGGGTTCGGGTCGGGTGGATATATATCCAATCGCAGTCCAAATCCAAGTTAAGTATTCAGGTTTTATCAAATCCAGTCAAACGTTGACTATCCGGTCCAATCGAGTCGAGCCGAGTCGGTACCAATGAGTTTGGATTTTGTTGTCATCCCTAAGTATGATCTTGCTACATAGGAAAATGTCAAATTTCAAACTGATTTCATATCCTTATTTTAGCGCTACAAGTCATAGATACATGCCATGATTTATAAAATTATAAAAAATGATTGTTAGTTTACATAAAGAAAAGGAAACATAACTAATTAACTGGAGGAACTTGTGACTCTATGAGAGGGAGGATGCAAATGGCATGAAGTTGGCTTGCAAAAGAAAATGAGAGGATAAGGCCTTGTTTGGATGGAGGGATCAAGAGAGAAAGAAAAGGAAGGGTTACTTTTTCCTTGCTTGGATATTAATTTTTAGAAAAAGTAAGGGAAGGAAATGATGCTACTTTCCCTCCCCTCCCATTCGTTAAGCTAAGTTTTCAATCCCCCGATTTAAGAAAAATATGAAGGAAAGAAATATAAACTAATCAAAGGACAAAAATATCCTTTTTAATGCTTAAGATTTTGGATCTTCTATAAATCATGTAAAATGGGTATAATAGTCTTTTTAATTTAAAATACCATTTTTTTTTCCTTTCCTTTCTCTTATGAAGACTATCCAAACAAAGATAATGTTTTCCTTCCCTTTCTTTTCATTCCCTTCCTTCCCTTTCCTTCCCTTCCCTTTCTTTGATGAGAGCTATCCAAACAAAGCCGATGAGGGGCGATTCAGAGAAAAGAGGAATAGGATCTAGCTATTTCTTAAGTTCTGATGAAATTCTTAACCATAACCTATTTCTAATCTTAATGGATCGGAACTTAAATAAATTAAGAAATTGTGTTATTTCAAGTTTACTGATGGACAGAATCTGTAGAATTTGAAATTAAAAGAAATGATTTTGCTCCAAAAAAACCTCAAAGAATGGCAGGGAAAAAAAATGCCTCCAAGGTTTGAGCCTGAAAGCCTTATCCCCGGAGAAGTTAAAGATTTCTCAAATTGGACAATTAGAAAACAACTCCCAAGTTTTGAAGTTGGGACATTCTTTTTTTTTTTTTGATAGAATGGTGTATTCATTAAAGAAAACGGGAATGAATACAACCAAAAAAGTCTAAGAGAATAATATCCCTAAGCTGTACAGGGGCCATCTGCCAATCATACCAGACCAAGGAGACAGAATGTCGGGCGACAAAAGAGGCAACCCAATCTACAGCAGAGTTGGCCTCCTTGTAAATATAACGTATCTCGATGGACATGCAATCCTGTAAGAGAAAACAGATGTCTTGCAGAATCAGATGGACTGGTGTAGCCCGTAGCGCCTGCTGAATCCACGAGATGACCGTCAAAGAATCTCCCTCAATGATTAGACGATTCAGATGGAGGGTACGACGAGCGTACCTGATACTTGCCCAGGCGGCATACAGTTCCATCGCAGGGACGGAGTAGTCAACGAGAGGAATGCCACCAGCAGCCAAAAAGCTTAGCCGAGAGTCGCGAACAACAAATGCAGCACCGCCAGATCTGTGCCGCAGACTCCCATCAAAGCTGACTATAACGAAAAGTGGAGGAGAGGGTTCCCAGGAAATAAAAACCGACCGGGCACTCGCAGAGCAGGACGGAGACCCCAAATCTCCAAAGACCTCCCAGTCGATCGAAAATACTCATAGGCCGAAGCAGTGGCTCTCTCAGCCAATAACCGGGGAGAGCATCTGACCGAGCTAAGACAAGCTCGTTCCTGAAAGCCATATATGATAAGCAAGGTAAGCCAGGAGATTAGCATAAGGATATCATCCTTAGCCAATATCAAAGTAGAGAGGAACGCATCCTCAACATCCTGAGTCCGAAAAATGAGGTCTGCAAGGCCTGCTGCCTGCCACACCCGCGAGGCCCGATAACAGAAAAACAGGGCATGGACCTGGGTTTCATCATCAAACCCACAAATAGGACAACCGAGGGGCAAGTGAATGCCTCTGGCCACCAAGAAATGCTGGTCAGGAGGCGGTGCCAGGCAAGCTTCCAGAGGAAAAAGGAGATCCTGGGATGAACAAAAATAGTCCAGATCCATCCGAAAGAGGATATCATAGAATCATCCGGAGAGAAGTTGGGACATTCTTTAAAAGAGAAAAGGTATTATTGGGCTTTGGCTTGGCTTCTATTTTTCTGGTTTTTTTGAGAAACAGGTTGTTAGCCTTTCACGAGAGTTTCAAAACTCCCCGTGCCTGTGACCCCTGATCGAATGCCCATGCGAGTGTAAGCACGTGCTCCACGCATGGCCGTTCGGTCATCCTCTATTATTTTATTTTCTTTTTTTCATTTAAATGTTAAACGGTTATAACATTTTTCTTTTAATATATTAACCGTTTTCTTTTTTTAATTTTTTAATTAATTCTTAATTTAATTTGGTAATGGTCATAACGGCTAGTTGAGGGCTTTTTGAAAATTTTCTTTGAAATTTTGAACCTATAAATAAGCCTTTATTCCAATCCTACAAAGCATCCAAAATTCTTAAGCTCTCTCACTCTCAAATATTCATATATTCCAATTTTTAAAGTATTTCTCTCCAATCTTTTTCCACTTTAAAATTTTTGGACTGAAGACGAACTGATCGATATCCATTCGAGATCGTGCCATCGACAGGCATTGGAGTTTTGGCTTCTGGATTGTACCTTGGAGGAGAGCATATGGTCTAATCAATCTTTGCACGAGAAGGGGACTAAATCTTCTTTAAGGTAGTGGTTCTATCCGTCTCCCAAGCCAGATTCCTAACCTTATGCTGCAGTGGTTCCAAATTATTTTGTCATACCAAATTTATTCTGCAACACACCACAAAATTATTTTTAAACATTTCAAATATATATTAATATATATATATATATATATATACATATATATATATATATATATCCTGCATTAAACGTTAACAATTTAAAGGAGATTTGCTAATAGTTTGTAGTATATATATATAAAAATAATTATTTGTACTTAATTATAATTTACTTATCTTACATATTTTATTTTTTTTAAAATTATATTTTGGTTATTTATAGCATAATATTTATTTCTTTTGTATGGTGCAAAATTAATTGAAGATCCTCACTGAACCTGTACTGCAGCATGTAAATTAATCTTTAAAAGATTATACCAATAAATTAATCAAAGATTTTAGGATTTAGAGATAAATAAATTAATTAAAAATCTTGACAAACCATAGGTCCAATCATATTGGTGATCATTTTAATAATCTTAATTAGAAAAAATGATTAGGAGATATTTTTAGAAACACACATTAAAAAATATTTAAATTATTTAAAATAATCCTTAATAAAAATATTTTTATTTTTCAGATTTTTCTTTCTGAACCTGACTTGGATCCAATGGCAACTCTTAAGGATGACATCATTAGCCTTAAACCTGAAAAATTTGATGGATCCCATTTTAGGATGTGGCAAAGCCAAATAAAATTTTGGCTGACTACCTTAGAACTTTGATCAGTGATTGGCCAGTCCGCTTATTCCTCTAGTTCAACCACACCAACTATCCTAGAAGAAGATTAATTACCTATGTAAAGATAGAATCCTTAATACCATGTCTGACTCATTCTACGATATTTACCTGTCAACTAAGAGTGCGAAGAAATTGTGGGATATCCTAGAGTCTGAGTACGGCCTTGATGATGCTGGGGTTGAACAATTCAACACTGCATCATTCCTTAGATACAATATGATAGAAGACATACCTATCAATGACCAGCTGCACCAATTTCAAGAGTACTTTAGAAAACTCCAAGCCAATGAAGATAAATTCTCTAAAGGATTAAATGTCTCCAGCCTTCTAGATAAAATGTCTCCTTCTTGGAATGACTTTGTTAAAAGTCAGTTTCAAAAGCAAGGAGAGCTAACCCTAGCTCAACTTCTAAACTCAATCAGGATAGAATACCAACATAGGTCTAAAATCCAACAAAATAGAATTCCAAGTGTCCAAGCTAATCTAACCCAACAATACCAAATCAACAACACTAAACCAAAATCAAAGCCTAGATTTTAACCAAACCACCAATACCAATCAAACCAACCCTGCCGTTCTAATCCAAACAAGTTCAAACCTAAAGGTAAAACCTTTAAAGCCCTTAACACTAGATCCAACAAGCCTGCCCAAGATCCAAATGAAAAATTCTGTTTTGTGTGTGGGAGGACAAATTATCTTGCAATATATTGCTTTCATTGGAAAAGGAGCCTCTTCGCAAACCTTCTGCTTCCTTCGGATCCCAAGCTTATGTAGTTGAAGGTCTAGAAGACTCCACCTTTAGGTCAGTAAGCTTGAACCCTGAAATTAATGTTACTTCTTCCAACCTTGATTGGTAGTTGGATTCAGGAGTGAATATTCATATTTATTTTGATCGCTCTTGGTTCACTACTTTTCAGAACTCAAGTGGAGGAGGTGTGATACTGGAGAATAACACAGCTGCCAGGATCGTGGGACAAGATCGAGTCAACCTAAAGATAACATCTGAAAAAATTCTCATTCTGGCAGATGTACTATATGTTCCAGATCTTAGGAAGAACCTTATAGTGGGTCTCAGCTGGTTTAGAGGAGATACAAAATTATCCTTGACTGGAATAAAGTTGTAATAACTAAGAATAATGCCTTCATAGAAAAAGGATATGTAAGTGTAGGCTTATTCAAACTGAATATAATAAATCCTTTTATTAATAAAGCTAAGAATCAAATTTATCTTGTGAATGAGTCTAAATAAATTCTATAGTATGATAGGTTGGGTCATGTGCATTTAGAAAAGGTTAAACACATGATAGAATTAAAACTAATTCCTAAATCAAATCTAGATGTGAAATATGTGCTGAATCTAAACAACCAAGAAAAGCATTCAAATTAGTTAAAAGAAATTCTTCAACCTTGGAAATATATAGTGATGTATGTGACTCCACCAAGACTACAACCCATAGTGGCAATAGATACATAGTGACCTTTATAGATGATTTTTTTAGATATTGTTACATTACCTAATTAAATCTAAAAATAAAACATTCAACAAGTTTAAAATTTATAAGAGTGAAGTAAAAATTAACAAAAAAAAAGATTAAAATTCTTAGGTTTGATAGAGGAGGGGAGTATGTCTCGAACAAATTCTCCCAGTTCTGTCAAGAATATGGTATAATTCATCAAGTAACTACTCCTTACTCTTCACAATTTAACGATATAGTTGAGCATAAAAATCATACCCTCATGGATATGATAAATGCTATACTCATCAGTTCCAGCTTATCCTGAAACTTGTGAGAGGAAGCTCTTCTATCTTCTTGCTTCATCCTAAATAGAATGCCTATCAAGGATAGTGACAAAACTCCTTATAAACTTTGAAAAGGAAGGACTCCTAACTTAGACTTTCTCAAAGTATGGGGGTGCCTAGCCAAGGTTAATATTCCTGAACCTAAAAAGAGAAAACTAAGACCTAAGACATAGATGCTATATTTATAGGCTATGCCCAAAATAGTAATGCCTATGGATTCTTAGTAATAAAATCAGATATTAGTGATATAGCCAACAACTCAATCTTAGAAGCTAGAAATGCCTCTTTCTTTAAGGTCATATTTTTTTTTAAGACTAGAATCTCTAGATCCCTAAAATGTGAACCATCTTCCTCTAGAGTCATAGAAGCAGGACTAGAAATTGAACCTGAATTAAGAAGAAGCAAAAGAAAAAGAGTTGAAAAAGATTTTGGTAAAGACTTCTTCATATTCTTAGTAGAGGGTAAACCTTTTATATATGATGAGACGATATCATTATCAGAATTATCATATTGGAAGGAAGCCATAGATAGTGAAATTCAATCAATCTTAGAAAATAAAACTTGGATTTTAACTAATATACTCATGAGAACAAATCTATAGGAATAAAATAGATTATTTTTAAAAAATTAAGACCAGATAAAATAATAGAAAGATATAAAGCTAGGTTAGTAGTAAAAGGACTTGACCAAAAGAAAAATATAGATTACTTTAATACCTATGCTCATGTAGCAAGAATAACTATCCTAAAAATTTTAATAGCCTTAGCCTTAATTCATAAATTAATAATTCATCAAATAGATGTAAAAATAGTATTCTTAAATGAAGAATTAGAAGAAAAAATCTATATAAACCAATCTCAAAGATTTGAAGTAAAAGGATAAAATATAAAGTATGTAGACTAATCAATTCTCTTTATGATTTAAAACAAGCTCCTAGACAATGGCACATTAAATTTGATGAGATTATCTCAAATAATAACTTTAAAATAAATGAATATGATAAATGTGTATATTATAAATGACAAATCTGATTTTATAATACTAGGCTTATATGTAGATGATATACTACTATTTGGAACATCAATAGAAATAATCTAAGAAACTAAAAGCTACTTATCAAATAATTTTGATATAAAAGATTTGGAAGAAGCTGATGTAATTCTAGAAATGAAGCTTAAAAAAATAGAGAATGGAATAATAATAAGCCTAGCACACTTAATAGAGAAAATGCTTAAAAAGTTTGAATATTTTAATTTAAATCCTATCTCTACCCCCTATGATCATAGCTCTCACTTAATTAAAAATTTAAGAGAACTTGTTGATCAATTAGGATATTCTCAAAGAATAGGATTCCTATCATATATTTCAAATAGAACCCATCCAAATATTGCTTATGCATTAGGTAGACTAAGTAGATATACTAGCAATCCTAGTAAAGAATAATTAGAAAGCCTTAAAAAGAATCTTTAGGTATCTTAAAGAAACCTTAGATTACTCTCTCATATACTCTGATTATCCAGAAATACTTGAGGGATATAGTGATGCCAATTGGATAACAAATAAATTAGATGTTAAGTCCACCACAGGGTATCTCTTCTTGTTAGGAGGAGCTGTAGTATCTTGGAACTCTTGTAAATAAACAGTAATCACTAGAAATATATTAGAATTTGAGCTAACAGCTCTTGACATTGTATGTATTGAAGCACAATGGCTAAAAGACTTAATAAATGATATAGAGATTTTTTCACCAAAAATCTCCAAAACTTTTATAAATTATGATTATAGAGCTCTAATTGATCTATTAAATCAACAAACAATTATAAAAAGATAAATAATCATATCTTGATCAGGTATAAAACTATAAGAAATAAAATGAAATAAGTAATATCACTGTAATTTATAAGATCAAAAAATAATCTGGCAGAAGGCTGCGGTATCTGAGACATCGAGGGAGATGGGGCTTAAGCCCATATATTAGTTACCAGAGTGGACCCCTACCGTCATGGCAATCCCATGATTAAGGTTGAAAGGAAAATGATCTCCAAGGTGACATTTAGGAGCACCATTTTTGGAGTTTGTCTCCATCCCATCCCTATAGTGTGGTACTCTATTATGATGGTTAGGTTGAGCATAGCTCTTAATAGATCCAAGACTATGAGTTCAGCGAGATACGATTTCATTGTACATACCTTTGGAGGATCTATCTTAGTGTGAGTAGTCGTAAGGTCGTAACTATGGGATCAAGGTGAATCCCTAGTAACTCTCATGAAAATCAAGGCAAGCGCATGGTCTAGATAGCACTACCTTGCATTATGATTGGCTTATCTTCGTACCATGTATATTTTATACTAAATACAAGTTCAAACCTAGAAGGTACTTGCACTAAGTACAGTAAAAATTCAAAAATTTTATTATTTAAATTATTTATTGAATTTAAGTTTTTTATAAGTTTTAAAACTTATAAAGGATTATTGGCTTTTCACAGGAGTTTCAAAACTCCCCGTGTCCATGACCCCTGACTGAACGCCCATGCAAGCACGGGCGCACACTCCATGCATGGCCATTCGGTCATCCTCTATTATTTTCCCTTTTTTCATTTAAATGCCAAATGGCTGTAATGTTTTTCTTTTAATGTATTAATCATTTTTAAATTTTAAATTAATTCTTAATTTAATTTGATAACGGTCATAATGACTAGTTGAGGACTTTTTGAAGATTTTCTCTGAGATTTTGAGTCTATAAATAGTCCTCTATCCCAGCCCTACAAAGCATCCAAAAATCTCAAGCTCTCCATCTCTAATATTCCTATATTCCAATTTTTAAAGTCTTTCTCTCTCCAATATTTTTCCACTTTAAAATTTTGGACTAAAGACAAGCTAATTGGCATCTGTTCAAAATCATGCCACCGATGGGCGTTAGAGTTTTGGCTTCTAGATTGTACCTTGGAGGAGAGTGTGGTCCAATCAATCTTCGTACAAGAAGGAGATCAAATCTCCTTTACGGCAGTGGTTCAGTGGTTCTATCAGCCTCCCAGGCTAGTTCCTAAGCTTATACTGTAGTATTCCAAATCATTTTGTCACACCAAATTTATTCTACCACATATCATAAATTTTTTTTAAATATTTCAAATATATATTAATACACACATCTATATATGTATTATATATATTCTTGCATTAAATGTCAACACAGGTTGGAGATGCCATCAGTTAATATCTTGTATTGGTGTACCATGAGACTTCTTTAAGTGGTCACCATCCAAATGCTACTTTTAGCCAAGCATCTAATGAAATCCTATGCTCTAATGCTCGTTTAACTGTTGCCATATTCATGAATAAAAGATTATAGTTGAGGTCTAATGCTATGTCTTATAGAGGGGAAGATTGGATCATTGCATTAATACGAACATGGCTCTAGTGTTATGTTTCTAGGAACCCCTACAAGGTGGAGAAAGCCCATATTATTCAATAGAAACTTATAAGTTGGGCTAGGGTCATTCAGGTCTAATCATTATACGGACCTATAGACCACATTATTCTTTTGTATTTAAACAATTCAAGATCAAATAAAAGATGCTTGTTATTCGCAATACATGTGCCTGGGATTTGGACTACTACATCGGATCCAATACATATAATAATTGTTATGAAAAGTCTTAATCTTTTATATATGGATTGTACTTTTATATTCATACAAAATCATAAATTGTAGAAGACATACCTTGCACCATTGTTCCTGCATGTAGATCATGCATCCTTGAGATGTTGATTCTTTGTTGTGAGATGACTGGTGTTCTCTCTCCTCATCCTCTTTTTTCTTATGTAGACAATCGATGGGGAACCATTCATCATTGATATAAGAGTTGGAAAAAAGGGACCAGGTTACCTTTATATTTACACCTGCATATATCTCTCCCATCAAAAGACTAAAATCTTAATTAGAGTTTCACTTTAGTTTTATTTGATTAATAAGATTAGTTTAATCAGGAATAGTTTTTTTAATTAATTGGATACTTTGTAATTGCTTCATTATATATGGTTGATCTAAAGAGTTATACATGACTAAGTGGTAATTATGCCATATTAGATATTAAATCTAACATTCTCCCACTTGGCCTATATTATCACTTAAAAATAACCCTTCGATTCTATCCAAATATTTTACTTTATAAAAAAATAAAATATTTTAATTTTTAGAATAGAACAATGGTACTAAATCAAAATTTTTGAAATTGATCCAACGAATGCACTCATTTAAAAAATTTGTTCAATTATCTATTCCTTAGTAAATCCTTTAAATTTTGATCAAGTAAAAAAATCATTGATGCAAATTGATGTGGCCGGATTGCTGACGTGGCCAAGGATCCTGACGTGGAGCCCTCATCGGACGCCACGTTGGATTCCCTTTGTGGGCCCTATCCGCGGGTCCGCCAGTCCCCCACCAGAGGCAGACCTTCGAGCCCAAGGTCGGGCCCCGTGGCCTGGAGTCGAGCTCAGGCCTCCTCCACCACGCGGAGCCCCTTCGAGGCCGGGTCCCCTGAGTTGGGCGCACCCCTGTCAACCCGAGCTTGGTCAATGCTGGCCCCACCGATCCGGTACCGAGCTCGTGCCTCCTCTGCACAGTCGAGCCACCGCGAGGCAGGTCCGCTACAAGCAGGCCCCATCTTCCCAGCTCGGCCCTCAGCACGAATCGAAGCACCAACCGTCAAGGAAGTAGCACCTCCCCTTCAAAGATGGTGGCGTACCCCCCGAGGACCGTATGACAGCACCCGCCATGTCGCCATTAATGCCCACGGTCGCCATTCACACCAGAAAGAAAGAAAGCTCACACCAAGGCACTATGCCCTCCACCGACTTGCCGTACGACCGGAGAAAAGACCCTACCAAGGAGCATGATTCCCAAGAGCGGCGGCATAACAGTCGAGGTCCTGCTAGGCTTCCAGGAAGGGCAAGCAAAAGGAATGTCAGAGGCATGTAGAAGCTTCCCCAGCTACCCAATAAAGAAGACGTCCCGTCTATGGAACGATACCTCATCGCACTCGCCTGACAGCCAGGGAGGACCCCGAGGCAAGCCCAAGTAAGAGACTCAGCCAATGTAAGCAAAAAGGAGGTAACATCACTCACATTAGGACGAAACAACACTCTCTCAACGAGAGAGCCACCCAATTTTCCAACAACACAACCATCACAAAGAGAAAGAGGAGAAGGGGGAGAGGCCAGACAAGAGGGCAAGACCACCTCGGCCACCACATCTCCCAGCTCGCACTCACATTCTCATACACTTCACTCACTCCTCCTAGCATGGAGCTCATCCAAAGGGGATCGACCAGGAGGATCTGTTCCCCTGGGTCATCACTGACTTGACCGTCGGAGTGCTCCTGCAGGAATCCCCGGCCCGGATCACTGACGTTGGCTTTCTTGTAGGTCCCGGGGCATCGGAGGCATCTCCCGCGAGTGGATGTGGAACACCCGATGCCATCAGCAGCTATGGGCCATGGCGATCCGGGCGGCAACAGATTGGCGCGCCAGGAAGGGGGAGCAGGATGATACTTGGTCCAGTTCAAGCCCCGCTTATACAATTTACTGGGAGGATGGTGACCACCCGGGCTAGAGGAGCTTCTCCCAGCTGTGCGGAGACATCCCCTTCTCATGGGAACCCGCGCGGACCAGAGACGGAGTTACCTTCCCCGGTTCAACCGCCCCCACTAGAGATCCAGCTGACTGCGCTTGCCTGGTAGATGCATACTCTCACTGCAGCAGTGCGCCAGCTCCAGCATAATCACCAGCACCGGTCCCTGGCTACCCACCAACAGCCTGAGACCCCCGCGGCCCACGTCGCAGTACCCCGTGATAGCCTGCGTTCCTTCCACGGGAGGCCTTCGCAGCCGCGGGTAGTTACCGATCCTCGAGGTACCCATTAGGCTCCAATGAAGCGACGACGTGCCAGCTCTACTGATGAAGAAAGCTGCTCACCGTACCTTGACAGGGGGGCACCCAAACCCCGCCATGGCAAAAAGGGCAAAGCTCCTCGCCACGGGCGCCGCACGTCCGTGTCACCTTCCCCGCCCCCCTCGGCGGAGGGGTCCACAGACGAAGCCATCAGGCGCATGGTGGAGAAGCGCCTGGAGGAGCATGACCGCAATCTGGCGGAGTTTGCCCGTCGATTTGCCTACTTGCCTGGCTCCGCTAACGAGCCAGTGGGCTATGACGCCCGTCCCCCATTCTCACAGGAGATCCAGGCAGAACCGATTCCCCGTCGGTTCTGCATGCCACAGGTGGATCCTTACGATGGGATCACCGACCCCTGGACCATCTAGAAAGTTACCGGGCCCTCATGAGGGTCCAGGGGGCCACTGACGCCCTTCTGTGCATCGCCTTCCCTGCTACCCTTCAGAAGGCGGCTCGGGTGTGGTTCGCCCGCCTCGAGCTGGAAAGCATCAGCTCCTTTGCCCAGTTGGGACAGAAGTTCGTGGCTCATTTTGACGCCTTTCGGAAGATGCCACGCGAGGCAGACAGCCTCTTCTCCATCAGGCAGCAGGACGCGAGCCGTTACGGGACTACATGGCCCACTTCAAGGCTGTTGCCTTGGAGATCTACAGTTGGAGGAGCCGGTTGCAATGCTAGCCCTGAAGCGAGGGCTCAGGACTTCCCGCCTGACCTACTCGCTTGACAAGAAGCCCCCGAAGACTTACACTGAGCTATTCTTCCGGGCTCAGAAGTACATCCGCGCCGAGAGGCGGATCGTACGAGGCGGGAGCTCGACGGGAAGCCGCTGAAGGGGCCGGCGCCCATCAAGATGCCAAGGGCGCGGAGGCCGGGACCGCCAGCTCAGAGCTCCTGACCAGCACCGAGGCCAAGGAACACTCCCGTCCCCCAAGGGAACTTCACTCCCCTTCTCACCCCAAGAACGAAGATTGTCATGGAGATCGAGGGCGAGACCTATCTGAGGCATCCTTCATCGTTGAAGCCATCCTTCACCCGGGATAAGACGAAGTACTGCCGCTTCCACCATGACCATGGCCATGACAACGAGGAATGCCGCAATCTCAAGTGGGAGATCGAAGAGCTCATCAAGAGAGGCTACCTCGGGAAATATGTGGGACAGAACTCGACCAGAGTCCCAGGCACTCGTTGCTCTCCCGTCAGCTCCAGCCATCGACAACCGCCCCATCGAGAAACCGATGGGCATGATCTCCTAGGGAGCTGAGCGCGCGTCCAAGAGGACCCGGGGGCAGGGAACTCTGAGAATGTACTCCCCTTTATGAGGGAAGGGAAAAATAGGAAGAAATATAAATAATGATGCTGTGGTCATTGAGATGATGATCGTAAAGCATCCTGTAAAGTGCATCATGGTAGATAGTGGAAGCTCCACAGATGTACTTTTCTACGATGCTTTCTCCAGGATGAATCTCTCCCCTACTCAGCTCAAGCTAGTGTATACCCCCCTTATTGGTTTCACGGGAGACTCCGCAAGGGTGGAGGGAGAAATCACCCTCTCGGTCACTGCCGGGACCCCATCTCGCAGAGCACCGTCATGATGACGTTTACGATTGTTAGGCTTCCTTCGCTTTACAACGTGATCCTAGGTCGACCTGGGCTGAATCTCCTCGATGCCGTCGTCTCCACCAAGAGGCTCTTGGTACAATTCCCAACCCCTTGCGGTGTGGGGGAGATGAGAGGTACGCCCCAGCCAGTGCAGCACTGCTTCCAGACCCTTCCTGGGGCCCGGGTGCCCGAGGAGGGCTCCAGAGCAGACGAGCTCGACCAGAAGGCCCAGGACCCCAGGGGAGGCCCGGTCAAACGCTTGCTTCCTTACCAGCTCGGGGCCGACAAGAAAGACTGTGCAGATCGGAGCCCAGCTGCCCAAGGAGGAGAAAGCCCCGCTGTTGGAGTTCTTGAGGGTGAATGCGGATGTGTTCGCCTAGACAGCAGTGACATGCCAAGTATTCCCCTGAAATCATCACCCACAAACTCAATGTTGATCCGAGGTACAGACCGGTTCGACAGAAAAAGAGAAGCTTTGCCCCAGAAAGGCAAGCAGCCATTAACGAAGAAGTTGAGAAACTCCTCGCCGCCAGCTTCATCCGAGAAGTACGGTACCCGAGCTGGCTGGCGAATGTGGTGATGGTAAAGAAGAACAATGGCAAGTGGAGGATCTGTGTAGATTACACCGACCTCAATAAAGCATGCCCGAAGGACAGCTTCCCTCTGTCAAGGATAGACCAGTTTGTGGATGCCACTTCAGGGCACAGGCTGCTCTCCTTTATGGATGTATTCTCTGGGTACAATCAGATCCGGATGCACCCAGAGGACGAGGAGCACACTGCCTTCATCATTGACCGAGGGACATACTGCTACAGGATGATGCCCTTTGGCTTGAAGAATGCTGGGGTCACGTACTAACGCCTGGTCAACAAGGTCTTCAAGGACCAAATCGGCAGAAATATGCAAGTGTACGTGGATGACATGCTCATCATGAGCAAACCAAGCTCGGACCACGTTGCCGATCTCGCTGAAGCCTTTCACAGTCTCTGGAAGCACCAGATGAAGCTCAACCCAGCGAAGTGTGCCTTCGAGGTGGCGGCCAAAAAATTCCTCGGCTTCATGGTCCCCCAGAGAGGCATCGAAGTGAATCTGGAGAAAGTCCAAGCAATCCTTGACATAGAGCACCCAACATCCAAGAAGCAGGTTCAGCGCCTGACGGGGAAGGTCGCAGCCCTAAGCCGGTTCATCTCGAGGTCGGCTGACCGCTGCCTTCCTTTCTTCAAAGCGTTGCACAAGATGCACGACTTCGCCTGGACTGAAGAGTGCAAGACGGCCTTTGAAGAGCTGAAGGAGTTTCTGATCTCCCCACCTCTGTGTCCAGACCAGAAGAAGGAGAAGAGCTCCTGCTCTACCTGGTGGTCACCCCAGGGGCTGTCAGCTCGATCCTTGTCCGTACGGACCAAGACAGGTCACAGAAGCCGGTGTACTACACCAGCAAGATACTCCGTGATGCGGAGATCAGGTATACCCGCTCCGAAAAACTTATTTTTTCACTAATAATGTCTTCTAAGCACCTCAGGCCCTATTTCTAAGCGCATCCCATCGTGGTTGTGACTGATCAGCCATTGAGGACCATGTTAAGCCACCCCGAGACTTCCGGAAGGCTGGCCAAATGATCCCTGATGCTAAGCGAGTACAATATTGAATATCGGCCGAGGTCATCGCAGAGGGCCCAAGTCCTAGCCAATTTCGTGGTCGAATGTACAGGGCTTCCCGAGGAACCAGAGCGGATGGTCCCGGAGAGACAAGCTGAGCCCGGCCCACCTGGGGACCCTTGGTTCCTTCACGTGGACGGAGCCTCCAATTCTTGCGAGAGCGGAGCAGGCCTCATCCTCGACAATTCTAATGGAGTGGTGATGGAGTGTGCGCTTCGCTTCAAGTTCACCGCTACAAACAACCAGGCAGAGTACGAGGCGCTCCTTGCGGGCTTGAAGGTGTCCCGCGAGTTAGGCGTACAAAACCTTAAGGTCTTCACCGACTCCCAACTGGTTGCCGGACAAGTCTCCGGAGAGTATGAGGCCCGAGATCCCCAGATGTTGAAGTACCTGGAGAGGGTCCATTCGAGCGTAGCAGGCTTTCGTTACTTCCGCGTTTCCCACATCTCCCATGGAGAAAATGCTCGTGCGGATGCACTGTCGAGGCTTGCAACCCTTCTGGACTCATCCCTGGGGTGCGCCTAAGTCGAATATCTCGAGAATCCAAGCTACGAAAGCCCCGAGGAGGTGCAACAAGTAGCCCCCGAGCCGAGCTGGATGGACAAGTACGTCAAGTACATCTAGGATGGCCTGCTGCCAGAAGACCACAAAGAAGCTGGCCTCATTAGAAGGAAAGTCGCTCGCTTCATCTTGATGGACGGCCAGCTCTACCGCCGATCTTATTTATATCCCCTCCTGAAGTGCCTCAGGCACACGGAGGCAGCCTTCATGCTCCAAGAGATACACGAGGGCCTCTGTGGGAACCATGTAGGAGGGAGGACTCTGGCGTACAAGGACCTTCGCCAGGGATACTTCTGGGAAACGATGAGGGAGGACGCCGCCGACTTCGTCAAGAAGTGTGACAAGTGCCAGTGCCACTCCCACATTCAGCGCCTACCGGTTGCACCGATCTCCCAATTGTCATCTTCCTGGCCTTTCGCATAATGGGGGATGGACATCCTGGGATCGTTTCCCATCGCACCAGGGCAGCGGAAGTTCCTGCTGGTGGCGATCGACTACTTCACCAAATGGGTCAAAGCAGAGCCGCTAGCTCGGATCACAGAAGCCAACATTCGCCAATTCTTTTGGAAGTCTGTCATCTGCCATTTCGAACTTCCCAATTACATCATCACCGACAATGAGCGACAATTCAACAACCGGGAGTTCGAGAGATTATGTGCCGAGAAAGGGATCCAGCACCGCTTCACCTCGGTTGCTCATCCCCAGACCAACGGCGAAGCCGAGGTGACAAACCAGACCATTCTTCAAGGACTCCGCACCAGGTTGGACCAGGCGAAGGGCAGATAGGCAGAAGAACTTCCAAGTGTCCTGTGGGCCTACCACATAGCGCATAGAACAGCAACGGGCGAAACACCCTTCAACCTTGTCTTCGGATATGAAGCGGTGATCCCAATCGAGCTCGGTGTGCCCACACTCCGAGTGCAGCGGTACGACGAGGCCCAGAACTCGGTGCATCTCTTGCTCAACCTGGACCTCCTCAAAGAGACGAGGGACAAGGCCCGACTCCGGATGGCAGCATATCGGCAACGAGTCACCCGATACTACAATGCGCAGGTGAGGCAGAAAACTTCCGACCTAGCGATCTGGTGCTGCATCGAGCAGAAGCGTCCCAGCCCTAGGAGTGTGGTAAACTCTCGCCGAACTGGGAGGGCCCTTATAAAGTGGCCGAGGCCCTCTCGCATGGGGCCTACTACCTCGAAGACTTGGATGGTGCCAGGTTCCCCGAACCTGGAACGCTTGTAATATGAGGAGATACTACCAGTAATGTAAGTATCCCTTCATGAGAAATAAAGATTCCTTTCTGCACGACAGTTTGTTTTCCTTGCAGGAGACTCAAGCCGCGAGCCCAGCTCCTCGGCGACAAAGCCCAAAGAATAGTCCTCTGGCACAAAGACCTGGGAAGCCCCCAGGCACTTAAGCTACGAGCCCAGCTCCTCGGCACCAAAGCCCGGAGAAAAGTCCTCCAGCACGAAGACCTGGAAAGCCCCCTCGGCACGAGCCTAGCTAGCCTCGGCGACAAAGTCCGGAGGAGAGTCCTCCGGCACAAAGACCTGGGAAGCCCCTAGGCGCTCAGGCCTCGAGCCCAGCTCCTCGGCCACCAAACTAACACGCCTTCGAGCCCAGCTCCAAGGAGTCATCTCAAGTCATCGACGTCCCCGAGCCCAGCTTCAGGATGCCAGCCCAAGACCAGAGCTCAGACCTCCGGCCAAGGGAACCTTCGAGCCAAGCAGCTCTCAAGTCATCAACGTCCCCGAGCCCAGCTCCAGGATGCCAGCCCAAGACCGGAGCTCAGACCTCCGGCCAAGGGAACCTTCGAGCCAAGCATCTCTCAAGTCATCGACATCCCCGAGCTCAGCTCCAGGATGCCAGCCCAAGACGGAGCTTAGACATCCGGCCAAGGGAACCTTCTCAGCTAACATCACCTTCGAGCCCAGCTCCAAGATGTCATCTCCCGAGCCACATCCTTGGTCAATCAAGTACTGAAGCCTAGCTCTCCAACAAGCCAGCCGCGAGCCTAGCTCCTCGGCAACAAAGCCCAGAGAAGAGTCCTCTGGCACAAAGACCTGGGAAGCCCCCAGGCACTCAAGCCGCAAGCCCAGCTCCTCGACGACGAAGCCCAGAGAAAAGTCCTCTGGCACAAAGACTTGGGAAGCCTCCAGGCACTCAAGCCGCGAGCCCAGCTCCTCGGCGACAAAGCCTAGAGAAGAGTCCTCTGGCACAAAGACCTGGGAAGCTCCCAGGCACTCAAGCCGCAAGCCCAGCTCCTCGGTGACAAAGCCCAGAGAAGAGTCCTCTGGCACAAAGACCTGGGAAGCTCCCAGGCACTCAAACCTCGAGCCTAGCTCCTCGGCGACAAAGCCCGAAGAAAAGTTCCTCCAGCACAAAGACCTGGGAAGCCCCCAAGTGCTCAGGCCTCAAGCCCAGCTCCTCGGGCACCAAACTAACATGCCTTCGAGCCCAGCTCCAAGGCACCATCTCAAGTCATCGACGTCCCCGAGCCCAGCTCCAGGATGCCAGCCCAAGATCGGAGCTCAGACCTCCGAGCAAGGGAACCTTCGAGCCAAGCAGCTCTCAAGTCATCAACGTCCACGAGCCCAGCTCCAGGACGCCAACTCGAGACCGGAGCTCAGACCTTCGGCCAAGGAAACCTTCGAGCCACACGGCTCTCCGGCCAGTACATCCCCGAGCCCGGCTCTGAGGCGATGTTTCTTGGGCCCAACTTCTGAAGAACAAGCCCCGAGCCCAGCTTCGAGGCATTCGAGATGTGAACCGCCCTTAGGCGCCCATGTTCGAAGCTTCTCCCTCCGACCTCCTCGCACCAAAGAGAAAAGAAGAGAGGGGAAAGAAGGAGAAGAGACATTCACATCACAGAAAAAAGGGAAAGACTACACTTGCAAAGTCAATCTCCATTACTTAGAAGAAAAGATTTACATTATTTTTCGGGCCCTGACAGGCCAGGTAACCCGGTTCAAAAAAAAAAAAAGAGAGAAAAAAGAAAAAACAAATAATAGAAAATACAAAAAGAAAATAAAAAGGAATACAAGGGAAGTTCTATCCTATGAGGCCGACTCCTTTCCTGGGCGGCGCATGGCCGGGACTTCCCCTTCTTCTGCCTTCGGAGTGGGGTCGCGCGCCTGAGCGTGCTCTGCTGGGGGGCAAGCTCAGCTGCGGCCATCGAGGAGGTTGGCTCGACCGCCCTCTCCTGCGGTGCTGCCTCGGTCGCTGCCACAACCAAGGTCGGCTCGGCAACCTCCGGGGCCACTGGTGGAGGTGCCCTGATCGGAGTGGCCCCTTGCCCTCCTGCAGCCACCTGTGGAGCAGAAGCCCTTTTACTCAGAGTCTGGAGCGCGGCCAATCGCTCCTCGGACAGGATTCCCCGTAGCTGTTGGTGCCAATACGCGAACCCCTTGGCGAAGGAGTCTGTCACCGCCTCCTTAAAATCTCCGATGTACTCTGGGGTCTCCTTGAAGGTGGCCACTGCATCAGTGATCGTCTTCCTCGCAGCCTCCTCCGGCTGCCTTGACTCCTCCAACTGCTTCTGGATGCACTCCTGCTGCTGGATTTTGATTGTCGTCATCTTCTCGGCGGTCACAGTAGCGCGGTTGGCGGCGACGGCCCTCTCCTCCGCGATCGCTACCCTTTTCTCAGCAGAGGTAGCCCTGTCCTTCGCTGCCTCTACCTCAGTATGGAGCTCCTTCAGTCGAGTCCTCTTCGACTCGAGCTCTCCCTCGAGCTCCTTCCTCATCCGGATGGCGTTGGCGAGCTCAGCCTGGAGGCCCTTAGCCTATGAATTGGCCTCTCGGATCTCGGCGTCCTTCCGACCCACCTCAGCCTTCAGGGACGTGAGCTCCGCCTGCTGCTCCTTATCCCTCCTAGCCCAATTGCGGTAGTAGTCTCTGATGAGGATCAACTCCCTACCATGCTGCACTCAAAGAAGACACATTAGTTGCAGTACTAAGAGAAGTCAGGAGGTATGAAGACAAAAGAAGGAAACTTATGGCATAAAGATTGGTGAACGTCGAGCTGACGACGTCGCTCAGGAGCCTCCCGCTCCCTTCCTGTCGATCACAGGACTGGACCGAGAAGTCCATCATCCGCTCGACGAGCTTTGGGTCCTTCACCAGGGAGACGTTAGGGCCCAACTGGAAAGGGACTCGGTGATAGTCCCTGTCCTGCATCCCCACCGGCTCGGATCCCTCAGTGGTGGGAGGCCCATCCGGTGCTGGTTGTGAGCTTGGCACCACCTCGGTCCGTGCTGGAGGCGCCGACCTCGTTTCTCTCGATCTTTCCTCCTCCTCGATGTCGACGATCTTCGGAGGAGGGGCCACTGTCCTGGTGGCGGCAGTAGTGGATCTGACACGGACGACCACCTCGGGCTCGGGCACCGGCACCAACTCTTGCTGCCCTGAAGGCTCGCGGGTGGGCTCGGCCACCCTTCTGCCTCCGCTCTGCAATTAGTGCATCCGGCCTGGCCTGCACCGGCCTCACACCATCTTTAGCTCGGGCCCTCTTCGGAGCGGGCTCGCCTACCTCGGCCGCCTGCTCTCGTTCCTCGATAAACGAGAGCAGCTCATCCATCGAAACTTCATCTCTGCACCAGAAAAGACAAGGTCATCCCCCCTCCCAAAAAAAAAAAAGAGAAGAAAAAAAGAAAAGAAGAAAAGTAAATAAGAAACGAGAGGGGGGTGGCCAAGTCAAACTCACCCGACTCCCGCGCCGAGCTGACCCCGGCCTCGCAGAGATTCTGCTCTAACAGCAAGACCTCAAGAGATGGGATCTCGGTCGATCTGAGTAGCTCGTACAAGTCGAGGTTGGTTGCTTCAACGGAGTTCCTATTTGGAGACCGGTCTGGGTCACTCCAAACCCAGTCGATCCCCTCAACCGAGGCGAAAAGGTATCTACTATTCCATCCTTTGATGGAAGAGGGAAGGACAAACCTTATGCCCCGAGGGCGGGAAGAAAGGGACTACCACCCCTTCTCGATGGGGTGGCGTTTCAGGGTGAAAAAGGCCTTGAACAGAGAAAAACGGCCAACAATCCCATGGAAGTGGCAAAGGACGATGAAACAAAAGATCGTCCGGATAGCATTGGGGACCAACTGGACAGGAACAAGTCGGTAGTTGGTCAAGAAAGAAAGAAAGAAGGGATGGACCGGGAACTGAAGGCCCCCGACGAAGGTCTCCTCGTAGAAGGAAATCCGTCGAGGGCCACTGGATGTGACCCACTCCCCGGGACGAGGAACGGAGATCCGGACAGACTTAGGGATGTCGTACGCATCCCGGATGGCCACCAGATCCTCGACGAAGATCATCGAAGCAATTCCTCCGGGACCTGTCGACCGAGAAGGCTCGAACTCAGGAATGGAAATAGGAGCAGGAGCAGGAGCAGGGGGAGAGCCAAGCAGGGAGGAGGAGAAGACCTGGGTTCCCTAATGGCTAAAGGGCCCTGAGAAGGTCTCCTACTAAACTTGTACCATGCCGCCTCCATTTTCTCTTCAGAGGAAGAAGGAGTCCTCGGCTGGGAAGGTCCAGCCTCGGCTTGACACGAGGGATGGAAGTCCGGACCAAAACGATCCATGGACAGAAGAAGAAGAAGAAGACGACGAAGGAGGACCTACGACGATCCCTAATCGGCGAGAAAAGAGGAAAAATAAGAAGCTAACATGCTAAGATCCTAAGTGGACGATGAAGACTGGAGTGGAGGAAGGAGAATTCTGCAACACTACGTCGGGCATGAAGGATTCGAAAGAGGTAAGTTTCGAAAAGACTTACTGGTGAGGACACCAGGGCCCGAAAATATCGACAGGTTGAACCCACATCCTTGTGGATCACCTGTGAATGAAACCCTGGACCCAACCCTTTTATCCATGTAAATAATTTATTTTAATTTTTGTTATTTTGGATTAGTTAGGGTTAGCCCCTTTTACCAACTGGAATTAGGGTTTTATTTATTTAGCCTTTTAGGCTAAACCCCTTTTACCAAGTTGAACTACGTATTTACATGTCTTGCCCTTTGGATCAAATAGGGGTTCCAATTGATCAAATAGGACTTTAGTTATTTATTGAGTGCTATAAAAATTAGTTGTTGAGTCTTGTGTTATAGGGGAGACCAATTATAATACCCATGTGACTCAAATCAAGATCCATGTGCTAGTTCAAGACAAGCCCATGTGACCCATGTGCTAGCACAAGCTCTTGTCATATGCTAGCCTATTTTGCATGTCAACTTTGCATGATTTCAGGACTACTATTGTCACGTCACCAGGGGGACAATGACACATGGCCTACCACTTAAATTTGGACAAGATACACTCATTAAGATAATTTCTTTTTGTCGGCCCATGAAGAAAGGCGCACAAAATTTTTAAGAGGAGTAATTGTGAAGGACTTCTCCTAGATGGCGCCCTTCTACTCATAATATTTCACACCAAAGTGAGAAGTTGGCCAAGCATTCAAAGGAGTTTGGAAATTTTTTCTCATATAGTGTTGGAGGTCCAAGGGTTCCTAGCATTCCATTCAAATAAGCTGCTAACTGTTCAAGCTTCAAGGATTCTAGAATTTCAGCAGGACTCTAGAGTTCTCTCCAATCCAGACTGAAGAGTCCAGGCAGCTCTAGAAGAATACATTATCAAGACACTGGAGTCCAATCATCATGACCAACCCAGAAGCGATCATGACCCTCCATCAAAGTCTCATCTTGGCGCCAACTATGGATAGGAGTCCATTTTTTTTTCATCTAGCAGGAGTCCATGTAATGTAAACTTGAAGTCTAGAGTTGTAATGAAACTCTTGTATTTGAGTCCCTCACTTCTCTGGTTAGGGTTCTATAAATACCCCTACACCTCTTCCCCTTGTAATTAATGAATATTTGATGAAATGAAATGAAACTCCGAGTTCTTCTCCCAATTCCTTTCTAGCTGTGATGGCTGATAGGTGCTAGGTGTGACGCCTAGAACACTTGGGTGCGACGTCCAAGTTCTACCGGGGTGCGACGCCCTGTTTATCCATCCAATCCCTCCATCAGATCTGATCCCTAAGTCTCTTCAAGGCCTTCATCCAATGCTTTGAAGAGATCCTAGAAGCCAACCAAAGAAGAAGATCCCCGGGAGGACCAACAACCTTGGTGCTAGCCTTCCTTCTGCTTTTGATTACCAATGTTTAATTGCTATTTTGGTATTTTTGGTAGATTCTCTTGAGATCCGACTCTGAAGATCGGCGTTCATGCTTTGGAATCAATGCGATCGGAATCCAGATGCCAGGAGCGATCAGTTGGAGTCCGATTCTTCAACCCTGGAGTGCAGTGATCCAGATCTTCATCAGAGGAGACTTCTAAGCGTATCGATAACTCAAGATCCTTTCCCTTCCTCTAGATATGATGTTAGAAAGTAGGTACCTAATCTAGGATGGTTTCTCAATCACCGTGATCCATCTAATTAATTATTTTGTTAGGTATGCATGCGGGTGATGTAATCCAGTATTTAGTTGCTTGCTATAGATTCTTTTAACGTATTGTTTAATAGGCTGTTAGGTTAATAAACATTTGCTCTCTATTAACATAAAATTTAAATCAACCTTTATTACTGCATCGCATCCGTGTCCCACATCAAATTTGGTATCAGAGCAGGTTTAGATTAGGTTAATCTTGCATTTAGTTAAATTCTGCATCTCGGCCTTCCAGTATATGCTCTGTTGTTTTAATTGTTTCTGTATGTATAAAAATTTAAAAAATATGAAATTTTTTTGTTAGCTTCCTTGAAATTCAAAGTATTTTAGTAATTTTTTACAATTTATGGTTTTCTGTAAAAACTTCAGTTCTCTATTTTCGGCCCGAGAATAGGTTCTGCCAAAAAAAAAAAATTATTAGGGTTTAGTTTTATTAGTTGCTTGTTGCATTCATTTTTTAATTGATTTTTAAGGGCATACAATATAACATAGGGGGAGGAGTTCGATCCTTTCCCTATCCCAAAACACCCACTTTGCATTCGAGCCCAAGCCCTAATTAAAATTGATTAGAACCTAATTGCTCTAGTGAACTTAGGGACACCAATTGGTCGGGTCCGAGTTAGTGTCAAGTCAATCGTGTCAACTAAATTTGTGTATGCCCATTTCTTGGTGTCTAGAACGGTGGTTCAGGGATTACGTCCCGAAGGGCAAGTGAGTTGGTCCGCCTACCTGGCCAATCTCTGATTGGTGTCTCGGATTAGCAATCAAGGACCTACACTCCCCTTACACCTGCCTGGCCAAGTCTTGAGTTACTACATACTAGCTTGCCACCTTGATTAGGCATCTAGTTTGGACTCTAGGTCTAGCTATCCATAGTCGATTAGGTTTGTTTGAGTGCATTGTGTCCTTGCATGACTACTAGGTCAGGAACCCCATACTAGTCCCCAAGGACCAACCTAGTACATCCATGGACCCCATGATGGAAACTTTCATGAGATCTTTGACTAAGCAAATGAGGCAGCTTAGTGCTGAACAGAGGCAGTTTAGTGCTAGAGTCGACCAGAGGTTTGATCAAATGAATGAAAGAATAAGTTCATTAGAAGGATCCCATGTGTCTCAACCTGACCCTACACCATTGGAATTTACCCCATAGTATGGTCCAGGACCCCAGCTTCCAGAGCTTACACATGATCCAATCCCCAGACATCAAGCCCAACGTAGAGAGGCCATACCTGATCCAATTCCAAGGCATCGAGCCCAACGTAGAGAGGTTACACCTGATCCTATTCCTAGGAGGCAGCAGTATGACATAGATGATCAGGAAGCACGAGCCCTTAGGAGTATCAGACTAGAAGCCCCCACATTCAATGGTACTTTAGATCCCAAGATGTACTCTGATTGGAAAAGTGATATGGATCAGTACTTCGAATGGTATACCATGTTGGAAGAGCGTAAGGTTAAATTCGCTAAGTTCAGATTGATCCGACAAGCACGATTGTATTGGAGTAATGTGGAAAGGTTAAGCCGACAGAGAAGAGACCCACATATAGCTAAATGGGAGGATATGAAACTCAAATTAAGGGCCAAATACCTACCATTCTCCTATGAACAAAGGCTTTTAGATCAGTGGCAGAAGATGACCCAAGAAAATCAGACTGTGTCTGAATACATAGCCATTTTCGATGAGTATGTTATGCGGTGAGGTGTGTCCGAGTCTGAGTCGATTACTTTGTCTAGGTTTAGAGCAGGCCTGAATGAAGACATTAAGAGAGAACTGATTCTAAGAGAAGTGAATGATTTAGAACATGCCTATCAGGTTGCTAGGGATGCTGAGAGATTTCCAAGGAAACTACCTATCAATCTGATTCATCTAGATTTAATGCCCCTAGAAATAGGCCAAACCAGAACCGATTCCCTGCAAATCAACCTAGACCCAATCCCCAGCCCATTCGTAGAGATGACAAGGGTAAGGCACCTATGGTTCAGAAGGATCAAAACCAAACCCCAGTATACTTTAAGTGTAATCAGACTGGTCATTATGCTGCCCAATGTCCATCGCGAGCCTTACATATAGGGGAACCTGAAGTAGAGGACCCTGAGATTAGTGACCCTTGTGAGAAAGAGGTTTATGAGGCTGAAGCTGAGTTAGTGGAGAAATATGAGGAGGAAGAGATCTTAGACTCAGACTGATTATGAGTGGTTAGATGCATCCTGACTCAAACTAAGAGGAATGAGGATTAGCGTGGACTAACATCCTACGGACCTTTATTAAAATGGGGGATAAGGTATGTAAGGTCATAATTGATAGTGGGAGTTGTGTCAATGCAATTTCTACTAATGCAGTTAAGAGCCTAGACTTACCAACTGTTCCACACCCGACCCCCTATAAGGTATCCTGGATCGATGCATCCAACATTTCCATCCGGTTGCAATGCCAGGTTATAATTCAGGTACAATCCTACCAAGAAAGAGTCTGGTTCGATGTTCTTCTGATGGGGGTTAGCAGCATCATTTTAGGAAGACCTTGGTTGTATGACCACGATGCCACCCTGTTTGGACGATCGAACTCGTGTGCATTTCACCATCTAGGAAAGAGGACAGTGATTAATGTGACCCCACCAAAGGACAATGTTAAGAGAGGGTCAAGTCACTTAAAGGAAAAAGAGTCTAATCTAAATTTGATCTCCGCAAAGGAGTTAAAATGAGAAATCGATAGAGGGTCACCAGTTTGGATTTTAGTTACCAAGGAAGCTCAGGATCAATCAAAACTAGAATACCCTAAGGAGATCCTAGATTTATTAGAGGAATTCAAAGATGTCTACCCTGAAGATTTACCGGATCTATTGCCACCATAAGAGATATTCAACATGCAATTGATTTAGTACCAGGAGCCACATTGCCAAACCTCCCACACTATAGGATGAACCCTACGGAACATCAGGAGCTACAACGACAAGTAGGGAATCTTATGAAAAAGGGATTTATTAGGGAGAGTTTGAGTCCTTGTGTTGTCCCAGCACTTTTGACTCCTAAAAAGGGTGGCAGTTGGAGGATGTGCATAGATAGCCAGGCTATTAACAAGATTACGATAAAGTATCAGTTTTTCATACCCCGACTCGATGACATGCTAAACATGATGGCCGGATTGACCATCTTTTCAAAAATTGATTTAAAAAGTGGCTACCATCAGGTGAGAGTTAGAATCGGGGATGAGTGGAAAAAGGCTTTCAAGACCAAAGATGGCCTATATGAGTGGTTGGTGATGCCCTTTGGATTATCAAACGCCCCAAGTACATTTATAAGGGTTATGACTCAGGTGTTACGATCATTTATTGAAAAATTTGTGGTCATATATTTTGATGATATCCTCGTATACAGTAAGACTAGGGAAGATCACTTAGACCACCTCCGTCAGATTTGCCAGGTCCTTAGGAAGGAAGCTTTGTTTGCAAACTTAAGAAATGTAGCTTCATGTCAACCAGAATCATCTTCTTAGATTTTGTAGTAACACCAGAAGGAGTAACCATTGATCTTGAGAAAGTGAAATCTATAGTTGAGTGGCCTATACCTAGGAATGTTCATGATGTTCGAAGTTTTCACGGGTTAGCTACCTTATAGGAGATTTATTAGAGGGTTTAGCACGATTGTTGCTCCGAATCACCGACTGCATTAGTAAGGACGAATTCGACTGGACTAGAGCTGTCCATAAAGCCTTCCTAGAGATCAAAAATAGAATGACTAAGGCACCAGTTTTAAGGTTACCCGACTTCACCAAAGTCTTTGAGGTCGCCTGTGATGCATCAGGCATAGGAATAGGAGGGGTATTAAGTCAGGAAAATCATCCTATTGCCTATTTTAGCGAGAAACTGAGTGATGCCAAGTTGAAATATTCCACATATGATAAAGAGTTGTATGCGGTAGTACAAGCTCTTAGGTATTGGAGGCATTACTTGCTACTGCAAGAATTCGTTCTCTACTTTGATCACGAAGCACTTTGCTTCCTAAATTCTCAAAAAAAGTTAAATCCTAGACGTGGCAAGTGGGTCGAATTTATACAAGCCTATACTTTTGTCCTAAAGCACCATGCTGGAAGTGAGAATAGGGTAGCTGATGCACTTAGTAGGAGAACAATGTTGCTGAATTTTGTGAGTACCGAAGTAGTCGGATTTGAACGATTAAAGGAAGAATATGAATTTTGTCTGGATTTTGGGAAGATTTATGAATCAGTGAAGCTAGGGCCATCCACTGAATTTAGTGAGTATGTCTTAAGGGATGGTTATTTGTTCAAGGGAAATAGGTTGTGTGTTCCCAAGACATCACTTAGAGACTTTCTTATTTGGGAGATACATGCAGGAGGTTTAGCAGGATACTTTGGGCGTAATAAAACTATCTTGGCTATAGAGGATCAGTTTTATTGCCAAATCTAAAAAAAATGTTGCCCAAGTGGTAGCCCAGTGTAGGACTTGTGCTATAGCTAAGCAACCTAGACAGAACACTGGACTATATATCCCACTCCCCGTCCCAGATTGCCCATGGCAAGACTTGAGTATGGACTTTGTCTTAGGATTACCTAAAACTACTAGGAAACATGATTCTATCTTCATGGTAGTAGATAGGTTTCTAAGATGGCCCATTTCATCCCATGTTCCCAAACTTATGATGCGTTTAGAGTGGCCAAATTATTCTTGAACGAAGTGGTTAGGTTACATGGATTGCCTAAGACCATTGTGTCGGACCGAGACGTTAGGTTTACTAGCTACTTTTGGAAAACCTTATGGCATATGCTAGGAACCAAATTGAAGTATTCTACTGCCTACCACCCCCAAACAGATGGCCAAACTGAGGTAGTAAATCATAGTTTAAGAACCTGTTGAGGAGTCTAGTGGAGAAAATATGGCTAATTGGGATCTATTGTTATCGAGAGTGGAGTTTGCTTATAATAACTCCGTCAACAGATCTACAGGGAAGAGCCCATTTGAAATCGTTCAAGGATATAAACCTAGAAAGCCATTAGATTTGATTCCCTTACCTATTCATGCACGTATCTCTGAGTCGGCTGAGTCTTTTGCATAGCATATAAAGAACTTGCATCAAGAAATAAATAAGAAAATTAAAGAGAGCAATGATTCATATGCACGAACGGCTAATTTAAGCAAAAGGTTCAAAGAGTTTAAAGTAGGGGACCAAGTTATGATCAGGCTCAGTCCTGAACGATTTCCATCTGGAACTGTCAAAAATTACATGCCCAGAGTGCGAGACCTTATAAAATAATTGATAAGTTTGGACCTAATGCCTATGAGATAGACTTACCTTAAATTTGGATATAAGTCCAACTTTCAACATATCAGATCTTGTAGAGTATAGGGAGCCGATGTTGCTACCTAGTAAGCCTTTTGGGCCTGATCCTGTTCTTGAGAGCGAATCAACCCATGAGTGTCCAATGGCCAAATCCACAAATCAGAGAGACAGGGTTGAACGAATTCTGGATGACAAAATGATTGTTACCCGGAATAAGGACTACCAGCGAAACTTGGTTCGTTGGCAAGGACATCCCGAGTCTGATGACACTTGGATAACTCGGGAGATCTGCAGAAGATCGCCCCAGACTTGCTAGAGAAGTACTTGAGCCAGTCTAACCCTTACTCGATGGAGTCAAGTTCCTCCCACCTGGGAGAATTGGTGAGGACACCAGGGCCTGAAAATATCGACAGGTTGAATCCACATCCTTGTAGATCACCTGTGAATGAAACCCTGGACCCAACCCTTTTATCCATGTAAATAATTTATTTTAATTTTTGTTATTTTGATTAGTTAGGGTTAGCACCTTTTACCAACTGGAATTAGGGTTTTATTTATTTAGCCTTTTAGGCTAAACCCCTTTTACCAAGTTGAACTACGTATTTACATGTCTTGCCCTTTTGATCAAATTGGATTCCAATTGATCAAATAGGACTTTAGTTATTTATTGAGTCCTGTAAAAATTAGTTGTTGAGTCTTGTATTACAGGGGAGACCAATTATAATACCCATGTGACTCAAATCAAGACCCATCTGCTAGTTCAAGATAAGCCCATGTGACCCATGTGCTAGCACAAACTCTTGTCATATGCTAGCCTATTTTGCATGTCAACTTTGCATAATTTCAGGACTACTATTGTCACATCACCAGGGGGACAATGACACATAGCCTATCACTTAAATTTGGACAAATACACTCATGAAGACAATTTCTTTTGGTCGGCCCATGAAGAAGGTGCACAAAATTTTTAAGAGGAGTAATTGTGAAGGACTCTCCTAGATGGCGCCCTTCTACTCATAATATTTCATGCCAAAGTGAGAAGTCAGCCAAGCATTCAAAAAAGTTTGGAAATTTTTTCTCACCTAGTGTTGGTGGTCCAAGGGTTCCTAGCATTCCATTCAATAAGCTGCTAACTGCTCAAGCTTTCAAGGATTCTAGAATTCAGCAGGATTCTAAAGTTCTCTCCAAACCAGACTGAAGAGTCCTGGCAGCTCTAGAAGAATACATTATCAAGATACTGGAGTCCAATCATCATGACCAACCCAGAAGCGATCATGACCCTTTGGTGTTTTTGGCAGATTCTCTTAAGATCCGACTCTGAAGATCGGCGTTCATGCTTTGGAATCAGTTCGATCAAATCCGGATGCCAGGAGCGATCAGTTTGGAGTCCGATTCTTCAATCCTAGAGTACAGTGATCCAGATTTTCATCATAGGAGACTTCTAAGCGTATCGGTAACTCAAGATCCTTTTCCTTCCTCTAGATCTGATGTTAGAAAGTAGGAACCTAATCTAGGATGGTTTCTCAATCGCCATGATCCATCTAATTAATTATTTTGTTAGGTATGCATGCGGTAATGTAATCTAGTATTTAGTTGCTTGCTATAGATTCTTTTAACGTATTATTTAATAGGCTGTTAGGTTAATAAACATTTGCTCTCGATTAACATAAAATTTAAATCAACCTTTAGTACTACATCGCATCCGTGTCCCGCATCACTTACCCCTCCATTCGAGACAACCTCGCTCGACCGTACTGTTACGGCTTCCCCAAAAGACTCGCCACGTGTCGCTGATCAACGGGGCCAGCACCCCCAATCCGACCGCGGTCGCTCTGACTTTCGTGCCCGCCATAACCATCCCCTAGACATGGTCGCGTGGTGCCCCTGACACAGGCTCAAGGGCCCGCCGGGCGAGACGCCGCCGATATCGGTCATATTGCACCAGATATTTCCACCTTTCCATGTCAGCACCGTAATTACTCCCTTCGCCCCGAGCGCCGCGCGACAACGGGCCTCGGGCATGGGAGGCAAATGATGTGGCCGGATTGCTGACATAGCCAAGGATCCTGACATGGCCCCTCATCGATACCGTGCTGGATTCCCTTCGTGGGACCCTTCGCCAGGCAGAGCTCCCCGATGTCAACGGGCCGCCCGTCGAAGCCGGCTCTGTCCTCCGCAAGGTGGTACCCTGCCAGGTCGGACACCTAGGTCGGAGCCGAGCTCAAACCCCATCAGAGGCAGACCTTTCGAGCCCGAGGTCGGCCCCATGCCTAGAGTCGAGCTCAGGCCTCCTCCACCACGCGGAGCCCTTTGAGGTCGGGTCCCCTGAGCTGGGCGCACCCCTGTCAGTCCAAGCTCGGTCAACGCTGGCCCCACCGGTCTGGTACCGAGCTCGGCCTCCTCTGCACAACCAAGCCACCGCGAGGCAGGTCCGCTACAAGCAGGCCCTATCTTCAACTCGGCCCCCAGCATGAATCGAAGCACCGACCGCCAAGGAAGTAGCACCTCCCCTCCAAAGACGGTGGCGTACCCCCCGAGGATCGTACGACAGCACCTGCCATGTCACCATTAATGCCCACGGCTGCCATTCACACAAGAAAGAAAGGAACTCACCCAAGGCACCATGCCTCCACCGACCTGCCGTACGGCCGGAGAAAAGACCCTACCAAGAAGCCCGATTCCCGAGAGCGGCGGCACAACAGTCGAGATCTTGCTAGGCTTCCAGGAAGGGCAAGCAAAAGGATATCAGAGGCATGTAGAAGCTTCCCTAGCTACCCAATAAAAGACGTCTCGTCTACGGCACGATACCTCGTCGCACCCGCCTGACAGCCAGGGAGGACCCTGAGGAAAGCCCAAGTAAGAGACTCAGCCAGTGTAAGCAAAAAGGAGGTAACAGCACTCACATTAGGACTGAACAACACTCTCTCAACGAGAGAGCCACCCAATTTTCCAACCCTGCCGTACGACCGGAGAAAAGACCCTACCAAGAAGCCCGATTCCCGAGAGCGGCGGCACAACAGTCGAGATCTTGCTAGGCTTCCAGGAAGGGCAAGCAAAAGGAATGTCAGAGGCATGTAGAAGCTTCCCTAGCTACCCAATAAAGAAGACATCTCGTCTACGGCACGATACCTTGTCGCACCCGCCTGACAGCCAGGGAGGACCCTGAGGAAAGCCCAAGTAAGAGACTTAGCCAGTGTAAGCAAAAAGGAGGTAACAGCACTCACATTAGGATGGAACAACACTCTCTCAACGAGAGAGCCACCCATTTTCCAACAACACAACCATCACAAAGAGAAAGAGGAGAAGGGGGAGAGGCTAGACAGGAGGGCAAGACCACCTCGGCCACCACATCTCCCAGCTCGCACTCACATTCTTATACACTCCACTCACTCCTCCTAGCGTGAAGCTCATCCAGAGGGGCTCGACCAGGAGGATCTATTCCCCTGGGTCGTCATTGACTTGACCGTCGGAGTGCCCCCGCCGAAATTCCCGGCCTGGGTCACTGACGTTGGCTTTCTTGCAGGTCCCGGGGCACCGGAGGCATCTCCCGCGGGTGGACGTGGAACACCCGACGCCATCAGCAGCTACGGGCCACGGCGATCCGGGCGGCAACACAAATCATGATAGTCACATATCTCAATTAACATGCTTCCTTCCATATATCATAATATCGATAATTCTCACTTAACCCATTCTTATATACTAGAGTATATAGGCTATCAAAATTATAATGTCTATCATAATAGTCCTACTGTAATATCATTTAAATGATCCTTCTGTTTACTTTAATTTTGACCAAAGTCAAGTATAATGTATATAAACAATAATTAAACAAAACTAATAGTAATCAATAAACTATTAAGAGATCTCAAAATAAATATCTATTATAAATTAATATTTTAATGATAAACGGTAATAAGTTTTACATATTTTTAAAATTTTGGATATTAAATCTTTAGTCAATGGATCAGTTATTACACAAATAGTACCAATCATCCTCTAAGTGAGCATGTAGTCTTTAGTCCCCGAAGATAGTGCATTATTTCTTAGAGAAACCTTTCAATGGTTGTTCAACTTGGATCATTTGATATCTACTAAGCATTCCTAGAGTAAAACTAATATCAGGATGAGTACATACTTGAGCATATATTAAATTATTATTGCAGATACGATGGGTGTATCCTTCATCTAAATTCTCTTAATTTCATTCTTGGGATATTAAAATTTATTAAATTTATCATTATTAATAATTAGCACTTCAATTGATAAGCAGATTGATATTCCCAACCCTTTTAGGATCCTGGTAATATAATTTTTGTGAGATAAATTAAGTAAATTTTTACTTCTATTACGATGGATTTCTATATCAATAACATAAAAGGCATCTTTCATATCTTTCATATCTAAATATTGATAGAAATTATTTTTAAATTTCATACAAGATATCCAAATCACTACTGGTTAGGAAGATATTATCCATATATATAATCAAAAAATATAAACTTACTTTCACTCACCTTCGGATATCTATATTGATCAGCAATATTTTTCTTAAATCGACCATATATAGATTTCTTTAAGACCATTTATGTACCATCCTTTACTTTTTCTGTACTGAAAACCCTTCTGGCTATTCCATATATACCTCTTCTTATAAATCTTCATTCAAAAATGCAGTCTTGACATCCATTTAGTATAGCTCTAGATCAAAATAAGCTATTAATATCATTATAATTATGAACGAATCAAATAAAACATCTACATACTTGCCTTGATACATTAACATATGCATTGATATATTGATGATACATAGATAAATGGCCTGAAACTTTGATATTTGAGAATTGTTCATAAACCTAATACATTAATGCTCTGATGCATCATTTTATTCTTTAATACATTAGTATATTATAAGCAATTGTGTTCGATATGCTTATGCTATGATTTTTGAGGAATATTATCAATAAATAACTTGATACCTAGATAAATTGAAAAATAAATCTCATTATGATACCAACATTTAAATTAAATTTACATACTTTGATACTCTAAACTTTCTATACGTATATATTCAAAGTTTTATCATTATCAAAAAGAAAAGATTGTTGACTCCAGCCTTGATTTTGATTAATAAAAAATCTTTAAGTATATATGATATATTAATGGTTTGTTAGAGTTATGAGATAAATGTTACAGATAACCTTCAAACTTAATAAGAGATGCACTAAAAGATTAACTACTAAGTAAGTGAATTACATATTTTTGGATATCTTCACAAGTGAAAAAGCCAAAAAAATCTTAAATTATTAGATGGTTGAAGGTTAGAATGAAAGAAATTATGTCAAAGTTTCAAAATTCAGAGTTTGGTATGCATTTCTCAAGTGGTACATGTCAAGTATCGACTCAAGGTAGTGAAGTGTCGACCCTCAAAAAAGATCCAGAGAAGAAAATGCATTGGCACAATTTTAGTCAACATGCTTCAAGTATCAATACTTACTATTCAAGTATCAACTCATGGTGTCGACTCAATAGTCAGCTCATGTACCAAGTGTTGAAGCCACAAGAAATAATAGAGAGCGATATTTTTGGTATAGATTCAAGTATCAATACCTGGACCTTAAGTATAGACTCAAAGTATCGACTCAAGGATTGACTGATACTCTAAGTATTGAAGTAACAGGGTAAACCAGGTTACAAATTTTTTTAGAATAGTTCAAGTATCATTACCTGGATTTTAAGGTATCAACTCACATACTCTAGTGTCGATACTTAGACTATTCTCAAAAAATTCTGCTCTCTGGTTCACCCTATTACTTTTATACTTAAAGCATAAGTCGATCCTTGAGTCGACACTTAAGATCCAGGTATTGATACTTGAGTTTACATCAAAAATCTTGCTCTCTATTATTTCCTGTGGCTTCGATACTTAGTGCATGAGCTGATCCTTGAGTCGACACTATAAGTCGATACTTAAATAGTAAATGTCAATACTTGAAGCATGCCAACTGAAACTTTATATGCCAATGCATGTTCCTTCTCTAGGTCTTTTCTAAGGGTTGACACTTCACTACCTTGAGTCAATATTTGACTTGTGTTACTTAAGAAATGAGTGTCAAACTCTGAATTTTAAAACTTTGACATGATTTCTTTCATTCCAACCTTCAACCATCCAATAATTCAAGATTTTCTTGACTTTTCTACTTGTGAAGACATCCAAAAATATACAATTCACTTGCCTAAAGGTTGATCCTTTTAGTTCATCTCTTATTAAGTTGAAAGTTAACTGAAACATTTATCTCACAACTCTAACAAACCATTAGTACATCATATATACTCAAACATTTTGTTATTTATTAAAATCAAGGCTAGGATCAACATACAGACATCTTGATTATTTCATGAGAGTTTCTAGAGATTGCTTATATTTTAGCCATGACCATATATAGATACTCTCATATAGATGAGCCTCTCCAAGGATGTGTATAGTATCACATCTTAAAAAATACCTTTTAGATCTCATTTAGATATAAACTCTTCCTAACCACTACATCGAAGCACTAATCATCATAAGGATAGGATGAAGTCTATGATTTCTATATCAAATAAATCATATATGCTTCCTGACCAGCCAATCAGCTTGTTCTTACCATATTAAACCTCCTTCAAGGAATCTTCTATCATAGAGATTAAGTTTCCATTGCTAAAGGTCTTTTATAGGCTAGCCTTTTGTAAAGCAATCAATAAGATTAAGTCTATCACAACATGATTTATTGAAATAATTTGAAGTTTTTACTTCCTTTTTATAGATTTTTGTCTTAGTTTAATGTGTCTACTTATTTTAGTATTTATTAGTTTATTTTTATAAATCTATTGCAGCTCCTGAATCATAATAAATAGATACAGAAGAATGGAAAAAGATATTAGAGGAATCTTAGATAGGAGTTCTTTTAGCTATTTAACTTCAGAATAAGTAGAATCAAAAGTAACAAGTTTGGTTTCTAGAGTACTTTTAGCTAGAATAATTTGTTTAGAAGATTACCAAGATATAACACTATCTCCTAAAAGAAAAACATAACTAGAAATGAATTTAACATCTAATGTATCTGAGATCCAGTTTGAGTCGTAATAACCCTCAAGGATATTTGGATAACCTACAAAGTATAGAAAAAAATTAATAGTTTCTTTAAGATACCTGAATACTCATTCTAAAGTAGTCTAATGAATTATACTAAGATTACTAATATATTTACTAAATCTAGATATAGCATAGGCAATATCTATTCTAGTTCATTTAGATACATTAGAGAACTAATAATCTGAGTATATTTTTCTTGATTATAGATTTTTTTATATTTTTCAGGAGATGAATGGATGGATCATAGGAAGTACTCACAAGAGAATAATCAGTATATCCAAATTTGTTAATAAATTTTTGAGTATAGCGAGATTGAGATAAATAAATTGAATAAGAAGTTTGAATGATTTTCATTCCAAAAATTACATCGACTTTACTTAAATCTTTCATGTCAAAATAATGGGATATAAAATTTTTGATATTATTCATTAAGTTTAGATCTAGAGTTAGAATCAAGATGTCATCAACATAGAGACAAAGAAAAAAGAATCAATCATCAACTCATTTTTGATAAAGATAACTATCTAATTCATTAATTTGAAATTCATAGGATAAAATCACTTGATCAAACTTTTCGTGCTATTGCTTAGGAGCTTGTTTCAATCTATAGAGAAATTTTATAAGTCTACATACTTTGTTCTCTTAGCCTGGCATAGAAAAATCTTTAGGTTGGTGCATGTAGATTTCTTCTTCAAGATCTTCATGTAAGAAAGCAGTCTTCACATCCATTTGATAAATAAAAGTTTATGGATAGAAGCTAAAGCAAAAAGAACTTTGATAGTAGTAATATATACTATAAGTGAATATGCATCAAAGAAATCAATACTATCTTTTTATCCAAAATCTTGAACAATAAGCCTAGCCTTTTATTGTTCTATAATTCAATCAGTCCTCATCTTCTTTTTAAAGATCCACTTACAACTTAATAGTTTGTTTCTAAAAATAAATTAGTGAGAATCCAAGTATTGTTCCTAATAATAGATTCAATTTTATTATTTATTATCTCTTTTCAAAAGCTGATCAGGTGAGATCATGACTTTTAGGTAAGAAGTTGGAGTATCTTTTAATAGAAAAGTATAGAAGTCTTCACCAAAATTCTTTTCAATTCTAGTTCTCTTGCTCATTCTAAGCTCAGGTTCAGGGTTAATACTTTTGAAGTAGAAACAGATGAAGATAGTAAATCTAAAGAAGATGGATGATCAATGATTGATTTAGAGATCCGATTTTAAAAGAAAAGGTATTTTCAAAAAATATTGCATCTATAGATTCGATGATAATATTATTTGATATTGAAAGAATTTTGAAGTTTACAACAAGAAATCTATAAGTGTTACTATTAAGAGAGTAACCAACGTAAACAACATCCATAATTTTAGATCCTATCTTAGTTCTCTTTGGTTCAGGAATTTCAACTTTAGCCAAGCATCTCCAAACTCAAAAATAGCTAAGCCGAGATAGATAACCTTTTCAAAGTTTATAAGGAGTTTTATCTCTATCTTTGACAATTATTTTATTAAGGATATAGTTAGCAAATAAAAGAGGTTTTTTGAAATACTCAGCATTTATCATATCTAATAAAATTTGAGCAGTAACTTTATGAATTATCTCATTTTTTCATAAAATAAGGTCATTTCATTCAAAGTATACTCTCCTCCTCGATCAAACCTTAGTATTTTAATCCTTTTTTCAAGTTAATTTTAGTTTCTGTTTATAAACCTTAAACTTATTAAGTACTTCATCCTTAGTATTTAAAAGATATGTGTAGCAAAACTTAGAGAAGTCATCAATAAAAATCACTTTGTAGTGACTACCTTCATAGGTTAGAATTCTATTAGAACAACAGACATCACTATGGATGAGTTCTAAAATTGAGTATCTCTAAAACTATAGACTTGAAAGATTTTCTAGGTTATTTTGATTGAATACGAACTTCACATTTAGAATCATGTTTGATATTAATTAAATTAAGATCAGACATTTTCTTGATTAATCTAAGATTAACATGATCAAGAATCTTCTATGCCATTTTCACTAGATTCAGAATTTAATATAAGAGATTCAGAAGAAGCAACTAAACTTTTATTAAGATTGATAGGAGGAATTATATTTAATTTAAAAAAGGTCCTTTGACATAAAGTCTTTACCAATAAATACATCTCCTTTAAAAACTACAACTTTATGAAACTCTAAAATCATTTTGAATCCTAACTAGAAAAGTAAAGAACCCCTTAGCAAATTTTTTCTAATGGATGTACATGCTGTACATTTCAAAGAATTAGTGACTTTCCAGAAATGAACTTCAGATTGATAGCTCCTGATCCTAGTACTTTGATAGCTATTCCATTATCCATGATTATGATTTTTTCACTTAATCCTCGGTATGAGAAAAACTAAGACTTACCAGTACAAACATGGATATTGGCTCCGGTGTCTGACTACTATTCATAATCTACATAAGTTAAGTTGACTAAAAGAGTAAAAGAAACTAATTTAAAAGAAGATGGTTAACTTTTGACCATGTTAACTTAAGGTTTAGGTTGATGTTGGTTCTTTACATTATTCTCTTTCTTGTAAAAGCTTTTTATATTTTTCTACAAAAATACTTATTTATGATATGGTTGTCTTGACCATAGACAAAGTAGAATCTCTCATCACCTTGTTTCTTAGATTTTTGGACTTAGTTGTTTGGTTTATATTTTTATTTTGATACTTAGATTTACCCTTTTCTTTGTAATTTTGGTTTGTGGATCTAAAATTTGAATTATGACCTCTAAAATCTTGACCCTTAGAATTTGGACTTGAATTTTGATATTCAATAAAATTGACCTTGGCTTTAAGTTAATTTTTTTAAGTCTCTCTAAGTTTGAATTAATCTTCTATCATAATAGATTGAAAAACAAACCTAATAGTTAGAGAAGATTGGGTTCTCCAAAGTTCACGGGCAAATTAAGACCAAGATGGAGGAAGTTTGTCTACCAAGCTTGATACTTGATAGGTTTTATCAAGTATAGACCTTTTTTATGAATCTCCTGTACTAGATTCTAGAATAATAGATTTGATTGTTTATGGATAAGGTATCTATTATTTTAAAGTTGTAGAAGTCTGAGATGGTAATCTCATAGCCTCCTCATTATCTCTGATATAAATTTTTTCTAAGGCTTGCTAGAGTTTTTTTAGAGGTTTGCCATTTTTTATAGATTTTATATAATTCATCTAAAAGATAATTTAGTATTTTAAATCTACAGTGATAATCAATTTTTTCAGAAGATTTAGAAGTTAACCCTGTATCTGATGAAATAGGTTTAAAAGGAAGGGATTTTCTTAAGGCAGATATCAAACTTAGAGAAATTAACTAGTCTTCTAATTATTCTTACCATCTAAGAAATTCTTTTCCATTGAAACAATCAGGTTGAGGCTAAAAGAATCCTCTGAACCTATGGAAAAGTATTTTTGAAAAAAAACTAAGAATCAAGATTGAGAAAGATAAGAGCTGCATAAGAATTATATTGAATACTTTTAGTAAATTTATAATTTACAAATTTTATTTTGAATCTTAATCTTACTATTTTGATATATATTTAAACAATTATACTATAACAAAAAAATAAATTAGAAAAAAGTTAATATGCAGAGAAACAAATAATATAATTATCAAGGATAATAGCATATGAATCAAATACAAAATTTGTTTATTCGTTAGACTATGATGTCATAGCTATGTATTGTTATAAATTGAATCGCAATCATATAGAATTGCCTTTGATTGTTGGAATGTATGTATTAGAAATACATATATTACAATAGTTGATTATGATTCAATTGATCGAATAATAAAATCCCTTATTAAAATTAATATAAAAACTTATAAAGTATAAAAGAAAAAAATTCATCTAGAGGCATGCAACACATTATCCTAAGATGATTTTTGATCCTCATGTAGGATTAATCTCGATAACTCTATCCCAAGATACAACCAGTTATCTCTCCTGTGGACATGACCATGGAGAAGATGATAGAGCTTCAACCTAGCGGTAAAAATAATATTGATATAAAAGATTAAGAAAATTTAGCAAAGGAAATAAGAGATTTAAATTAAAAAAACTTGGAAAGAAGACTAGTAAAGAGAGCTGATATTGAGGGAGAGAAACTTAGATAGTATACTAAAAGGAGAGAGCAAAGAAATTTTCTTATACCCTTCTCAACCTCTACCAACCCTTTTATAGGTCCAAAGACTAGCCATTTATGCTATCCCAATGGCTAAAAAATTAACTATATGATTAAGGAATTAAATGGCTTGCTTAACGAATTAAAACATATGATTTAATTATCCAAAGGATAAAGGGATTAATGATATAATTAATGGATGCATTAACCAAGGTTAACGTTAAATAATGGTAGGTATTAATCAGGTTACTGTTAAACAATGGCTAATACGATTTAATGCTAATCAATGGTTAATACGATTAATGCTAATCAATGGTTGGGTTAATGTTAAACAATGGTTGGAAACATGATTAATAAATAATAAATAAAAAAATAATTAATAAAGTAGGAACCATGCCATAGCGTGATCGCATGCGAGTCAGGCTGGGCTACGCGTGAATGGAGATTGGCCAAAATAAGACAAGGCCAATGGAAAGGGATTTCAATATAAGCAACTTTTCCATATTCCTCCTTTTCCATATGGGACTAAACAAGTAGAGGAGTTGAGTAAAGGAGGAGTATGGTGGAGAATAATTTTGGAGGGAACTTGAAAGAGGGAATTTTGAGTTTCCCTCTAAAATACTAACACCCTAGCTATGTGGCAAGGATTCCAGAAGTAAAAGAGCCTGCAACTCTTTATCAAGTATCAAACACACCGTGGCTAGCTGATTCACCAAGCTCTTGAATTCATTCATATGCTCTGAGATGCTGGTGCCCTCTTTAAACTTCAAGTTCACAGGTTTCTTAATTTAAAAAAGTCTTGTTCCTTGTTTTCTCTCTTATAGAAGGACTCAAGCTTGTTCCAAAGAGACTAGGCATTAATCTCATTATCTATGTGGTGAAAGACAAGCTCATCAACCCATCTTTGAATAAGACCCATACACTTCTTATTCAACTTTTTCCAATTATCATCTTTCATGTCTCCTGATTTGCTTTTATCACCTTCAACTGCTTCATAGAAATCATTGCAATACAAAAGATCCTCCATCTTTATCTTCCATGTAGGCTGGTTAGAGGCTTTCAATTTAATCATGTTGCTAGCTCCTTCCATCTAGAACAACAAACCAAATGCTTTGAAACCACTTGTAAGTGTTTGGAGATGGATACCAAATGCAAAAGTAATCTATAGGATCAATACAAGTGGGTTAGACAATTTTACAAACACCTTGTAAGTACAAAACCAAGTAGACTGCCACAAGGATATAATAATGGAGCAAATAACAATAATCTAAGCAAGTAATAATTTCACAAGATAGAGCTAAGCAAACCATACAAGAAGACAACAAATTTATGTGGAAACCCCACAAGATTAGGAAAAAAATCACGAGGCCAACCAATGAGGAATCTACCATATCAACAAGCAAATATAAGAGTTCTTCTTAAATTTTACCCAAAAATTTGAGATATCCACAAAATAGAGGAAGATATAGAGATCACCGAACTAGAGTGAAAATCCTAGTTCCTCACTATACTAAGGCCTCTCAAAGAATACCCACTTAAAAAATACAAAGAAATTAAGGGATAAAACCCCATCCATGAGCTTCTTTAATTGGGCATGTGACCAACACGAACCCAAGTTTGGGCTGGAAGAAAACAAGGCCCATATGGGCCTAAGACCAATAGCTGGTTCTAGTAGAAAAAATTTCTTTTTTTTTGGCTTACAATGCACTATTTGATTACAATAGCTAATGCTTACTTATTATTATTATTATTATTATTATAGATTTATGTGAATTAGGGTTTATCTTAATGGCCACACTACTTAATTTGCTTAGCAACCAGATATTTTAGATAAAACTTAAGTATCCACAAAATAGGGGGAGATACAAAGATTACCTAACTAGAGTGAAAATCTTAGTTTCTCACTACACCAAGGCCTTCTAAAGATTACCTACTTGAAAAGTACAAAGAGTAATCCCAACCTCCAAGACTGTGGTAGAGCACAAGAAAAAGGCAAGAAACTTCTTCTTCTTTTCTTCTTCCCTCTTCTCCCTTCTTTCTCTTCTTCTCATCGGCATCGAAATAGGAATAGGGAAGCAGTAGCTAATAGCTAAAAAAAAAAAACTGCAACCCTCCTTGCTACATGAGAAATCAATGGACAAAACCCCATCTATGAGCTGCCCTATTTAATTAGGCATGTGACCAACACGAGCCCAAGTTTGGGCTGGAAGAAAACAAGGCCCGGATGGGCCTAAGACCAATAGCTAGTTTTAATAACAAAAATTTTATTTTTTTTGGCTTACAATGCACTATTTAGTTACAATAACTAACACTTATTTTTTTATTATTATTATAGATTTATATGGATTAGGGTTTATCTTAATGGTTACACTACTTTGCTTAGCAACCGGATGTTTTAGATTCAATCCTTGGATGGATGATGAGGATGATGCAGCTCTTGTCATGCATGGAGCTAATTGTTTCAACTTACAAGCATAACTATCAGAAGAGAGAATGTCCGGTGAACTTCCTCGAAAAAAGAATGAGTGGTGACCGTGTCATTTTGTCCTCCCCACTATGCCAGCATGTAGTATCGAAGCAAATCTAATGTCTTATTCATTATACAACCATTCCATCTTTTTCCCGACTAGAGTCACCAGCCCGAATTTACTTTCACGATTTGATCAACAATAAAAGATGTGTGGTTATTCTCTCTCTAACTAGAATACTTCGTTAGGGGAGGAGTTAGACCCCAGGCTGGCCACCCCTAGACGGTCCCTCAATCCCAGCCAGAGAATGTTCGATACACGGTGCATATTAATTTTCCGCAGCCGTTCCCCACCCGAAGGTGAGTACGTCAACCTGACTACCACCGATATCAGCTGAGTGAACGGGATTTATTATATATATCCCTAACTTTTTCACTACCACCAACCAACAGGGGCTCCAGAATTATTTTATTAACTTTTTTTATTTTACCTCCAGATTTTTAGTCGAAATATGTCCAAAACAGGGCTCGAACCCCTATCTCACAACCAGCTGTGCCACGCACCAGTGGCAATTAGCAGGTCTTTGACAATTTATTTTCCTAGAGGTTCTATTGAAAAAATGAATCTATCTGGTAATCAGCTAATGAATCCGAGCCAATTACTTCAGTTTCAAGCATCCACAACCCCTCAAAGGTATATGAACCATCAAGATCTATTGATCATTATGGCTAGCAGCTTATTGATATCCCACCTAACATCCATATCCAGAAATCCATCTATTAAGCATATTTTCTTGGTTAAAGGCTAGTCCTCCAACAGGAATTAGTATATTATGGTTTTTACTGTAGCAAGTTGGAGCTTGTATCAAGTTGTAGAAGCTAAGGATCGCAATTTTTTTGCGTACCCTTCTCATCCTCCAGGAAAATTCCTGGATTTAATTGAGTCACCCGCGAGGATCATGCCTCGAATCCATGACTGATGGAAGGTGAGACTGAGCCTCTACTAACCGGGCTATCACCTTAGCGGTATATGCACGCTCTCTTCAATTACCTAACCATGTTTTAGATCTTTGCCTGCATTTGTTATCCAAACAGGTTTGTAAGTATTTTATCTTCAAAATATTTCCCTGCAGATCCATAAAATTTGAACCTGATTTAAAAAGCTATAGCTAGTAGAATATGTAGTCATACCTTACCAATATAACCTTAATTATGTGCCATGCACAAATAATACATAATTACCCATGCCATCCACGTAAGAATTTTATTTAATTTGGACTAACATTAATTAAAATTCTTATTTTATTAAAAAACTGGGTTAATTTTATGATCCATATTGATAGGTGTAGGTTGAGCACAATATTATATGATCATTGTTTGTGCTAGGAGCATCTCATGTAATTTGGTATGGTTGAGGCGGCACAATGTAAGCCTTAGCCCGACTTGACTCGTGATGGGAGGGTCAGTTAGGATATTTTTATTTCATTGGCTAAGTCCCCTTTCCACTTCCTCTATTTATATTTCACGTGAATTATGATTTTTCTATGGTGATTTTTTCCATCGAGAGCCACCTATCTTCTGAGGAAGTCCGGAGAGAATGACTCTGCCTGCGGTATTCGTGTGAGCATCGGTAATCAGTTTGGGATCATGGCGAATACAGGTATGCATCGTAATTCTTTTTCTCAGATCTAATTTCAGGATTATAATCTTTTTGATCGATCTAAGAGATTGAGAAAATTTATTTTCCTACATTTAGTATCAGAGCCCTGGTATCCATGGAAGATTAGAATCATTATTTTTTCATGATTTAGATCTGTAAAATAAATATTGTGCATCTTAAAATTGATCCTATTCCCATGCTTTAGATTCCATAAAATAAATCTGTAATGTTTTTCTTTCCCTTTTTCCTTCCCACCGTCCATACATCTTCCTCCTCGTCAGCATCGATTGGAAGCCGGCGATGGTGGGGAAGGAGCCGTGGAAGGCATCAGTGGAGGGGAGAAACCAAACCCTGGCGATGGCGGCGACGGGTTCAGATCATAATGAATCATTAAAAAAAAAACTGTGGGACAAGGGATGAGGGCCAATGATAGTGGAAGCCACGATCTCCTCTCTCGGCTGGCCTCTGTGACCAGCATACCCCCCTCCCCCCTCTCCCAGTGGCGGTGATTGGGAACCTCTGATCTCCGTCGATGGGCCGAGATCAAAACCATTAAAAAAAAGAGAGAAGGGAGGATGATGGTAGAGGTCCAGTGACCATGGAGCCTGCATGATCTCCTTGCCTGACCGGTCTTCGGTCAACATCCCGGCAGTGGCGATCGGGCAGTTAGAACTGATCCCGGCGATCAGTGAGCCGAGATCTCCACTGACGGGCCGAACTCAAAAAAAAATTATTGCCGATCTCACTGTTGCGCTCGACCGGATGCCGGCGACACTGCTGGAGGTGCAACCGACAATCCCTGGTCGGTCATCGTGGCCGTCCGGCCAGTGCGGCACCGATGGTGGCAGTTTTGGAAGAAAGGGGCGACGGACCAATTTTTTCATGCTCTCGGTCTCGTGGGGAAGAAGGTGTCTTGTGGGTTTTGGGTTCAAACCCAAAATCCAATAACCCAATATCCAATAAGCCTTAAAAAAAGATCTATTTTACATTTAGGACCCTATGTTTTTTTGATATTATAAATTAATTCTTTTGCAATTTAATCCCTATAGAATTCATATTTACTTATTGGTCCAAAGGGTCATTTTGCATTTAGGCCCCTAGACTTCTGATGTTATAAATTAGTCCTTTTAGAGTTTAGACCCTAAAAGTTTATAATTATATATTGGTCAAAAACAAAATGTTGGGGGGGCATGCGTGGATTCTTATAGTTATTTTTGTCTGTGATGTATATTTTAATTGGAATGCAATGGTATTTGTAAAATGGATTAGTGGGTACATATTGATTAGTATCCCATTTGTGATTGATCATTTTGGACATACATATGATTTGAAATATTCTTTTTATTTTGGCTTGGATATTTATTTCCTGTATGAATAATTTATGGGTTGGCATAAATATTTATCATCAAAGTGGTTTGTTTGTGTCAGTTCATCGAATTGTTCATCATGTGAGGGATATTTTCTGGTTATGACATACAACCGCCTATCCAAAGGAGGTTATTGTATGTTCTAACTAGAAAATGTGGCATGGAGCATTATATTGCTAAGGTACTCTAGCTTTCAGGGGCTTGTCTATCCAAAGGGGATAGATTTATGAATGCTAGAATATTTTGATTGGCTTGTGGCTTCATGTAAAGAGCACTAATATATATTGTATGTTCTGTCCAAAGAAGAATATGTGATATTATTTTTGTACTCTTATTTATTATTGTGATATGATATTGTTTGTTGTATGTTCGTCAATTAATATTTGGCATTCCTTATTTTTTGATTGTACAGTTACTTTTGGTGTGAACAACAACAATGCTGTTGTTGAGATGCTTACCGGATCAAACTATAAGAAGTGGAGGTAAGACCTAGTTTGCTCTTGGAATTACTGACATTGATCTTGCATTACGTGAGGTTAGACTCGATGATTTGAATGATTAAAGCACTATTGAATAGAAAGGCCACCTTGCCAAATGGGAGAGGTCGAATAGACTCAAGCTGATTGCTATTAAGAGGTCAATTTCGGAACATCTCCTGAGTAATTTTTCTAAGTCTGACAATGCAAAAGAGCTACTGAATGCTATTGAACAGAGATATCTTGTATCTAATAATGCTGAGATCGGATCCCTGGTGAAGGAATTGACAATAATGACATACAACAATGTTGGGGGTGTCAGAGAGTACATTCTGAAGATGGTTCATTTCCAATCTAAGCTCAAGGGTCTAAAGGCTAATCTGCCGGATTCCTTTCTAATGTCACATGTCTTAAATTTTTACCTGTGAAGTTTTTTAAAATCAAGACTGCCTACAATATTCTTGACGAAATATGGAGTGTTAATGATCTAATCACCAAATATGTTGCTGAAGAAGAAAATGTCAAGAAAGAGAAGAATAACAATGCTCTTCTTACTCTTCAACATCAAACTCAATATAGCAAGCATTTTATGCATAAGAAGAAGGGAAAGCCTATTGCTCCTAAACAGTCTCAGGATTCCAAGAGGGATGGAAGAAGTCACGATCATAATTATTTTGTACGAGGTCCCAAAGCTATCATTAAGAAGAAGATCAAGTACTTTCACTGTAAAAAGAAAGGATATATAAGAAGTCAGTGCTTTAAGTTCAAGTCCTGGTTAGAAAAGAAAGAAAAATATAGAGATAAGCCCCTTGGTTTAGTATATTATGAGTCTAATATGGTCAATGTCCTTATTAATTCTTGGTGGATAGATAGTGGAACTTCGACTCATGTTGTTATTTCTCTACAGGATTGACAAACAAATGGAAGTCGAGCTTGATGAAAGCAAGTTGAAGGTTGGAAATGATTTCGAAGTCAAAGTAGAGTGTGTAGGAGTTGTCAACTTGTCCTTAGAGTCTGGTTTTGTAATTATTTTAGAAAATACCTTTTATGTACCTTCCTTTAGAAAGAATTTGATCTTTATTTCATTTTTAGATAGGCTTAGTTTAGATTCATGTTTAGTAATAAAAGAGTTGATTTGATATTCAATTAAAAAATTATTGACTATGATATTTTGGTTGATAGTTTATATAGATTGTCTTTGGCCACCGGTAATTCTAATGTTCCTTAAGTGTTGAAAGTGTTGTTGTCAAACATCCTAGGATTAATGATAAATCCTTTATGTTATGGCATAAATGCCTGGAATATATTTTAAAGGAAAGAATAACCAAATTAATTAATGATGACATCCTACTTGCTTTGAATCTTGGGGACATGGAAACTTATATTGACTGTATTAAAGAAAAATTGACCAAGACCAAAAAGAAAGGGGTAATTCGAAGTTCAATTTTTATGGAAATCATTCATACTAACATTAGTGGACCTCATTCTTCTATAATTTATGATAATAAATATTTTATCACATTTATTGATGACTTTTCTCGATATGAATATATTTATTTAATTAAAGAAAAGTCTAATGCCCTTGAGAAATTTAAGATTTTTAAAATTGAAGTTAAAAAATAATTAGAAAAAGTCATCAAGATTGTGAGATCTAATCGTGAAGATGAGTACTATGACAGACATAATGTGGCTGGGTAGCAAATGGATCTATTTGCCAAGTATTTACAGGATGTGGGATTATTCCTCAATATACCATGCCTGGAATTCCTGAGTAGAATGGCGTGGCCGAAAGGTGGAATCACATCTTTAAAGATATGATGAGGAGCATGATGAGTAGGTCTAATATGCCAGAATTTTTATGAGGTGAAGCTCTCAAGATTGATTTATATATTCTTAACAGAGTCCCTAGTAAATCTATATTAAAGACACCTTTTGAACTCTGACAAGAAGAAAACCTAGTTTGAATCATTTTCGGGTTTAGGGTTGTCCTACAGAAATAAAATTATATAATCTTACAGAAAAAATGACTGATCCCAAAACCAGTCGTTGTTACTTTATTGGATATCCGGAACATTCCAAAGGATACAAGTTTTATAGTCCAGGAAGAGGTAACAGAATCGTGGAGTCTCTTACTGCAAAGTTTCAAGAACTTGACGTGACTGATGAAGGATCTTCCCTTACTACTAATGATGACAATGCACAAGACAAAACTGTTTCTGTTTCTATATCTAGTCAGAATGAAAATATGATTACTGCTCTTATTGAAGAAATGGATAATGAAATCCTTGATCCTCCTCGGCCTATTCAGCATCTTCAACCAGTAGAAGAAGTTCAAGTAAGAAGATCTGCTAGACAAAGAAAATCCATAATTTCAGATGATTTCTATGTTTATCTCGGGGAGAATGATTTTGATATTGGGCATATGATTGATCCAGTTACTTATATTGATGCTGTTAGTTCTTCCCAGTATAATTTATAGATAAATGCTATGAAAGAGGAGATACGTCTATGGCCAATAATGATGTGTGGAAACTTGTTGACCCTCTTGATTGTTGTAAACCTATTGGATGTAAATGGGTATACAAAACTAAAAGGGATTCCAAGGAAAGAGTTGAGCGTTTCAAGGCCAGACTGGTAGCAAAAGGCTTCACTCAAAGAGAAAGAATTAATTTCACTGAAACTTTCTCTCCAATATCTTCAAAAAATTCTTTCAGAATCATTATGTCATTGGTGGCTCATTATGATCTGAAGCTGCATCAGATGGATGTTAGAACTGCTTTCCTGAATGGTAACCTTAGTGAAGAAGTCTACATGAAGTAGCCAGAAGGTTTTTAAGAAAGTGGTAAGGAATATTTAGTATACAAATTAAAGAGGTCCATCTATGGTCTGAAGCAAGCATCACGACAATGATACTTGAAGTTTGATGATGTTGTAACATCTCTTGGTTTTGAGGAGATAAAGTTGATCAATGTATCTATCTCAAAATCAGTGAAAGAAAGTTTATTTTTTTTGTTTTGTATGTTGATGATATCTTACTTGCTGTAGTGATTTTGGTTTGCTTTATGAGACCAAATAAATATTGTTTGAAAATTTTGATATGAAAGATCTCGGTGAGGCATCCTTTGTTTTGGAAATTGAAATTCACAGGAATAGATCTCATTGTCTATTAGGTTTGTCTCAAAAGACATACTTGATAGAATTCTTCAGAGATTTAATATGCAAAATTGTAGAACATGTGATTCACCTATTATTAAAAGTGATAAGTTCAGTAAAGATCAATGTTCAAAGGATCAGCTTGAAAAAGATCAGATGAAAGATGTACCTTATGCCAGTGCTGTAGGGAGCTTGATGTATGCTCAAGTCTGTATCAGACTTGACATTGCGTTCATAGTGGATGGTCTTGGTAGATATTTATCAAACCCAGGCTATAAACATTGGATTGCTGTAAAGAAAGTGATGAGGTTTTTACAGAAAACCAAATATTATATGCTCGTGTACAGGAGAGTTGACAATCTTGAGTTGATTGGATATTCAGATTCAGATTATGCCAGGTGTTCTGATGATCTGAAATCAATCTCTGGATATATTTTTATGTTGGCTGGTGGTGTAGTATCTTAAAAAAGTATTAAATAGATACTGACTACTTCTTCTATCATGCAAGCTGAATTTATATCCTGTTATGGAACTGCTACTCAAGCTATTTGGTTAAAAAATCTTATGGCTGGGCTTCAGATTTTATATTTGAGTTCCAAACTTGTGTTGATATATTATGATAATAAGGCTATGGTATTCTTCACAATGAATAATAAATCTTCCAACAAGCCTAAATATATCAAGCTAAAGTATTTGGCCTTCAGAGATCTTATGAAAAATGGAGTTATAATTGTTGATTACATTGATATAGAGTCTATGTTAGCTGATTCTCTGACCAAAGATTTGAGGCCCATATACTTTACAAGGCTTGTTGAAAATATGGGCATATTGAGTTCTTTTGATATACTTGGTTAGTGGGAGTGACTTTGTAATTAAATTTATTATCAATATGAATTTATTTTTCACTTACATATTGAAGGGAATATGCCCTATAAGCCAATCAATTTGTATCTTCCATAACCATGTAAAGACATTTATTATGAATAAAGGCATCAATTTTATCATACGCTGTGTATTACTGTTCTTAATATATGATAAACCCCATAGATTAGGGTTAAGGTCTTAGGGCTATGATGAGATCATACCAGTGAGACCTAAAACCTTAGAAACCCTAATCTAAAGTATTCCTGGTCGATGGATCATTGAGTAGGGGATCAATGATTCCAGAAAGACCAGCACATTCTATGGAAAGGGTGACTGATCTCACAGTCACATGTGTTTGACACTAATACTAGAATGTGGGTGCTTATTAGAGAATAAGTTCACTGAATTGATCCGACTAGAGAATATCTAATGGAGTCTTATCTGCTTGTCAATAAGATATTCTCCTAGTGGAAGTAATACATGTAATCCTTTGACCTGAGATTACCATGGAACCTTGTATCCATGAAACCATGTTTTGGTTCATACTCATTCATGACTAAGTCATGTACGGGGTGTTCTGGATATGGTGAATTGAATATGGAGGTAATGAGTGGATCAATATGGAAGCAATCACTCCTAGTAAGAGGAGATTACATCCTACATGTTTCAATTAATTGATGAATCGGAAGACTTTGATCAAAGCAAAAATGAATATTGGAAATGGTTTCTAATATTTCATTAATTCATCATTATTAAATTGAAACAAAAATGAATATGATATTGAATTTGACATAATTCCATATTCAGATTCATATTCGGGATGTTCGATGATTGCAGGATTAAATTGTATAGATGCTTCCCACTGAAGGGTATTTTTGGTATTTCCACCAAATTTCATATTTTCTGGGAAGGCATGACACGTTGCTAGACGTCAATCATGTCTTGTAGGATTGATCAAATTAAATTGTTTAATTAGATCATTTATTAGAAAGAGTTCTAATAGTTAAATCGGGTTAGCTCGATTTGACCTAAATCGGCTAGAAAGAGTTCTAACCAAGTTAGGTCAACTTGCACTCGGTCCTACTGCTAGCTAAATATGAAACCCAATGGGTCACACATAAAAGAGAATTAATCAAGAATTTAATTTAGATTAAATTATGTTTGCAAGTGAGACATACTAGCATATGTTGCAAACCCTAGCTTTAAATCGAATTAGATTTGATTTTTGGTTCCTAATTGACCTTAATTTGATTCTAATTGAGCCTAATTAGAGTCTAATTATGTATATCAGGTTTTGGGCTAACCATAGGCTAACCCAAAACATTTTTGCTGCACCCAAATTCCCTTCCATTGCCGCCTCTTTTGTTTTTTGCGCCAAGGAAGAGAGAGAGTCCCAGGGCGCGGGGCTCTCCACTTATGCGCACGAAAATAATTTGAGAAAGATGAAAGGCGTGGACTCTCCTTCTCATGAGGCGCCTTTTGACGCCGCCACTTCTGGTTTAGCGCCGATTGGAGAGAGAGTCCCAGTGCGCTGGGACTCTGCTTTTTGCGCACGCAACAAATGAGAAATGTTTTGGAGCGGCTTCCAATATGATTTAGCGCCTTGTTTGGAGTCCATGGGATAGGCATCCAACGGCTAAGAGTGTTTTAAGAAGGAATGAAGTCGCAGATTGACTTCCCGGTTGCGCGAAATAACGTAACTTCGGAACTGCGCCTTCTCATTTCTTAAAAACACGCGACTTTTCTTCTCAGAAAAACCGTGGATTTAAATCTGAAAAGCCGTGAGAAAGGTTGCAAACCTTGGATTGGCATCTCTGCATTTTCTATTTAAAGGCAAGGGAATTGGGTTGGAGTTTTTTACGTGATTTTCTTTCCTCTTCCCAAGACTGTTTATTTCCTTTCTTGTTTTTTAACAGAGTCTCCTTCACAGAAGTTTTCTTCTGTCGAGACTTTTGTACGTAACAAGAATAAGAGATAAACTCTTAAAGGATAAAGGAAAAGAAAAGGGTTAAATCCTTCTCCAAATATTCTTCCACTAAAGGAGAGCATTAGTTCACTCTATTCAAGAAAAAGGGTGTTTCTTTTAGCCTAGTGTTCAAGGGAAGATAAAGCCATAAAAGGGAAGAAGGAAGTGCCAAGAAGAGGAACCATTTGTTGATGAAGCTAGTGTCTTGATTTCTACTCTTGTGGATCACCATTGGAGGGCGGACGTGTGGACGCCTAGTGGAGAATTCGTTTTCATATTCAAAAGTTTATCTTCATCAACTTGGAATTAGCAAATCAAGGTTGGTGAACTTAACCTAATATAATGTATGCATGATTTAGTTCTTAATAAGTAGATCTTGGGAAATTGATTTGGTATAGGTAGACATAAAATTTTGAATTCCATGTCTATACCATGGACACCGAATCACATCAGTGGTATCAGAGCTCTCTTATTAGGGCTAAAATCATGTTCTATATATGTTTCTTTATTAAAGGCTGAAATTGTATGTTAGCATGATTGGTCATTTTATTAACATACATAAGTTAGGGTTTAATATAATGCTGTGCATAATGCTTCGGATTGGATATGAAATAATATGTTTAGATTATTTTGTCACATTCCATTTTGATGATTGGCACTGGTTAGGGTTTTCACACAAACCCTAATCAATATAGAGATATGTTTAGCATCTTAGTTATCATTCTGAAATAAGGTTGCCCTGGCATAATGGTGGATCCATTATGTGGTAGATGGTTGTCCTAGAATGATAACACACCTAGCACATAAATGCTTAGTTGTAAAAAGCATGATATTCTGAATAAAATAAATGCTTAGATGTTAAAAGCATGATATTTGGTATGACTATAGAAAGTTTAAAGAATGTGCTCTTTTTATAGCCCTCCTTTTCAAAATTATATTAAGTTGTGGTATAATTAACCAATAGCAATTTTGGTCTAGATGAATAATAAATCATTCGGTGTCTAAGAAAGGTGGTTCATGATTGGTAAAGAGATAAGTGGTTTTTAATTGGTTCCGTTGTCTGACCTGGCCAATTTTTATTGGTGTCTAGGAAAGCAACGGGGGGACTCCCACCTCTCTCCCACCTGCCTGGCCGATTTGATTAATTTAAATCTTGACTAAGGTGCTTAGTGTTATAATCACTACATGTGGCCTTCCTTCATGCTAGGATACTATTATGTTATCATCAATATTAGGTTTGTTGTGTTACTGCAAGACCTAATATTATGATTGACATGATATTACCCTAGTGCATAAAGATGCTTACAGGATATTCAACATAATGCTTTGTTGTGTCACTGCAAGGGCATTTATGTTTGAATATTAACTGTGAAGAAATGAAGGGTCTTACTTAACTAAAACATTATGGTTTGTTGTGTCACCGCAAGACCAAAATGTTTTAGAGGCCAAGTTATTGTTGAGAATTGTATTAAGGTACAATTGGAAAGAATTTCCTACCTTTGAACCTATAAAAGATTTGTTGTGTCACTGCAAGATCTTTTATAAGCAATTAGGGTCTCAACTCCACTAATTCATGTCATGATGAGGGCCATGACTATTAGTGGGAGATAATTAAATTAAAGTCCAAATTTAATAATGTTTTTTGTCAAATCATGGTTGATTGCTTATGTAATGTTATTTGTTAATGTAGATTAATGGCTTCATCACTTTCACTGCGAAGCATATTAGATACCAACAAACTAACTGGTCCAAATTATGTGGACTGGTTGAGGAACTTAAAGATAGTACTCAGTTCAGAGAAGCTGTCCTATATTCTTGACACCCCTAGTCTAAATCCACTAGGGGATGATGCAACAGAGGAAGATAGGGCCACATACAAGATGTGGCAGAATGATTCCATATCTGTCAAGTGTATCATACTCGCCTCCATGACTAATGAGTTACAGAGGCAGCATGAAAATATGGATACACACTCCATAATGCTCAACCTTAAGGAGCTCTATGGAGAACATAGCCGAACAGCTCGATATGAAATAACCAAGCAACTGTTCAGGGCTAGAATGACAGAAGGTACATCTGTACAAAACCATGTTCTTATGGTTATTGACTTGATCACCCGATTAGGTCAATTGGGTTTTGTGATGGATGGGGAGTTGAATCAAGATCTGATCTTACAATCACTCCCGGACTCATTCTCCCAGTTTGTTCTAAATTATCATATGAACAAACTTAACGCTTCCTTGCCTGAGCTGTTAAACATGTTGAAGACAGCCGAGAGCCATGTTAAAAATAAAAAGGCTCCACTTCTTCTTGTGAGTAATAAGAAGAAGATAGGCAAGAAGGGTTCTGGCAAGAAGAAGCTGAACCCTAAAGGTGGCATGTTCAAGAAGAAGGGAAAGAAGGCCTCAGACAAGATGACCTGCTTCTTTTGCGGCAAAGCGGGACACTGGAAAAGGAACTGCAAGGCTTACCTTGCAAGTTTGAAGCCCGGTGCATCAGATGCACCAAAAGGTATGCATGAGATACATACTATATTAACATTGAATTCTTCCATATCAAATACTTGGGTATTAGATACCGCCTGTGGTTACCATATCTGCAAATCATTGCAGGGGCTGCAGAGGCTTGAAGTATTGAGGGAAGGTGACTTCGAACTCTACGGTGCTGGAGGAGAAATTATCCAAGCTGAAGCTGTAGGGATCTACTATTTGAAGTTGCCTAATGGGAAGATCTTAGAGCTTAAGAAATGTTATTATATGCCTAAGATCATTAGAAATATTATATCTATACCCTTGTTAATAGAACAGGGTTATGTAATGAATGTAAAGAGCAGTGGTTGCTCTATAACATTTTCTAATGAAATTATATGTTCTGGCATATTTTCTAATGGTCTTTTGACTCTATCTCTCAATGATAATATATTTCATATAAATGAAAATGGTAAACGTAAGAGGGAAAATCTTAATAATACTTTACTTTGGCATTGTCGCCTTGGTCATATAAGTGAGACCAGGATTAGTAAGTTATGCAAGGAAAATATCCTTGATCCTTATGATTATGAATCATTAGGAACTTGCGAATCATGTCTCATGGGTAAAATGACCAAGTCTCCATTTAGTGGACATGGAGAGAGGACAACTGAGTTATTAGGACTTGTACATTCTGATGTATGTGGTCCTATGACAACTCAGGCCAAAGGAGGATACTCATACTTCATCACATTTACTGATGATTTATCAAGATTCGGATATGTGTATCTTATGAAACACAAATCCGAAGCTTTTGATAAGTTCAAAGAGTATCAGAGTATGGTCGAAAAACAAACCGAGAAAAGTATAAAAATCCTCAGATCTGATAGAGGAGGAGAATACTTATCCACGGAGTTTTTGGACCATCTTAAAGTTAATGGTATTCTCTCAGAATGGACACCTCCTTTTACACCACAGCTAAATGGTGTAAGTGAAAGGAGGAATCGTACCTTACTAGATATGATACGGTCCATGATGTGCTTCACTGATTTGCCCATTTCCTTCTGGGGTCATGCCTTAGAAACAGCTGCATATATCTTAAACAGAGTACCTTCAAAATCTATCTCTAGCACCCCATATGAGATATGGAGTGGAAAGAAGCCTTATCTTAAATATTTTAAGATATGGGGATGTCCGGCTTATGTTAAAAGGAATTTTGGACATAAGCTAGATGCTAGGTCAGATAAATGTCTATTTATAGGATATCCTAAGGAAACTAGAGGATATCTATTCTATAACCCTACTGAACAAAAGGAATTTGTCAGTAGGCATGCCACTTTTCTTGAAAAAGAATTTATTATACAAAAGAATAGTGGGAGAAATATTGAGCTTAATGAAGTTCAAGAAGAACAAATAGACAATTCTCAACCAGAAGAACACATAATTAGGTTAGAACCAAAACACACAACTCCACCCCGTAGGTCGGATAGAGTGCGACAAACACCTCAGAGGTATGGGTTCGTTATTGAAAATAATGAAGCCCACATCATTGAAAATGATGAACCACTGACCTATACGGAAGCTGTCATGAGTAGGGACTCAGACAGATGGCATCAAGCCATGGAATCCGAGATAGACTCAATGTATGTCAACCAAGTATGGACTTTGGTTGATCCTCCCCAGGGTGTAAACCCAATAGGGAGCAAATGGGTCTATAAGAAAAAGATCGGAGCAGATGGTAAAGTTGAAACTTATAAAGCCAGATTGGTGGCTAAGGGTTTTCGACAAAAACAGGGCATTGATTATGATGAAACATTTTCACCTATTGCCATGCTCAAATCTATACGGATTATGCTTGCTATAGCAGCATACCATGATTATGAGATCTGGCAGATGGATGTGAAGACAGCATTCCTTAATGGTTTCCTTGAGGAAGAAGTCTACATGTCACAGCCAGAAGGTTTTGTCTTGGAAGATAAACCTAATCAGGTATGTAAGCTAAAGAAATCCATTTATGGATTAAAGCAAGCTTCACGGAGTTGGAACATCAGATTTGATGTAACCATAAAAGAGTTTGGTTTCATCAAAAATGAAGATGAACCTTGTGTGTACAAGAAGACTAGTGGGAGTGCTGTAGTCTTCTTGGTTCTGTATGTGGATGACATACTGCTCATTGGGAATGATATCCCAATGTTACAATCAGTTAAAGTTTGGCTATCCAAACAGTTTTCAATGAAAGACTTGGGAGAAGCATCCTATGTACTGGGTATAAAGATCTATAGAGATAGATCTAAAAGGATGCTGGGCTTATCCCAGTCAAGGTACATTGACTTAGTGCTGAAGAGATTCAGCATGGATGGGAGTAAAAGAGGTTACCTTCCTATGAGTCAAGGTATACATCTCTCAAAAAGGATGTCTCCTAAGACTCCTGAAGAGAGAAATAGAATGAGTTCTATACCCTATGCCTCGGCAGTAGGGTCCATAATGTATGCCATGTTATGTACCAGGCCTGATGTAGCATATGCCTTAGGCATAAGCAGTAGGTTTCAGGCTGATCCAGGAGAGGATCATTGGAAAGCTGTGAAAAATATTCTTAAGTACTTAAGAAGGACTAAGGATATTTTTCTGGTATATGGTGGTTCTGATTTGAAACTAGAAGCTTATTCAGACTCTAGTTTTCAATCAGACCCAGATGATAGCAAATCCATATCAGGGTATGTCTTCACCCTAAATGGTGGTGCAGTAAGTTGGAAGAGTACCAAACAACAGACTGTAGCTGACTCAACTACCGAGGCAGAATACATAGCTGTTAGTGAAGCTGCAAAGGAAGCTGTCTGGATGAAGAAGTTCATCACAGAGTTGGGCGTTGTTCCTGAGATACAGAATCCAGTTCCACTTTACTGTGATAACACTGGAGCTGTGGCTCAAGCTAAGGAACCTAGAGCTCATCACAAATCAAAGCACATTCTAAGACGCTTCCATCTTGTCCGTGAAATCGTGGAAAGACAAGAAGTCTGCATTAAGAGAGTAGAAACAAAGAACAACATAGCAGACCCGTTCACTAAGGCTCTACCGCAGCGGGAGTTTGATCGCCACCTCGATAGTATGGGGTTAAAATTTAAAGGCGATTGGCTTTAGTGCAAGTGGGAGATTGAAGGGAATATGCCCTATAAGCCAATCAATTTGTATCTTCCATAACCATGTAAAGACATTTATTATGAATAAAGGCATCAATTTTATCATACGCTGTGTATTACTGTTCTTAATATATGATAAACCCCATAGATTAGGGTTAAGGTCTTAGGGCTATGATGAGATCATACCAGTGAGACCTAAAACCTTAGAAACCCTAATCTAAAGTATTCCTGGTCGATGGATCATTGAGTAGGGGATCAATGATTCCAGAAAGACCAGCACATTCTATGGAAAGGGTGACTGATCTCACAGTCACATGTGTTTGACACTAATACTAGAATGTGGGTGCTTATTAGAGAATAAGTTCACTGAATTGATCCGACTAGAGAATATCTAATGGAGTCTTATCTGCTTGTCAATAAGATATTCTCCTAGTGGAAGTAATACATGTAATCCTTTGACCTGAGATTACCATGGAACCTTGTATCCATGAAACCATGTTTTGGTTCATACTCATTCATGACTAAGTCATGTACGGGGTGTTCTGGATATGGTGAATTGAATATGGAGGTAATGAGTGGATCAATATGGAAGCAATCACTCCTAGTAAGAGGAGATTACATCCTACATGTTTCAATTAATTGATGAATCGGAAGACTTTGATCAAAGCAAAAATGAATATTGGAAATGGTTTCTAATATTTCATTAATTCATCATTATTAAATTGAAACAAAAATGAATATGATATTGAATTTGACATAATTCCATATTCAGATTCATATTCGGGATGTTCGATGATTGCAGGATTAAATTGTATAGATGCTTCCCACTGAAGGGTATTTTTGGTATTTCCACCAAATTTCATATTTTCTGGGAAGGCATGACACGTTGCTAGACGTCAATCATGTCTTGTAGGATTGATCAAATTAAATTGTTTAATTAGATCATTTATTAGAAAGAGTTCTAATAGTTAAATCGGGTTAGCTCGATTTGACCTAAATCGGCTAGAAAGAGTTCTAACCAAGTTAGGTCAACTTGCACTCGGTCCTACTGCTAGCTAAATATGAAACCCAATGGGTCACACATAAAAGAGAATTAATCAAGAATTTAATTTAGATTAAATTATGTTTGCAAGTGAGACATACTAGCATATGTTGCAAACCCTAGCTTTAAATCGAATTAGATTTGATTTTTGGTTCCTAATTGACCTTAATTTGATTCTAATTGAGCCTAATTAGAGTCTAATTATGTATATCAGGTTTTGGGCTAACCATAGGCTAACCCAAAACATTTTTGCTGCACCCAAATTCCCTTCCATTGCCGCCTCTTTTGTTTTTTGCGCCAAGGAAGAGAGAGAGTCCCAGGGCGCGGGGCTCTCCACTTATGCGCACGAAAATAATTTGAGAAAGATGAAAGGCGTGGACTCTCCTTCTCATGAGGCGCCTTTTGACGCCGCCACTTCTGGTTTAGCGCCGATTGGAGAGAGAGTCCCAGTGCGCTGGGACTCTGCTTTTTGCGCACGCAACAAATGAGAAATGTTTTGGAGCGGCTTCCAATATGATTTAGCGCCTTGTTTGGAGTCCATGGGATAGGCATCCAACGGCTAAGAGTGTTTTAAGAAGGAATGAAGTCGCAGATTGACTTCCCGGTTGCGCGAAATAACGTAACTTCGGAACTGCGCCTTCTCATTTCTTAAAAACACGCGACTTTTCTTCTCAGAAAAACCGTGGATTTAAATCTGAAAAGCCGTGAGAAAGGTTGCAAACCTTGGATTGGCATCTCTGCATTTTCTATTTAAAGGCAAGGGAATTGGGTTGGAGTTTTTTACGTGATTTTCTTTCCTCTTCCCAAGACTGTTTATTTCCTTTCTTGTTTTTTAACAGAGTCTCCTTCACAGAAGTTTTCTTCTGTCGAGACTTTTGTACGTAACAAGAATAAGAGATAAACTCTTAAAGGATAAAGGAAAAGAAAAGGGTTAAATCCTTCTCCAAATATTCTTCCACTAAAGGAGAGCATTAGTTCACTCTATTCAAGAAAAAGGGTGTTTCTTTTAGCCTAGTGTTCAAGGGAAGATAAAGCCATAAAAGGGAAGAAGGAAGTGCCAAGAAGAGGAACCATTTGTTGATGAAGCTAGTGTCTTGATTTCTACTCTTGTGGATCACCATTGGAGGGCGGACGTGTGGACGCCTAGTGGAGAATTCGTTTTCATATTCAAAAGTTTATCTTCATCAACTTGGAATTAGCAAATCAAGGTTGGTGAACTTAACCTAATATAATGTATGCATGATTTAGTTCTTAATAAGTAGATCTTGGGAAATTGATTTGGTATAGGTAGACATAAAATTTTGAATTCCATGTCTATACCATGGACACCGAATCACATCACATATATCAATTAGTTTTTGCATGCATTATTGTCATAATAATTATTTTGTTATATGGTTTTATATATGCACATATGGAATAAAGTACAACATAGTATTTCAAGATTGTATCTTTTCTTGAAAATGACAGTTGTATGGATATGTCTCATTTGATAATTATGAGATCTCATTATATTTGGAGACACAGACTTCTTTTGAAGTTGTGAGATTTCTCTAGTTTGTTATATAGCATGTATTTATAGAAAAATCATGATTGCGAGTATATATGTTTAATTTATTTGATTATGAGATATCTCTTTTGGTTATGTACTTGACTGAGACCAGGTGTCGAGTCTCAGATATATTGTACTGTCTCATCATTGACACCATTGTTGAGTATATGAGACAGAATGGCTTGTTATTTGATGTCATTAAATTTTTTCTTGCTTATTTTGTTTTTAAACATGTTGAAGAGAAATTGGAGAACTGACAATGAAAAATAGCATGTTTTATTGATTACCTTGATGCTATTTTCTTGCTATACTACCATACCAAGACTCATGTCGATGGTGCTTATGATGCTTGTAATAATGGATAAGTCTTGTATCGGATAAGTAGTACAATGATTCCATGATTTGGCATCATAGATATTATTGGATAGAGTAATTTGTAGGTGCTGTCTATGGATCATACAATGGCCACATTTTATTTTTAACCCGAGAGTTGTTTTTAAAATAAAATATTCTTAAAATTATAATTAATGTAGCCCAAGTGGAAGAATATAAGTGTTTTTCTTAATTTAGGCTAATATTAATTAAAAATTTTATTTTATTAAAAATCAAGTTGATTTTATGGTCCATGTTGATAAACGTAGGTTGAGCCCAATGTTATATGATCATTGTTGGGCTAGGAGCATCTTATGTGATTTGGTATGGTTGAGGCGGCATAGTATAGGCCTTAGCCTGACTTGACTCGTGATGGGAGGTCAGTTAGGATATTTTCATTTTATTGGCTAAGTCCCCTCTTCGCTTCCTCTATTTATATTTCACGTGAATTATGATTTTTTATGATGATTTTTTCCATCGAGAGCCGCCTATCTTCTGAGGAAGCCCGGAGAGAAGGACTCTACCTGCGATGTTCATGTGAGTATCAATAATCAGTTTCAGATCATGATGAATACATGTATGCATCATAATTCTTTTTCTCAGATCTATTTTCAGGATTCTAATCTTCTTAATCAATCCAAGAAATTAAGGAAATTTGTTTTCCTATAATCAATGTTAATCCAATAACCAAGATCTATCTGATGATACCCATACCACGGACCTCGAGTCCAACTACATCCTACGTAAAATGATGATACTAGAGTTCTTTTCATGATGTTGTTCTTTTTATTTTTTTTTTTAATATATGCATTCTAAAATTGTTGGTTAAATGCTCCTGTTAACTAAAAATAATTAAAAAAATTTTCATGTCGACTGTTTCGAAATCGGCATTTCATGATTTAGAGCCTATTTGGATGCTATCATTTTCTTTTAAAATTATTCGGACCGGTTGATCCGGGATATCGTTCTCCTACTTCAGGGCTATATGGAAATCATGATTTGATATGTCTATCGAGAGGCGAATTCAGCGATGGACTAGGTTGCCTTCTACATTGCCAATTACTCCGTATACTCTAGATCTCTTTATGGGATGCCTCTTATTTTTCTCGGGATATTATCTTATTGGATTATCTTAGCTATATTCATTTTAAAATGGTTTAAATGAGTGCTCCTCTTAAAAAATAAAAAATAAAAAACCGGGCCGGTCCACTTCAAAGGCTCCTCCGTATGGATAATCTGGTCCATGCAATTTTTTTTCCAATTGCACTCGTCCAAGCACAGAGATCCCACGGAATTTCGGACCCATGGATCCCAACGATTCTTAAATGACGAGAATGCCCTCACCAATCCACCATAATCCATGGGTATTTTGGTAATCCGGACCACGATAAATTGCAGTGGACGCCCGCACGCGAATCTCACCTCGGTCCCCTACCCTCCGAGAGCTCTCAAGAAGCAAGGCGGCCGCCGAGCTAATCCCTCCTTCTCGGTTTGATCCCTTTCTTTCAGAATTCCTTTCGTTTGGATCAAATCGTTGAGTTCTCTATTTTTTTTGGATTTTTCTGGTTGATTGCCGTTTGAAATCTTCGTTTTCTTATTTCGATTCTTGCTTTAATGGTAGATCTAATTATGCATCAGATTTATGATCGACAAGCCCTAGGAATCTGCGTGGGTATCAAGGTTTTTGTTTTTTTGCGTTTGTAATGGTAAATCTTGGATCTAAAGATTAAAGAATTGTTTTGGAGGGTGTTTTTTACCAGGGTTGTAATCATAAATCTTGGATCTAATGGGGAAAAAGGAGCCCTTAAGGAAGAGCGGAATAACAGCTGAGATCTAATTTAAGACATTTTCTTTTATTTTCTGGTATCTATACTTTCATCAAAAGAAAAAAAATATTTTAGCTATTGTTGTTGATGGTAGAACTGTGTTTTATTTGTCTTATGTATTTACTAAATGCTAGGAACCGGAGGAAACGCAATGAATTTTATGTTTTTTTTTTTGGCTATATTTGCTAATCTAGGATCTTATTGGCCATGAAACCCAAATCAGTTGAGGATATTGGTACTCCACGATAAATTACTTAAGCAAGAAACAAACTTGTCCATTGGAGAACATATGGAATAAATTTGTTGCAGCTTCCTTTATGCTTCAGAGTCCGAGCATTTGAACAGATTGCATGTATTAACCCAAAAGATACTTCCTGATCCATTTGCACGTTTTGGCTAGGCGAGCTTGAGTGATTCCCTATCTTGTATCATCGGCAATAATCTTATCCTTCTCATTTTGTTGTCATTGGTATGAGCGCCAGGTTTACACCAATATTGAGTAGGAGAAAGCTTCTTTGTTGCTGGACCCCTTTCACTGTTTTATTTTGGTAGTTTCCTAGACCATCTTATGCGTAGCCTATGGAGGAAAGTACGGAAGTTGTTGTCAAGGAGGTAGCTGTTTATGAGTTACACTGTGGTTGTTGATGCTCTCTTTATCCCTTGTTTCATCATGGCTTCTTGAGTTTGAGAAGTCATAGATCAAAAGAAAATAACTTTTGTTACACTACTTCTAAGAATCAACATGTGTTAACCAATGCCTCACAACTCTACCAGCCATCTTAACTTCAAACAACAAATATTTTACTGGTTTGTCTCTGTTTTCTGAGCCTTTGCACTTGCACCCTAAGAACAACTAGGAGCATCTAGAGGTGGTAAACTTATTGGGTCAACTGCTGCACACTGATCATAGCAATCAACTAAATCCGGCTACTTCATTGGGTATTCTTACCATATCTTGTGAGTTTTTTCTTATTGTAAATTGAGTTATTAGTTAAAAAAATTAGTTGGTTAATTATGTCTTATAGGTTTGTCATGAATGTGTTATTTAAAATTGGCATGTCGAATATATGCCAATTCAAGATAGACTTTATATATTCTAAAAACCAACAAACCAAAACTTGGTGATAAACCAACTAAAATGAGAGGAAGAAATTAGAAAAAAAATTGAAAAAGGTTGTTTTGTTTACTAAGTTGTCTTTGTTGTTATCTTTCATGGAAGAGGATTTAATTATTGTGTTTGAAGAAAATGAAATGAGAAAAACAATCATAGAGGTAGAAAACCAATTGGGTAGACAAATTAAAGTCCTTGGGACTGTTATAGGTGGTGAGGTTGACTCCATTGAGTTTAATCAATTTTGTAAAGAAAATGGAATTATTCATTAAACTACCATTCCTTACTATCCACAACAAAATGTTGCTGGAAGGTATGATAGAGCTTTTCAAATATGACTAAATCTGTGGTTGCATATGTTTCATTGCTTAAAATTTTCCGGGGCAATGCATTGGGCACTGCAACCTATATATTAAATAGGTTTTATAGAGTTAACCCTATGTAAATTATGGATGAGTAGAAAAACTGACCTAAACTATTTAAGAAAATGGAGTTCATTGGCTTATATTCTTGGAAGTAATGGGGATATGGAGTTTGAAAATATTACTTATCCAGAAGCTTTAGAAGGATGTTGATTTTATAATGAAGAGAAGTCCACTACAATTAAACAATGAGAATGTCAATGAAACTGGCAAATCTTTTTTAGATATTTGCAGCTGAAAAAGATCTCTAGAACGAGATGGTTATTATGTTTATTTAAGTGAAGAAATAGAAAAATCTGTAAACTTAGATGAGATTGATGAATCTATTAACTTTAAAGATGTATTAACCTGACATGATATAAGCATTTGAATTTTGATGTTGATAATTTAAGAATGCAATAAAAGACAGTTCAGGAGGAAAAGAAAGGATATATAACATGATGGACTTTAATACCGTATTGCCAGGTAGATTGCTTTAGTTCTTCACATATTGATTTTACCAGCACTTCCCATTTTATTCATTTAACACTAGAATGTTGTGTATCATCTGGGAATTTATGCTATCTGATATACTTGCAACTATTTATATGTAATTTCATTTGCTTCTGAAAATTGTAAGATTTTCTTTGAATTTGTTTTATACTCCTTTCAGTATGGTTGAATAATCTCCCAGCATATCATACATAAGACAAAGTTCTAGTTTCTGAAATTAAAAAGGAAAACTCTATTAAAGATCTTACAATTTCTTAGCCTTTAACATTTAATACAATTATTGCCAGTCTTGTACAGTAGTAGACCAACCGATCATCTCTGCTGCCTGTTTTATCAGAATGTTGTTCCAGTTAAGATTTACAATGGAGCTTAAGCTTGAGTTACATAATACTTTAGTGTGTTTTATTACAGATGACCTAAAATATGTGTGGAGTTAAGATACAAAGTCCAGTAGTTCATAAATGACTAATGGCTGAACTCTGGACTTGATTATCTAAAATTTGATGCTAATATTATTTGGAGCATTTCCTTTGGCTATCACTGTCAAATTTAATCTAAGATAATCTCAGTCATTGCCATGGTCATGTACCTATTGATTGTGGGAATGGTGTCCGACCTTTTAACATGAGTTGTGAGCTGTACATTTTGCACAACTCATCTATGGGATAAATAAAATTTGCAGATTTTGTCAACCTCATCTACACTGTTTGGTAATCAAGGACTAATAATTTTGCAGATCTTAGCCCTTTGTGAACTTGTAAATGGGAAAGGAGAAGGTTCACATTAACATTGTGGTCATTGGCCACGTCGATTCTGGGAAGTTGACTACCACTGGACATCTCATATACAAGCTTGGAGGCATTGACAAGCGTGTGATTGAGAGGTTTGAGAAAGAAGCTGCTGAGATGAACAAGAGGTCATTCAAGTATGCTTGGGTGCTTGACAAGCTTAAGGCTGAACGTGAGCGTGGCATCACCATTTATATTGCACTATAAAAGTTCGAGACCACCAAGTACTACTGTACCGTCATTGATGCTCCTGGGCATCGCGACTTCATCAAGAATTTGATTACAGGAACATCTCAGGCTGACTGTGCTGTCCTTATTATTGACTCTACTACTGGTGGTTTTGAAGCTGGAGTTTCCAAGGATGGTCAGACTCGTGAGCATGCCCTTTCTTGCTTTCACCCTTGGAGTGAAACAGATGATCTGCTGCTGCAACAAGGTAAGTATGCACTCTGTGTATAAAGGCTACTAAGAAGTATTTCTTCATATCATGTATTCATAATGAAGTTTATATATCATTTGTTGGCAGATGGATGCAACCACACCCAAATATTCCAAGGCAAGGTATGATGAGATTGTGAAGGAGGTTTTTTCATACCTCAAGAAGGTCGGCTACAACCCTGAAAAGATCCCCTTTGTCCCAATTTCTGGTTTTGAAGGTGATAACATGATTGAGAGATCCACCAACCTTGACTGGTACAAGGGCCCAACCCTACTGGAAGCTCTGGACATGATCCAAGAGCCTAAGCGGCCATCAGACAAGCCCTGCGCCTTCCGCTTCAAGATTGGAGGCATTGGAACTGTCCTTGTGGGGCGTGTTGAGACTGGAATCTTGAAGCCTGGAATGGTTGTCACCTTTGGCCCCTCTGGCCTCACAACTGAAGTCAAGTCCGTGGAGATGCACCATGAGGCTCTCCAGGAGGCCCTTCCTGGTAGAGTTGTCAACGGGTCGGGTTCGGATCAAAATCCAGATATCCGGACCTGATCTTAGCCACTGGACCCAAACCCAGATCCGAATACCTGACAGGTCTCATTTCAAAGTACCAAACCCGGACCCGAATACTTACATAACTATATCATAATCATACCTACCAAAATTCGGGACAGGGGCAGCGGCAGCCGACGGGGGACGATCGACGATGTCGAGCTGCAAAGGCTGGGGGTTGATGTCGAGCTGCGGGGGCCGGCAGGGATCGGATTCGATGAAGGCACCGCTGCTGGATAGCTGGAGGATGATGTCCATGTAACGCGGCCGGCGGGGCTCGAAGTTGAGGAAGGGAGAGCCGGAGGGGTAGGCCGATGGAGGGACGAAGAGAGAGGGAGGGAGAAGTAAACGAAGGGAGGGACGTACCAGGGGTTGCGGAGAGGACCGCTGCAGGGTAGGCCGCTACGGGGCTCGGACGGTGGCGTCGATCGAATGCCAGTCCAGATCGACGTCGAGGGGAGGGGTCGGCCATCGAGGGGGGGAGGCGTCGCCGCATCGATCGTCGAGGGGGAGAGGCGTCGGTCATGACGGCCGTCGAGGGGGGAGGCTTCGACCGTCGAGGAGGGATTTTGGGATTCGATTGAGGGGAAAATAGCTAGGGCACCGAGCAAGCGACTGAGGCGAGCACGAACTGACGGACAGAGGAAGAGGGCTTTTATATAAAAGCAAGGGTTTGATTTCTAACTCTTGGATCATGATTTAATAGCTCCTAATAATATAAATATATATAAATATATATAATATTATTTTATATAATCGGGTCTCGAGTTTGCCTGGTCTGGATATGTAATATCCAGACTCAGATCCATTTAATTGTGACTAAACGGGTCTGGATCCGGATAAACGGATCTAGATTTAGATCCAGACCTGGACCCGTCGGGTAAATACAAGCGGGTCTCGGGTTCGGACCCGACCCATTAACAGCTCTACTTCCCGGTGACAACATGGGCTTTAATGTTAAAAATGTTGCAGTCAAGGATCTGAAACGGGGATACGTTGCCTCCAACTCCAAGGATGACCCGGCCAAAGAGGCTGCTAGCTTCACCTCACAAGTTATTATAATGAACCACCCAGGGCAGATTGGGAATGGTTATGCCCGAGTCCTTGACTGCCACACCTCTCACATTGCCGTCAAATTTGCTGAGATTTTAACCAAGATTGACAGGCAGTCTGGTAAGGAGCTGGAGAAGGAGCCAAAGTTCTTGAAAAATGGTGATGCTGGGTTTGTAAAAATGATTCCCACTAAGCCAATGGTGGTTGAGACTTTCTCTGAGTATCCTCCTCTAGGGAGATTTGCCATCAGGGACATGAGGCAGACGGTTGCAGTTGGTGTCATCAAGAGTGGAGAAGAAGGATCCAACTGGAGCCAAGGTGACCAAATCGGCAGCAAAGAAAAGGTGAACTGAGAAGTGGGGCTTGGAGTCGCCATTTGCCTTCGTATCATCACACTTATAGTCGTTCTGTGTGTGAGTCCAATTGTGTGTCTGGGGTCTGGATGCAGAACTAGGTACTGGACCAGCCAGTGGCGATGCTAGGTGTTGGCTTATCATTTATTTATATTACATATGGTTGTGTTCCATTTGCCTTCGTATCATCACACTTATAGTTGTTCTGTGTGTGAGTCCAATTGTGTGTCTGGGGTCTGGATGCAGAACTAGGTACTGGACCAGCCAGTGGCGATGCTAGGTGTTGGCTTATCATTTATTTATATTACATTTGTTTTGTTATGTGCTAGGTTATTTGAGATACCTCCTCTAGTCTCTAGATTTTCTTATCAGCGGACCTGGAATATTATCAAGTGAGAAAGAGCTTTGGTTTTGAAGAGAATGATTCTAATTGTAGCTTCTTATGTTATTCGGTTTACGATACTTCTTGTTTAGCAGCAATATGATGTGGTTTCTTAATCGTTGTTGCCATGGTGTTGCTGTTAAGTTCATTGTTTTGGCGGTGGATCAAGTTTCTCGTGATGATTGCATGTTGGCATCTGTTTTGGACCTTTGGTGGTTTCTTGTTGCCTGTTATCATGCGTATCTGTTGTGACCAGAGGGGCAGTCATTCGGTTATAAGATATCAGCGCGTTTTTTGGTTGTGATCATATTCTTAGATTTGGTGTATCAATCTGAGTTCCAAGATTCATTGGAATTTCTGTGAGTTGCATTTGATCTTAACCTTATATTGGGGTGGGCAGATGATATCTTTAACCTTTTTCATGACGTAAGAAGTTTCAGTATTGACTTGTAATTTAGTCATTCTCCAGGAACGCTCATTTTCATGCAGGTTCTAACTCCTTGACAGGGAGGCAGGGTGAAAGCTGTAAATCGGTTTTTAACATTGATTATAACAATTGAAAGGTTATCATGGGATGTGTGCCGTGTTTGTAGAGTGTCATGGATGTTCTCTACATATTTTTGAAGAATGTTAGTTCAAGCATGGATTCTTTCTGAATTCCAAACGTTGATGCATATAAATCATACCCCAAATGGATAAATCTTTGTTTCGACTCGATTCATTTGAAAGAAAATTTCCATTCATTTATTAAGCTTTTATTTGTTCTAAATTATTTTTGTCATCCTGGTCTGCGTTATTATTTCAACATCTTTTTGTTGGGAACATTCCTGTTTTGATTGTGGACTTTTCATAAATTTTCTCAACTCATCAATCAGAACCGCATTTTTAGAAAAGTGACTGGAGCGTGTCCGGGGTTCTATCCTCCCCGGCTGCTTGCACGTGCCATGATCCTTGTCCTACTTTTATTATGCTGTTTGATGGAGGAATCTCTAAGCCCTTAAATCTCTCGATGCATCCGTGACAGCTACATGACACCTATCTATTTTGTCCATTTAAGCAAATGTTCATTTAGGACATGTTTGGTTTAAGTGAAGTGGAGGGAGGAAGGGACAATTTCTAAAAGCAGATAGGAGCTCTTATGGTTAGGGATGTAAATGGGTCGAGTCGAATCAGTGATCCGATCTGACCTGATTTTTTGAATGGATTTTAATATTAGATCCAGATCCAATCCACTAGAAAATCGGGTTAGGTCGGATCGAGTTTATTATCAGAATTTTTAATTCAATGGATCGTTCAAGTTGAATTAGGGGTGCGAATGGATCGGGTCGGATCTGGTCATGAGTGGTCCCGACAATTTCTAAAAGCAGATAGGAGCTCTTATGGTTAGGGATGTAAATGGGTCAGTCGAATTAGGTCATGAGTGATCTCGCTCCAACCTGGTTTTTTTGAATGGGTTCTAATATTAGATCCAGAACCAATCCACTAAAAAATCGGGTTGGGTCGGGTTGAGTTTATTATCAGAATTTTCAATTCAATGGGTCGTTCAGGTTGAATTAGGGGTGCGAATGGGTCGGGTCGGATCTGGTCATGAGTGATCTCGATTCGATCCGGTTCTTTGTTCATGTCCTAATAGTAAATTCAGATCCAATCCACTAGAAAATCGGGTCGGGTCCACTATCAGAATTTTCAACCCAACGGATTATCGGGTTGGATCGGGTCGATAAATAATTCGGTTCTAATCTACAAAGTTTGGATCTAAATATGATCCGAATAAAATATAGATAACTATATTTTAATTATTACATAGCTAACTATTATTAAATATAAAATAGATAATAAATAATATTATTTTTAAAATAAATTAATATATAAAAATAATTATAACTAGTTTTATACAAGTTTTAAATTATAATTTAAAGGTCCAAATAGATATAATTCTAACAGTATTAGTATGTTCGAATCGGGTTGGATCGGGCCCAAAGTCAGTAAATCCAAACCCGACCCGGAAAATGGAACGGGTCTAATTTTAGAACCTAACCCGGATCCACGGGTCCATAAAAATGGGTTGGATCGGGTCTAAATGGATCGGGTCACGGGTCAATGCAGCCTTAGGTTGAATCAGGTCCATAAATAATTCGATTCTAATCTAAAAAAATTAGATCTATATATGATCTGGATAAAAAATAGATAACTATATTTAATTATTACATAATCAACTATTATTAATCATAAAATAGATAACAAACAATATTATTTTTAAAATAAATTAAGATATAAAAAAAATTATAATTATATCTTTATATTAAAAATAAGTATATACAAGTTTTAAATTATAATTTAAAAGTCCAAATAGATATCATCATAATACTATTAGTATGTTCGAATCAGGTCGGGTCGAATTGGGTCCAAATTCAATAAATCCAGGCCCAATCCAAAAAATATAATGGATCTAATTTTAGGACCCGACCTAGATCCACAGGTCCCTAAAACCGGGTTGGGTTTGGTCTAAATGGGTCGAGTCAAGTTATGGGTCAATCCGACCCATTTGCAGCTTTACTCATGGTTGAAGTTTTAAAAGAAGAGAAAATAGAAAAAGAAATTCTATGAAAAGTGCAAATCATTGAAAAGGGGGTTGAAAATTGATGGCCTTCTTCTTAAAAATCATTTAAAAATTTATGGCTAAAATTTTATGAAATATTAAATGAATGGTTAAGATAAAATACTACATAATAATATTATTATAATATTTATACTAATATTATATTATATTTTTATGATATATTAATATTATTTTAATATTAATACTAATATAATATTTTTATTAATATTAATGTAGTATTTATATTAATATAACAATATATTTAAATATTATATTTACATTTACAATAAATTTATTATATTAAAATATTAATATTATATTAGTATTATATTAATATAATAAATTATTATGATCTAATTTAATATTATAATATATATTATTATATTATATAAATATAAATATAAATATATTATTATATAAAGTTTAAAAGTAAAAAAGGTATGGTCTTATATTTATTAAGGGTATAATAGATATTGTATATAGGATTTTTAAAAAATAAATGCTCGGCCAAATATAAGCCAGTTTAAAATAAATCACTTTTTCAAGAACAATCAAATATATCAAAATTTTATTTTCAAAAAGTAACTTTTTCGTATAAACCAAATAAGTTCTTAAAAGCCAAGTTTCAATGATGATATTAAACCATTATTACACTCTTACAAAATCGATATTAACCATTAATAACATAATAATGGTTGCTATTTATTTCTAGAAAAAATGCCAAAATAAAAAATAGATAATATTTTTTCCATTCTACTAATTGTTTAAAAGATAACTTTTTTAGATAGTATGATCCCCAGGCAGGATATTTTTTAGAAAATTGATTTTTAAAATAATATTTAATTTTAAAAGGTATAAATGAAAATATTGTCCATTATAGTACATTATAATAGATTATTATAATACTTGGTAATATTTTACCATGATTATTATATTTTCTTGTGTTATTATATAGTTAAAAAATTATAATAACTATAATGTCATGATAATGACCGCAACATCATCATTAAAAATTTTAAATTAAAACTGAGCATGCTTAGTCAAATTTACATATTTGACCCAAAAGTTTTTTTTTTTTAAATCATTCTAATGTGAGACTTTCAATAGCTATCACTTAAGGCTAGAACAAGGATGGGAGACTTATACCTTCATACCTATAGTTATTTTATTTGATAAATATAGATATAAATATAGAATATAAAAATTTGCATCCATATTTTAAATTGATATAAATATAAATTCGATACCAAAAGTGTGTGTATATATATATAAGTTGGATAATTAAATTTTATGACTATTTAAGCAAAGATATTATTAAATGATAGCTTGTTAATATTGTCATATATATATATTTTTTGTAGACATGTTCTTTGAATGATAAAAAACTCACTTGGGGATTTATATTTTTCTAGATATGTATTTTCTAATAATATTTAATCCATGTTCTTTTATGTATTGAAAAATAATTCTGGAATCTATTATTAGTGTTATTTTATATTACTACTTTCTTAGATAAATTGCTTAAACTCATCAATATTTATGATAATACATTTGTTGTGATTATGCTTGAGATTTGTTGAAATTGTTGGATATGGCTGTTACATCAGATGGTTTCGAATTTTCTTTTAGAATGCACAAACGTTTTAGAACCTACAACATGAAAGAGAGATGAAAGTCTGGCTATGATGGGATGGTTTTTTATAACTTTTTGAATGCCTAAATCAATCTTAGAAATAAATAGAAAAAAAGAAATTGTAGCTTCTAATTAGATGATTTAGCGGTGGAGTCGGAGCGAGCAAGATAGTGTGGATGTTGTGGAGCGTAGGTGAGACATTGGAGGTGACAAGTAGATATGATGGAGTATAGATAAGGCGGTAGAGATTGGCATTGAGGAGGCTTAGTAAAGTGGGCGAGGCTTAGGTGAGTTAAAGTAGTTCTAGTCTTTACTTGAATAGCGATCTTGAGCTTTCGGATGGCTTTGAGAGAACTGTTGATTTTTAGAGGGCTTAGGACTTTCAAAATAGCTGGCTTAGGGGGAAGCCTTGTGAAAAGGCCTTAACTAAACGGTCCGGAGAATAGATTTTATAGATAAGGTATATGGAATACCTAATACTTAAAAGATGTTATGCGATCAGGGAGTAGTGGTCGGCACATTACTGCATAGTGCATGCCCTTGGAGGAGTGGTTGGAGACGGTGTGGAGCTCATCTTCATGATCGGTATGCTTCCGTAAGGCACCTACATTACTGAGTAGTGCTTGACGTCAAAGAGTCATGGTGCAAGGTTATCTGTCCTTTTGCAGGAAGGATCGTTAGGTTTTCTTACATGATTTTCGAGATGTCTGGATCTTAAAAACCTACTTCTTATGCTGAGCTAGCAGGTGAGGTGGAGAGCCATGCAAAATTCACGTAGGCTTGACTATTTCTGGATACATCACCAATTATTATATAAATATTATTATATGATATAATATATAATATAGATAATATAGTATATTATTATATAATATAATAATATATATTAATATTATATTATCAGTATTATAGTATTAGAGGTATTTTAGACATAAAGCATAAAGTTATTCTTTTGATAAGAAAATGAATTACCTATTTTTTAGATAAATAAAATTTGACCATATTTCATGAATAACTGTTGTCCATGGTAACATAATTTATTTATCTTAAACAAAATAAAAATATGAATAAATTAAACAATGAAAAGTTAATTAATTTTTTCAAGATATTTAGCTTCCAAAAACGTTCCCACAAAAAAGTGTAAAATTATAAATAAAATGAAAAAAAAAAATCAGATATAAATTTAGCAGCTATCTATCCGTTTATTCATCTGGATATGGGTACAGGTACAGCCAACTTTTTATTTGTATCGGAAAACAATAATGGATATGGACAGAATTATTGGTCAACCATAACTTATCCCTCTTACCGAAAAAATTAAAACAATCGCATAAGCTATCGCAATCCAAGGAGATGGCGAAATGTCCCCCATGGCCACATCCCATCCTCATCCGCTGACCTCCGCAATCGCGCCAAAAAACGTAAATTACACACGCTAACCCATAGAATCTCGCAACGTGCAACCCGGACAGCTCTTAACAAGTCGCCTCCCGTGCCGTAAGAGCCGACCCCTCCGGCCCTCCCCTCCCCCAAGGAACTCTCCCTCGCTTCCCCCTTTCTTTCGCCACGACGATGGACGACCGGATGCCCGATGGCGATTCCACCCCGGCGCTCCGCCGCATCGGGCAGCTCTTCCTCCACCTCCGCCACCCCTCTCCCTCGTCCGTCGTCGACGAGGGACAGCTGGCGGCACTTCCCTGCGGCAGTCGGGAGAGAACGGTGGCGGCGGTGAGCGTGGCGGAGCTGGCGCAGTACATGAGAGGGAGACACCGAGAGATCCAGGACAGGGTATTCGAGTTCTTCCGGTCCCGGCCGGACCTCCAGACGCCGGTGGAGATCTCCACTGCCGACCACCGCGAGCTCTGCATGCGCCAGCTCACCGCCCTCGTCCGGGACGCCGGGATCCGCCCCTTCCGCTACGTCCTTGAGGATCCCTCCCTCTACTTCGCCATCTCCGAGGCCGTCGGCGGGATAGACATCTCGCTCGGGATCAAGATGGGCGTCCAGTACAGGTGAATCTCCCGTTCCATTTCGTCGGGTTTGCAATCTCTCTTTCGATTTGTTAGTAGGGAATTATTTGGTTTTTGATGATGGCTTTCTCTGTCGATGTGTTTGTTGGTGGGTATTTATCTTTTCCTTTCTATGGCGTTCGGGGGTTCTCAGTGTTTCTGACCATGGTGTGGTATAGATGTTGCTTTGACTCTCAAGTTGAGGTATTGGAAGATGGGTTTGATTCAGAGGCTGCTATGCCGTTCTTGAATTTTAGGAATCAGTAAGCAACAGAATTTCGTAGTTGGTATATTAGAGTATCGCTCTGTTTAAAATTCCTTTTGGGAACATTTTAGAACGATGGATAGGTCTTAAATAATATATAAGGTTTGATTGATCTGATTGAATTGGAGAATTATATGCAACCTCACGGGCTGAGCAGTTCATTCTAGCGAAGACTAGCTTTAAATGCTTAGAGTTTCGTTCTCTTAGGGTTCGGTTTGGAGTTTGGGGAAGAAAAGAAAAGAAAGTATTACCAAGGAGAGAAAAGAAAAGAAAAGAAAGGAAGTGTATTTCTTTCTTATTGGTTAGAAGCTCAAAGAAAGAAAAGAAAATAATTTCTTCTCTTCTTGGTTGGTGGCAAAGAAGAAAGAAAATGAAAGAAAATGCTATAACTTTCTATTACTATAAGAGAGGTAACATGGAAATTATAAAAAGTTTTACTTAACTTCTAATTTCTTTCTCTCTTGCTCCACTCAAAAAATTATAGATTTGAGAAGATTTATATTCCCTCTGTTTCTCTCCTTTTCCTTCCCTTTCTTTCATAAAAGAACTCCCAACCAAGAGAAAGCTAATACTTTCTCTCCTATTCTTTTCTTTTCTTTTCTCTCCTATTCTTCTCTCCCAGCCAAGGTGTTAGGTTTTTTTACCAAGGGAATAATTATTACACCTATTATTTGCTCAAAATTATTTTGATTATTTGTTATTAACACATCATTCTTAGAGAAACTATAAGCAGATTCAAGCAGTTGAATGGCTATTGTGAAGATATCATTTCACAGAAGCTTTGTCTACCATACCTTCTATTGGAAGTCAAAATTCTGAAATACAAGCAGCAAATTCAACTCCACTGATTTCTATGAGCTGCAGCCAAAGGATTTGACAAGTATTCAAGTATTTGATGGGTATCCGATTCAGATATATATCGGGCATGGATTTTTGGAACAGAACACAAGTATTCAGGTAGCACAGCAGGCAGGTAATTGATGATTTATCAAAGTTAACTCCTGGTCAAACCATCACCAATTTCAACTAGCAAGCAGGCTGCAAGAGGTTGATGTTATACATATGCGATGGAAATGTTGGTTACTTATTGCTCAAGAAATTTAGTTTCGAAGAGGAGATCCATGGTGGCCTTGTGGCAAGATTACAAAGAGAGGGTCAAGGATGTCTACATTGTTAGAGCACTTTTGACTTTCCCTTTTCACCTTTTGTAACATAAACAGCACCTATTAGGTGAGAGGTGTGAAGCTGCGTAAGAAGCTATTTTCCTTTCCAACATGGTGTGCACATTGCTATAGAGGGAGATTACCTTTACTTTGCTTTTGATAATCACTCATTCTAATGGGAGCTAATAATGCAGCCAATTCCCTTGCTTGCAGTGACATGGATGGAGTTCATATATTTGAAGGAGCTTTATGCCATGATTCTTTGTTGAGATCTTTGGAACCCTACTCTAAATTTCTTATCCTTATTTTTAATCATTACAAAAAACTGAAAATATTCTACTTGAATCAACATCCTTTGCGGAAAAAAGTCTGAAGGGGTATTTTTATGCTGGTTCTAACAGCGAGAAAGCATCGCCTGACCATAAGGAGAGAATTAAAGCTTCAATTGGTACTTGTGTGCTGATGGAAGTTACTAGAATGTCTATTTCTCAATTGAATGTTATAATCATTTGTTAACAAATTGTTTTCTATATTTTACTGATATTTACTGTATACTAACTTTAACCTACTTATCATGTAGCCTTTGGGGAGGCTCGGTGATGAACCTAGGAACAAGAAAACACAGGGATAAATACTTTGATGGAATTGACAATTTGGACTATCCTGGTTGCTTTGCTATGACGGAACTTCATCATGGTGAGTCCTCTTGACCTGCTGTTGAAATGACATTGTGGACGATTTGCATGTGTTTGTCCACGAATGAATCATCTGATCTGACTTAAATGTCATGCCTATTCCCATTATTGTACCAAGCTATAACACCCTAGGGGGTTGGGCTAACTTTCCTATTCTTGTAGGCTCCAATGTTCAAGGCCTTCAAACAACTGCTACATTTGATCCTGTCACTGATGAGTTTGTAATCGACACACCAAATGATGGAGCCATCAAGTGGTGGATTGGTAATGCTGCAGTCCATGGAAAATTTGCAACTGTTTTTGCAAGGTTGATTTTGCCTTTCCAAGGAATGGGAGGAGGTTCTGCTGATATGGGTGTTCATGCTTTCATTGTTCCCATAAGAGACCTTAAAACCCATTCTGTTCTACCTGGGATTGAAATAAATGATTGTGGCCACAAAATAGGCCTAAATGGTGTAGACAATGGTGCATTGCGATTCCATTCAGTGAGGATTCCTCGAGATAATCTTCTTAACCGATTTGGAGATGTTTCACGTGATGGGAAGTACACAAGCAGCCTTCCAACCATCAATAAAAGGTTTGCGGCTACCCTAGGAGAACTTGTTGGAGGGAGGGTTGGCCTTGCATACTCCTCTGTAGGCGTTCTTAAACTAGCGGTTACTATTGCTGTGAGATATTCTTTACTTCGCCAGCAATTTGGTCCTCCCAAGAAGCCAGAGGTCAGTATACTGGATTACCAGTCTCAGCAGCACAAACTCATGCCAATGCTGGCATCAACATATGCCTTCCACTTTGCTACTCTGCATTTGGTGGATAAGTACTCTGAGATGAAGAAATCACATGATGACGAAGCTGTTAGTGATGTTCATGCTCTTTCATCAGGCCTCAAAGCTTATATTACGTCATATACAGCCAAGTCACTGAGCACATGTCGAGAAGCCTGTGGAGGTCATGGTTATGCAGCTGTGAACCGTTTCGGTGCCTTGAGGAATGACCATGACATATTTCAGACATTTGAAGGGGACAATACAGTTCTGTTGCAGCAGGTAAAGCTGCAACTCACTCTTATTACTTAAATGATAGGTTGTGAACTTGTGATTTGATCATTTCCTTTTTCCTGTGTAGGTCGCAGCAGACCTCTTGAAGCAGTACAAGGAAAAGTTTCAAGGAGGGACTCTCACAGCTACATGGAGTTACTTGAGAGAGTCTATGGCTTTATATTTATCCCAACCAAATCCTCTGACCGCTCGCTGGGAAAGAGAGGACCATTTGCGAGATCCTAAGTTCCAGTTGGATGCGTTTAGAGTGAGCTGCAACTTTTTTCACTTTTGTCATTATAACTGTGTTTCTATGTTTTGGCAGTGTTCCTGTATTGATGGTTTCTACAAACTTATTTGCACAGTACCGGACATCCCGATTGCTTCAAACTGTTGCTGTACGGTTACAAAAACATTACAGGAAACTTGGAGGCTTTGGTGCATGGAACAGATGTTTAAATCATCTGCTGACACTCGCGGAGTCGCACATTGAGACAGTCATCCTGGGAAAGTTCATCAACTTCGTGCAAAGGTGAGCTTTTCTTATTTCTCAATCATGTCCCCTTATCATTTCATATGCTTAACCAATGGGTACCTTTGCAGCTGTCCTGATCAAAACACACGTCATGTTCTGAAGCTAGTCTGTGACCTATATGCATTGGATCGGATATGGAACTATATTGGAACATATCGTAATGATGACTACGTGGCCCCAAACAAAGCAAAGGTATGTTTTGTGCCGTGTGATTTGATTTTCATCTGGTTTATGCTAGTTGGTCGAAGGTATATGATTGGCTTATGCTGGGCTGTTTCATCTCTCAGGCAATTCACAAGCTGACAGAGTACCTGAGTTTCCAGGTGAGAGGGGTTGCTAGAGAACTTGTTGATGCATTTGATTTTCCCGATTATGTCACTCGTGCTCCTATTGGGATGTCATCAGAAGCATATGCTCACTACACACAGTACGCGGGCTTCTAGTTGGCAATGGCAGCATGCTACAAAGCAGGCCATGTGTAAAGGGCACTATCTGAATGAGCTCTGTTATTTTCTTGCTGAATAGAAACTACGCTTCAGATCACTAGTTAAACTGGTATGTTTTCAGTGGTTCGTATATACTTACAACACCGAGGATAAAGTGATTGGCTGACTTTCCAATAAATCATGTATCATATACTTTTGAATACAGTATAAATGTAAAGGTCAATTGACATGGTGAATGGAAATTCTTCATCTTTTCCTGACTCATTTCTGTTCAGACAAATATCTAGAGATGAGGATGCCTGTAGCTTCTGGACCGGTAAGTAATGAAGAGGATGCTACAGAATGGTAGCTTAGCAAGAAGTTGCTGCCGAGCTGTTGAATTAAGGGCTGTAGTTGAACCGTTACTGTGATACCTACGTTCCTTGTTCCTAGGCTTTCCCACTAGTGAACTCTGATCCTGAGTGCATATCACTGTCAAATCCCATTCGTAGTTACAGCCTTTTAAAGAATGCTACAATGGAATTCTCAACTGTAACGGTCCTGAAGCAGGCAAGAGCATCAAATGGTAAATGTTAAGATTTTATAGGTCATCACATGCAATTCTTTTTATCCCTTGAGGTGTGCTAAAATCATACAAAAGCAAAAGAGCTGAAAAAGCTCAACCCAAGAGGACTTGCTAATTCTATGTTCCTCGTACCGAGGTGTTTTAGGATTTTCAAATTATTAATGTTGGATACTGTTAAAGCCCGCAAGGGATGCAACACCAAACTTTTAACATGCCTGAGAAAAAATGGAAAATGGATGAAGGCCTTAAGGGAGAGGTTCTGACATGATGGAAGCTGGCTTTAAGTCTTTTGGAGCCCGTTAGATGACGCTCGCCTGCCGAAGTCCATCTGGCTTCCTTTCAGTTTAGACCAAAGCCAGAGGCCTCGGTCCTAACCTTTCAGAGGCTGGACCGCAAAACGTAACTTTACTCTGGAGCAGTGTTTTAAGGGTCAAGAGACTTTTGGTTAGTTCTTTACAGCACGCTTTTTTGTGTGTGTGGGGTGGGGGGGGGGGGCGCTTCTCAAACGTTGGCCACTATAGCCATGCTGGGTCTCTTCATCGCTGCTCACATGCAAGGCCATCAGCAGTGCCATTACATGGATGGACTTCACCTACAGCACCCCCAAGTTCTCCCGGCTGATCCTTCTTGATAATGTCATCAGCTACACTTGCAAACAATGTCCGAAAGGCAAATTAATAAGGGACTCATCTGAGCATATTAGCCGAATCCAGATTGCCCTATAAACATGCCTTACAATGAATTTGCTTATCAATTCAACAGTTTATTCTGATTAACAAACTTTTGAAGGCCACCATCCTAAACGTTTTCACAAATCACTTTATGGAAGTGCAGATCCTTACAAACCTAGTTGTTAGAAGCTCTTATAATCAAGGTAAGTGGAAACTTCTTATCTGTAACCTTTTTAACAAGGCAAAATTTTAATGGAACCTGGACATTTTTGCAAAAGGTTTCGACAAGGTTTGCACCAAAGGCAAATTTATCAGTTGACAGAAATAAATAAAATTCTGGATATCAAACAAATTTCAGATGCAGGCAACCTATGCCAACATATCAAAAATCTTCTATTACCTGAGCTAGAGAATATAAACCTTACATGATCTTGACCAGTGCAGGCTTCAACAACCAATGGCACTGTAGTGAACAGCACATGCCATTTAAAGACTATGGATCAGAAAGTTTAGAAGTTCATTGGATTCCACTGTCTGCATTTTCCAGTACGAAATTTTGTACTCAAAATTTATTTCAATCTGGAAAGAGAATTCCGCTGATGATAAATTTACAGGAACAATGCTTTACTATATGTCGACTACCTTAATCCACCATTTGTATAAGCAATACGTGCTATATCATTTCCCTGCTTCACATCTTCATAAACTTTAAGAGAGGCCTCTGCGAACTTGGTGAACCAGTCAAATAACCTTGTTAAGCTTGACTGCAAGTTGTCTAAGTTCGAAGCTCTCCTACATTTCTCATCTTCAATCTTCTCAAATTCTCCATCATTTTCTGGCTTCTCAGGGTTTTTTCTTGTTTGCTTCTCTTCCATTTGCTGCTCAAAGGACTCCTGTAGGATGGAAACAATGCCCTTTATGGAATTGCATAGCTCCTCGGAGGGAAGTGAAGTGAGCCCAGCCAACAGGTCATGACAGAGAACAAATATGGGAGGAGAAAGGGCTTGACGAGGGGGGAAGGCTACCTTCCTTCCCTTTCGGCGTTCTTTGGGTTGCAAGATGCACTTCTGAAGCCAGGCATTTAAAGCTCCTACATAGGATTTATGAGCATTTACCCAATTTGAGAAGCTCGAACAAAAGCACACCAACTCTCTCTGAAGGTGCATTAATGCCTGTTTGTAGGGCTCACCATGAGGTGATGCTACTGAGGTTTTCATATGGTAGGCTAAGGAGATTGTAATGAACTGTGAATGATGGCATTCGAGCATAGCTTTCCACATTCTGATCATCCTGCAGAGATCATTCCTTATGAATTTTTATCAGAAGTAAGATACAGGTTTTTTTTTTCGATGCAGTAGAGTAACAAGACTTAACACCAAATTTCCCAATTTCTGACAGGATGATGCAACAAAATTTGTTTCACATAATGGTATTAGTTCCAAGCTCTGATCTAAATGGAAATCATGGTAATATTCTTTTGATAAGATCTTCCAAGTAAACTTGCAATCCTTTGTTGTGATCTACATAATCCAGGATTCACCCAAAAGTAATTTGAGACTTCTATATTCCCCTTGGTTTAATTCCACAACGAATATGACCATCCATCCCTATGAATATGACCATCCCTAGGAATGTCAACTGATCAAATTCTGGTGGGATCCTACTCAGAATCAACATCTGATAATAATTTTAGGTTGAATCAAGTATTATCAAAATTTGGCAATGGATTCAAAATATAGAACATTATCTGATACAACAACAAGCTTGCAATTATGTTGAAATTCAATGGTTCAGTCCAGCTATTAAGTTGGAAATGAAAGGAAACTTGTTGATAACCATTAAAAATGTCAGAAAGAACTGACAGTAACGAAAGTTTGGTTTGAAATTTAAGGGATTGAAAGTAGGTCAGGAGAACCTAGAAACACTTCAACGGTAGGTATATCCATTGTTATACATGGAATTCACTTGATTACGTGCAAGGCGACACAAAATCATCAGCACTTCCGGGTGGCCTTTTCTGTGCATGTAGGTATAAAAAACTTGAGTCAACCTGTGTTTAAACATTTGACAGGTTTGAACAGATATTATACCAAGCCTTTTTTCATATATATTTTGCCATCAGAATGTAGAATGTAAATTATGGTGGTTTCACTGGCCAAGAAAAGAAGGGAAAAAGGGTATGCTGTGAATACCATGCCATTATATGAGGTTTGCTGCAGGAAGTAGGAGTTTCACTCTGGCTAGGCTTGTTATCAGATATCAGCAAAGTAGAAGGACAACTAGTTCACCAGGTAACAACATCACTTTGTCTATAACAATGTTGTCACATATATCATATGCCTATATATAGAACATGTGTATCGAACAGAGGCTCTAGGACGGGTCCTTCACAAATGCTGCGACATAAAATGTGCTTGGATATAGAATGGGAGTGACAAAGTATAACAATTAAATATCATGAGTAGAGCTCAATTTGTGGCAAAGGAGGTTATGAGAAGATGAGAAGAAAGAAGCTTTTCATCTGTTGGCAGTGGTGGAAAATGGAACTGGCCAAATGTTTTCACTATTTGCAACTTGAACAAAATGTTAGTCCAAAAGGTGGTCCATTTAAAACTAAAAAGACCTCTTACCAAAAAATAGATGGCTCACATCATATGGGTTACCATACATATTCTATAAGGCAGGAATCCACCGCCACTGTGCATGGTTTCTGGCAAGATTCTGCTTACAAGATGCTAGAAGCACTTCCACATGAATATATACACCTAGCACAGCCCTGGAAGCAATCAACAAGCGACCTTCCAGAGACCTTTCATAGCTGGCAGACAGAATTATGCAACTGATGCAATTTTCAAAATTGATTTGATGTGCAAGTGGTTCAAAACATGGAAGTAAACAAAAATTAAAATGCTCTCACTAAGTGGCCTAACATTAAACCTTCAGGACCATGGCCAAAAGGGCACCCTCCTCTAGATGGGTGCCATCCTCAAGTTTTGGGGCCAGATGATGGACAGTAAGCTTTGAAAAAAATGCCTCACAAAACCTTTTGTTCCTTGCTTCTTTGAGTTTTGGTTTGTCAGATTGTCTATATTTCAAGTTAAAATTGCTAGATTCAATAACACATTATCTAGCCCAACCCACCTGGGCTTTGGTCAGGATTGGACAGAAGTTTCAAGCTTGACAAGTTGGACCGGGCTTGTGTTTTAGATGCCCGACAACTTTCAGGCTAGGTGTGGCTTTGCTCCAAAATAACCCAATTTGGCCCATGACAGCCCAAATAATTGTACATGCAAAACATTGAATCCCTAGTCATCCCATTCTCTCCATTCATCGGAGAGAAATCATCTTTGCCTCCTCCCTGCTCCTTCACTGGTTCCCTTGTTCGCTCCCTCACCACTTGACCACCACCGCATGGCTGTCCAATAGGCCCAAGTAAATCATGCTTTTTGATCCTTTTCTCCACTACCTCCCTCCCCTTATTGCCGATGTTATCCCAAGCCCTCCATCCAAGGAATGCGGAATCGGAACCGGACTTTGTTCCGACCAGCCAGCGGTACAAGTCGATACGGTTTTACCAGACTGGACTGGCACAAACCAACATAGAAACGAAGGAACGAATTTGGGAGGAGGAAAAGAGAAGGAAAGAAAGGAGAAGAGAGAGAGAAGAGGGAAGAAGGTGGATGGTAGAGATACCAGTGGTGGCCACTGGAGTGCTATGGGGGCCTTCAGAGGGCCGTCCAGGCCTTCGATTCCTCCGCAAAATCATGGCCAAAAGAGATAAAGAGAGAGGGGAGGGAAAGAAGAGGATGGAGGCGAAGGTAGCTGAGAGGCCGCTAAAGGGCCTCTAGCTAGCCACTGTGGCCACCGGACAATGTAATCACCATCCATGGCTCCGCGAGCATAAAACAAGGACAATCGCCCCTATTTTACATAATTTTTTTAAAAAAATCCTATGCACAGTATATCGTTTTTAAAAATCCCGGCAATGGATTTTCCGGCTTCATTATCCATTGTCATTTTTTAAAAAAAGAAGCAATGAACAGGGAAATCGGAACCGGACTTTGTTCCGACCAGCAGCAGATACAAGTCGATACGGTTTTACCAGATGGACTGGCACAAACCAACATAGAAACGAAGGAACGAATTTGGGAGGAGGAAAAGAGAAGGAAAGAAAGGAGAAGAGAGAGAGAGGAGGGAAGAAGGTGGATGGTAGAGATACCAGTGGTGGCCACTGGAGTGCTATGGGGGCCTTCAGAGGGCCGTCCAGGCCTTCGATTCCTCCGCAAAATCATGGCCAAAAGAGATAAAGAGAGAGGGGAGGGAAAGAAGAGGATGGAGGCGAAGGTAGCTGAGAGGCCGCTAAAGGGCCTCTAGCTAGCCACTGTGGCCACCGGACAATGTAATCACCATCCATGGCTCCGCGAGCATAAAACAAGGACAATCGCCCCTATTTTACATAATTTTTTTAAAAAATCCTATGCACATTATATCGTTTTTAAAAATCCCGGCAATGGATTTTCCGGCTTCATTATCCATTGTCATTTTTTAAAAAAAGAAGCAATGAACAGGGGCTTCTCGCCCTTGTTCCAAACCCGCAAAGATTAAGGGAGGTTTTTCATCGCCCAGCAACCACCCAACGATCCACTAGCAGCCTCTCCATCAGCTTGTCCTCCATCTGGTCGCCTCCCTCCCCCGCTCTCTCATCTCTCTCGATTAAAACCCCTAGCACAAAACATGAAATCCTAGAGGCTTTCAAGGCCCTCTAGCGACCTTAGAGGGCCACCGTCGGCCCTTCGACGGTATCGTCCGCTCTTCCCTTCTCTCCTCTCTCTGTCTTCCTCTCTCTCTCTCTCTATGATCCAATGTCGCCGTTGTTCCGATTCAGGAAGCGAAACTGTTATGGTTTACCGACGGTATGGCTCAGAACACCATGAACTACTCGGTTCGGTCCAGTTTTGAAAACCATTCCTCCACCCTTGCCACTACCAACGCCAACACTATCACCTTGATTGCCTAACAAGTCGCCTTCACTCTCTCCCTTTCTGTTCCCCTCCTAATCCCCGTTCCTTCTTTCTGTATCTCTCTCCCCTCATCGAAACATAGATTGCTAGCTTGGCACTAAAGCTTTTAGGGGGTCAGGTAGGGATAGATATGGGCTTGAAATTTAATGGTCAGATAAAGATTGGGAAATGGAAATTAGGCCAAGCATCAGGCAAAGCTGGTTTCAATCCAGCATTTCCTGTCATGATATTAAGTGGTGGCTCAGCCCAACCTGACTGATGCTTGGGTCTATCATCGTAGGTGGGCCAACAGCAAGCCATTTTGTGAGGCCAAAGCTGGAGTGGGAAGATGAGGGCCCTGTTGAGAAATGACAACCATCACATGCAAAGGAGAGCAAGAAAAATCAAGCAAGATTTCTTTGATGATAAACATGGTGTAAGAAGCAGGGCTCAGGTTTATATTCTGACCATATGCAATTTAACACATTAAATATATGAATCTTACGAGTTAATACTTATACCTGAATTTGCCAACTCAGAAAGAATTTTGAGTTGGGTTATTAGTTATTACTCCGCCCTGGTAATGGGAAACCATGAACAGTAATGTATGAAATCATAACAAAGGGAGAGGCTTGAACTCTGGGTTAAGGATTTGTTAACATATTAAGAGAATGCAAAAAGAAATCAATGTTGAGGTGGCAGTTAAACATAATGATGAATGATACACCATTTGAAGAATAGAACTGATCAAACAGGGACCATAAGGCCAGTTCATGAATCATAGATTTAATATTGAAACATTTGGCAGTTTTGGTTAAAAGTACATGCTAACAACATATCAAATGGTAATAAAATCACATTTAGTTTAAGTTCCTATCAGCAACATGTAATAGATCTGCTAAACAAAATGATGATGTGAAAAGGAGAGTATGGATACATACCCTTGTATCAGCTCTACAAGTTGTGGATGCAATTCCTCATCCCTTAACCTCTCAATTCTTTTTGATATTGAATCAACAGATTGAATGGCTACCCTTATTTGTGAATGCAGATCCTTTACAACTGCTCGAGTACTGTCAATCAGTTTTGTATTGAGATCCCTTGCAGATTGGTGTCTTAGCTGACTGCATTTCTGATCATATGTCTTTCTGACATGCTCACTACCCTAAAATAATTAAGAAAGAAAAAATAATTAAGATTTATGCAAACAAATAGCTATAAGACAGGTTAAGCATATTGGATCAACAATTAGTTTAAGAGGTAGCAGAATACATGCAAGAGATATCTTTCTCAATTTTCCTCAACAAATTTCAGCACAAGCATTGCTCTACATGAAAATAACCTGCGATATGATATGACATAGTATGAGTATCATGTTCGCATATATACAATCTGTTCAGAAAAATATATCTAACTGCGAGTATTCATTAGAGAATAGTAAAATATTGCTCTCTCTCTCTCTATCCTCTATCTTGATAGATCTTTCTCCCTACTCAATTGATCTCTTGCTGGAAAATCCAAAAATAAAAAGCATTCCTGTTGATTGGGTGAGCACAACATTAAATAAATGATGCAATAGAATTAGATGCATCATGATTACTTTACATATTTCTATTTTATGCTCAGTGTCATATTCTTTTTCTCATAGCATTGACAAGTTGGTGCAAATTTTCTCTGATAACAACCAGACCAAGAGAAAACGCTTCAAGGAATTAGAAGTTCTCCTCATCAGCTTGTACAACAGTTCAACCGCATAATCCATGAAATGAAGCCTTATTTCCAAGGTTGTAGCAACTTACAGTATTTTTTTTGGTACTCCATACATGTCTTCCTGATGCTAAAGCCTTAGATCATGCCAAGTGCCACTCAACAATCAGTAACCCCATCACCAACAGAACAATAGAATCTCCTATAAATTTCCGTCTGACACGACCTCAGTGGAATGCTGCATTTGAGAAATCTTGGAGAAATGAATCCCTGAATTCCCTTGTAGAACATTGTTTGATGGGGATATAATAAACTCTTAAATGAGACCTGTTATATAGATTATTGAAAAACATCTGTTTTCAAAGTACAATCAATCAAGGATAAAACCTATAATGCATTTGTGACTAAAGTTCTCTGTGGGCTCTATAGGAAAAAGGAGTAGAACCTACATAGTCCATAAGATGAGGAGATAGAACATAACAGGCTCTTCAAGAATTCAATCAGAATGCCATAAGCTTTCAAGATATGATTACAAGGTCAAGAAATTTAAGAGACATTGGTGTAAAGGCACATTTTTCTTTCCTATTAAGCAACATATACTATCTTCCACTTCCTGTTGGCTGTAAATAAATAAGCTTACATAGTAAGAATTCCATCACATCTAAAACATGATCCTCCCTTTTAACTCAAAATTGAACTTAAGCACATACACAATGATTTCAAAGCATGATTAAGTTCAATAAATGGTCAAGCCTTCTATTATCAACGAATCAAGGATAAATACAACAAATACAGATGACATTTTATGACAATTTGAAAAAAAAAACAGGTAAAGCAAGCTGAACATCATAAAAGAAGGATAAATTAAAATACCTTTATTTCATCATAAAGTTTTCTCTCCCATGCATAGAGCCTGTCCAGCGTGGATGAATGGCTTCCCGAAATCATGGAGAACTCTTCAATAAAATCGCTACTGCTGTCAACACCATCATCTTTTGCTGCTGATGCAAGAGGAGTTCTAGATGATGATGATAGAGATGAGATTGAGCGATTCCAAGTGATGACCTTTGTCACATGCTGGGTGAATTCTACATAGAATCGTAAAGTATTAGTGTTACGTAGCAAAAATTTCGCAATAGCAATCAAAATAACAAAACATCAGCAGCTGAAATGGGTCATTCTTTAACTTCCTTTCTTCTGAATTTCGAATAATCTTTAGTTACTGAAACAAACTTACCAAGCTTGGGAACTGTCTCCCCCTTGCAACAGACATGATGAAAGGCTGATAGCAATTGAGAAGCAGGTGGCTGGCCTGCAGACCAAGAGTTTGATCAAGAAACTCCGTTAAAAAACTTAATCCTCGGGCAGTAGAAATTTAAGCAAAGCAAAGTATGGTTACATTGCAGATTACCTGTTGTCTCCAAATAGATGCCAAGCCGAATCTTGTTTGTCTCGAGCATTCTAGATACCTCGTTGCCAGCTTCTGCTGCCCTAAGGAAACGGTGCTCAATGTCCCTCATACTGGGCAGGAAATCTTTGGCCCTGTGAGTGATGAACTCAGAAGCATCCTCCCTCTCCGCATGAAGTTCTTTTTCCATCTTCAACACATCTAGCTCAGATGAGGCAATTTTAGTTAAAGCTTCAACAGACCTATCAACACTATTACATCCAGCCTTCAGTTCTCTTCCCTCATCCTTTGGCTGAATCAAATCTACAGACCTACCATTCTCATTTATTCCCTCCAAATCAGCCTTACCCCATTTCAATTGCTCTTTCTTCCTATAGGAGTTTGGTGCTTCCTCTTTCAATAAAGGAACCACTTCTGATTCTTTTAACTGTCTCAATTCCATCAACCTGCTAAAGTTTATGCTGTGAGCGCTTTCACTATTCAGTACCCCAGCACTATCCACTGCATCAGCAGGATCGAAAAAGTCCATGAGGAACATATTTCCGAAGGGGTAGCTGCAGGCAGGGAAAAGGTAAGAGACTCTTCTTTGACAAAATCTGCTGCTGATGAATTGATTGTAACTGTCACAGAAGCACTGTCGGTTGCCCTCATGTAACTCATATTGGAGAATCGAGGTGACAATGGACTTTCGCTGGGTGATGGTGAGCCAACATGCTCAGGAAAGCGAGATGGCGATGGTGAGGCATAAGAGGAATGGGTTGGAGATTTGTCTAATTCTGAAATGGATAGAGATGACTCTGCCACTATTTCAGCCTCCACAAATCGCCTTAGAGCGGAACCGACATTACGAAGGGATTGGATATAGGAAATATGAGCTGCCGATAGAGCATACCATGAATCAATAACCTCTTTAATGTATTGTGTGCGCTCCTTGCAGAGGATCAAAGCTTCATTTTTACAAGGTTTGGACCCTGAAGAACCCATTCAGCTCGTAGACTCTGCTGCTTCTCTACAGTATAGAGGAAACTAACTTCATCAAGTATTCATTCCTCTTTTAAACTCAAAAGGACTACTTGACAATGGATTTTCCTTGGCTGATCAAACTCTCAACCCATGCAAGTCGGCATACAAAATTTTCTCAACGGACGATTCTTGAAGCACCGCCAATTAATAAAAAAAAAAAATCTTCATTTTTTCTATATTTCAAAGCCACACTTCCATTTAACGCTCAATTCTTAAATTCTAAACCCTCGGTCAAAATATCAAAGAGCAGCACTTTTCTAGGGAAAAAAAAGACAAAAGAGCAGTACTTTCTCTTCTCTCTCCAAGGAGTCAAAGATCCCAAAGGAGCTCTTTTTGCTTCCCCACAGCCTATTTCTCCGATGGCCAGCTTACTTTCTGAGCCCAAGAGAACTTTGCTAGGGGAAAACGAAAGGACTATTGAGGGAAGTACCAAAATACCTACTTTCATATCCTAAGTCGTTGATAAAAAAAAAAGTTTACCTTTTTTCCACCCGAGAGCACTTCAAAATCTCCAAAGATTTCGAAGGCGATTAAAACTTCAGAATTCCACAATCATGCGGTCTAAGCGCGTCCAAAAGCACAGCTATCTTTGATCTGGCCTCCAAAAGCACAGAGCTATTCCGGGTTTTCTCTCAAGTTCTGACCTTTAGGCAGCGCCAAGCACAATCTGCCACAAACCCAAAAACTACGTCCAAGAAGGCATCGATGGATCAAACTCGTTCCCCCAAACTCCACTTCCCCATAGACAAGTTCCGATCTTTCTTCTCGAAACCCCCACTCTTCCAACGAATTCCAGCGGCCCACTTATGAGGATGTCGCGTAAAAAGCAAGCTTCACTTACAAAATCCCTTCCCCCTTCTCTTCTCAGTCTTCTCTCCGGAAGGGCGAAATGGTGCCAGAAGATTCCAGGAGGTGAAGAGAACGAAGTGAGATGGAAAAATTAGCCGTTGGAAGGCATCCAGAGGAGAGTATCACCAACAGGGAAGGAAAGCATCCAGAGAGAGAGAGAGAGAGAGAGAGCGCACCTCGAGTCATGTGAAGAAAAAATTAATAATAATGATCCCTCCCAAAGCCCAAAAAAGTATAGTTTTTTTTTTTTTTCTAGATAAAATCTTGGTGAATAGTCTTGAAAGCTTTTATCACTAAATAACCGTTTTTGGGGAATTGGGCCTCCTCAATCTCGTGACCGGGTGGGGGGGGTGAGGGTTCGAGGCAGGGGCGGATTGGTCATTTTAATTTGTCGCCATCACTTTTCAGAATCTTTGTTGTTTCATGCTTCGACAAAGGATCCTCCGTACTCCAACCCCCGGTTTCGCTTTAGCCGTTAAGGGTGGTATATTTCGCCCGAAAGAATGATGCACCTTCTTTCCCACTAATGAAAGGATGTCGCGCGAACATCTCTTCAAGATATGCGCACAATGATGAATGAGAGAGTTTGGGGTTGCTTTAAGAGCCGTGTCGGGCGCGAGCCAGCGGACGACGTCGAAAGGAAGATCAATCATTCTTTTGCGCGAAAGATACAACCGAGCCCACGTGCGTACCACGTGGCCACATCTGGGTGGCGGCATCCCTCACATCTCACAATCACATCACATGAATGATCAGACGCGGCATGTAGGCAAATTATTTGCACGCGTTGCGTGGCACCACGGGGACCCATACCGCGCCGCCACGCATTGATCAGCGCGTGCAACAAATGCCCACCGTTGCAGCACCGAACGCCGGTTTATACCGCACGGTGCAAAAGCCCTGTCAGCAAAATGATGTTTGATAAATAGAGATCGCAGGAACCAACTGCCGCAGGTATAGAATATTTTCTCCTCCATATGCGCTAGCTCGCAGCTTGAGCATCAAGTAATTCTAAAATCCGCCATTCATGTAGCATTGCATTGAATTTTTTTAAATAATATAATTTTAAAAAGTATTTATAAAAATAAATGTTTGGTAATAAATTATCAAACAAGCTTTCTAGATCAGACAGGGTAGCGAGAGGATGGACCTGAAATCATCATTGACAACATAATTTTAATTGGATGAAATCATCTTTGCCGAAGATAATTCATTTACTAAAGACAATTTCAATACAGTAATTTTTTTAAAATTAAATTATTATTTAAATAATAATTTAAAAATAAATATAATTTAAAATTATATATTATATTAAAAGTATGAGTATATGATATTAATTTTTAGTTTATTAATTAATTATATTAAATGAAATAATTAATATATGTTATATTAATATTATTTCGAGTCGGGCTCGCCTGCATCTCATGTACTGATAAGTGACCGGTCCTCCTACCTCGCACCAACGCGCGACCGGTGCCCAAATCCTAAAATCCTAAATCCTAATCCAAACCATAACTATAAACCCAAACCTTAAACCCTAAATCCTAAACCTTGCCTCGTGCCCGCACGCCTATCACCTCGTATTCAAAAATGCCATGCCACGCTGCCGTTAGTGGTATGTGCCCGGTCGGGCTTGTGGCTGAGCCCCACGGGCATAACGGCCATAGTAAGATCGGGCAGGGCCGTGAGGGCACGAGACATGGTATTTCGAACACGAGACATCGAGCGTGCAAGCACGAGACAAGATACGATCTGTCGAAGGTTGCCGATCGTGCATTGGCACGTACCATAGCACATCCGGTCGCTTATCGATCGCTTATCGTGAATGCATGGCATGGGGTCGTGAGGGTGCGGGGCCAGACTGGATGTCAGACCACCGTCAGTCCGCTCACTAGTTCGGCCATCAATCTGATTGCCAGTCCGACACCGATCTAATAAACAGTCCGATTATCGATTCGATTGCCAATCTAGTCGCTAAGCCGATGCCGGTATGGCCGTCAGGTAGATGCTAGTCCGATCGCCAGGTTGGTGTCAGTCCGACTTGAACTGGCGACCGAACTGGTACCGGGTAGGGGATTGGACTGATATTGAGTTGTCAACCGAACTGGTACCGGACTGGCGACCATATATATCGACCTGGTGATCGGACTGGCTCCATTACACATGATATCCTTTCAATTAAAAGAACTTTTTCCATCCTCTTCCATCTCTTTAACTATAATAATTGATATATAAAATATTAATATATTGAATATATGATAAGCTTGAAATATTATTAGCTTGCAATAAAAAAAAACTTAACATTATAAATTAAAATCCCTGATATTTATTATAAAACTTTAAGAAAAAAGTATAAAATAACATAATTAAAAATAAATTAATTAACTATATGAAATTTAATATATACTTTTGGATTTATTAAATTATGTTTTTTGAAATAATTTAATATATATCTTTTATAAATAATGTTATCATCCGAGTTGGGCACCTTCCGCGTCTACATACCATTTCCATCACCCATGGTATGCTATCGTGCCCTGCATGATGCTATGGCACGATAAACGATCGGATGTCCTATCCCGTGTTAACGTACAACCGGCACCCTTGGTAGACCGTGCCTGTCCCGTGCCGCACGTCAGTTGGTGGACTAGTCCCTTCTGATTTTGTAATTGAAATGCAACGAACTTTGGGTAACAAGGTGGAGGAGCAAATTTGATAGTATTCCCAACATGCTTTCCTGGGTGGATGTTGGTGGTGCTGTCTCTGACATTTTCATGCAACTGCCTGGATGCTGCACTATATAAAGAATCTTTCAAACCTCTGATGTAGTAATTGTATGGTGAATATTTTTTGTTTTTGTCTCTTTAGTGGATTTAGTTGTTGGCTTAGATTTTGAAATAGTATATGTAGATTAATTCCTTTGTACATGTGCAATTCTATCTTACTTTATCTTGTCATTCATTCTGTCGGGGTTGGTCCCATGAATACAGAAATGAAGGGGCAAGTATATTAGAGAGCATATTGGTAGTCTAGTTGAAAAAAAATGGTAAGACTTGAAAATCTGGTGATGATAGAATGTCTTTTGCATAGATTGTATAGAACATATTTGCTCTATCATTTCTGGTGAATGATGAAAGAGCTCAAATTATGTAAACGAAAGTAGACATATGTGCTCTATCATTTCATTGTATATATGTTATTTGTCTTAATTATTGTATTGTGCTTATAGTTGATGATGGATGCTGTTACTATTGGTGAGGAGTTGATGCAAACATAGGAGAGGCATGAGTACACCAGGCACCTTAGTCCATGATGATTCTTAGTCTACTACAGCTACAACACATATCAGAAAGTGATTCGAAACCGTGGCTTGGTCTTACATGACAAATCACTCAATGATGACTCACCAGAAAATACTTCTAGTGGAAGTCAAATGGTAAGCGCCTGTATCTTGACTGAGAAAGATGCCTGAGCATGTCTTAACCATTCAATTTTTTGTGGCCATCTATACATAATGCATTTGGAGAAGCTAACTCTAGTTAGAGCTGAAACTATTAATGGATGTAATCTTTCAAAGGCATGCAGTAGTAAGTACTGAGAATTATTATCATTTTCTTTGATATTTTGAGTAGTGGTAATTTTTATATCATATTTATATTTTCATTTTCTGTCTCTATCTAAAATGCAATAATTTTTTTTTATTTTTCATTTTATTTTTTTGTTTTTTCTTGATTTTTTTTAAGCAAATAAATGATTCTTTAAACTACTAATAGGACCAGAATAGTTATTACCTTTCACAAAAAACATAAATAAATAAAAATTCTGAATATAATTTTATAAATGCAATACATAATAAATAAAAATAAAGATCCTAGGCCCACAAGGTGGCTATATCCTCTTGCATGTAGGCTACGTACAACGAGGCATTTGCTCAGGTCACTTGATCCTGATGCTCCGTCATATGCTCCATGTCATGTGATGCTGCTATGTAAGTGGATGTGACGATCCTTCGCCATAGAATTGTCCTCGATGTCCGAAAAAATTATGCTGGCATCATGTAGTCGATGCAGTAGTATAATCAAAATATGCAGCCACATCCTCAGTAGATGTGAACTCGGGTATCGGATATGGAGAGGCACTATATCGTCAAGTACCTCATCTGTGCTAAGCTTACGGAGGTGCTCCCGATAAAGATGCATACGGGAAAGGCGAAGGAGTCTCGTCCTCTCTATCAACCCCCCTGATAAAACTCACATAATGGGACACGTGCATGCTCGTCGACAGTATGAAGGATGGAATGACATACATCCTGTATAGGCTGTAAGGCCATCGCTATAGAAATTGGCTTAGCAAGATCAAGTATCGTGGTGATGCCACTGCTCTGTAAGTAAAAAAACAATTAATGAGTTTCAAGGAAAACAAATTAACATTATTAAAGAGCAAAATCTAAATTTCTACCATGTAATCATACATCGCACCCTCATGACTAATGAATTGACGAATGATGCTAGGTACCACTACATATAGGGATCGTGATAATCCATGATACCATCAACTGGAGCACCATCTATAATATAATCATGTGACTCATCCCTACTGAATATAATACTATGAGTAATGGACCAGTCCTAATTAAATCATCCCCTGAGATTGATACGGTGCAGTGTTGAATCCGTATCAAATTGTTCTGGTATGATCTGTCAAATCCCGAACCGGTGCGTCACTCTATCAGGTAAGTGCCACTCCATTATATGAAAATATATAAGGGGAACTCGAGTACACCAGATGTCCTGACCATGTAGGCAGTAATCTCGTAACTATACAATTATATCGATAGTATATGGCTGCATATTACCTATTAATAAAAAATTTAAAGCAAAATCATCAAACAAGAAAATATAAGTGTTACAGTATGAATAAAATCCATTCGGCCCTGACACAACATCCTCCTTGGTAGCTGACGAGGCCATGTACTTCTCCACCTTGGCCCACCTCGACCATGAACGGAGTCCTGCATCTTTGCTGCCCTGTCTGCATCGAGGTCAGCCCCATATCGGATCTAGTCGTGCCCCGCTCGGTGCCTCGTCCACACCTCGGTCCGTGCGGGAGATGCATGCACCCGCTCTGGCTCCGCATGATATAGCCCAGTCTGCCCGCACCAAGTCTGGCACACCTGTGCCCAGGTCAGCTCAGGTCCGTCCAAGCTCACGTTGCGACATGCCGCGCAGGGCACGACCCGAGCCAGTCCACCTCGCTTCCGCCCCCTGGTGCGACCTTGCTTGTGCACCTCGGTCTGGCTCCTCGGCTCCACCCGATTTAGGAGGCAGCAAGGCCTCGCTCCGACTCCAGTCCGACACGACCTCACCGTGCCCCAGGTCCGGCTCCTCCGGCTCCGCCTTGCACAGCTCTGCCCAAGTGGGGGGCAGCAGGGCCCCGCTCCGGCTCCAGTCCGGCACGACTCGCCCGTGCCCCAGGTCCGGCTCCTCCGGCTCCACCCCGCATGGCTCTACCCAATATGGGGGGGCAGACAGGGCCCCGCTCCGGCTCTGGTCTGCGCGCGACCTGGCTCGTGTGCCCCAAGTCCTGGCTCTGCCCCGCACGGCTCCGCCCAATGTGGGGGGGCAGCAGGGACCCGCTTCAGCTTCGGTCCAACATGACCTCGCCGGCACCTCGGTCCGACTTCTCCGGCTCCATCCCATACGGATCCGGCTCCATGTCGCCACCACCCAGGCGGCACCTCGGCAGCGCCCAATTCAGCCACCGCACAGTCCTGCACGCTCGTCCACGCATGGGTTCGCAATGCGTAGGTTCGCACCCACGTGCATGGAGCCTCGCACCTCGCCTCAATCAGCATGCATGGGAAGCCTCTACATGCCTCTCTCGGTCGGCGGTGTCTGCATGGCAATTGGCATGTAAAGTCTAGTGCATCGCCCACTTCTAGGGCTGGAAATGGGCGGTCCAAAGCCCATTGGGCTGGCTCAAAGGGATACTATTTAAAAATTTTTGGATCAAATCCGAGCATCCCTTTGGCCCAAAAATTAAATGGACTTTACTTTACAACCCTAAGACTAGTCAAATGCTTAAATTTGGTCCGAAGCTGAACCAATTTTAGGCCGGCCCAAAGTTTATTAAGCTGGCCCAGCCCAACTCCAGATATGGGCTTTTGGGCCGGCGCATTTCTAGCCCTACCCACTTCGGCACACTCTTTTCAGCCCATGTGCTATACAGGAGCAGCATCCTGGCCAGTTCGGCACTTCAGCATCTCAGCCCAGCTCCACCACTGGGAGCATCGCACAATTCTGTCTCATCCACATGGGCCCGGCACTCTTTCCAGGGATCCCCATCCACGAGTCTATGGCACCTGCCTGCAAAGAAGGTTATATTCAAGCTTCCAAGCCACTCTTTACACTAATCAGGAAAGAGTCTCCACCCAAGGCACTGCACTCCTTCACAACTCTCTGAACCTAGAAGAGGAAGGCTCACCAACCCTCATAGCCTCACAAGCTATCCTAGCCTCACGGTCTATACCAAGACCAGTGCGCCTCCCCAAATGACAAGAGCTACTCGTCTACATAAGACAGCATGAAGAGGTAAGGGGAGGTAAGAGATAACAAACTCTCTTCATTCTTAGATTATCTTCCATTTTATCACCCTCTGGGAGTGGAGAGTTCCCAAGCTCTCCACCTCAGAGGTCTTCTATTTTCCTCGATTGTTTCATGACTTGATCATCGAAGTGTCTTTGCCAGAATCCCCGGCCCAGGTCTCCCCTGTTTTGCATGTCCACCCGATGGAGGGGGCGAGTCACGAGGCCGGATGCCGAGTGCTTAGCGGGAGGGACCCGACGCACCCGAGCTACGGGCCACGACGATCTTAGCAACAACAGATTGGCGTGCCAGGAAGGGAGGCAAATCAATGCTCCTAAACAGGGTGGGACGATGGGTTCCCATTTGTCCTTAGTCACCAGGAGGCAAACGGGGGCACAGGGATACGAGGGGGCACAAGTCTACGAGCTGCTCCTCTACTCAAAAAAAAATCAGAGGCTGAGTGCACTACGTCTAACACAAAAAAAAATCCCGAGCGTGAGGTGCATCGTCACCGTGACAGCGGCAGTAGGCAGCAGGTAGCAAGCCAAAGATAGAGCCACCTCCAGGCAGTGCTATCTTCCAGGAGTCCTATTCAATAGGAAAGAAGACAAAAAAAAAACAAAAAAAAAAGAAAGAAGAAGAGGAAAAGTAGAGAGGGAGGAAGGATCTAGCCACCTAGAGAGGAAAGGAATCATGCAATGGGGTTTCATCTTCCCATGCAATGGCTCCTACTATGTAGCAGAGCCTTATCCTCCCATGCAACGGAGCTCTCTCCCATGCAATGGAGCTCTCCCTCATGCAACGGAGCTCCCTCCCATGCAACAGGAGTCTCATCCTCCATGCAACGGAGCTCTCTCCCAGCAAACAGAGCTCTCCCTCATGCAACGAGGTTATCTCTTTCCATGCAACGAAGCTCTTCCTATGCAGCAGGATCTCATCTCTTCCATGCAATGAGGTTATCTCCTCCATGCAACAAGGTGATCTCCTCCCATGCAACGGAGCCTCAAGCTTCCAGGCAACAGGGCTCTTTCCTCCATGCGACGGGGCTTTCTCCCATGCAACGGAACTCCGTCTCTCCATGCAACGAGGTCTTCTCCTCCCATGAAATGAAGCCTCATGCTTCCGTGCAACAAGCGAAAAGTCCATTCTCTCCTAAGATGGTTGGGTGGCAAATTTAATTCTGGCCTTCTCAAGGGAGAAATATATTTTTATTTTATTCATACAACCGGAGCTTAACAGGTACCTCCTCCCACTGTATTGCAAAATGAAAACTGTGTTTCAGTTCTACAAGAAAGGCTCCTGTACCACCATCAAAGGCAAGCACTACGACCTGCCAGAGCCAGTCACTGTCGAGAATTCTTGAAAAAGTCCAGAGTCCAACCCTCCGGCACAAAAGCCTGGAGTCCAACCCTCCGGCACAAAAGCCCGGAGTGCAGCCCTCCGGCACCAAAGATCGGACCCATTCTGGCACTCTAGGAGCCAGCTTCCGGCACCGAAGAACGAAGCCCCGCATCTACCACATGACTCTCAGTCAGCTCTTACCTTACAGTCCGGAGATGTCCGCGGGAGAATCAAAGAAGTCCCGCCATTTATCGAGAAATTCACAGTTTGGCATCTGCTGTACTCACAGTCGGAGATGTCTATGGAGGCTCCGGAGGTCCAACTGTTTACAGCTCACCTCCTAGCATGGCGAACCAGTGGCTCTGCCACCTCAAGGATGATGAAGAATCCCTCCACGATAATTAAAGTTCATTTTTTGGTGCAATTTGTTTTTCATTAATACAGGAACTCACCTGTCCGACTCCAAGTCGACGAAGTTAAGAGCTAAAGTCAAGCTCCCCAGATCAGCCGAGCTAAAGTCAAGCCCCTTGATCAGTCGAGCTGAAGTCAAGCCCCTTGATTCAACCGAGCTGAAGTCAAGTGGAGCTGAGCTGAAGTCAAGCTCTTTACTGAGCCCCGCATTTACCGCCTGACTCTCATCCACAGATGTCCATGAGAAGCTCTGGAGGTCGAACCATTTGCAGCTCGATTCTAGCATGCCAAACGAGTGGCTCTGCCACCTCATGAGGGATATAAGAATCCATCCTCATAATTAAAGTTTTTCTTGGGTGCAACTTTGCTCTTCATCATTACAGGAGCTCGTCCGTCCGACTCCGAGTCTGGCGAAAGTAAGCTCGGAATCAGTCGGAAACAACATTTCGGGAGTCTAGTATGGATGGAAGCACGGAACCCAGTTCGGGCACAACATCTCTGGAGTCCAGTTCGGATGGAAGCCGGAAACCAGTTCCAGCACAAAATTCCAGAGTCTAGTCCGGATATGAAAGCCCGAAACCCAGTTCTGCGCACATATCCCGGGTGTCTAGTTTGGATGGAAGCTGGAACCAAGTTCCAGCACAACATCCTAGAGTCCAAGTCGGATGGAAGCCCAGACCCAGTGTCGGTACAAAATCCCGGAGTCCAGTTCAGATGAAAGCTCGGAACCCAGTTTCGGCACAACATCTCAGAGTCCAGTCCAGATGGAAGCCCGAAACCTAATTCTGGCATAAAATTCTGGAGTCCAGTCCGGATGTAAAGCCGGAAACCAGTTCCGGCACAACATCCGGAGTCTAGTCCGGATGGAAGCCCGGAACCCAGTTCCGGCACAAATCCTGGAGTCCAGTCTGGATGAAAGCCTGGAGCACAACATCTCGGGGTTAGTCTGGATGGAAGCCCGGAACCCAATTTCGGTAAAAATTCGGAGTCCAGTCCGGATGAAATCCCGGAACCTAATCCATCACAACCCACAACCCAATCCGGAGGAAGCCCGGAACCCAGTTTCGACACAAAATCCCGGAGTCCAGTCCGGATGAAAGCCCGAAACCCAGTTCCGGCACAACATCCCGGGAGTCCAGTCTGGATGGAATCCGAAACCTAGGTCAGGCACAAAATCCCAGAGTCCAGTCCGGATGAAAGCCCGGAACCCAGTTCCGGTACAACATCCGGAGTGCAGTCCAGAGGAAGCCCGGAATCCTCGGCACCTAAAGACCGAAAACTCCAGCACCTAAAGCCTGAAAACTCCGGAACCTAAAGACCGGAATCCCCGGCACTTCAAGAACGGAAAACCCCGGGCCTCAAGATGGGAAATGCCAAAAGTCCCACATTAAGAGCCAGGAAGCTTCTAAAGCCCTTCCTTCAAGTTGTCAAGCTGAAATCAAGCTCCTACCAAGACAAGCTCCTGTCTGGACCTTCCAGCAGCTCTACGCCTCATCTCAAGCTTTAAGGGTGCTCCTGCTCCTATCCAAGACCAGCTCATGCTCCTCGGACCTTTCCAGCAGCTTCTACGCCTTATCTCAAGCTTTGAGGAGTGCTCTGAGCCCAACCATGTGCCCGGTCATATATGTGTGCATCAAAGTGCACCTCACTAACCTCTTCCTTCAAGGCACCGCTCTTCATCCGATTAAAGAGGAGTCAGACTGAAGTGCTAGCGCCATCCTAATGCATCTAATCTTCAGTCAAAGTACTACGGGCATGTAAGTTTCAGAAACACCACCTTCTACTTGTTTTGCAGGCCACTCCCTGTTCATGAAAAGGACAACCAGACTCGATGCTTTCATCTAGGCTCTTAAGCACCAATGACTAATCTCCGTAAGTTCAGTTCTATCTAGCAACTAACTCTTACGACCAGTACAAGGCCCGCTAAGGTGCAGAGCCGAATAGATAATGGTACTCCCTTTATCCAAAATGTTGAAGTTTTGGACTCAGGGAGTGGGGGGCATGTTACAATATGAATAAAATTATTCGGCCCTGACATAACATCCTCCTTGGTGGCTGACGAGGGAGGCTACGTAACTTCCACTCCACCGGCCCACCTCAGCCATGAATGGAGTCCTGCTTCTTTGCTACCTTGTTTGCACCGAGGTCAGCCCCAGGTTGCTCAGTCGTGCCAGCTCGGTGCCTCTTCCGCACCTCGGTCCGTGCATGGGAGATGCGTGCACTCGCTCCGGCTCGCATGATCCAGCCCAGTCCGCCCACACCAAGTCCGGCACGCCTATGCAACCCGGTCAGCTCCAGTCCAGGCTCACGCCCACGGCATGCCCGCGCCAGGGCACCAAGCCCGTGCTGGGGGTAACGCCCGTGGCATGCCAGGCCAGGGCACGACTCGTGCCAGTCCACCTCGCTTTCACCCCCCGGTGCAACCTTGCCTGTGCACCTCGGTCTGGCTCCTCCAGCTTCACCCCACACGGCTTCGCCTAATGTGGGGGGCAGCAGGGCCCCGCTCCTGCTCCGATCTGGCACGACCTGGCCCGTGCCCCAGTCTGGCTCCTCCGGCTCCACCTTAAAGGCTCTGCCTGATGTGGGGGGCAGCAGGGCCCCGCTCCAGCTCTAGTCAGGCGTGACCTCGCCTGTGCCCCAGGTATGGCTCCTTCGGCTCCACCCCGCATGGCTTTGCTCGATGTGGGAGGGCAGCAGGGCCCCTCTCCGACTCTGGTCGGGCGACCTCACCATGCCCCTGGCGGCTCCTTCGGCTCCGCCAGCAGGGCCCCAGGTCTGGTCCAGCATGACCTCACCCGTGCCCCAGGTCCGGCACCTCTGGCTCCGCCCGATATGGGGGCAGCAGGGACCCGCTCCAACTTTGGTCCAGTGCGACCTCGCGCTGTGACCCAGGTCTGGCGGCGCCTCGCACGGCTCCGCACGAATGGGGGCAACAGGGGCCCACTCTGGCTCCGGTCTGACACAACCTCCCGCCGTGCCCCATGTTTGGCTCCTCCGACTCCACCCCACACGGCTCTGCCGATGTGGGGGGTAGCAGGACCCCACTTCGGCTCCGATCCGGCGCGATCTCACTCGCACCTCGATCCGGCTTCTCCGGGTCCACCCCGCACGGCTCCGCTTGATGTGGGGGGCAGCAGGGCCCCGCTCCGACTCCGGTCCGGTGTGACCTCACCCGCACCTTGGTCCGACTTCTCCAGCTTCACTCTCGCACGGCTCCATCTTCATGCTCGCCACCGCTCAAGCCGGCACCTCGGCAGCGCCTACTTCTCGATTTCCATACTTGCTCTTGTTTCTGGCAGCAAGAGGGCCCCTCATTGGTCGAGGTCTTTGGAAGTAAGCCTCGTTCTCGATTTCCATGAGGATTTCTTCCTTAGAAGGGAGAGGGCGCATAGGTCTGAAACTTCTTAAAGAGGTCTCTCGGCTTCGGGCTTCGGCACCGAGTAGATCGGCTGTCGTCTCCAGGAGGTCGGACTACATGAGCCTTGTCGCGCTGCTTCTTAGCGGCTAATCTCCCCTCCGCTTGGCGGTGGCTTGTAGATTGCTCCTCTGCCAGGGCGTATTTGTGGGCCGGGGCCAACAGCTCGGTGTAGTCCTTTGAAAACTTTTTATCCAGGGAGAATGTAAGCCTGGACGACCGGAGGCCTCTCTTGAAGGCGGACATTGCTACTGCCTCGTTCAAATATGGGACTTCCATTGGCCGTTGAGTTGAAGCGGGACATGTAGTCCCGAAGAGTCTCCCCCTCCTTCTGGAGTATGAGGAAGAGGCAGTCGGTGTTCTTTGGAGCTCGATGCATGTCCTGAAATGTGACAGAAAAGAGTCTCAAGCTGGGAAAAAGATCGGATCGTACCTGGTCGGAGGGCTAAGAACCACCCGGGCGACCTTTTTCAAGATAGCTGGAAAGGCGATATAGTGGAGGGCATCGGAAGTGACCTATACCATCATATGGGCTTTGTAGGTGCCCAATGATCCAGTGGATCGGTGGGCCATCATAGGGGTCCACCTGGAGAATTTTGAAGTGTTGGGGAATGGACTCCCCCAAGATCTCGGCAGAAAAAGGCGGGCAGGTGTCATAGGGCCTGCCCCCCTTCGGCCTTCTGCCGTTCGATAATCTTCGCCATGTGCTCTTCCATGCGCATGATTTTACTACCGTAGTCATGCGGGTCTTCAGCATGGCACCGACCGCCAAGGGGAGCGGAGTCGGTGAAAGATGGGGAAGCCGACCTTGCCCTCTTCCCGCTAGCGTGAGCCCCAAAGACCTTCGAGGCTCCGGTGCAGCATGGGAAAGAGGGGATGGCTCCTCAGGCTGCTGGCTCCCCCTGGGAGCTGGGTGGTGGTTGATGCAGGATGCCGCGGGCGGCTACCGCCGGTCTTCAGTCGCTTCCTGGAAATGCTAGACCGCTGAGGTAAGTGTTTCGATGCGGTTCACCAGCATTTGGAATTGCTACAGCCCAGAGTGACGGTGGGCTTGGCAGCGGCGACCGTGGCGTCCTCCTCGCGGAGTACTTCAGGCCTATGGGGGGAGTGCCTCCCTCTAATGGAGACACTCCGCGTTCTTCCTCTCACCATCTGTAACTTTCTTCAGTCGATCTCTCCTTTTAGAACAGGGAGCAGAACGAAGGTTCAAGGGCCGCCCTTCCTCTAGCGCCAATCTGTTGCCGCGCTCACCCTGGACTGGGCTCTGCTCGCTGTGCTAGAAAGCTCCTTGGCCGGCCAACCTGCAAAAGGTCCCTTGGGCGCCGGAGGTGTTCCGGCGGGGGACACTCCGATGCTTAAATTAGTAGGGGTTTTGGAGCAACAGAGTGGAAAGAGGCAAAGAAAGAATGGAGAACGAAGAGGAAAGAGCCTCTTATCCTAGCGGAGGTCCCTGGATCCTTTTTATGGGCATGGGATACTGCCAAAATTTGTTAGAGGACAGAGACGAAGTCCCTGATTTGCCCCTCAGAAGATGAAGTAATGGCCAGGTGGCACAGAGTCATGGCCACGTCGAAGAATCCGTTGCAACATAATTTCGGTACCAGCTGGAGAGAATCTTCCGGAACCCTCAGGCATTCTCCCGAACGTGGATCAAGTTGGTCGGCCTCTTGGTTGGTCGGCCCTTAGGTGGTCGGCCTCTAGTGGTCAGCCTCCAGTCGGTCAGCCTCTAGGTGGGCTCTAGAGTAATCAGCCCAATAATCAATCGGCTCATTGGGCCTTCGGTGGGGATGCATCCGGCCTCCGAGGGAGCCGACCAGCCAGGGCTTCAATTCGCCTCAACCGGCCAAATGCCTTGTCCGGCTCAATCTCGGATCCGACCGGGCGTATATCACAAAAATTATGATATCCCAGTATAAAAGAAAAGACTGAAGATTTTGATTCTCATATCATGACTTCTCATCATCCGTTGGCTAAAATATAACTTTCAGAATATGATAATATGGTATGGCGACAACTTGACTTACAAATATGAAGATTGGATTTATGATATTCTAGTTAAAAAATTATGACATCCTAATTTAAAAATTATGGCATCCAGGTATAAATTGAAAACTAAAAATTTTGATCCTCCATACCAAGACTTTTCTATTATCCATTATCTAAATATAATACCTAAAGTATAATAATACGATTTTAATAGCTTGCATGAAATATATATAATATATATATATATGGCTATCTTGGTGCAAAATAGAAAATGAAGGTTTTAATCATTTGACTTTTCAATTATCAATTGTCATAAATATGATATCCAGAGTATGATGATACAGCTGGAAACAAAAATTTTATAAAAATATAAGATTTTAATTTATGATATCCCTTCATAAAATTTATGACATTCATTCATAAAAATTATAATATCCCAACACAAAAGGAAAAACTGAAAGTTTTGATTCTTCCATCAGGACTTTACATCATCCATTGATTAAAATATAACTATCAGGATATAATAATACTGCACGATGACAACTTGATCTGAAAATATGAGAATTGGATTCATGACATCCTAGTTTAAAAATTATCACATGCATGCATAAAACTGAAAAGTAAATGTTTTAATCATTCTATCAAAACTTTTTCACTATCTATTACCTAAATATAATATCCATATGTTGCCGCCAAGATCGCCATGGCCTGTAGCTGTTGTCGGCGTCGGAGTGCACCTCCTCAACTGCCTCGCCGTCCGGCAAACCTGGACCTGCAAGATAGGGGTTAGTGACCCGGGACGGGATTTTCAGCGGGGGCACTCCGATGGTCAAGTCAGTGACGATCCAGGGAATAGATCCTATTGGTCATGGACTCCATGCAAGGAGTGAGTTGTATAAAAGTGGGATGCAAGTGTGCGGGAAAAGTGTGGCCTGGATAGAGGGAGTCTCTGTATGGCCTTCCGCCCGACATTGCTCGGGAGTGCTGGTGGTGGTGTGCTCCTCTTCCTGGTGGAGCGTGCACTTGTGTTCCAGTCTTGTGGCCTGTGTTTTTTCTGTGTGTCGTTATGGGTGTTACCTCCAAGTTTTTGTGAACTAGGTTACCGTCGGGCATCCACCTTGGGATCTTACCAGGCCATCAGGTGCGTGCAGCAGTATCCCGAGGAGCCTTTCTTGATCCATGATCGTTGAAGCTGTCATGTGTTTTGACATTTCCCTTGGTCGCCTCATTCCGGGAAACCTGGCAGTACCTCGATCGGTGGGCCGCCATCCCTGGAATTCGAATATCCTAGTTAACTTCCTCTCTTGGGCAGTCCAGGTAGTTGGTGAGGAGCATGGCACCTCAATCAGTGTGTTCTCCCTTTCTAGTGTAACGGCGGTTGCAGGCGGTCAGTGCAGTATGACAGGTGCTCCAGTGCAGTCATTGGGCAGCTCGCCGGCATCCTGGGCTGACGGGGCCCACGTCCGAGCTGGGGCTGAGCTAGAGTGGTAGGGCTCGCTCCGACCTAAATACCCCGAGCTTGCGGGGTCATCTTGGTGGAGGAGGGCAGAGTGCGGGCCCAGTCCAGAGGCTCACGCTCGGAGAGGCTCCACTTGGCGGAGGAGTGCTGAGCTCGACTCCGACCACAAGGCTCAACCTCCGAGGGTCTCACTCCGGAGGGTAGAGTGCGGGCCCGATCTAGAGGGCTCATGCTCGGAGAGGCTCCACGTGGTGGAGTGCTAAGCTTGACTCCAACCACAGGGCTCAACCTTCGAGCGTCTCGCTCTGGAGGGCAGAGTGCGGGCCCGGTCAGAGGGCTCATGCTCGAAGAGGCTCCACGTGGTGGAAGAGTGCTGAGCTTGACTCCGACCACAGGGCTCAACCTCCGAGGGTCTCGTTCTGGAGGGCGGAGCATGGCTCCGGCCTAGGCATCCCGAGCTTGCGGGACTGACCTGGTGGAGGACAGAGCTTGGCTCGCTGTCTCGAGGGAGCTCAGCTCGGCAGAGGGGACCGGGCAGGAGAATTGACACGACGTTCGACGTGGCATCTTCCTTGACGTAGCGCCTGTAGGTTCTCCCACGTCCGCGATCTCGCCACATCATTTGCCCCCATTTCCGAGGCTCGTTAGTGCACGGCGCTCGGGCCGAAGGGAGTAATTATGGTGCTGACGTGGAAAGGCGGAGATCTAGCGCAATGATGACCATGATTGCTAGTGCTTCGTGTGACAGTCCTACAGAACAATGCGGGGGTGCCACGTGGCCATGTCGAGGAGTCGACGTGGCGTCTTCCCTTGACATAGCGCCTGTGGTTCTCCCACGTCAGCGATCCCGCCACATCATTTGGCCCCCATTCCCGAGGCTCGTTAGTGCACGGCGCTCGGGCCGAGGGAGTAATTATGGTGCTGACGTGGAAGGCGGAGATCTAGCGCAATGATGACCATGATTGCTAGTGCTTCGTGTGACAGTCCTACGGAACAATGCGGGGTGCCACGTGGCCATGTCCGAGGAGTATTAATGTTGGCGCAGAATTTAGAGTGGCCGGAATGTCATTTTCGTCGATGGGCAGCACGTGGCATGGATCCGTTGGTGGAGGGGTCGGATCGGTACGAATCCTCGGGTCATTTCGAAATGAAAGAGGGCCTTACCCGAAACATCCATTTTTTTGAATCCTCTGCGCCTACTGCTGCGTTCAAGCTTTCTTCTTCCTCACAGTTACCTCAGATCTTCTAAGAGACCAGGTTAGTCTCCTCTTCCTTCTCCCCTCGCCAGAGTAGGGTTCTATCTCCAGGTCTGGGGTCTCCTTCGAGTTGAGTCTGCTCTTTGGTCCTTCCTCCCGAGTCTTGCACTTCTCTTATTCTTGAGGATGTCCCGTTTTGGTCCGGGCTTCCGTCCCTCCAACTGATCAGGGCGAGGCCGGTCCTTCCGAGCGAAGGCCGGCGTTTCTTCTTCTTCTGACGGGAAGGAGGATGCAACTCGCTTCGAGTTTAGTAGGAGGCGTTCTCCCGGTCTAGTACTCATCAGGGAACCAGGATTCGGTCCTTCTCTCCCTCCTCCTTCTATTCCTGTTTTGAGTCTGCCCAGTCCACAAGTCCTGGTGGGGTCGCCTCGACGATCACCATGAAGGAATTAGGGACCGTTCGGGATGTCTATGGCATCCCACCTTCTGTTCGGCTCATGATCCCTCGCCCGGGAGAACGGGTCACTTCCAGTGGCCCGGCCGCCTTGTTTTTTATGAGGAGACCTTCTCCGAGGGTCTCCAGTTTCCTTTTCACCCCTTCTTTCTGTCCGCCTTGGACAACTACCATTTGGTCCCTGCATAGTTAGTGCCAAATGCCATTAAGGTCATCTTCTCTTTCATCGTGCTCTGCCACCTCCACGGGTTTGTTGCCCGGTTCTCCTTGTTCAGGGCTTTCTTTGCCCTGAAGCGCCACCCGACCGAGGATGGGTTGTGGTCCTTGTCTTCTCGCCTGAAGAGCATTAGGTTTAAGCTTCCCTCTTCCATTAGGGGATGGAAGAGTAAATTCTTCTTTGTCGAGGTTAAGGGGGTCAACTGGGTCTAGAGAGATCCGGACAAGTCCCCCAATCGAAACTCTGCGGTCGATGCGACTGACCGGGATGACTACGAGCAGCTCTGCACCGCCCAGATTCCTTCTCTTGAGGTCCTATTATCAGAGCAGAACCTCATCGACTCCGAGGTCGACCAAACGAACGGGTTGGGTGAGTTCGACCTGAACTTTCCTTTTCTTTCCTTGCATTTCTTACATTGCTTCCTACAGATTCTGACCATTGTGTGACTTGCATGCAGGGATGATTTTCACCGAGAGCGATATGCTGGCAATCACTTGGAAGAGGCCGCCAACCGAGCTGGCCGGGGAGCCTCCATCTAGGCGAGTCCGGGGCGAGAGCGCGCTTGCAGCTGCTCCCGCCATAGTGGCTAGTCCGAGTTCTGCTACTCCAACAGGTCAGGGCTCGGGGGCGACTCGAGCTGCCCCTGTGCCAGTGAAGAGGGTGGCATCTACGGTGTCGAGGCCGGTCCAGCAAGAGGCCCGGAAGATTCCCGAGCGGTGTGGTCATCAGGGGGCAGCCCCCACTGTGGAGCCTAAAGTAGTGGCCCGGGCAAGGGCCGCAGCTGTTGTCACCGCATCTTGCAGTCCTCCGGGTCCACCTACGATCAAGATTAGGGATGAAGAGGTTCGGGCCACGACCGAAACCATGACTGAGGTGCCGCCTGCATCGGTTTCAGCTCCTCAGCCTGCCTCCCGGGGCCTTGCAACTAGCGGGGCAAGGCCTCCTGCTCCAGGAGAGGGTAGGAGGGAGGAGATGCGACGCCGTCTCCCCTTCAAGATGGGGCCGGAAAACTCGTTCCTCCGGAACCCTAAACTGGCCGAGTGCATGATGGACTTCTCGATCCAGACATGCGACCGGCAGGATATGGCCGGAATGTGGCTGGGCGACGTCCTTAGTGCCATTTTTCCCCAGCTCTACTCGATGAGTTGTCCCCTTCTTCTTTCTTTTTCTCTTTCTCTCTCTCTTTTTTTTTATGAGCTGACCTCTTTTCATGGTACAGATCAGTGCCGAGGCCCTCTTCATTAAGGGCTGTTATCAGAACTGGGAGCACCTCGAGCATCAGCAAGCGGCCGAGATCGAGTCCCTGAAAATCGACCTGAAAGAGAAGGCCGGGGCGAATGGGGCGCTCGAACAGAAGGTCAAGGACCTGGAGAGGTAGCTCGCCAACGCCGAGAGGCAAGCGAAGAAACTCCTGGAGGCCCGTGACCAGGAGCGGAGTCACTCGAAGAAGGCCATCAACGATCTCTCCTTCGTCGAGAAAAAACTGAGCTGGTACAGTGCTAAGGCTGATCGGCACAAGGAGGCCTCCCATGCTGCCCAGGCGGAGCTGGCAGCAGGGAAGGAGAAGCTGGCCGTGGCTGAGAAGGTGGCAGAGGTGGCAGCCAAGTCGACGGAGGCTGCCAGGATGGAGGCCATCGAGGCGAAGAAGGGGGCCGCCGAGGCCAAGAAGGGTGCTGAAGTGGCTATTGCCAGGTTTAAGGCCTCGGAGGAGTTCGTTGCCGAGATCCATCAGATGGCATTGGACTCTTCTACAAAGGCTTTATGTTCCTGCACGACCGGATCGAGGCGCTTGTTCCCGAGAAGAGCCGCAGTCGTCTTAGGTATCCTTCCGCCTCGGATGCAGAGCCTGAAGAGGAGGTCGCCAAAGAAGCTGTGGCCTCCGAACCTTCGATGCCAGCCGAGGGCGAGTCGCGCGAGGCCGGGCTGGTCAGCCGAGGGTTCCTGAAGGCCGGGCCTCTCAGCCTCAAGGCCCGGCAAGGGGGCCGACCAATGCAGGGTAGCCCCCTCTTCTTCTTTTTTTTTTGTATTTTGTTTTCCTTCTGTACTTGGTCGGGTCACCCGACATGTCGGGGGCCCGTAAAATGCTTGTAACTGGCACTTAGTCAATGAAATTCGAATCTTCTTTGCAACCTGTCTCCCGCTTGGCTCTTCCCTCTTTTTCCTCTTTCTTTTACTCCCCTTCTCTCCTCTCCCTTCTTCTTTTTTTTTTTTTTGATGAGTGGGGAGATCAGAGAGGAGGGCCTCACCTTGCCTAGGGCTGAATTATTAGGCTTTGATGTCAGCAAGTTGGGCGCAAGGTTCCGGCAGTTGAGAGCAGCTAGGCTCGATAGTTCCTTGGTCGGAGATCTAAGCTCCGGTCTTGGGTTGGCATCTTGGAGCTGGGCTCAGGGATGTTGTTGACTTAGAGATGCGTGGCTCGAAGGTCCCTTAGCCGGAGATCTAAGCTCCAGTCTTGGGTTAGCATCCTGGAGCTGGGCTCGGGGACGTTGTTGACTAAGAGCTGTGTGGCTCGAAGGTCCCTTGGCCGGAGATCTGAGCTCCGGTCTTAGGTTGGCATCCTAGAGCTAGGCTCAGGGACATTGTTGACTGAGAGCTGCATGGCTCGAAGGTCCCTTGGCCGGAGATCTGAGCTCCGGTCTTGGATTAGCATCCTGGAGCTGGGCTCGGGACGTTATTGACTGAGAGCTACGTGGCTCGAAGGTCCCTTGGCCGGAGATCTGAGCTTCGGTCTTGGGTGATGAAATGAAAGTTTCGTTGCTGTATTTCCCTCTTGTTATCTTTCTTTCCTTCCCCTCTCTTCTTTTTTCTCTCTTTTCCTTCTTTTTTTTTTGATGAGTAGGGAGATCAGAGAAGAGGGTCACAGGATTTGGTTGCCTTGGAGCTAGGCTCGAGGCCTTCCTAGCCGGACAGTTGGGCTCCGGTCCAAGGGTTGCCTGAGGGCTTGGCTCAGGTCTTTGGCACCTTGGAGCTGGACTCGAGGCGTTGATAGGAGCTGCTTGGCTCCAAGATCCCTTGGCCGGAGATCTGAGCTCCGGTCTTGGATCGGCATCCTGGAGCTGGGCTCGGGGACGTCGTCGATTGAGAGCTGCATGGCTCAAAGATCCCTTGATGTCTTGGAGCTGGGCTCGGAGATGTTTGAGATTGAGAGCGGCTTGGTTCGAAGATCCCTTGGCCGGAGGTCTGAGCTCCGATCTTGGGTCGGCATCCTAGAGCTGGGCTCAGGGACGTCATCGATTGAGAGCTGCATGGCTCGAAGATCCCTTGACATCTTGGAGCTAGGCTCGAAGATGTTTGAGATTGAGAGCAGCTTTGCTCGAAGATCCCTTGGCCGGAGGTCTGAGCTCCAATCTTGGGTCGGCGTCCTGGAGCTGGGCTCGGGGACGTCATCGATTGAGAGCTGCATGGCTCGAAGATCCCTTGATGTCTTGGAGCTGGGCTTGGAGATGTTTGAGATTGAGAATGGCATGGCTCGAAGATCCCTTGGCTGGAGGTCTGAGCTCCGGTCTTGGGTCGGCATCCTGGAGCTGTGCTTGGGGACGTTGTCGATTGAGAGCTGCATGGCTCAAAGGTCCCTTTACTGGAGGTCTGAGCTCCGGTCTTGGGTAGGCATCCTGGAGCTGGGCTCGGGGACATCGTCGATTGAGAGCTGCATGGCTCGAAGATCCGTTGATGTCTTGGAGCTGGGCTCGGAGATGTTTGAGATTGAGAGCGGCTTTGCTCAAAGATCCCTTGGCCGAAGGTCTGAGCTCCGGTTGTGGGTCGGCGTCCTGGAGTTGGGCTCAGGGACGTTGTTGATTGAGAGCTGCATGGCTCGAAGATCCCTTGACATTTGGAGCTGGGCTCGGAGACGTTTGAGATTGAGAGTGGCTTGGCTCGAAGATCCCTTGACTGAAGGTCTGAGCTCCGGTCTTGGTCGGTGTCCTGGAGCTGGGCTCGAGGACGTCGTCGATTGAGAGCTGTATGGCTCGAAGATCCCTTGACGTCTTGGAGCTGGGCTCAGGAACGTTTGAGATTGAGAATGGCATGGCTCGAAGATCCCTTGGCCGAAGGTATGAGCTCCGGTCTTGGGTCGGCGTCCTAGAGCTGGGCTCGGGACATCGTCGATTGAAAGCTGCATGACTCGAAGATCCCTTGGCCGGAGGTCTGAGCTCCGGTCTTGGATCGACGTCCTGGAGCTGGGCTCAGGGACGTCATCGATTGAGAGCTGCATGGCTCGAAGATCCCTTAACATCTTGGAGCTGGGCTCGGAGTCGTTTGAGATTGAGAGCGGCTTGGCTCAAAGATCCCTTGGCCGGAGGTTGAGCTTCGATCTTGGGTCGGCATCCTGGAGCTGGGCTCGAGACGTCGTCGATTGAGAGCTGCATGGCTCGACGATCCCTTGACGTCTTGGAGCTGGGCTCGGAGACGTTTGAGATTGAGAGCGGCTTGGCTTGAAGATCCCTTGGCCTGAGGTCTGAGCTCCGATCTTGGGTCGGCATCCTGGAGCTGGGCTCGGGGATGTTGTTGATTGTTCTTTCCTGCAAGACATATGATACTCGTGCAAGGAAAAGGTCATTATCATTATTATTAACAAGAAACCTTACATCATTGGTGGTGTCTTCACAGATTACAGGCATTCCATGTTCGGGGGAGCCTGACGCCATCGAGATCTTCGAGGTAATAGGTCCCTTGTGAGGGAGCTTCGGCTGCCTTGTAGGGACCTTCCCAGTTTGGTGGGAGCTTGCCGCGTTCTCGGGATTGATACGCCTCTGCCCGGCACAGCACCAAGTCCCCGGGACCGAAGGTTCTTGACCAAACCCGGGCGTTGTAGGTTGAAGGAAGCCCGCTGACCGTGAAAGTCGTCATAGCGGTGCTCTTGGAGAGGGTGTCATAAGAAAGCGCGTATGCGGAGCTTCTGTCGTTGACCATGATGTGCTTTTACAGGATGCTTCGCGATCATCATCTTGACGATCATGGCATCGTTATTTACATTTCTTCTGTTTTCTCCTTGCCTCATGAAGGGGAGTACATCCTTAGGATCCCTTGCCCCCCGGGCTTTTTGGGTGTGTGCGCGGTCCCGCCAAGAGATCATGCCCGTCGGCTTATCAGTGAGGCGATTATCGATGGCTGAAGCTGGTTGGGGAGCGACGAGTGCCTGGGAATCCGCCTAAAGTCTGCCCCCCACGAACCTTTTGAGGTAGCCCTTCTTGATGAGTTCTTCAATTTCCCACTTGAGGTCGCGGCATTCCTCAGCGTTGTGGCCATGGTCGCGGTGAAAGCAACAGTACTTCGATTTATTGCGGCCAGCGGAGGACCTCATTGGAAGCGGGCGCCTCAGGTAGTCCTCGCCTTCGATCTCCGTGAGGACCTTTATCCTCGAGGCGAAAAGAGGGGTGTAATTCTCCTCAGGAATGGGAGCCCCTCTCGGTCTCAGCCGGTCCCCCTGAGGGTTTGGGATTTGGGGTTCTGGCCTCTTCAGTGGCTTCCCGTCGAGCTTCCGTCTCGTACGGTCCGCCTTCCCGGCGTGGATGTACTTTTGGGCTCGGAAAAGGAGCTCAGAATAAGTCTTGGGGGGCTCCTTGTCGAGCGAGTAGGTTAGGCGGGAAGTCCTGAGCCCTCGCTTCAGTGCCAGCATGGCAACTGGCTTATCAAGGTTATAAGTCTCCAGCGCGGCAGCCTTGAAGCGGGCTACGAATTTCTGCCCTAACTGGGCGAAAGAGTTGATGCTCTCCAGCTCCAAGCGGGTGAACCACACCCAGGCTGCTTTTTGAAGAGTGGCAGGAAAGGCGACGGGCGTCGTAGCCAGATGCCTCGCTAGCTGAGCCTTGCATGTTGCCAAACCGACGGGAGGACTCCGCTAGCTTGCGCTCATGCTCCTCCAAGCACTTCTCCGCTATGCGCCTGATGGCTTTGCTTGTGGACCCCTCCGCCGGAGGAGATGGAGAAGGTGACATGGGTGCCTGGCACCCGTAATGAGGGGTCTTGCCCATTCTACCTTGGTGGGGTCTAGGCACCACCCGCCCAAGTTTGGTGAGAGGCTCTCTCCGTCGACAGGGCCGACTCGTTGTCTTTTCGCCAGAGCTTGATGGCCACTGCGGTTGTCAGTGATGGCCTGTGGCTGCGACGGCCTTCATTGGAAGGAGCGCAGGCTGTCGCGGGGAGCTGCGGTGTGGGCCACCGGAGTCCCTGGCTGCTAGTAGGTAGCCAAGGATCGGTGCTGATACTGAAGCTGGCGCACTGCTATAGCGAGGATCTGCATCTGTTGGGTGAGTGCGGCAAGCTGAGACTCCACCGGAGGTGGTTAGGCTGCCGGAACGGGTGGCCCCGCCTCAAGATGGTGTGGGTCCCCTTGGGAAGGGGAGTCCCTTGCGTGGCTGGTGAAGGCCTCTTGGGCTCGCATCATCACCATCCTTCCATGAAGTGTCAGTCTGCAAAGAGATGGAGGGTTTGATCGTGCCCTCCTCCTACCTTGCGCGCCAACCTGTTGCCGCCAAGATCGCCGTGGCCTGTAGCTGTTGTCAACGTCGGAACGCACCTCCTCAACTGCCTCGCCGTCCGGCAGACCTGGACCTGCAAGACAAGGATTAGTGACCCGGGCCGGGGTTTCCGGCGGGGGCACTCCGACGGTCAAGTCAGTGACGATCCAGGAGAACAAATCCTCCTGATCGAGCCCCTCTTGATGTACTCCACGCGATGAGGAGTGAGTTGTGTAGAAGTGGGATGCAAGTGTGCCGGGGGAAGTGTGGCCTGGTTAGAGGGAGTCTCTGTATGGCCCTTCCGCCCGACATTGCTCGGGAGTGCTGGTGGTGCCATGCTCCTCTTCCTGGTGGAGCGTGCACTTGTGTTCCAGTCTTGTGGCCTGTGTTTTTTCTGTGTCGTTATGGGTGTTACCTCCAAGTTTTTGTGAACTAGGTTACCGTCGGGCGTCCGCCTTGGGATCTCCACCGGGCTGTCAAGCACGTGCAGCGATGTCCCGAGGAGCCTTTCCTGATCCGTGATAGGGGAAGCTGTCATGTGTTCTGACATTCCCCTTGGTCGCCTTATTCCGGGAAACCTGGCAATACCTCAATCGATGGGCCGCCGTCCCTGAGATTCGAACCTCCTGGTTAACTTCCTCTCTTGGGCGGTCCAGGTAGTTGGTGAGGAGCATGGCGCATCGATCAGTGTGTTTCTCCCCTTTCTAGTATAACCGGTGGCTGCAGGCGATCAGTGCGGTCTGACAGGTGCTCCAGTGCAGTCCTCGGGCTGCTCGCCGGCATCCTGGGCTGACGAGGCCCACATCCGAGCTGGGGCTGAGCTGGAGTGGCAGGGCTCGCTCCGACCTAGATGCCCCAAGCTTGCGGGGTCATCTTGGTGGAGGAGGGCAGAGTGCGGGCCTGGTCCAGAGGGCTCGCGCTCAGAGAGGCTCCACGTGGCGGAGGAGTGCTGAGCTCGACTCCGACCACAGGGCTCAACCTCCGAGGGTCTCGCTCCATAGGGCAGAGTGCGGGCCCGGTCCAAGGGCTCGTGCTCGGAGAGGCTCCACGTGGTGGAGGAGTGCTGAGCTCGACTCCGACCACAGGGCTCAACCTCCGAGGGTCTCGCTCTAAAGGGCAGAGTGCGGGCCCGGTCCAGAGGGCTCGCGCTCGAAGAGGCTCCACATGGCGGAGGAGTGCTGAGCTCGACTCCGACCACAGGCTCAACCTCCGATGGTCTCGCTCTGGAGGGCGGAGTGCGGGCCCGGTCCAGAGGGCTCACGCTCGAAGAGGCTCCACGTGGCGGAGGAGTGCTGAACTCGACTCCGACCACAGGGCTCAACCTCCCAAGGTCTCGCTCTGGACGGCGAAGTGCGGCTCCGGCCTAGGCATCCCGAGCTTGTGGAACCGACCTGGTGGAGGATGGAGCTCGGCTCGCTATCTCGAGGGAGCTCAGCTCGGCAGAGGGGACTGTGTAGGATAATTGACGCGGCATCTTCCCTTGACATAGCGCCTGTCGGCTCCCCCACGTCAGCGATCCCGCCACATCACCATAGTATAATAATACAGTTCTAAGACAACTTGTACTGAAAAAATGAAAAATATGACTATCTTAGCACAAAACAGAAAAATAAAGATTTTAATCCTCCGTGCTAGGACTTTTCAACTGTTCATTGTCATAAATATGACACCTAGAATGTGATAATACATTATGGAGATAAAAACTTTTTAAAAATATGATATTTAATTTATGATACCTTTTCAAAAAATTAATGATATCCATTCACAAAAATTATGACATCTTAGTACAAAAGAAAAAATTGAAGGTTTTGATTCTCCTATCAGGACTTTTCATAATCATTGACTAAAATATAACTTTCAGGATATGATAATACAGCACGATGATAACTTGACATAAAAATATGAGAATTGAACTTATGACTTCCTAGTTCAAAAATTATATCATGATTCAAAAATTATGATATTCAAATATAAAACTGAAAACTAAATATTTTGATCTTATATACAAGGACTTTTTTACCATCCTTTACCTAAAATATAATTAACTGAAGAAAGTTAACACTTTTAATATTCGAGATATGATTAGATTAAGTAATTTATGACATCCTAGGTTATTATACAGTTTTCTAATACCTTAAATTTCTCTAACTATCAAAATAGTTGATGTAATAAAAGGATCTACGAAAAAAATTATAAAAAACATTCTATAAAGGATTTTTTATTTCCTGTTGAAGATGACATTTTATTTTGAAATAATAGAACAAACCTTCAATTACTTACTTCAATCTCGGACGCTACCTGCTTCTTGGACCCAACACCAAGAGTACTTTTCAAAGTGAGAAAAAATTTTACCAGTAATTTTTGAATGTTTTAGAATGTGCAAAATCCAATATAACATGTTCTCTAAGTATCTAAGAAGGAAAAATAATCTTGGAGGGAAAGAATATTTTGATCAATTAAAAACTTTCAAAGTCTAACGCATTGATAACGGACCGCTTTCTCAATGTTCAATGCACGTCCCATCTCATTTTGTTGCACCAGCTCGAATCTATGTGGACCAATAAAAAAAATCCGTGCAGGCCAACTCAAATTTCCTGCACCGCACGTGGTGCACAAAGAATTTCACTTTTGGAAATACCCACTTCACCCCATCTCCCCTTCTAGCAACCAAGTGATGGTTTGATGCAAGAAAAAAAGCCATTCATGCAACATCTTGGGGTAAATATTTTTTATTGCAGTATTACTTCAGGGATTTCTGCTTGTTGTTAAGGCCCCATTTCCATTGACTAATATATGATCCCATATGCTCGGTCAACCTTTAGAATGGCATCTAATGGCACACAAGTTGCTTCTAATTCAAACCTTCCTCCAGCTTCACAATAAAGTATTTCATGTAGATTTCAAGTCTTCCAAATGGAGCCTGCCAATGCTGCAAGCAAAAACATACACCTAAATATTGTTGAGAGTCTGTATACCGATCCTGTAACGAGAGATATATTTAGACTTTAATAGCTTAGCAAAAGGGGGAACCTGTTAGTTTATGTACGGTGTAAGCTGTCCTTCCGCTCCCTTCCTCACTTGTTCGTTTTTAAGGTCTTCTTTATCCCTATTTCTCCTGTCAGTCTGATATCTTTCCTGCTGTAATAAATGGAGTGTAGATCTATATTTTACTACATCTTTCTGCTGCTATTAACCTTTTTTTTAAACTGTTTTAGACAAAATCCAAACCAAAATTTCAACTGAACTCTGCACATAGCTTTATTCGCCAACCATTGCAAGTATACAGGCCTCAACTCTCAGTCATGCATCAAGATACAACCAGATATAAGCAATCAACAACTTCCACAGGACTTGCAACCATTTGTGGCAGGAATACTTGGTCATAGATCCATTTTGATTCATCCAATAAACACACCCCCCATTAAAAGATGGAGCATAATGTTCGCATATGGGTGACAATTTTATTGTGCTGGGGGGTGGGGCTATCATAGTTGATCCTGAATATTTGGAGATTGGCAGCTAAGCAACATTAAATGAGTATATTCTGGGAACATAAACTGCTTGGCAAGCTTAAATATTAAGCCTTCCTTAAAACATATTTACATGAAAGGATTCAATTGTAATACAATTTAAGCTCCATCCATGTCTGTCAAATTTAACTTAGGCTGATCGACCAGAAATTTAACTTGATGCCTTCCATGATTGGGTGTTTTCATTAAAATTTTTATCCTAGCCCAACCTAAGCAATCTAGCTATTATTACTTGCATCTTCATCTCTTTCATTGGTACTTAACTTGCCCTAGCTCCTTCTACTTCCAATAAGGAAAGGGCTTTGAAGAATCCCCAGAAATTAGAGGAAGCTTGCCTTGTTTCTAACAGAATTTTATTTTTGTGGTGGTCAATTTTCTATAATGTATCACTGATTGGACAATAACAAGAATATCAAGATATTACAGAAAAAGGAGACTTGATTGATTTTTAAAATATGTATAAATCATATTGAAGGATCAAACAAATAAAAAAGACATGATCTTGCAAGAACATATGCTTGGAGGACCATGGTATGTTAAAAAAAGGTATCTGAGAGAAAATCACTTGCCGTACTAATAACAACATCTTCCATAAAACCCAATCCTTAAAAAAAGATTCTTTTTTTTTTAGTTCACTTGCCACACAAGCTTGGGCTTCAGGCTAAAGATATTTATAGCTATTCAGTTTTGCAAGCTCAAGAGGCTCCAAATACTTGGCTCTTCATTGAAACTCAAATTTGGTTTCTTGAATTAAACCTTACTATAATTTGCACATATCAAGAAAATAGAAAAACAATATATCAAGAAAATAAAAAGACAACATATCAAGAAAATAAAATTTTCGCAGCAGATATTGAAATTGTTTATGACTTGTGTTCCATCACTACATCTCAAGAATCTCAATAACGATCATTATCAAAGACCCAAGGTTCATGGAGGAAAAGCTCGCGGCCATTCATCTGTACCGTTCCTGCAGATAAATCTTCTGCACGTTTACGAGCTGCTTCAGCTCTTCTTGTTGATGTTTCAGCATCCTGCATTTAGGGAGATTTGCTTGAACAACTACTTGCAACTAGTTTAATACATCAAACTACTGATGACTGCAGGGAGAAAGAACATAGATAAAAACAGCATCGTATGCAATTTGATGCATGTAGACAACACATAACAGGATGGCCCTTCTGAAATCAAAGTAAGTGCAACAACATTTTGTCCCCTCCTAAGTGGCACAGATTGATTAGGCTAGATGAAAGAAAGACAACATGCTAGGTCATTCACCCCGCACTGGCAAAATAGATATCAGACTAAATCTCGAAACCAAAGGCATGGATCAATAGCTTCCTTGGCAGGATTAAAATTCGGAGGAAGCTTTAACATCTGTATACATCCATATCTATATATCTCTCTCTATATATCTATATACATACATGTATATGTGAGCGTGTAAGAAACTAACTTGCCAAATCCCCATGGAAAAGAAAGTTTAAAAGAAAAAGTGTTTCATGCTCATATTTATCGAAAACAATGTCTAATAAAAAATATATGCAGTCAAATATATCAATGTGACTGTGCTTGAACAGAAATCAAAATGGACCAGGAAAGGGACCACATCTCAGGCTGAAGAATAGCAAGGCAAGATCAGCATTTACAGAAATGATTATACATTTGTACACTTGTCTTAACCTTAACAGCAGTGTCCAACCCATGCCCGAAGTAAACTATGGATGCTAAAATGCTGCCTAATCCATCCAACAGGTGCACACTCAGCCCACCAAGTATCCCCAGCTAAATATAAATCCAATCATCGACTCACCTGGGGATATGTATATTGATCACTTAATTTCAATGTACCGGACATATTAAGTTTCAATATAAATGTGATGCAGAAAGCTGTAAGCTGTAAGGCTGAAGGATATAGTCAGAGCTCAAAATTTTCCAACGAAGAAAAAATTATTCCCAGTATTTCAAGATTTGAGTCCTAATGATCTAACTTTCTCATTCTTCAAGTAAGCTTTGCCTACAGTGAAGAACAACCTTATGTACGAGTTTAAGAAATTACACTAGAAGGGTGAAAAGATAGTTAATACCACCTTTTTTTCTATCATTACAAGAAAGGAAAAGGACATAGGAGACCGACAAGCAATTAGTTTCGATTCTAGCATTCAAAGAGCAGCTTTCAGGATGTCTTACCTGGACACTCATGTCCAGATCCTAGAATCCATGTCAAATTTGTAGCAAAATCAGTTAAGAATTAGACATTTGGATAATTATCAATTTTTAATTGAACTTTTAAGAACTGACAGAGACTTGGACTCCAGCAATGAGTTTGACCTACCATGAAAGATCTAAAAGCTAGCTTTAAATCTTTTTAGTCAGAGATCAAGTTATAGGTCTTAAAATAACTTTACAGAGTTTTTTTTTTTTTTTTTTTTTTTTTTTAATTCTTAAGATAATTAGAAAGTTTGGATGAGAAATATGCATATTGGAATACCTCAGCAAATGATATCTTTAAATATTTCCTTTTACACAATATTAAATATATATTAGTAAGTTGTTTTTCCCTATGTACTCCTGTTTCTCTTTTTTTTTTTTCTTTTCACTCCATGTCCATGCAATACTACTTTCAAGGCACGTTTGAAAGTATTCATATGGCTTATGTTAAAAACTACCTGTTTTAGCTTGTTGAATTGACATATATGACATGAAATCATATCTGAATTTTGGTTTCTGCAAATCATACTTGGATACTAGAATCAAAAATTTGTTTGTTCACTTTCCAACTGCCTTCGCCTACCTATTTCATTCCTGGCTCATGTTTATTTCCAAATGCTTGCAACTTGATTCTTTTTTATTGTTTTCTCTTATTTTCAAGTGCTCCTCTACACTCTATATGAAGTTATAAACCAGCCTGAAGGAGAACTGTATCATTCCATATCATGCATAAATTTGTCAATAAAGTACGGCACAAACACAATGCCTCCATACTTCTGAATAACCACAGTGGATTAAAAAGAATCAGGAACTACTACTACCCCTCCTGAACAACTATTACCGCAAATCTTACATATTTAATGCATGAACACTACAAAATGCCATAAGCTACCAACCAGGCCAAGCATCTCAAAACATCAAAGGTCCACCAATGCAAAAAAGGAAATAAAAAACGCAGGTCAAAAATCATAGGATTCTCCCAACAAAGACGAGATATAAGACATCACAGGGCCCTTTTCTCGTAAATTATAACAGAAAACATAACCAAATCCCTAAAACTCCGATCTTTCTTCCGTAATACTCGAATTAACCAATAGATAAGTAGAATTTTCATCAAGTAGGAAAGAAATAAGGGAATCCAACAACTGAAACCCTAGAACTGATGAGAAAGGTCAGACCTTTTGGCGTTTCCAGGCGAGGAACTGTGCTTCTGAGATCGGTTTGGGCCTCTCCCCAACCCCGACCTCGCCACTCTCTCTCAGCTGCTCCTCTTCCGCCCCCATTAGAAAGCAAGGAACTGAGGACGAAGGACGAAGGCCTTGTGAAAAAAATTCGTGCCCTAATTTTGATAAAATTCCTACTTTGTGAGTCTTATACAACTTAACTGCGTGTCTCGACCTTCTTTTTTTTTTTCCTGGAAAAATCCAAGGTTTGTAGTTTAGATTCCGCCCACATAGCGTGGAGCCACCATCAAGTTTCACTTGCAATTGACATTCAACTAATCATCATGATTAAAACTACACTTTTTCAATTTGACCAAATTCTCTCATAATTTTGCATACAACTTAAATATTCTAAGCATTATGCAGATGTTTGTAGAATAGCTGGTCAAGCAGATCCCACGGAGCCCGTGGCTTCCTTGATTGGTATCCTTTTGCCAAGGAATGGCAGCTATTGTAATCAGGTAGTTGGGAGTTGTAGGCTCATGTATGGCGCATCCAAAGTCTAGGAGAGCCACACAGATATAAGGGCTTAAGTTTATAAGTTTCCGAGATTCCTTCGAGTCATATTGGATCAGGAGATTTGATCCAGGATTGTAGTTTTTCATTGGCCAGAAGGGATAGAGTTTTTTGAGAGATTGTATCATAATCCAGGACTATGAGATTTTATTTTAGGTCCAGAGATGTAGCCTATTTCTCCTCATCGATGAAAAGGGCTAATTAATTAATTGATTAGGTGATTAGGGAATTAGTTGGTTAGCTCAATCACCTAGGAATGTAACTAATTAACTTGGACCGGTCCAAGAGAAAATCGCCCAAGATCAAGAAGAGAAACTGCACGCCCATGTGAGGAAAAAGAGAGGCCATGGTTTGGGAGTGCATGTTCTTGGTTGTGTGCGTGAAAGACTCTCTTCCGATTTTTTGTTTTGAGATTGCGTGCATGAGAGGGCGTGAGAGATATCTTCCTTTGGGTTGGTTGGGCCATTCTTGGTATTTTGGAGAGGAGAGGTTTGCAGCATCTTGTAACAGAGGCTAGGGCTTCTTCTTCAAGGTTAAATAAAACAACGATCTCTCTCTTCTCCTAAAATTATTTTTTTCTCTGCTTCTGTGTGTCTTTGGTTCTTAATTCCAAAAAATAGTTTGTGCCGTTTGGTTTTGTTTGTTTCTTCCAAAAAGTCGATTGCAATCTTTTTATCTCACGGTATGAAGCGATCCCTACAAGTGGTATCAGAGCGGGGTTAGTCTGTGGAAAAGAAGGATTCAAGAAGGAGGCATCTCTCTGGTTCATCTCCAAGAAGGTAGAAGAAGCACTTTTCTTCCCGTGATCCACGTGGTGTGAATGGTTTTTCCCAAGGTCCTTTTGGGATATTTCTCAATCTTGAGTTTTGAGTTGGTTTTTGTGGCCCGATCAACCATGAGTATCAACAACAAGGTCGAGTTTGAGAAGTTCAATGGAAAGGGAAGTTTCGCTATGTAGAAGGTTAGGGTTGAGGATCTGTTAGTGCAGAATTCCATGGATCTGGCTTTGGGGGAAAAGCCTGAGATGGCGGAATGAGAGTGGCTGTCGTTACAGAAGAAGGCGTGTGCAGCCATCAGAGGGTGCTTGGCTGATGTGGCACTGTAGAGCATCCTGGAGGAGAAGACACCTAAGGGTCTTTGATCAAAGTTGCACACCCTGTATAGCCTTCAGATGCAGGAAGGTGGAGATGTACTTCTTCATATTCAGAGGTATGACCAGGTTTGCAATGACTTGCTGACTCTTGGAGTGAAGATGGAGGAAGAGGATAAGTCCCTACTCTTGCTATGCTCGTTGCCGAGTTCATTCGACCCACTTGTCACTACTTTGCTGTATGGGAAGGAGACACTGGTATATGAAAAAATTGTTTGAGTGCTAAGTCCAATGAGCAAAGGGAGAAGATGAAAATGGATGGAGTACCTCAGGAGGGCCTCACGGTTGGAGAGAGGACCAGGAGAGGGAAGGAAGGCAGCAAGTACAGGGGGCGATCCAAGTCCCGGAAAGGCAAGAGGGAATTCAAATGCTTCAAGTGCAATCAGGTCTGGGACATAAAGAGGAACTGTCCTCTTTGGAAGAAGCAACAAGGGGAGAAGAGTGATAAGGAATCCGTGAGCACAGTGACTGATTTGAGGTCAAAGGAGGACCTCATGGTTGTTTCAGATCTACGCCAGAAGGCGGTGGACAGTTGGATTCTTGATTCTGCATGCTCTCATCACTATACCCCGCATTGGTCTTGGTTCGCTGACTATGCCAAAATCGATGAGGGGACTGTGATACTTGGGGACAACCATCTTTACAGGGTGACTAGAGTTGGTACAGTTAGGGTGAGGATGTTTGATGGGGTTGTGCGGGCTCTCATACATGTGAAGCACATCCTAGAGTTAAAGAAGAATCTTGTGTCGTTGGGGTACCTAGAGAGGAGCGGTTTCAGCTTCAGTTGCCATTCCAGGAGTGGTGTATTAAACATCATGAGAGGTGCCATGGTGGTGATGAGAGGGAAGAGGTTGGATAACAATTTATATCAGCTTGAAGGGTCCGTAGAGTGTGGAAGGTCTGACACAGCAGCGGCAGCACAAGATCAATAGGGTTTGTACCGGTTGTGCCATTATTGCCTTAGCCACAAGGGAGAATGCGGTATGAAGGAGCTGATGAAGAATGCACGGATTCCAGACCTAGATACAGATGTTGCAGAGGTATGTGAGCCATGCCAGATGGGGAAGCAACATTGGATAAAGTTCTCCATAAGTTCAGGGCGCAGCGGAGGGCCCCTAGACCTAGTGCACATGGATGTTTGGGTCCAGCTCCGGTTTCAGGAAGAAACGGAGCTAAGTATTTCATGTCCCTTATTGATGATTTTTCAAGGAGAGTGTGGGTGTTCTTCTTGAGGGAGAAGTCATAAGTCTTCACCAAGTTCAAAGCATGGTTGGCAGAGGTGGAGAAGGAGAAGGGGCGGCATGTAAAGGTTGTGCGGTCTGATAATGGTGGAGAGTTCACTAGCAAGGAGTTCCTTAGATTTTGCCAGGATGGTGTGATCAAGAGGCAATTTTCAGTAGCAAGGACTCCTCAGCAGAATGGAGTGGCCGAGCGGATGAACCGGACTCTCATGGAAAAAGCGAGGTATATGAGGTTGCAAGTAGGGTTACCGAAGGTGTTTTGGGTGGATACAGTTGACACAACAGTCTACTTGGTGAATCGGTCTTCTCATACAAAGATTAATAAGAGGGTTCCAGAGGAGCTATGGCATGGAAGAAAGGTGGAGCTAGGTCATCTCAGAGTGTTTGGGTGCATGGCATTTGTGCACATTGATCCCAGTTAGCAAAGCAAGTTGGATGCCAAGGTCCAAAAGATGGTGTTCATTAGATATCCGCGAGGAGTCAAAGGATACAGGCTGTAGGATCCTTTGGAGAAGAAGGCCACAATCAGCCGAGATATGGTCTTTGATGAAGAATCAATCCTCAGGAGGCAGAAGGGGGTGGAGGTTCAGCAGGAGGTCCAATCGGACACGGTTGGGCAGGATACAGCTCAGCGGGGTGCAGCTGAGCAACAACTAACCTCATATACAATTTTATCTTGTGCAGGTACATCGAGAGGACCAAAGATTCAGGTAGAGCACTTTTCAGTGGTGCCTCCATGTGTAGAGAGCAGCGAGACGCATGCTCATGGCCCAAATGAGCAGGGGGAGGAGCCACATCCCAGTCCAGGCATTGGAATTGCACTGCACAAGCCTAGGCAGATCATTAGGCAGCCAATACGATATTGTTTTGGCGAAACCATGTCGTATACGTTGGTGGCTACCAATATGGGCCCGGAAACCTACAAGGAGGTAGTGGAGTGCCAGGATCGTGACAGGTGGGTCCAAGCCATGGCGGAGGAGATGCAGTCTCTACATAAAAACAAGACTTGGTGGTTGGTGGCACTGCCAAGTGGAAAGAGACCCATTGATTTCAAATGGGTGTTTCAGTGCAAGGAACAAGTCTCAGAGAAAGAAGGGCCAAGGTACAAGGCCAGGTTGGTGGCCAAAGGATACTCCCAGAAGGAAGGCATTAACTACAATGAGATTTTCTCACCGGTGGTTCGACATACCTCTATCAGGATTTTGTTAAGCATTGTAGCGATGCAAGATTTGGAGCTGAACCAGATGGACGTCGGGATGGCCTTCCTCCATGGGGATTTGGAGGAGGAAATATATATGGAGCAGCCACAGGGGTTCGAGGAGCCAGAGTCAGAAGGAAAGGTCTGTCTTTTGCAAAGATCATTGTATGGATTGAAGCAGTCACCAAGGTAGTGGTACCTGCGATTGATGCATACGTGAGGAGTATTGGCATGACCAGATGTGAGTATAATCTTTGTGTGTATATTAGAATACTTGAAGATAACTCTAGATTGTACCTACTTTTGTATGTGGATGATATGTTGATTGCATGCAAAAGTAGAGGAGTTGTATAGAACTTGAAGGCAGCATTGTCAGATGAATTTGAAATGAAGGATTTGGGTCCTGCTATAAGGATACTAGGGATGGAGATCTTCAGGGATAGAGCCAGGAGGATGCTTCATTTATCTCAGGAGAGTTACATCAAGAGAGTCTTAGAGAGATTCAGCATGAATGGTGCAAAACCGACAGCATTGCCTCTCGCCGGTTATGTTAAGCTCTCGAAGATGATGTCGCCCAGGATTAAGGTAGAGGCCTAGGAGATGATGAAAGTTCCATATGCTTCAAGAGTTGGGAGTCTAATGTATACAATGGTGTGTTGTAGGCCAGATCTTGGGTATGCAGTTGGCCAGGTCAGCAAGTTCATGGCTAATCCGGGCAGAGAGCACTGAAAGGTATCTTCAGGTATTTAGTGGGCACAATCGGAGTTAGCATATGCTACAGGTGCCGTGGCCTGGAGGACGACTCTAGGGTATTCATGGAGGCTCAGGACCAGATGTTTGGGTTTGTGAATGCTGATTATGGTGGTGATTTGGACACGAAATGTTCCACAACAGGTTGTGTTTATGTTGAATGGTGGTCCAATCTTGTGGAGATTAATTCTACAGGCAATTACAGCATTGTCTACTACAGAGTCTGAGTACATTGGTATTTCTAAGGCAGCCAAGAAAGCTATGTGGCTGAAAGGACTTGCATTGGAGATGGGCATTGCACAGGGAGCAGTCAAGATATATTCTGATAGCCAGAATGCATTTTATTTGATCCAGAATCCAGTCTATCATGCTAGGACCAAACATATTGACAACAGGTACCACAGAATTCGGGAGCTGGTAGAAGATGGTGAAGTGGAGCTTGCCAAGGTGTCTATTGCAGAGAACGTGGCAGATGCACTTACCAAGATTCTTCCAAGGGATAGCTTCTTCAGATGTGGAGCACTGATGGGATTGATGGACCGGGTGGAGCTTACTAGAGCTTTGGAGCGTCAAGGTGAAGATTGTAGGCTCATGTGTGGCGCATCCAAAGCCCAGGAGAGCCACACAGGTTTGGGGGCTTAGGTTTATAAGTTCCCAGGGCTCCTTCGAGTCATGTTGGGTCAGGGGGTTTGACCCAGGGTTGTAGTTTTTTATTGACCAGAAGGGATGGAGTTTTTGAGAGATTGTATCATAATCCAAGGTTATGGAGTTTTATTTTAGGTCCAGAGGTATAGCCTATTTCCCCTCATTGGTGAAAGTGGCTAATTAATTAATTGGTTAGGTGGTCAGGGAATTAGTTGGTTAGTCCAACCATCTAGGATTGTAACCAATTAATTTGGACCGGTCTAAGAGAAAACAGTCCAAGATCAAGAAGAGAAACCGCACGCCTATGCGAGGAAAAAGAGAGGCCGCGGTTTGGGAGCGCATGTTCGTGGTTGTATGCGTGAAGGACTCTCTTTCGATTTTTTGTTTTGAGAGTGCATGCGTGAGAGGGCGTGAGAGATATCTTCCTTTGGTTTGGTTGAAACATTCTTGGTGTTTTGGAGAGGAGCAATTTGCAGCGTTTTGTAACAGAGGCTAGGACTTCTTCTTCGAGGTTAAATAAAAGAATGATCTCTCTCTTCTCCTAAAATTATTTTCTTCTCTGCTTCCGTGTATTTTTGGTTCTTGATTTCAAGAAATAGTTTGTGCCATTTTGTTTTGTTTGTTTCTTCCAAAAAGTCAGTTGCAATCTTGTTATCTCATGGTGCGAAGCGATCCCTACAGGAGTAAATAAATATAGTATGCATATATTTTGTATCGATGGAGATAACAAATATCGGAAAAAAATCAGTGGCGGACCATAAAAGCTTGATAGCACATGTTTGAGACTGATCTTTGTAGACTGCCAGGCACAAAGGTCTAATGGCCCTATACGTTTAGCTGAAACTGGGATTCAGGCCTCCAAATCCAACCTCCGATAACATCTACTTTGTTTTCTGAGAAGCAACATCCATTCTTTATAATGTTGACGAGTTGATTAACATGGCGGCTAAGAATGCAAACAAATAGGGCCTGTCCGGGAATCTAGGAAAGAAAAGAAAAAAAAGATTGCGAGTAGAGTAGATGTCCTGAGCCTGTTGATAATGGTAGCTGAAGCCACTGAAAACAGAGCTGTTCGTTGTTCCGATGGATGTAATTGGCCGTACTTTATACTGATTCCAAGCAGAGTGGTCCGATTTGAGAAATAAAGGGCTTCCCTTTTGCCAACAGCTCGCTTGATTCTATGCTAAATGCACTCTCGTTATTCATCTGCCTTTCCTTCATCTGCTCCCTTACCCTCCTTCTCCTTTGCATCATCCCACCTCCCCTTTGCCGCACGGATGTTTGAAAGGAGCATGCAAGCCCCAAGTGGTTATACTTTAGCTTCATCAAATTCTTAACAACAATCTTGGCCAATTTAACGTCCAAATTTATCCTGCAAGGCACTTAGAAGGCTGCTCCAGGTGCTGGCATTCTCTTGGATTTCCGTTGAGTCTACGAGCTTAGAAGTTCGATTCCCTTGAACGGCCAGCCTGCATTTGGTTAGGATCGTAAGAGGGAGGATAGATGAAGAGGAAGGATGGATGACTTCCACCTATTGTTTGATTAAAAAGTTATTGAAAGATGGATAAAAATGATAGAATTCTCCGTCCAGTCCACTTGGATCTAGTATTTTATATCTTTCTAAATTGGGAGGACGATGAAAGATGGATCCGAGAGAATGAATTTTGTATTAGCAAAATTATCCTTCATTATTTTTTTTAACAAAAATATAATATTTCTTTACTTTTTTATTTATATTATTTATATATACTTTTATTTTATCTATACTATTAAATTTTATTACTAATTATTTTAATTTTATTACGTAATTTTCATAATTATAATTAAATAATTAGAAATCATGTTTTATTTTTAAATTTATATATACTATTTTTAATTAACTATTTGTATAAAATTAATTAATTATTTATTTAGATAATTAATATATAAAAATAAATTAATTGATTAATAATTATTTTAAAAAATTATTTATGTAGTTAAATTAAATTAAAATTAAATATTCATATAATTTCTTTATATAATTATAAATTATAAAGATGATAAGTTTATTTAGTTTTTTAGGATAAATAAGTATTATAAATTGATAATGATAATATTTTTTTTATCGAATAGTAGTTTAGTAAAAATGTTATACAAATATTATCCATCATCTCTTTTGTTCCTTCTATATCCAATAGAGGAAAGAATTATTTACATCCATTCTTCCATATTTTACCAAACATATGTCTTCCATCCGTCCTCTTCCATATTCATCCTTTCTCTTCCATTCATCCTCTTTCTCATCCATCACTCCTTTATCCATCCATAGTACCAAATAGAGAGTGAGAGCAATGTTATAATCTTTTTCGACCTCGTCTAAAAAGGTCAGTCAAAAGATATTATTCGAATTCCTTGATCCTATATAACTATTCAAAATCTTCTTGATGAACGATCGATGTAAGGCTAAATATATACCTGCATGAATCCCTAAATACTTCCCTATTTAAGCCATAACGTCCTCACCAAGCTAGGGGTCTAAATCCATTAATTCATTCATATATATCAATGAACACATATTGCAGTATTTCCCAATCTATATAGGCTATAAATTAAATCGACTCTGATACCATTTATAACAATCCAGATCTTATTCAAAAAAATTAGCTAGAAAGTATTATTTTTTTTAAAAAAAATCTATATAAATAGTAAAGATCTTCTTAGCGAATAATTAATGTCTATATAGGCTATAAATTAAGTATACCATTCACAACAATCCAGATCTTATTCAAAAAAAAAAATAGCTATAAATTATTATTTATTTATTTTTAATTCTATATAAATAATAAAGATCTTATTAATCAATAATTAATATAAAATTAAATATATGTTTGTACGGATCTTTACAGCAAGTTTCGAGTGTAGTCGCATAATTATAGATACGGGGCATTATTGAAGGTGTTTGGAAGGCTAAGAGGAGGAGGGCATGATGGATACCTGGATGTGTCCGAGCTGGTGGAGGGGAGGGGGTGCATCGGTCGAGGAGGACAGCGAATGGTCGTGGGCTGTGGGGTTTTGCTGGTCTTCGAAATGTTGGGACGGCGAAGTGAAGCTCTACAAGTCCTTGTGCAGAGATTTCCCCCGTAATGTGGGTACAATGGTCATTGTAGTAGCATTTCTGATTGGTTAATTAATAGCGTTCTTTGAAGGGGAATTCACTGTGATGGGTGATTATTGGTGCAAAAATTGGGAAATGGCCTCGTTCATATGTGACACCATGGCAGGATTTGGTAATCCCCTGATGGGAGAGCAAATGAGGATGAAGTAATCGTGGAAGTACTTCTCGGCGCCAAGCTTATTGTTGATTGTTTCATGGTCAACCAAATCGCGGTTAACCAAACCTTGCTCCTCTGTCAGTATGTTCGGTGACCGTTACCGAGATCAAAAGCCTATTTTCTTTTACTTCTGGTAGGCAACATGATTCATGAAGATCATTGATCGACAGGTCTTTCGCAGTGGAATTTAGCCAAGAAAACGACAGAAAGTTAATGAATAATTCGTGAAGATAACGGGTTAAAAAAAAGTCATGATGCATATGAGTTGTCGTGACCCACTTGTTGCGACTCTCTTCCGGCTTCATCATCAATGATGGGAATTTTTTTTTTTTGAAACCTATAGAAACAAAAATAGAAATCGTGACATTTCTCATTATTCTTCAATTTTCTTCTTCTTTTTTTTTAAAAAAAAAAAAAAATTGGTAAACCGATTTTTCTTTCGTTATTTTCCATTGCCAAGCAAAAGAAAAGATCCAGAGCAAACTTGGCCTGCCAGTGGATTAGCACAGGATCCGACCAAACCTTGACCCAATCTTACCCTATCGCAGAACCCGACCCAATCTTTAAAACCATGTTTTCCACGCGCGCACATGGTGAGAGACGCTGGACCCTGCTAACGGTCTAACCGGTTCCCCCTCTCACTTACCGGCTCCAATCAGGAAAAAGACGAGAATTCTTCGGGTAATTGGATTCAAATAGCAGTTCAGTTCAGGTCAGACCCGACCAAATGACAGATCCACTCACTTACATAGTGGACCTAAAAAATATCAGTACAGTGCCAAACATTCATGTCAACGTAGACAACATTCACAGGCACGCCGCCAGCTTACAACAAGAAGAATTAATAATTTCGATCCATTTGTACGTGCCCCGACTGAAATGCCAACCCACAGGGTTTTTAGCCAAAGTGGTGTCCCAAATCTGCATTACCACGTACGGAACAATTCTTTTGAAAATAATAATAATAAAAAAGAATAATAGGAAATCCAATACAAAGCTGAAATCTAAAGCCTGTCATTTCTTAAACCATGCTTGAAATAAGCACTGGATTGATCTTAGAATCTGAAACTAAAGCCATCATTCCCTGGCTGGTGCCAACCACAACCTAATCAATCCAGTGCTCAACTAAAGTAGTCGGACAACAGCATATGCAACGACAAATATTATCCACAAGAGAGTGGACTAGATAGAAGATTAACCAATCGTCAAACAAACGATCCAAAATAAAAGTAACAGAGCAATAACAACAGCAAAGAAAGCACCGGACATATCACCTACCACATATTATTATGGAGACCCTTCCCCCCCCACCTTTTTGTCTCATCAAACTTCGTTCTCATATTGCTGATACATCTTAAGCAGCTGAGCACAGCCTGACAAGGGGATGTCCTTTTGGAAGCCCAGGGAGTTTGCAAATCTTTTGTCTGATGCAATGCCATTGTTGTGAGTGAGGAACACAGAAGCCCTCTCCCGCCCTTCAAGGATCTTATCACAACCCTTCACCGGACTGCTAACAAGCACGGACTCGCAGTTCTCACGCTCATGCTCATCCGCAACAAGGATATTGTAGGTGCCAGTGTGGTCGGTCACGCCATCAAAGCTGCATACCTTTGCACCGGTCATTCTAGATCGGCATTCTACTCTCACCTTTGCACCTGCAGATCATCCATGAAATTTTGAAAAACATAAAAAGAAGATAATTACATTTGCCCTTTATAACTATTCATCAAAAAATGCAAATTTTTCACACCAACACAATTACTGCAGTTTATTTAAGAGAAAACTAACCATTCATCTGAGGTGGGATTTTATCCCAGAATACGAGTCAAATTCTGAAAGCTGACTGCTAGAGCAAGTTTAAGTTACCCAAACCTTCAAATTGCCCAAGATTTATGTTGTACATCAAAATTCATGTAAGCGTGCGGCTAAACTTGGTTGTACTCTTTTGCTACCTTAAAATACAATGCATTGATCTCTCTACTTTTCCTGTTTATGTACTTACAAATGAAAGATAAATTGAGATAATGCCCACATCTATTCTATGTCCCGCATTTCCCAACCAGCAAAAATCTTATTCTAATTCATGCTTCTATGCTTGCTTGGCTTACATGCCATATGAAATTGTGCACGACTTCTTCAACATGGGGATGCCATCCAGATTCCAGCAATTGCTATGAAACAGACACAAGATCTAACTCTGACCTAATTTAAGTCAATGTGGACAACATATGAAGATAATTTGCGCCTCTGTTAATGCAATTTATACACACTGAATATTTCCAAAAGATTACGAACAGCTTAGAATGTTTTCTAGATCAAGACATTGGAGTATATATGGTTGAGGATTTTGCAAGGAGATGCGGTCACTTTTTCAATTTGCAGATTTTTGATATTTATTCCCTATTTTTGCAGATTTGCTTCAAGTTTTTGAGGCCAGGACAAAATTGCCTCCAATACTTCAATGTAGCTCACCAACCACAAAGTTAGTCTAAGTTGCACAAATTCTCAATGAAATTTGCACCAATTGCAATAGATTTTAGAATATAGTAACAAAACACTAACATAGATCATGTGCAAATTTGTCATCTACTGGTTTATTGTGCTCTAACAGGTTCTAATACTAATTGTTTATTCTACATGTTCATTATTGATGAATTTATAATGTGTTTTATATTCATATTCTTTTATGAAAACCCTATCTAAAATTTGCATAGAAGGTATTAAAAACTTGTGCAAGTTATCAAAATGCCAACATGACAATGCAAAACAATCCAACGTGGAAATGCTAGGACACCCTTCCACACTAGCTCACCAACCCACAATGTTGGTTCAGGTTACACAAATTATGAGTGGAATTAGCACAAATTTGTAAATAGCAGATTTTAGAATATGATCAATACAATTGATCCCAAGCAAGATTGTCAATATGTTAGATTTATATCCTCCTCATTTTTTTTTTGCTCTAACAAGTTGCAATATTACTTGTTTATCCATATCTTTATTATTGATCAATTTTATAAACTTGTTGTCATACTAGGTGTGTTTTCAATCATGTCCATTTGTAAACAATGTTCAGAACCTGTATAAAAAATAGTAAAAACTTGTGCAAGTTTTCATCATGCAAGCATAGTAAGGCCAAAATATCCAACCTCGAAGGGCAGGAGACGATATTGTCCAAATTTCAAAAATTTATGGAACCTGTGAAAAGATAAAATGATGTTGAATTCGCAAAATAAAAAAAAGTACAATTTTCTTGCAAAACCCTCTATATAGTATTGTTGGGGAGAATCCTGTTTTGGCCAAGGATACGAGGCCCAAGTCAATAAGTCCGGTCGGCCGGTTCAGATACATGTCCACTGACCATTTATCGGACTAGGTTTGTATGTCAACCGATCATTTATCGGATTTGATCCTCAATCGGCTAATAATTCCCTCCCGGCTCCGAAATTCTTGGACATTTGTGACCCGATCGCATGCTCGATGCATGGTGTTGCTGCATCAACTCCTGGACTGGGGTTGGCTGGTTGTGCTGGAGCGCTCCTCTCCCGGGTGAACCTGCAACAAAGTTTCCAAGGGCACCGGTGGTGTTTCGACGGGGGACCCTCCGATGCCTAAGTTAGAGGGAGGTTGAAGGCAACATAATGGAGGAACCAACGAAAGAACAGCATATGGAGAGGGAAGAGTCATTCTACCTTCAAACGGGGTCCCCCGAGTACTTTATATAGGCGTGGAACAGTCCAAAATCCATTAAGGGAGAGGCTGAGAAAGACCGGTCTACTCCTAGGAGAATCTGGAGAGTGGCCACGTGGCGCGCAGATACGGCGACATCGTGGAAGTAGTGGAGCAGGGCTATTGGGATGACAGGATCCCGCAGTAACAAAAAGGTTCTTCTGGAATTCCCTGGATGCTAAGGCATGCTTGTCGGACGTCGATTGAGGGAAAGCCAGTCAGCCGAACCAAAGGCCAAACCTCTGAAGGGGAGCGACGGACCGGACCCCAGTAGGAGAGGGTCGTTCGGACCTCTGCTCCGGTGGGTCGGACCTCTGCTCCGGTGGGTCGGACCTCTGAAGGAGAGCCATGGGTCGGACCACAGCAGGAGAGGGTCGGACCTCTGCTCCGGTGGGTCAGACCTCTGAAGGAGAGCCATGGGTCGGACCATAGCAGGAGAGGGTCGTTCGGACCTCTGCTCCGGTAGATCGGACCTCTGAAGGAGTAGCAGTCGGAACCTTGAAGGAGTGGCTCGGTCGGACCACAAGAATGGGCCGGTTCTGGCTAAGGGTGAGCCATCGAGGTACAACAGTTGTCCCCCTTGTCCTTGTGCTTCGAGCGAGCCCGTAGGCTCGAAGGGCGAGGGCATTAAATGGCAGTAAATGCATCAGTCTTTCAGACGATGGAGAATCCGATTCGGCGTGCTGCGACCGGCCACCTTCTGCTCCGATATTTGCTCCTGGACAGGTGTCAGCATCAGGTTGGCGAAGATAGGGGGAGCAGTTATTGCTGGTACGGCGCATAACAGCTACCCGTTTTAATTCCTGACGCGACGTGGGGCATGTGGCTTCATCAGAGCGGTTGGTGCACTTCCTGGAGTGATCCATCCACCGTTGCTTCGACAGTCACGCAGATCGCAGCCGGATATGATCCGGCGCATCCCCTCGAATTCTCATCCAACTCAAAAACCGCGGTGCCAGCCGTCGGGTCGTGGCACGTGGGGGAAGGCGTTGGGAAGCTATCCCTGGGCGCCTATAAAAAGGGGGGTAGCAGCACCCAGAAGAAGCCTTCCACCGTGCTTGCGCTTGAAGAGAAGGCAGCCCCCTCCCTCCTTCCGTTGCTTTAGCCCCTCTTAGAGAACCAGGGAACTAGGTTAGTTCCGTCTCCACCTTCCTCCGTCTTCTTCCTTTTCTGCAACTCCCTTTAGAATGGCTTCTAGGAGTCAGAGTTTGGCTCGTGGACATAGAGAGCTCGGTCCTTTCGACATCCCTTCGACCATGACCTGAGAGAGGGTCGAAAATCTTAGGACTGTGTATAGCATTCCCTCCACCCTACATCTGACCGTCCCCAGTCACGAGGGTAGAGTGAACGGACCTTTAAACCTAGGAGCTCTCCCTCTGTATGAAGACCACCTAAAGGCCGGCCTTCGTTTCCCGATCCACAGTTTCTTTATCCAGGTCTTCAACACGTATAGAACTACTCCTTCCCAGCTGACCTCGAATAGCATTCGGGTTCTCTGTGGCTTCGTGGTTTTATGCCGGGAGGCCAACATCGAGCCAAGGGTGTCCTTGTTTTCAAATTTCTTGTTGAAGCAGAACTTCCGGAGTCAGGAGTGGTGGATGTTCAGTCCACGCCCTAGCCAGAAGATACTAGGGGGGCTTCCGTCCGCCATTCACGGATGGAAGTCCCGATACTTTTTTGTAGATAGTTTAGAACCGTAGGGCTTCGAGATGGCATGGACAAAGCCTAGGCTAAACGCTTTGAACGGGAGGAAGGTCTCAAGGGCCGATGAGGCCGACTTCCATAAACTGGATGACGAGGACCCGAAGTTCGTCGGCTTCATGCTCCATGATGGGAGTCTTCATCAGGCTGGACTCAGCTGGCACCTGACATTGGGTAGGACGAGAGCCGTAGAGAGAGAGACCCACTACTTTATCTTCTGTCGGCTTTGCAACCATATCTTACTTCAATTGTGTTTGTTGACAAGTGGCAAAATGAAGCCGGATCGGGCGACCCTTTCGGCGTGATCTGCACGGCGGAGGGCCGTCCGCATTGCAGAACCGACCCCGTGGGAGCCGAAGAAGCGGGCAGCAAAGCCGGCACCCGAGAGGCCGAAGAGACAACGGACGGTAGAAACGTCCGCCACGGTGGTGTCGATTGGGTCGGAGGATGATGTGCCACTGGCCGATCGCCGAAGGGCAATGGCGTCCGAACGGTCCTCCTCGGTCGGGCAGTCGGTCGCCCGGGCGGAGGAGAGGCTTCCGACACCGACCGAGGTGGACACGGCTCCTCCGTTTGCGCCGTTGGAGCTGACTGAGGTGGCCTCCCCGACAGTCAGGGGAACTCATGCAGAGGGGCCGTCGGCCGTTGATGAGAGGGCCGATGGTGCTTGTGATGAGGAGCGCCAGAAGTGGCGCGATGCTGAGAAGGCCAAAGAATTGCTTCAGAGGGCCGCCCCTGACGATGACGGGCGATCGGTGAATGAGGCCTCTAGGAGTTCCCTCCATCTTCTAGGGCTAAGTGTCACATTTCGTTTCTCCACTCCGAATTCACCGGTTGCAACTTTCTAACTGTCTGTCGGCAGCTTGTCAAAGATACCCTGCTGATGGACGGTGGCCTGGGCGAGCTGCTCTATCTGAAAGAGCACTTGACCAAGAGGGCCGAAGCGGCAGAGGTGGCGAGGGACAAGGCTTGGGCGGTGCTGACGACCTCCAGAGAGGACGTACTCGGCTTAAGGGCCGTAGCAGAAGAGGTGTCCACCCTGCGGGCCGAGTCGGAGGCCCAGAAGAGGCAGCTTGAAGTCTTGCTGACCCGGGAGGCAGACCGGGAGGCTAGCTTAAAGAATAAGAAGAAGAAGATCAAAGGCTCTAACTCGTCGGCTGGCCGTCGAGGAGGGATGCTTGACCGAATGTGAGACCTGCTCACAAGGCCACCAGGCGGTGGCGGAGAGGTACAAGGGCCTGTTGAAGACGGCCTAAGAGTTACTGAAGACGGTCGCTGAAAAGGCCGTTGCAAATTATAAAGCCTCCGAGGACTTTACCGAGGAGATGAATGAAGCCGGGACTGTCGGCTTCAACTACGGGTATGACGAATGTCTGAGGAAGGTCAGTGCAGCCTTTCCCGACCTCGACTTATCATTTCTTCAGCCGCCGAAGCCGGCGGAAGAGGACTTGGAGGCGGCGGATCCGACTGCCGGAGCGACCGATGCTCCAGTGGAGGCCGTCGTAGAAGTGGCCAGACCGAACGCCTAAGTTGGAGCCGAAGTAGAGTTAGTCGAAGGGGCCAAGGGGACCGAAGCGGCTCTTGCCAGTGTACCTCCTGAGGGTCAGACCTAGTCGTTTGTAAAGGTCTGACCTTCAATTTTGTAAAGAAACTTTTTTGGAACTAATGAAGAACCTTTTTCATAATGCCTTATTTTCATATCTTTGTTGCCGACTGACTAAAGTGACCAAACTCACTTTTCTTTGAAATTTCACTAAGTGTGGACTAGTTGGCCAATCTGAGCGGACAGTCGGACCTCCAGGGTGAGCATCGAGTAGTGGCTCAGGCCGAACTAGATTCCCTTAGGATTTCCGCTCTAAGTATTGGTCCGTCGGCTTGTCTGGAACAGAAGCAATCAAAGTAGCGGTCGGACTATAGCTCAGGCCAGAGCAACGAACTTAGAAATTTCAACCTAAGTGTTGGTCCGTCGGCTTGTCCGAACTTGGTAGTTGAGGCAGCGATCGGACTGTAGCTCAGGCCGGAGCAACGAGATTAGAAATTTTAACCTAAGTGTTAGTCCGTCGGCTTGTCCAGACCCAGTAGTTGAGGCAGCGATCGGACTGTAGCTCAGGCCGGAGCAACGAGCTTAGAAATTTCAACCTAAGTGCTGGTCTGTCGGCTTGTCCGGACCCAGAAGTAGTTGAGGCAGCGGTCGGACTGTAGCTCAGGCCGAAGCAACGAGCTTAGGAATTTCAACCTAAGTGTTGGTCCGTCGGCTTGTCCGGACCTAAAAGTAGTGGAGGCAGCAGTTGGACTGTAGCTCAGGTCGGAGCAACGAGCTTAAGAATTTCAACCTAAGTGTTGGTCCGTCGGCTTGTCCGGACCTGGAAGTAGTTGAGGCAGCGGTCGGACTGTAGCTCAGGCCGGAGCAACGAGCTTAGGAATTTCAACCTAAGTGTTGGTCCGTCGGTTTGTCCGAACCTGGAAGTAGTTGAGGCAACGGTCGGACTGTAGCTCAGGCCGAAGCAGCGAGCTTAGGAATTTTAACCTAAGTGTTGGTCCATCGGCTTGTCCGGACCTGGAAGTAGTTGAGGCAGCGGTCGGACTGTAGCTCAGGCCGGAGCAACGAGCTTAGGAATTTTAACCTAAGTATTGGTCCATCGGCTTGTCCGAACTGGGCTGCCCTAGAGCCTTTGCCGACCGAAGTCGGACTTTCGGAAGTGGGCTGCCCTAGAGCCTCTGCCGACCGGAGTCGGACTTTCGAAAGTGGGCTGCCCTAGAGCCTCTGCCGACCGGAGTCGGACTTTCAGAAGTGCTTCGTAGAAGAATTATGAACTTTATTGATAATACTTGCGGAGGTTGTCTACATTCCATGGACGCGCCATCCGTCGTCCGTCCAAATATTCAAGTCGGTAGGTGCCGGCTCGAACCACTTCAACGACTCGATAAGGTCCTTCCTAATTTGGAAAAAGCTTGCCTTGCTCGATCGGCCTCGAAATTTCCGTCCTCCGCAAGACCAAGTCTCCGACTTGGAAAGCTCGCGCCTTGACTTGCGAGTTGTAATATTTCGCCATCTTCTGACGGTAGACCGCCATCTTCATGCTTGTTCGAAGTCTAGTTTCTTCGAGCAAGTCCAGGTCAGCCCTTCGCTGTTCGGAGTTGGCCGGTTGTAGTGGTCGATCCGTAGAGATTGAAGAGAGGTCTCAACAGGGATGACGACTTCGCTTCCATAAGTGAGGTTGAATGGGGTTTCGCCGGTTGACGTTTTGGCGGTCGTCCGATATGCCCATAATACTGAGTGGAGTTCCTCCGCCCAAAGCCCCTTAGCCTCATTCAGTCGGGTCTTCAGCCCATGCAAGATTGTCCGATTGGTGACTTCAGCCTCTCCATTGCACTGAGGGTGGCCGACCGACGTGAGTCAGTAAGAGATATGATATTACTGACAAAAATCTTGAAACTTAGAGTTATCCAACTGTCTTCCATTGACAGTAATAATCGTCTGGAGAATGCCGAACCGAAAGATGATGTTATTCCGGACGAAGTTCTCCACCTTGACCTCTGTTATCTGTGCTAGTGGTTCGACCTCCACCCACTTGGTGCAGTCGATGGCCACAAGCAAAAATTTCCGTTGCCCGGACATCGGGAGAAAGGATCCCAAGATATCCATCCCCCACTGTGCGAATGGCCATGGGGCAGTGATCGGAGTCAGCTCACTGGCAGGCCTCCTTTGAATAATTGAGTACCTTTGACACGCGTCGCACCTTCGGACAAAGTCCGACACGTCCTTCTGAATGGTAGGCCAGTAGTACCCTTGTCGGATGATCTTGTAAGCTAAGGATCTTCCTCCGAGGTGGACGCCGCAGATGCCTTCATGGACTTCTCTGAGTGCATAGTCGGCGTCTGTCGACCCCAAACATTTCAACAGCGGTTGTGAGAATGACCGCTTATACAGGACGCCGTTAAGGACGACGTACTTAGAGGCCGTTAAGCGCACTCGCTTGGCCTCCGTCAGATCTTCCGGAAGAGTTCCCTTAGTCAGGAAAGCAAGGATCGGATCCATCCAAGAAGTTTCTTGTTCCACCTGGTGGACTTCGGTCGGCTCTTCCATAATACTTGGGTGCTGCAGATGCTCCACAAAAGTTCGGTCGAAAGTGCTGATGGCAGCCGTAGCCAATCTTGACAGAGCGTCCGCCCGAGAGTTTTGCAGACAAGGTACGTGTAGGATTTCAAAAAATATGAGCCGAGAGATAAGGTTTTGTACCTTGTTTAAGTATTTTGCCCGGGTTGGATCCCTCGCTTCAAATTCCCCCTTTACTTGATTAACCACCAGTTGGGAGTCGGAGAAGACTCTGAGTCGGGTGACACCCAGTTCATTGGTGATTCGTAGCCCCGCGAGGAGGGCTTCATACTTCGCCTGATTGTTTGACACCTGAAATAAAAAATGTAATGCATACACCAGGCTCCCTCCGTCCGGGTCGGCCAGGATCAGTCCGGTCCCGTAGCCCGCAAGGTTGGACGCTCCGTCCACATGGAGGGTCCAGGATGGTTCGGCTTCGTAGATGGCATCAGCTTCAGGTGCTTTGACCATTTGAGGAGGTGTCTCCTGTCTCCATGTACATTCTGCAATGAAGTCAGCAATTACCTGAACCTTCAAGGCAAATCGTGGCTGGAAAGAGATGTCGAATTCGCCTAGCTTGACAACCCACTTGGCGAGCCGACCAGATGTGTCTGGGCTCCGAAGGATTGCCTTGAGGGGTTGGTCGGTCATCACCACAATCGGATGTGCCTGGAAATACGGTCGGAGCCGCTTGGTGGACGTGACCAAAGAATATATCAACTTTTGCATCTTGAGGTACCTTGTTTCGGCGTCGTGGAGAACTTTGTTGATATAATAGATAGGCTTCTGCTGTCCATCTTCTCCGACTCGCACGAGGACGGCGCCGATCGCTTCGTCCGACGCCGAAAGATAGAGGTACAAAGATTCCCCCTCCGTCGGCTTGGCTAGCAATTGAGGGTTTTTCAAGTACATTAGGGCTTCGAAAGCCGACCGACATTCGTCAGTCCAAACAAAACTTTCCGACCGGTGCAGGGTTTTGAAGAATGGCAGAGACTTTTCAGCCAAACGGGAAATGAAACGGCTGAGAGAGGCAATTCGGCCGGTGAGCTCCTGCACCTACTTTTTGTTGGTTGGATGTGCCATCTCAATGTAGGCCTTTATCTTGTCGGGGTTCACTTCAATTCCCCTCTGCGTGACCAAAAAACCAAGGAACTTGCCGGAGGTTACCCCAAAAATACACTTCGTGAGGTTCAGCTTCATCCGATGGCGCCTGAGTGCGTCAAAGGATTCCCGCAAGTTCCTGATGTAGTCGGCCTTATGGAGACTCTTCACTATCATGTCATCCACATAGGCCTCCATGTTCCTGCCCAACTGACCTTCAAACACTCGGTTGATCAGCCTTTAAAAAGTGGCACCGGCATTCTTCAAGCCGAAGAGCATCATCCGATAGCAGTACAGACCCTTGTCGGTGACAAAGACGGTCTTCTCCTTATCTTTCGGATACATCTTGATTTGGTTGTAGCCGGAGAAAGTGTCCATAAAGCTGAGAAGCTGGTGGCCGACTGTGGCATCCACCAGCTGATCAATCTTGGACACTGGAAAGCTGTCCTTCGGACAAGCCTTGTTGAGGTCGGTGTAATCTACACAGATCCTCCACTTCCCGTTGGCCTTTTTCACCGTAACCACATTCGCTAGCCACTCAGGGTAGTGGACTTCCCTGATGAAGCCAGCGTCACAGAGCTTCCTCACTTCCTCATCGATGGCTTTATGCCTTTCAATGGCAAAGCTTGTCTTCTTCTGTCGGACAGGTTGGTAGGTCGGATCCACCTTGAACTGGTGAGTGATGACCTCCGACAGTATTCCGGGCATGTCCGACGCCGACCAAGCAAAGACGTCGGCGTTAGAAGCCGATCAGTTCTGACTTAATGTCTTCGCTGAGTGAACCTCCTATCTGAAGGACTTTGGTGGGATCATCCTCTCGAAGGGGAACAAACAGAATCTTTTCTTCCGGCTGACCAAGGCCATCGGCCTCAGCCCTTGGGTCAAATTGCTCCAGAGTGGGACAGCCTTCTGACTGTTGGTTCAGAATGGTCAAACACTGTCTGGCCATCCGACGGTCTCCCCTCATCACTCCGACCCCGCTCCTGGTCGGAAATTTTGCTAACAAATGATAAGTGGATACAATGGCTTTGAATTTGTTAAGGGCTGGTCGGTCCAGGATAGCATTGTAAGGCGAGGTCGTCCGAACGACCACAAAGTTGATAGGGAGGGTTTTCTGGAAAGACTCCGTCCCGATCGTCACAGGAAGAACTATCTCCCCTTCTACTCCGACGGAGTTACCCCCGAAGCCTGTCAGCGGCGCAGGGGATTCCTACAGCATGGACCTGGACAAATCCATTCTCACAAAAGCATCGTACAGCAACACCTCTGTTGAGCTTCCATTATCTATAAGTATTCTCCTTACATCGTAGTTGGCAATCACTGCCGACACGACTATAGGGTCATTTTCAAAAACATGAGTCTCCAGAAGATCTTCATCAGAGAAGGTGATCGCATTGGAGCCCCTGGACCTTTTAGCAACATCGGGCCCGTCCTCGTAACTTCCTCCAGACCGCCGATGCAACATGCCGACATCCCCACCGGTCGACCTCTGATTGGGGAGCTCCGTCTCCTCCGGAGGGTTTCTGGTGTTTGATGCTTCGGCCCGATCCCGATGGGGTCGGACGTACTTACGCAGGTACCCCCTCCGGATGAGGTCCTCAATGGCGTCTTTCAGCTGCATGAACTCTTCAGTACTGTGCCCGTGGTCCTTATGGAACCTACAGAATTTATCTTTATTTCTTTGGGCAGGAGGGCCCCTCATCGACCGAGGCCTTTACAGAAAGGTCTTGTTCTCGATCTCCAGAAGGATCTTCTCTCTTGGCAGGAACAGAGGCGCATAAATCTCGAACCTCCGGGGAAAATCCCTCGACTTCGGACTTCGGCGTTGGGCCGACCGCCGACTATCACTCGGAGGTCGGACTTCAGGAGCCTTATCGCTCTGCTTCTTGGGGGTCAGCCTTCCCTCTGCTTGACGTCGGCCGGTCACTTGCTCTTCTGCCAGGACGTACTTCTGCGCTCTGGCCAGGAGTTCGCTGTAGCTTGTCGAAAGTTTCTTGTCCAAGGAGAAAGTCAGCCTAGACGAGCGGAGCCCTCGCTTGAAGGCCGACATGACCACAGCTTCATTCAAGTCCGGGACTTCCATGGCCGCTAAGTTGAAACAGGCCATGAAATTCCAAAGAGTCTCTCCCTCCTTTTGCCGCACGAGGAAGAGGCAGTCGATATTCCTCGAGGTCCGACTGCAGGTCCTGAAATGGAAAAGAAAAAATGATTCGAGTTGAGAAAATGAGTGGATCGTACCTGGCCGGATGGTGGAGAACCGCATCCGGGCGATCTTCTTAAGGGAGGCGGGGAAGACGATGCATTGGAGGGCGTCAGAGGCGCCTTGTACCATCATATGGGCTTTGTATGTGCCCAGATGGTCCATCAAGTCGGTGGTACCATCGTAGGGGTTCACCTACGGAATCTTGAAGTGGCGGGGAATCGTCTCCGCCAGAATCTCGTCAGAGAATGGGGGACAGGAGTCGTATACCTGTCCCCCTTCGACCTTTTGCCGGAAGGCAATTTCGGCAATGCGCTCCTCCATGCGCATGATCTTGCTAGCATAGTCCCTCGGGGGTTCGGTAGCAGGCCGACCGCCGGCCGAGACGGATTCGATGCAGGAAGGCGAAGCAGACCTTGCCCTTTTGCCATCAGCGCGATCGCCCAATGACCTCCGGGGCTCCGCGGTGACGCGAGAACAATGCTGAGGGACCTCCGGCCGTCGGCTTTCCTCAGCAGCAGTTGGAGGATTGGTGCAGGAAACAGCTGGTAATTGCTGCCGGTTGTCGATTATTTTCTGGAGACGTTGAACTGCAGTAGTAAGCGTTTCGATGTGGTTCACTAACATCTGGAACTGCTGCAACCCCAGTGTAATGGTAGGTTCAGCGGCAGCAACGGCGATGGCAGCGATATCATTTTCCCTGGAAGGTTCCTCAGACCTGGAAGGGGAGATACCTCTTCTGGCAGTGGCGTTTGGAGCTCTTCCCTTAGCCATTTTGTAGCATGGGTAATGGATTCCTCCTTTTAGAGAAGGGAACACGAGCCCCTTCCTCTAGCGCCAATCTGTTACTGCGTCAACTCCTGGACCGGGGTCGGCTGGATGTGCTGGAGTGCTCCTCTCCCGGGTGAACCTGCAACAAAGTCCCCAAGGGCGTCGGTGGTGTTCCGGCGGGGGACCCTCCAATGCCTAAGTTAGCAGGAGGTTGAAGGCAACAGAATGGAAGAACCAACAAAAGAACAGCGTATGGAGAGGGAAGAGTCGTTCTACCTTTAAACGGGATCCCCCGAGTACCTTATATAGGCGCGAAACAGTCCAAAATCCGTTAGGAGAGAGGCTGAGAAAGACCGTTCTGCCCCTAGGAGAATCTGGAGAGTGGTCACGTGGCGCGCAGATACGGCAACATCGTGGAAGTAGAGCAGGGCTATTGGGATGGCAGGATCCCGTAGTAACAGAAAGGTGCTTCTGGAATTCCCTGGATGCTAAGGCATGCTTGTCGGACGTCGGCCGAGGAAAAGCCGGTCGGCCAGACCAAAGGCCAACCCTCTGAAGGGGAGCGACGGGCCGGACCCCAGCAGGAGAGGATCGTTCGGACCTCTGCTCCGATGGATCGGACCTCTGAAGGAGAGCCATGGGTCGGACCACAGCAGGAGAGGGTCATTCGGACCTCTGCTCCGGTGGGTCGGACCTCTGAAGGAGAGCCATGGGTCGGACCACAGCAGGAGAGGGTCGTTCGGACCTCTGCTCCGGTGGGTTGAACCTCTGAAGGAGTAGCAGTCGGAGCCTTGAAGGAGTGGCCCGGTCGGACCGCAAGAATGGGCCGGTTCTGGCTGAGGGTGAGCCGTCGAGGTACAACATGTGGTCCCATTATTCGAATGACCCCTCACTAGAGAAACTAGTGCCTTCCCCAATTAGTTGAACCTAGCTAAGTGCTAATCGCCGATCATCTTCGTCTGAGTCAACCTCAGTGGTGATGGATGCTTCCTCAACTGATCCTTCGAGGGCTATTAGCATATGCTTGCCAATTAGGACAATCCGATCAAGCATCGTCTAGTCGACCATTCCTCGACTTTGATAAAAATGCTAGGATCGGCCCTTGATCCTTGTATATGATAGCGAACAGATCCTCAGAAAATATTCCCACTTACCGTCCGAAAGTTAGCACAACCAATGCTTACCTCCATCCTCCAGATTGCATGACCAAAGATCACATCACGCTTCACGATAGCTAATCACCGGCATATCTTTGTAATTAAAGAGAGCATGATAGTGATCAATGTCATCATTAAGAAACATGGCTGATTCCGTATAAAGAATAAAATTCCAATTAAAGAAGGCGGACATTCTGTACAAACAGGGAGATTCCTGACAGCCCCGCGTGATAGGATTTCTCATCTTGTCACCTCTCACTAAATTTCCTAGAATCTCTTTATCCCCAAAATACCCCTCTATCTCTTGCCTATAAAAAGGAATCCCATAGAAGCCTCCAAAGTATGCCAAAACTCTATCTTATGCCCCTCATACTGTCAGACTAAAAATCTGACTTGAATGTCGGATGATCCTCACTGAAACACCTTCCAACCAGGCTTTTTTTGCAGGTCCAGCCTCTTGAAGACCCTCTCTTGCTATTAGCTCTAACATCTCGACAGATTTCGGTACCAACAAATATAATCTAGACACCATTATGTTATCATTAAATAACTAATAACTATTTATTAAATTAACTTTAATCTAAATAGGCCTGGTTTTTAACTTGAAAGCCCGAATTAGTCCAGCCACATTGCGCTGGAATTTTTTTTTTAAATAATATAAAAAACTTAATTACCAAAATAAGTGATCCATAATATATTTACGGACTTAGGTGGCACGTGGCAAAAGACGGGGTAATTCGGGAAAAAAAATTTGACACGTCGGATGGACGGGTTACATCGCCTGAATTTGTCTTTTGAAAAGATGAATTCGACTGAGAATTCATCTTTTCAAAAGACAAATTCAAGCTCAGCACGCCACCCTTCTCGGAAACCGGCCACCACTCTGCGAGCTCACCACGTGGACTGGGTTTTCTGAATTCGTCTTTCGAAAAGACGAATTCGAATGAGAATTTGTCTTTTCGAAAGACAAATTTAGGCAGTAGACCCCCCCCCGATCTGTTCTTCTTCTTCGCGTTGTCTTCTTCTCTTCTTCTTCACGTTGTCTCCCCCCCGACCCATCTTCGCACTCTCTCTCCCCCCGGCCCCATCTTCGCGTTGTCCTCTCCTTACTGGCCCCATCCTTGGTCCCATTTTTAGATTTTTAGTTTGTTTATCTCTAATCCGAGTCCATTTTATTTTTTATATTTGTTTATATCCGGTCCGGCCCCATCCTCTTTTATTTTGGTTTGGTTTTATTTTGGTCAGGTCTGGTTTAATTTTTTTGGTTCTTCGACGATCTCCGATCCATTAAAGGTATGATTTTTATTTTTCCTCCTCTCTATTATATATATACATCTTTTGATAAATAAAATTGATATTATTTAAAAATTTGTTTGTTTGTTGCTTGATCTGTTCGAAGGGATCTGGTTCAAGTGCAGGAAAGAAGTCCAAGAATATTCGTAAATATATTTTCTTCTAGGTAATTACTATATTTCTTTTGTTATTATAATTTTTTTGAATATTATTATTATATTGTTTGTTTGGTATGAAATTTAGAATAATTAATAGGATAATTTTAGAAATTTATGATGTAATGATATGCTGTTTTTGTTATAATATAATTATAATTATATATTTTTGTTTATATTTATATAATATGTAATTGATAATTGTATAATTATAATTGTATTGATAATGATTAATTAAATTAAAAATATATATATTATAAATAAATGTATTGATATTATAATTGTAATATAATTATTCTAATTATTAAGATTTTAATATTTCGTATTATAATATAATTGTAATTGTATTGATGATGATTAATCAAATAAAAAAGTATATATTATAAATTAATGTATTGATATTATATTTATAATATCATTATTCTAATTATTAAGATTTTATTATTTAGTATTATGATATAATTGTAATTGTATTGATAATGATTAATTAAATAAAAAAGTATATATTATAAATAAATGTATTGATATTATATTATAAATAAATGTATTGATATTTAATTAATCATTATCAATACAATTATAATTATACAATTATCAATTACATATTATATAAATATAAATAAAAATATATAATTACAATTATATTATAACAAAAACAGCATATCATTACATCATAAATTTCTAAAATTATCCTACTAATTATTCTAAATTTCATACCAAACAAGCAACATAATAATAATATTCAAAAAAATTATAATAATAAAAGAAATATAGTAATTACCTAGAAGAAAATATATTTACGAATATTCTTGGACTTCTTTCCTGCACTTGAACCGGATCCCTTTGAACAGATCTAGCAACAAACAAACAAAATTTTTAAATAATATCAATTTTATTTATGAAAATATGTATATATATATCATGGAGAGGAGGAAAAATAAAAATCATACCTTTAATGGATCGGAGACCGTCGAAGAACCAAAAAAATTAAATCGGATCGAACCAAAATAAAACCAAACCAAAATGAAAGGGGATGGGGCCGGACCGGATATAAACAAATATAAAAAATAAAATGGACCCGGATTAGAGATAAACAAACTAAAAATCTAAAAATGGGACCAAGGATGGGGCCGATAAGGGGGGACAACACGAAGATGGGATCGGGGGAGGGGGATGGGGCCGGGGGGGAAAGAGAGTGCGAAGAAGATGGGTCGGGAGGAGACAACGCGAAGAAGAAGAAGAGAAGAAGACAACGCGAAGAAGAACAGATCGGGGGGGTCTACTGCCTAAATTCGTCTTTTCGAAAGATGAATTCAGAAAATCCAGTCCACGTGGCGAGCTCGCATAGCGATGGTCGGTTTACGAGAAGGGTGGCGTGCTAAGCTTGAATTCATCTTTTGAAAAGATGAATTCTCAGTCGAATTCATCTTTTCAAAAGACGAATTCAGGCGATGTAACCCGTCCGTCCGACGTGTCAAATTTTTTTTCCCGAATTATCCCATCTTTTGCCACGTGCCACCTAAATCCATAAATATATTACGGATCATTTATTTTGATAATTAAGTTTTTTTTATATTATTTTTTAAAAAATTCGGAAAAAGTGTGGGTTTTTTTTTGAATAAAATAAAAAAAAACCCACACTTTTTCCAGTTTATTCCACTTTGTTCTGCAAAACACCAACTTTATCCCCGACAGGAGGACACTGGTGGTGCACATATTCCATCAAACCTGGATAGAATAATTACAAGAAAATTGTAGAGTAAGATAATCCCCCATTTATTTTCTCTCATTTATTCGACATAAATTTTAATTTTAGGCAATCAGATGCGGAAACTCGCCGAAAAAGAAGGGAATCGACGAGATAAATCGCCCCGGAAAGAAAGATCTGTTTCTAAGAGGACCCCAACCCGTTTCCCCTGCGTTTCTCACAAAACACTTCCCACATTACGATAGAAAAGCGTTCCCGTAGGATACGGCCGGCAGCCCGCCGATATCCGATGGCCGGAGTCCGAAACCAAGCGGCAGCAGTAGGGAGAAGAGGTGGCGGTGAGATCTTACCGGCGATGTAGGTGGTCTTGGGGGTCTCGAAGCCGGCCCGGCAAGTGTCGCAGAAGACGCGGCCCTCGACGACGAACCCCGTGTCGCCCGCCGCTTTCACGTCGCGCGCGCCGCTTACCGTCGCCGGGAGGAAGACCGCCACCACCATCGCCGCCACAGCCCATGCGACGAACGCCGGGACCTGCTGCTTCGCCATCGCCGGAAATGGTGATCGGAACCGTGAACGGAGGGCCGGTGAGGGGAGTCGAAAAGGGAAGGAAAGAGTAGGGGGAGAGCAAGGTTGCAACGAGTGGTTCCTACTTGTCGCGATACTGTGGTTACGGTCACCGAAAGTGAGGATATGCTTTCCGGGTTGGTACTTGGTAGTGGGAAGGTGACTTACGGGGAGGTGAGGGAACCGGGGAGGGCATCAATGATGATATCTGGCGTCGGTGGGGAATCACGTGAATGGAGGTGAAGGATGGGATAGCTTGACGCGTTCCAGAAACGAGTTGAACCGAGTGGAGACTCGGGGCAATTTGAACCGGGTCTCGAATGATTTCTTTGCCCTATTTGTTGCAGCTAAACCCCGGAAAAGAAAGTACCAGAGGCTTACTCCGATGAATCTGAGTAAACGGTGAACAAGCGCGCCGCCGATGGCACTTTTTACCGAGGTTTTGGAGATGCCCTTCATATACAAAGGAAATCTTTTAATTGGAGTTTATTTGGCGCGAGGATCTTCGGAAACTGAAGTTAGCAGAGCTTACGGGATAAATAGAGAGGAAAAAAAAAAATGATGGGGTTTTGCTGAACATAATTAACTTATTTTTTAAAGATCTTTTCTTATTGATTTTATAAATACCCCTCGTAGCTAAATTTTATTAATAGATAATCTCTTTTTATTAAATATAATATTTTTTATTGAGGTTAATTTCTTTATAGTATAGATAATAACATATTATAACAACTTTCTGTTATGACAGCTATATCATTTTTATTCATATCCCTTATTCGAATGTTTTTGGCCTACAACACATAAACTTTATTGATCAAGGGTGCTTTGGTACTTGGAAGTTAGCTATTTTAATCTATACTTACTTGAAAATCAACCATATCTAAGTAAGTTATTTGGATGCTCTATGCCGAAGAACAAACAACCAACTAACTTGCAAGGATACGAAGCCAACTAAATTGTAATTGTACATAGCTAGTCAACCATAGTCACTTGCCTTTGCATGTTTAGAATTGAGTCACTTGGCCGTTGCATCTTAGTCATCAATTGGATGCCTTAGTCAGCAAGTATGAGTAAATAGTATAATAGTTCCCCCCCCCCCCTTTCCTAGTTCCAAGGCACTCTGTCACCTTAAGAGAAGGGAGTAGTAATAATGATTTGTTTAGCCTCGAGCTCTACCAACCTCTTATTTCATGCTGATGATCATGAATGTCATCTCAAAAAGTTGCAAAAAAGTTATTTTGACATTTTGGTATCATAGTCATTATGATTGCAGGCTATCATGTCAAAGAGTCGGTTATTGATTACTAAAATAGTTAATAATTTTGGGGATCCGAATAACATTTTCTTAGCCATTTCAAGTTTACCACGTGTTGAATTATTGTTGGGGGTTTGCCATTCAAGCAAATCTAGCCAACGCGTCTTCATTAGATAGGTAGTGCAACGAAGAGACGAATGACTTCTTTGACCAAGACCATCCCACTTTTCATAATCTTGTGACTCTTTCATCATTTGAAGACTAGATCATTACCATTGCAATCGACTATATATAGGTGGTCTTCTTCCTCCTTAAGGCTTTTTTATTTGAACTCTGAATTTTTCATGCTTCCAAAGCTCCCTCTTAGAGTTTTTTTCAGGTCTTCTTCTTCTTCCAACACTTCCAAAGGTCGAATTCTTTTCTCTTATTGATTTTCTTTTCTTTTTTGCTAGTTTCTTGATCCTTTAGGGCTTAGGGATTGTTCCCCCGTAGGTTCTTCGTCCTTCCTCTTCTTTGATCTTAGTCCTTTAGAATGGTTCGGACTTTAGAAGTCTTTGTGAGGATTAGGCCTTCTCCCTTATAAGGGACTGCTTCACAGCCTCCCCAGGGGGATTCTCGATCTCAATGGATGGAGAGTCTAGACATCGAGGAGCTAGACCCGAGTTGGGTAAAGAATATCCTGACTGAGTTCAGAATAATTCAATTACGGAGTTACTATTGTATTACGCGGGACATCCAAGTCTATTTTCTCAATCTTGATGATCGAGTAATGCATGCCCCCTGGACACATTGCAATGTATGGAAAATTTCTTTGGACAATATTTCGCTTCCTACTTCATCCCTTCATAATTAGGGTTTTGAATTTGTATCGAGTAGTCCCAGCATAACTGGTGCTAAATTCTTTTCAGATAATCTACTCCTTTATCATCCTCTATCATGATCTCTAGGTTGATCTGAGGATTTCTCTTTTCTATCCCTCTTTATGATAAAGAGTCACCCAAAGACCAAAGGGTGGTGGTTTATTAGACCTTGCCATGGCTAAATCTTTATCAATGATCTTCCTTTCGCCATTCATGAGTGGAAGGAAAGATTCTTCTTTTTATCTTCTGACTATCCTTAAGCCTTTAACACTGAATGGAAGGAGCCTCAACTTTCTCCAAGTAATGATGAGAAAAATCTCAGAGCCGACAAGGTCAACTTTGAAAGACTTTTAGAAGTCTACATTTTGCTTAAGGAGCCACTGAAGGAGCAGAATCTTTTTGAAGCGAAGATTAGCATGGTGCCTTGCCTAGGTATAGTCCAAGTAACTTAGTAATAGTTTCTTTCCTTTTTGTAGCTTTTAAAATTTAACCAAGTATCTTACTCCTCTTTCTTCCTTTTGTAGAAATGAGACCCAACATTTAATTTATTCGGCAGGCAGTCCGAAAGAGACCTACCAGATGATTGGTGACTTCTCAAGCAACCCACCCAAAGAAGCTGCGCTTGGCACCAAGTTTGTCAAAGTTGGGTGGTTCTTGAACTCCAGCTATCGGTGCTCTAACTACTATAGAAATGGAGACAACAACCCCTATGATTTCTAGAACCAGTGAAGATTCATCATCGCAGAACCCTAGCCAACAGAGTCTTCAATGCCAGTGATTGCTTCTTCAAGGCAGTCGACGACCCCTGAGTAACTAGCCGCTCCTTTTGCCCCTTGAGCAAGCACCGACTAGGAGAAGGTGCCTCAGACTTCTTCATGGGCTAAGAAAACTACTCAGGCTATTGGAGAGCCCAAGTCCTTCATCGATCTCAACATTTATTCTGACGAGGTGGGGCTCCACAATCCCAAATTCGCTCGATGGTTGATGAAGGTAGATTATTTTTTCACTATTCTCATCCTGAAGGATTAGGAGGAGACTAAATCTCATCAGCTCCCAATCCTCATCTTGAAGGATTGGGAGGAGACTAAATATCATCGGCTAGATGAGATTAGCTCTTCATTATATCTGACTCTCCTGAAGAAGAATTTATTTTCTCTTGTTTTAGTCTTCTTTGTAGGATCAATGCCCCAACCAACTTTCTAAAAGGAAGCTCCCTCTCCATTTTGAATCCTTGGAGGCTCAATACTCAACATATAGATCCTTAAAGTATTTTCATTTGATTTTCAAGAAACTCATCATTCAATCCAAAGGATCCACTTTTCCTTGAGCTTGGTAGTGTATAAATAGCCCTCCAAATCTTATTTGACTATTGGTGACCGTTGGAGGAAAAAATATAGCCATTGGAGTCAAGTTGGGAAAGTTATGCACTTCAGAAAAATTAGCTATTACAGTCCAAGTATCAACACTTCATCTTCATGAGTCGACACCTTGAGTCGATACTTGGTTTTCTGAGTCGACACTTGTTCAAAAAAGTCTTTTAAAGCTTTCTGGAATGTACTGGTGAGTCGACACTTTATCTGGTGAGTCGATACCTTGAGTCGACACTTCAATCTATGAGTCGACACTTGACCAAACCTTTGAAATCATCACATTCTGTATCTTGTTTGGTCTCAGGCATTGAGTCGACACTTGGCTGCACCAATACTGAAACTTCTTCAAATTTAAATCTTGAGTACCTATATATGATTTACACACTTAATGCATAATTCGTACTTAAATATATTTAAGTATTTTGTCATAATCAAAATCAGAGTCAACAATCTTTCCCTTTTTTATAATGACAAAACCTTTAAGTATATAAATAAGGTAAGCTCAAAAATAAATATAACATGCTCTAAAAGATTAACAATAAGCATAGAGCAACGCAGCAATGAAAAAATATTAAGCTCCCCCTCAAAATATGATCTAAAAATAATTTTTCAAAAGCTCCCCCACAACATATGATTTGTAAGTACTTTTTCAAAAGTTTTTCAAAAATTTCAAACTTTCAAACTTGAGCTGCCATGATCTTTAACTCAAAATCATTGGATTCTTTGAAAAGCACCAAATTTAGATATCAATGATTTTGGATTTTGGGCTCTGATACCAATTATTGGCCAGCGATGATGCAACCCAAGAGGGGGGTGAATTGGACTTTAACATTTTTTTGCAAGACTTCAAATAATGTGCCAATTCAAAGCATGTGTTTGTGAGCATGATAATAAAATGCAGCGAAAATAAAAAAATAAATGCAAGAATAAAAACAATCATAAATATATAAAAATTTATAGTGGTTCGGTGCACTCCAAGGTACCTACATCCACTCCCCAAGTTTTCCCTTAGGAATTCACTATAATCATACTTGATTACAGCCAATTAGTTTTCCGGGCTCACTAATCAAATCCAACTTATTTTTACCGGGCTCAAGTCAAAATCCCTTTGATTTTCACGGGCTAACCAAAAATCCCTTAGTTTTCATGGGCTCACCAAAAATTCCTTGGTTTTGTGGGCTAACCAAGAACCTAGTTGGTTTTACGGACTCACCAACAACCTTGATAGTTTTCCAAGCTAACCAACAACCCAACTTGTTTTCACGGGCTCACAAGTCAAAACCCTTATTGGTTTTTATCACATAGGCTCACCAACAACCTAGAAGTAAACAATACAAGTATAAATTCAACAATGAAAATATAAAAGTTTTTTTACAAAAAATATATTTGTTTTTGAAGCACTTGATTGTTGTTGTTGAGCTTGTCTCCATATTGTAGAAGCTTTAATAGATGCTTGAAGATGCCACTCTTGGAAGCTCCCTGATGGGAACATCGACCCAGAATCTGAAGCAGCCCAGATTAAACCTGAAGCCCAACCCAGAAGTCAGTCCAGAACCTGAAGCCAGCCAAACTCAGAAGCCAAACCCAGAAGCCAGCCCAGAACCTGAAGCCCAACCCAGCCCAAACCCTGGAGCCCAAGATCCTGGAGTCGATGAGCACAGATCCTGATGAGCACTAATCCTGATGCAGTACTCTTGAATTTAAATTCAAGAATATTATCTTATCTTATCAGTTGTTAGGATTGATTTGTTCCAATTGTTTTTAGGATTTGATTGTTTAGTTTGAATATTTGTTTTAGGATTTATCTTATCATTTGTTCGGATTTCTTGGTCAGTTGAGAAGTTTCGATTAGATTTTAGTCTATTTAAGATCTTTGGTTATTCAGAATAAAAATTAACGAAGATGAAGAATATTTGAGAAAATTTAGGTGTGTCCCGATTCCTCCCCCCCTCTCTGTCTTCTTCCTCTTCCCCTTCTTCCCTGTTCTTCTTCTCTTCTTCCCTGCTCTATTTCTTCTCCGGAATTGCTTCTTCCCCCTCTCTGTTCCCTTTCTTCTCCCTACCAAAGAATCAATTCACCAATCCTCCATTTACAAGCCTCCTTGTTCCAATGCCTCATCGTCGAATGCCCTGCCAATCGACACCATTAGAAGCCAACCGAGTGCCATCCAACTAAAGCCAAAAGCCATCGCCCTCACCTGCAGTCAATCCGAGCAGCCGAGCCAACACCACCCAGTCCGCCGACGTCTAGAGAGATCCACCACCGCCACTACCGACCAACCATGGTCGATGCTCCCGCTGGATCTGCCCCTCCAAGCCGTCCCTATTCAACACGACCGTCAAAGCACCTCCCATGCCGAAGGACTGTGCCAGTCCGCCCATGCAAGCCGCCGAACAAGCACTGTCAACCTCCACGTGACGGTTCCCGTCCGTGTTGCCGCCTCCATCCAGTGCCATTGCTGGAGAAGCCGCCCAGAACTCCTCTCTGCTGCCGTGCCCTCCACGGTCACCGTTGGACCCCTCCAAACACCCCGTCGTCGACTCCGCCATGGCTGTCACCGCCCTGCCAGACCAACTCCGTCCTCACCGACGTCGGCGAGGCCTCCCCGCGAGCCCCTCGGTCCACATGGTCGTGAAGGCAAAGTCGGCGTAGGAAGCCGACTTTAGGAATAGCAGAGAAAAAAAAAGAAAAAGAAAACCATGAGAAAAAAAAAGTGGAAAAAAATAGGAAAAGAAAGAAAAAAATAGAAAATAGGGGAAAAAAGGGGGTTATTTGAATTTAAAAAAAGAGAAAATATGGAAAAAAAGTTTATTTGAATAAAAAAATTGAAAAAATAATTTGGGACAGTTGAACCTAGCCTAAGGTCATTTCTTAATGACCAACGGTCCGATCTTCTTGGAATAATTTTTGATTCGGCGTCGCGTCCCGTGTCAAATTTGGTATCATAGCAAGTTTAAGTTAGGTTAGCTAATTTTATTTTAATTATATTTCAGTCTACAGGTGATGCATCGAAAAGCCAACTTTTTGAACCTCAACTCGACGGAGTCAAGTTCTCCCCACCTCAGGGAAAATGATGGGGACATCGGCTCAGAATATGAAGCAGCCCAGATTAAACCTGAAGCCCAACCCAGAAGTCAGTCCAGAATCTAAAGCCCAGAACCTGAAGCCAGCCCAACCCAGAAGCTAGCCCAGAACTTGAAGCCCAACCTAGCCCAAACCCTGGGACCCAAGATCCTGGAGTTAATGAGCACAGACCTGATGAGCACTAATCTCGATGCAACACTCTTGAATTTAAACTCAAGAATATTATCTTATCTTATCAGTTATTATGATTGATTTGTTTCGATTGTTTTTAGGATTTGATTATTTAGTTTGAATATTTATTTTAGGATTTATCTTATTATTTGTTCGAATTTCTCGGTATGTTGAGAAGTTCCGATTAGATTTTAGTCTATTTAAGATCTTTGGTTATTCAGAATAAAAATTAGCGAAAATGAAGAATATTTGAGAAAATCTGGGTGTGTCCCGATTCCTCCCCCCTCTCTATCTTCTTCCTCTCCCCCTTCTTCCCTGTTCTTCTTCTCTTGCCCTGCTCTATTTCTTCTCCCGAATTGCTTCTTTCCCCCTCTTTGTTCCCTTTCTTCTCCCTACCAAAGAATCAATTCACCAATCCTCCATTTACAAGCCTCCTTGTTCCAATGCCTCATCATTGAGCGCCCTGCCAATCGACACCATTAGAAGCCAACCGAGCGCCATCCAACTAAAGCCAGAAGCCATCACCCTCGCCTGCAGTCGATCCGAGCAGCCGAGCCAACACCACCCAATCCACCGACGTCCAGAGAGATCCACCACCGCCACTGCCGCCTGACCGTGGTCGACGCTCCCGCCGGATCTGCCCCTCCAAGCCGTCCCTGTTCAACACAGCTGTCAAAGCACCTCTCGTGCTGAAGGACTGTTCCAGTCTGCTCGTGGAAGCCACCGACCAAGTGCCGTCGACCTCCACGCGACGCCTCCTATCCGTGTCACCACCTCCGTCCAGTGCCATCACTGGAGAAGCCGGCCGGAACTCCTCTCTGCTGCCGTGCCCTCCACGGCCACCGCCGGACCCCTCCAAATGCCCAGCCGTCGACTCCGCCATGGCCGTCGCCGCCCTGCCGGACCAACTCTGCCCCTCGTCGATGCCGGTGAGGCCCCCCCGCGAGCCTCCCAGTTCGCACGGTCGTGAAGGCAAAATCGGCATAGGAAGCCAACTTTAGGAATAGTAGAGAAAAAAAAAGAAAAAGAAAACCGTAAGAAAAAAAAGGAAAAGAAAGAAAAAATAGAAAATAGGAAAAAAGGGGGGGTTATTTGAATTAAAAAAAAGAGAGAAAATATGAAAAAAAAAAGTTTCATTTGAATAAAAAAAAATGGAAAAATAATTTGGGCCTGTTGAACCTAGCCTAGGGTCATTTCTTAATGACCAACGGTACGATCTCCTTGGAATAATTCTTGATTCGGGGTCGCGTCCCGCGTCACTCCCTCTTTAGAAGTGGAGGTTTATCTTTCTTAAACCGGCAACGCAGCAATTCCAGAGCGCACGAGTCGACCCCCTCGCCAAGCATCGCAGCACCAAACTAGCATACTATCATCGAGCCGGCTTTCCTGGGGCTGAGGACCTTGGCATGGGCCCCAGCCTCACCTTAACAATGGCACCCACATTCCCTAGGCCCAGACCCCCAATCTCGAGGGTGTGAGCTGGCCCACCCAACATTCTTCAACTTTCTTGTGTTACCAAATATCTGACTTCAAAATTTTCCTGTTTTAGTTTGTTCACGAGGCGGTTGTCATTGAGGTGAGCTTTCAGGGCTTTGCAAAGCTTAGTCAGCCCTTAGAGGACAAGCTCCAAACTGCCTAGACTTGGACAGAGGTTGCCTAGGAATTAACTTAGCCTGGAGACCCAAATAAAATCCTCAAAGAAATCTCTTGGCTTGAAAAGGAGTTATCCTAAGTGAAAGACCATGCAGTCAGTATGGAGGCCCCACTGCGAAAGAAGAAAAAGAAGTTACTGTCTAAAAAGTCATCCAATAAAAATCTGAAAAAGAAACTCGGCAATGCTTTGATTAGGTGGATAAAAGCCAAGAAAAGGGTTGAATTAGTAGAGGCCATTATCCTGAAGGTAGTTGATGACTACAAGAAGTTGGTAGCTTTTGATCAGGAGGTAATTGAGGCATCGATAGTGAGCTATCAATATGGCTTTGATGACTGCAAAGCGAAGGTTGCCCAACTTTTTTCGAAACTAGATCTTAGTGGTGTCATCATCGAAGAGGATGTCGAAGAAGGAGAGATTTGGGAAGGGGGCACCAAGGGAGCTTCAACCGAGGAAGTCACTCTAGTTCCTAAAGAGACTTCGACTAAGGAGGCAGTCCGCTCTATCCCCAAAGAACTCTCTCGGCAACTTCGATACCTGAGGAAAAAGGTTAGGACTTTTATCTTTATCTTGTAATCTTCTTCTTTTGCCTTTTGTAAGCTGTTTTGTAGGCAGCTTCAGTCCAACTTTATAAAAACCTTTTAAGTATCAATGAAATTTCTCTTTGACATCAATGTCTCTATTTGTGTAATGCTTTCCTTTATTTCTTGCAAACCCTCCACTTTTTATAAAAAAAGAAATTCTAAGTATAGAAATCAAGTATAGCATAGAGAGTAGCCCTGGCTGAGAGATTAGCACTGGCTGTCGGATATCACTCTTAAGCTGTTGGCCTATGTGATCAAACATTCTTCCATCGTTAACTTTAGGGTGATACCTTCTGTTTCTTAATTTTTTCATACTTGATCAATCGAGTATTTTTTGACTATTCTTAGAAATCCTTCCTAAGTACCACTATTCATGACTCTGATCATCTTGTGATAATCAGTCAGTTGGTTACTCCTTTTTATATAGTCGGATATATCAATTAAGTTAGAATAGTTATACGTCATATCTTGATACTGTTGGACATATCAATTATAATCGAGTATCAGCCAACTATTTAATATTATCGGATATACCGATTATAGTTAGGTACTAGCTAACTATTTTACTATTATCGGACATACCAACTAAATTTAGATAGCTGGGTGCCAATCAACTATCTTAATATGGAACTTCAAAGTATTTTTATCGGGCATATGAAAATGGTATGAGAAACTTTATTAATTCATTGATAATACATGCACAAATTCTCGACATTCCATGGATGAGAAATTTAAGATCTATCCAAGTTCTCAATTCTATAGGTTCGAGGGCATAGTACTTCAATAAGTCTATATAGACCTTTCTAATTCGGAGACAACTTTCCCTACTCAGTGGGCTTTGAAATCTTAGCTCTCCGGAGTACGAGATCACCTAGCTAAAAGGTTTTTGGGTTTACCCTAGAGTTGTAATACCTGGCAACCTTTTGTCGATAGGAAGCCATTCTCAAATGGGCTTGTAGCCTTGCTTCTTTCACCAAGTCAAGATCAACCCTTCATCGTTCCAAGTTACTCAGTTCTTCAAAGTGTTCAACCCTTATAGAGGGTAGACCTATTTTCACTGGTATTATGTCTCGGTTCTAAATGTTAAGTAAATGGAAACTCTCTTATTAGAATCTGAAAAGTTGTTCGGTAAGGCCAAAGCACTGAATTTAGTCATTTGACCCATAATCCTTTAGCTTGATTTAGCCTTGTCTTCAAGCTATGAGAATTGTTTGATTTGTCATTTCGGCTGCACCATTTGACTGAGAATGTCCAATAAAAGTTAGCTTGTGTGTGATGTGATATTGAGTACAAGAATTTCTAAACTTTTGATTGTTGAATTATCATCCATTAACAGTGGTAATGACGTGAGGGATTCCAAATAAGTAAATAATTGATTTTTGGACAAATTCTTTAACTTTTCTTTTTTTTTTTTTATGTATGCTAAAAGCTCTCTGCTTCCATCTATTTGATGAAGTAATTAATTGCCATAATGATAAATTTTCTTTGATTAGTAGCTAGGAAAAACGGGCTCGGTATGTCGATTTCCCACTAAGCAAAGGATCAAGAGCCACTAGTTAAGTTAGCTTGCAGGCTATTGTTGGATATTTGAATATCATTGACATTAATCATACTTTCTAATGAAATTGGTTGCATCCTATTGCATAGTCAGCTAATAGTACCCTTGCCTTAAAATTTTATAGGCCAAGGATCTGTCCTCAAGTGGTTTCTACAAATACTTTCGTGAACATCTCTGAGGACATAATTGGCATCGATCAGGCCCAAATAGTTTAGTAGTGGTAAAGTAAAAGATTTCTTATAAAGGGTTCAATCTATGAGTATGTACTGGAAGGCCATCCACTTTATTTGTTTAGCTTCTATGGAGTCACCCGGCAAAACTTCATTGGTTAAATACTTAATAATTAGATCCATCCAATTTGATTCATTGTCCACTTGATACAATTCTGTATTGTTATTAATGCTAGGTGCACTAAGATGCTCGACATAAGTTCTCCCGAGTGAGTAGTGGTTGATGCTACAAGTCAAGAAAAAGCATCGGCCCGAGCATTTTTAGCTTGGGGGATGTGGGAGATATCAAAAGATTTGAACTATGATGTAAGAGTTTGCACCTTCTTTTATTTCTGTAAATACTTGGCCATAATCAAATCTCAGGCTTCAAACTCTCCTTTTGATTAACTAGACACCAACTAGGAATCTATGAATGTTCTCAACTTCTTGACCCCAAGTTCTTAGCGATCTTCAATCCGACCGAGAGTACTTCATACTTAGCTTGGTTATTTGATGCCTTGAAGGCAATTTGGAGTGCATATTAGGCAATTACCCTTTCTGGGTTTGTGAAGATTAAACTTGCCCCATTGCCAAGTGAATTAGATGCTCATTCCACATGGAGTATCCACATGGATTCTGGATGTCCCTCTTTAATCTTTTCTCGATTATTGTCTTCATTGGTCCATGTGCATTCTACAATGAAGTTGGCTAGACTTACGCTTTCATTGTTGGGCAAGGTTGATAAGAGATATCAAATTTACTAAGCTTGATAGTTCATTTTGCAATTCATCTTGACGTGTAGGGGTATTGTAGAATGGCTTTCAAAGGTTGGTCAGTCAACACTACCACTAAATGGACCTGAAAATATGGTCTTATGTGTTGTGTTGCAATTATTAAGATATAGATTAATTTTTTCATCTTAAAGTATCTTATCTCTGTATCATGTAATACTCGGCTAGCATAGTAGATTGGCTTTTGCATCCCTTTGCCTTCCTCTCTGACCAATACTAAGCTTACCACTTCAGATGAGGTGGATAAATATAAGTACATGATTTTTCCTTCTTCAAGTTTTGAGAGCAAGGAAGGGAAGCCAAGATACTTTTTTAGTTCTTCAAAAGCTCATCAACAGTCATCCATCTCTTCAAAGTTCTTTGTTCGCCACAAAGTTTTGAAGAATGCTAGACATCTCTCGATTGACCAAGAAATAAATCGGTTAAGTGCAATAACATGTCCAGTTAATTATTGGACCTCTTTTTTGGTGGAGGGATATTTCATATCAATAATTACCTTTATCATTTTGGGATTGACTTCGATTCCTCGATTGGTAACCAAGAATTGGAGAAACTTTCCGAATGTTACTCCGAAAATGCACTTAGTCGAATTCAGCTTCATTTGGTGGCATCGTAGCACGTTGAAAGCTTCCTCCAAAATCTTTAATATAGTCTAATGCCTTGATGCTTTTTATCAGCATGTCATCAACATAAGCTTTCATGTTTCACCGGAGTTGTTCTTTGAATAGTTTGATCACTAGTCGCTAGTAAGTTGTCCCGATATTTTTCAAACTAAACGCCATATCCTTATAATAGTATAAGCCTTTCTTGGTTATAAAGGCTGTCTTCTCTTCATCTTTGATGATCATTTAGATTTAATTATAGCCTGAGAAGACATCCATAAAACTTAATAATTTGTACCCCAAAGTTGCATAGATTAATTGATCTATCTTTAGTAAAGGAAAGCAGTCTTTGGGACAAGCATTATTGAGGTATGTATAATCAATATATATTCTCTATTTTTCATAAGCTTTCTTAACCATCACCTCATTAGTGAGCTAATCGGGATAATGGGATTCTCGGATGAACTTAGCATTGAGGAGTTTGCTGACTTCTTTGATGGCTCTCTGTTGCTCAGGGGCAAAGTTTTTTTCTTTGCTAAACATGTTTGAATCCTGGATCGACTTTTAGTTTATGGATGATTATTTCTAGGGTTATCCTAGGCATGTCAGTAGCCGACCAAGCGAAGACATTGGCGTTGTGTTAAAAAAACTTTATAAGTTGCTCCATTATCCCTCTTTCTAGAAGAGTTTCAATTTGCACTATCTTAGTTGGATCTTCCTCAGTTAGAGGCATAGAGACTATCTTCTTGATCGATTCACTACACTCTTCGAGCTCCCTTTGGTCCAAATGATCAATGGATATATTTTTCTCTGGCTATTTATTTTGTATCATCAAGCATTATCATGCTAGTCATTAATCTCCCCACATTTTTCCAACTCTAGACTTAGCCAAGAAACATACTAGGAGGTGATAAGTGGAAATGATTGCTCAAAATGTATTCAGTCCTGATCATCTGAGTATCGCATTGTAAGCTGATGGAACCTGAATTATCATAAAATTGAGATAAAGAGTTTTTTTGTCGAGGTTTTGTATATATGGTTATAGGAAGAGTAATTTTTCTTCAATACCGATTGAGTTGTCAACAAATCTGACTAATGGAGTAAGTACTTTTCTCGATCGTTTAAGAAAAAGATTTATCTTTACAAGTGCATCGTAGAATAACACGTCTGTAGAACTTCCATTAGCAATTAAATTTTTTTTATATCATAGTTAGCTATTGTTGCCGAGACAATAATAATATCATCATGGGATATTTGAATTTTTTATAAATCATCATCCGAAAAATTAATTTCATTATTGCTCCATTGCCTCTTCGAAGCATCTTCCTCGGCACTTGCCCTCCTTGGCCTTGCTCCCCAAGATATCATGTTGACCCTTCCTTCGATGAGTTGATTGTCAATCTCAGCTTCAATAGGAGACTTTCTTGAGACAGCAACTTTGGAACAATGTTCTCTTCCATGCACATACTTACCAAGATAACCACAATGGATCAGATTTTCTATTTTGTCCTTCATTTGGATACATTTCTTAGTATCATGGCCATGATCGTGATGAAAGTGACAATACTTATTCTTGTTGGGGGAAGTGGGTGGTGCGCATATGGGCTGAGGCCTTTATAAGAACTTTTCTCCCTCTATTTTCATCAGAATTTTCTCTTAGGAGAGAGATGGAGCGGTGTACTTGTCGAATTTATAAGTCAAATTCTTTGGCTTCGGGCTTTGTCATTGCGATGGAGCATCTGTCATGGTGGGATCGGGAAGTATCCTCCTAAGTCTTCTTTTTTGGCACCGATTTTTCTTTAGCCTGGAACCAACTAACAGCTCCTTCTTCAGCTAATGTATATTTCTGAGCATATACTAAGAGCTCGGAGTAACTTTTAAAAAAATTTTAATCCAGGGAGAAAATAAATCTGCATGATCGAATTTCCTTCTCCATGGTTGACAAGGCAATGGATTCATTAAGATCTTGGATCTCAAGCATGGTGGCATTGAAATGCACCACATAATCCATCAAAGATTTCCCTTCTCTTTGCTAAATAGAGAAGATACTATTTGAATTTCATGGCATTATCCTACTTGTTGGGAAGTGAGCTACGAATAACTCCTCCAATTAGCTAAAAGAGTGGATACTACCTGGTTGGAAGCTCCAGTACCATACACGGGCAAGTTTCTTCAAGGTTGCCAAGAAAGCAGGGTAATAGAGAGCATCGTTGGTACCTTGGATCATCATATGGGTCTTATAGCCTCCTAGATAGTTTAGTAGGTTAGTAGATCTATCATAAGGTTCCAACTGAGGTATTTTGAAGTGGGGCGGTATCACTTCTTCCATGATTCATTGAGAGAATGGGTATCGAGAGCTGTAGCTGAGAGAATCAGCAAGATCTCGGTTGTTAGCTTAGAGCTCTATAAGTCATCGATTGAGTTTCTATAGCTTCCTATCATAGTCATTGAGTAGACAAGCATCTTTGTCCCGTTGAGTTTCTATTGGAACAAAGCCTTCTCCTGAAGACTTCGAAGGAAATAGGGGATGCCTTTTCCTATATTGACTTTCTCCATGTCATTGATCTTGTTTTGGACTTAGTCATCGCGGATGAGTTCATCGGGTAGGCTTTGCTCGATGATGCGATTATCGAGCAAAGGGCTAATGCCAGGATTCTCATGGTGGAGATTGTCGAGTTTCTTTGAAAGGTGCTATTGGAGCCACTGAATCCAGCGGGCATTGTTGATTGTTTGTTGCTGCTTGTTGGAGACTATGGACCGCAATAGGCAGGATTGATACCTACTGCACCAAGGTGGTGGACTGTTGCTGGTCTGCCACCACTACTGGTGGTACATCATTGATTTCTAGTTACTAGTTAGGCTGGTCATTTCGTCTAGATAACTGGTGGCCCCTGCTGGTGGAATCATTCTATGCCTTAGCTTTCACCATTGTTTCTATTTCTCTAAGTTCTCTATCCACAGTTAAGGGGATATTTATCTTCTAAGTCTCTTACTTGGTGTGCCAATCTGTTGTCACCAAATCTTGGAAAAGAAAGACTGGAGACTTACTTGAATGAATCTGAGTAAATGATGAACAAACAGGCCACCGAGAGCACTTTTTGCCAAGGTTTTGGATGTCCTTCACCTGCAAAGGGAGTTCCTTGACTAGAGTTTATCCAGGGGAGGATCCTTTGAAGCTTAAGTTAGTGGAGCTTGCAGAACAAATGGAGATCAAAGAAGAAAATAATAGAGTTTCCTTATACAGAATTAACTTATCCCTTGAAGATCCTCTCTTACCAGTATTTTATAGGTACTCATGATAATCAAATTATGTTGGAAGGTAACCTCCTTTTATTAAGTATAATGACTTTCTGTTGAGATTAATCTATTTCTAGTATGGATAACAACGTGTCGTAATAACTTTCTATTACAACAGCTGACCTTTTTGTCCATGTCCCTTATTCAGACGTCTTTGAACAATGGCACATAAGCCTTACTCATCGAGGGAGCTTTGGCACTTGAAAGTCAGTTGTTTTAAGTTATACTTACTTGAAAATCAATCAAATATGAGTAAATTATTCAGACGCTCTATGCTGGAGAATGAATAGCTGACTAACTTGCAATGATACAAAGCAGACTAACTAGTAATTGTGCATAGCTTGTTAGATTTCAGTACTATAGTCACTTAGCTTTGCTTGTTCAGGATTGAGTCACTCAATCGTTGCATGTTAGCTATCGATTGGGTATCTTAGTCAGCAAGTCCGAGTAAATAGTGTAATACTAATATTGCCAATACCATTTACAGCAACTCATGTTCCACTTTTTATCATAAATTCTTATTTTATAATTGATCAAAGAGTTTGTGGCATGCTTTTAGGGCCACAAAGAATATGCGATAAAATTCCATTTGTAAATACCAAGTTTAATTTTTATCTTGGTGCCAAGGGATTATTTTGACGGTTTCAAATAAGATAATATGTATTATCTTGTTTTATGAGAGAGAAAGAGAGAGAGAGCCTTGTTTAACATCATAAATTTTTGAACTAGAGCATAACCATATTAATAACTAATGGCAAAATATTAAAAGGATATCTAAAGAAATCATCTCCTCAATTAAGGATCTTATAGTTTAAATGATGTGTTAATATTTGAATAGAGGTTGATTAAAACTATTAATATAAGTCACTCATGGTTAAAACTACTAATATAACCTTCAAAATCTAGAATAAAATCTTTATTGAAAGAAAGTTGAAAAAACTCAAATGGTAATAAAAAAATAAAAAAAATAAAAAAAATAAAAAAAGAAAAAGAAACGAACGCATTACATTGTTGACTTTCCGGTTGAAATCGACTTATTTTATGAGGCTTTTTATAATGCAAATCTGAATAGAATAAAAATACAATAGTATAATTTAGTGTATTAAGATAACAAATGAGCTCAATGTATGCTATAATTTTTTTCTTCGTACAAATACATATTACAATCATTTTGACAATTAAAACTGTTGCAACATATAACTGTTTTTTTTTTTTTTTTTTTTTTTTTTTTTTTTTTGCAACAAAAACTGTCCCAAAAAAAAACTTTGCTTTTTCTTTTTGTGCAAAATCATGTTACAATCATTTTTTTTAAAAAAAAATTGTACAAAAACATGTTAGTATTATTGGTCTAAGTTAGTGTACTAAAAAATAAAAAACCGCTTGCCACCAGCGCGTGGCATAGTTGGTGGCAGGGATTCGAACCCCGGTTAAATATTTTTTGACAAAAAAATCTAAAAATAAAATTTTAAAAAAAATATAAAATAATTTTCGAGTTCCTGTTGGTCGGTGGTAGTGAAAAATTTAGGGATATATATAATAAATTTTGTTCACTCGGTTGACGTCACTGACAGTCAGGTTGATGTACTCACCTCCGGGAATAAAATTTTTTAAAAAAATTAATAAAATAATCCTGGAGTTTCGTTGGCTGGTGGTAGTGAAAAAGTTAGGGATATATATAATAAATCTCGTTTAACGTCACTAACAGCCAGGTTGATGTACTCACCTTCAGGTGGGGAATGGCTAAGAAAAATTAATATATGCCGTATATCGAATATTTTCTGGCTGGAGTTGCGAGACCGTCTAGAGATAGCTATGCTAGGGATCTAACTCCTCTTTTTTTTTTTTCATTAAAAAAAAAAAAAAAATCGCTTGGAGTCATCAGTTAGTTGAGTTGTTGAATTACTTGACTCGTAATTGAACGAGTCATCTCGGACGAGGCATTGGAACTATAATAATCTTATGTTACGTATTTATAAAAATGCACCTTCTTTGGGACTCGGACCCTAGTCTTCCAGAATCTGCGATCTGCGCATGGACATCAGCAGCCCTTCCGTCAGTCTTAATTAACGGCTAGCACATGATCAAGTTTAATAATATATGTAGATTGATTCAAATCTACGTAAATTTTTAATGATATCGATATCTACGAAGTAACGATGACTTCACCCAAAAAAAAAAAAAAAAAAAGTAGCTTCTTAGAAAGATTGAATGGTTGAAGGGAAATGAGAGCCATGGTCGGTCATGTACTGCGAACATCTGCTGAATGATCCAACCTGGCTGCTATAGATCTCGGTTAAAGAATTCTTGCTGTTAATTAAAGTGATATGGTATTATATTTATAACGTTCTACCATCTAAATATCTACAAATTTAAACTTTATAAAATAATATATTTTTAGCAAAAAGTGACCTAGATATCAGACGACAAAGGCAGGGTAGCCTTCACCAGAGAAAACCCTAACCCCTACTCCATGAAAATGTGGCTTGAACCCAATGAAGGAGCCTCCCTTATTAGCTTTTGCTAATGAAACGGATCGACAAGAGAAAGGCACGATAGAAAATAAAAATCGAAGAGAAAAAAATGTAAAATATTGTTGTTGGATAACTTTGCATTTTTTTATGAATAGAGATTTCAAATATACAGATCTTTTCGGGCTGAATTTTAGTCCAACTTTTGCTTTGACTTTCATGTAGAATACTGCATATTGGATGGTGCTTCTAAGCATGCATATCGTATGCATTTTACACATGCATGCATACATACTTCGTGAATTTATACATGGATGCACATTTCTTGCCAAACATGTTTGTAACCATGATTTATGCTAAATCATAAATGCATTCATATACATGCATGCATTTATACATGCATACAATGTAACACAACTTCTGTGCATATATAATGCTGTACCTTACTTCAGTAACTTTTTATAACAAAATTTTATATCTTGAATTTATTAAGCTATTATCAATGTATGGTATTTAAGATTCGTTAGGCTTGGCAATTCAGTTCAACCCATCAGGTACTTGATATAGAGGGGATAGGTTTTATCCAACCTGATTAAAATGTGGGATGGATATGCATTTTAGAAAAAAAAAATTCGAAGCATATTCGAGCCAGGTGCAAATAATAGTGTATCACATCTCAAACCTAATCCAATTAAACTCTAATATATAAAGACTAGTCAAAAATCTTGAAGCTCTTGCCATTGTCTAAGCTTCCCTGATCACTACTCCCTCCACTCCCAAAGCCCTAGTTACTATCAAAGCTTTCCTAGTCACCACTCCCTTTACTCCCAAATTCATAGCCACCGTCTAAGCTTCTCTTTTCAACCCTTCCACCTGATTGAGAACTCCAAGAATAAAAGTAAGCTTTCCTATTCAACCCTCACATGATTGAGAGTCCTCGACTCCGAGGATGTGAGGAAGCTTCACGAACAGCACTCCCATTTGATTCAGGTGCTTATAGACGAAAGCCACCACCTAATTTGGCTGCTTTAAGCCTTCTACTTAATCAAGACTCCTATAGGTCGAAAAAATAAAGGAAAAATTAGAAAAAAATAGGGAAAAACTTAATAAAAATGAAGGACAAATGGTACATTTATATTATTCTTTTTGTTATGTGTACATATTTATAAGATATCTTTTATTTATGTACCTGTTATATGAAAATTAAGATCAGGTATCGAGTCTTAGATATATTATACTGTCTCATCATGGATACCATGTTGAGTATGTAAGATAGAATAATTTGTTGTTAAAGTCATTAAAATTTTACTTGATTATTTTGTATTCAAGATGTTAAAGAGAAATTGAAGGATCGACAATAAAATAGTATATTTTTCTTGGATTACTTTTGGATGCTATTTTCTTATACACTATCATACCATGACTCATGTTGATAGTATTAGTGATGCTTGTAACCATGGATAGGTCTTATATCAGATAAAGAATACAATGACTCACAGATTCAGTATAATTGATATTATTAGACCGAGTCAATTCCAAGATGCTATCTGTTGCCGCCCAGATCGTCGTGGCCCGTATCTGCTGATGGTGTCGGGTGGTCCGTGTCCACCCGCCGGGGATGCCTCCGGTGCCTCGGAACCTGCAAGACAGCCGACGTCAGTGACCCGGGCCGAGAATTCCGGCGGGGGCACTCCGACGGTCAAGTCAGTGACGATCCAGGAAAACAGATCCTCCTGGTCAAGCCCCTCTGGATGAGCTCCACGCTAGGAGGAGTGAATGGAGTGTATGAGAGTGTGAGCGAGTTGGGGGATGTGGTGGCCAGGGTGGTCTTGCCCTCCTTTCTGGCCCCTCCCCCTTCTCATCTTTCTCTTTGTAGAAGTTGTGTTCTTGGAAAGATTGTGTGTTCTCTCCTTGAAGGAGTGTTGATATTGCTTGGAAGTTCCAAAAAAATGGGTGTCGTTACCTCCCTTTTTGTTTATTCTGGCTGGGTCTTTTCCTTTGGCTTGCCTCGGGGTTCTCCCACGCTGTCAAATGGGTACAACAAGGTACCGTGCCGTAGACGGGATGCCTCTTTATTGGGTAGCTAGGGAAGCCACTGCATGCCTCTGACATTCCTTTTATTTGCCCTTCCTAGAAGTCTGGCAAGACCTCGACTGTTGTGTCGCCGCTTTCGGGGACTGCACTCCTTGGTAGGTCTTTTCTCCAGTCGTACGGCAGGTCGGTAAAGGGCATGGTGCCTTGATGTGAGCTTCCTTTCTTTTTGGTGTGAATGACGGCCGTGGGCATTAATGGCGACGTGGCAGATGATGTCGTATGGTCCTCGGGGGCCCCGCCACCATCTTCGGAGGGGAGGTGCTGCTCCCGTGTGGGTTGGTGTCTCGATCTAAGTTGAGGGCCGAGCTGGGAAGATGGGGCCCACTCGCAGGGGACCTGTCTCGCGATGGCTCGACTGTGTGGAGGAGGGCCGAGCTCGGCGCCAGGCTAGGGGGCCCAGCTCTTACCGAGCTCGGGCTGGTAGAGGTGGATGAGGTGCGCCCGGTCCAAGGGACCCGGCCTCGGAGGGGTTCTCCGTGGTGAAGGAGGCTTGAGCTCGACTCCAAGCCGCGGGACCCGACCTCAGGCCCGAAAGGTCCGCCTATGGCGAGGTTTGAACTCGGCTCTGACCTAGGCATCCCGACCTGGCGGGTATCGACCTGGTGGAGGATGGATCCCGGCTTCGACGGGCGACCCTGTTGGCATCGGGAGCTCAGCCCGGCGAAGGGGCCTGTGGTGGTAATCCCGCGTGGCGTCCAGTGAGGGCTCTACGTCAGGCTCCTTGCCCCACATCAGCAAACCGGTCACATCATTTGCCTCCCACTCCCGAGACCCGTTGTCGCGTGGCGCTCAGGACGAAGGGAGTAATTGCGGTGCTGACATAAAAATGTGGGAAATCTGGTGCAATAATGATCGATATTGGCGGCGTCTCACCCGGCGGGCCCTTGAGCCTATGCGGGGGTGACACGTAGCCATGTCCCGGGAGCGGTTATGGCGAGCACGGAAGTCGGAGCGATCATGGTCGGATGGGGGTGTTGGCCCCATTGATCAGCGACACGTGGCGTGACCTTTGGGGAAGCTGTAATGGTACGGTCGGACGCAGGTTGTCTCGAATGGATGGGTGAGTCCTTTCGCGTACCTTTTTTTAAACTTCTTCGCGCCCGAAGTCGTACAGGAGCCTTCCTCTTCTTCTTCTCCGGCCGTCGGCATCTTCCTTAAGCTTTAGCAGGTTAGCTCTCCCTTCTTGCCCGTTAAAAGTTGCCGTAGGTCTTCCTCCGTTCGCCTCCTCCTTCTTGTTGTCTAGGAGTTGTTCCGTTCTCTTCCTTTCTCTTCCATGGACCGCTTCGATCCCAACTTCCGTCCCTCGTGCCAAGCTGAGGCCGGACCTTCCCGGTCGAAGACTCCTTCTTCCGACAAGGAGATGGAGGCGGCGAGGTACGAGTTCAGTAGAAGGCCTTACCATGGCCCGGTGTCCATTAGGGAACCCGGGTCTTCTCCTCCTCCCCGTTTGGCCCTCCTTCTTGCTCCCGCTCCTGCTTCCATTTCTGCTTCTGCTTCTCTTCTTGAGCTAGAGCCTTTTCGGTTGACAGGTCCCGGAGGGGTCAATTCGGTGATTACGGTGGTGGACCTTATGTCTATTCGGGAAGCTTATAGCGTCCCCGAATCCATCCGGCTCTTAGCCCCTCGTCCCGGGAGCGGATTACCTCCAGCGGCACTCGACGGATCGCCTTCTACGAGGAGGCCTTCACCGGGGGTCTCTGCTTCCCTGTACATCCATTTTTCCTTTCTTTCTTGGCCAACTACCAGCTTGTCCCTGCCCAGTTGGTCCCCAATGCCATCAGAACGATATTTCGTTTCATCGTTCTTTGTCACTTCCACGGGGTTGTTGCCCGTTTTTCCTTGTTCAGGGCCTTCTTCACCATGAAACGCCACCCTACCGAGGAAGGGTGGTGGTCCCTGTCTTCCCTCCTCGGGGCATCAAGTTTGTACTCCCCTCTTCCATCAAACGATGGAAGAGTAGGTTCTTCTTTGCCTCAATAGAGGGGATCGACTGGGTCTGGAGCGACCCAGATCGATCTCTGAATAGAAACTCCTCTATCGAAGCTGCCGACCTCGACATGTATGACCTGCTCAGATCGGTCGAGATCCCATCACTGGAGGTCTTGTTGTCGGAGCAGAACCTTCGCGAGGCCGGGGTCAGCTCGGCACGGGAGCCGGGTGAGTTCGATTTGACCACCCCCCCTCATTTCTTATTTATTTTTCTTTCTCCCCCTTCTTTTTTTTTGTTGAGCTAACCTCGTTCTCTCTGGTGCAAAAATGAAGTTTTCGATAGATGAGCTGCTCTCGTTTACTGAGGAACATGAGCAGGCTATTGAGGCAGGTAAGCTCGCTCTGAAGAGGGCTTGAGCCGAAGATCGGGCAAGGCCGGTGCAGGCCGGGATGGATGCACTGGTTTAGGAAGGACGGTGGAAGAGGACGGCCGAGCCCGTCCCCGTGCCTGCCGGGTAGCGCGAGCTAGTAGCAGTGGCCGAGCCCGAGTTGGTCGCCCGCTCGAGATCAGCTGCCACCGCCGCCAGGTCGGCACCCCCCACCTCGGAGGTCGTCAACATCGATGAGGAAGGGGGGCCGCAAGAGATTAGGCCGGCGCCCTAGGTGTGGTCCGATGCTGCACCGGCCTCGCAGTTGGCACCGAGGGCACCACCACTGATGAAGGAGCTGAGCCGGCGGGGACCAGAGACAGAGATTACCGGAAGGTCCCCTTCAGGTTGGGGTCGAATGTCTCTCTGGTAAAGGATCCCAGCCTCGCCGAGTGGATGATGGACTTCTCCATCTAGTCTTGCGACCGGCGGGACAGGAGCGGGAGGCTCCAGGGCGACGTCGTCTGCTCGACGTTCGCCAACCTCTATACTATAAGTTTCTTCTCGCCCCTTCTTAGTCTTTCCTGAGCTTCTTTTTCACTCGATAATTAACATGCTTTTTTCAATACAGCAAGGTAGGGATCTGCTCCTCATCCGGGAATTCTACCGGAATTGGGCGAAGGGGGAGAAGGAGTGGCTGACCGAGCTCGAGTCCCTGCGGGCCGAGGCGAGCCGGAAGAACGGGGAGGCCCAGGAGGCCAACCTCAAAATCAAGAGCCTCATGGTTGAGGCCACGGACGCGCTAGAGTAAAGAAGGAGCACGAATTGAAGAGGACTCCGTTGAAGGAGCTCTGGGCCGAGTCAAAGAGGAAGGTGGCGGCCGCGGAGAAGAGGGCCGTTGAGGCCGAGGGGAGTGCCGCTGAGGCCGAGAAGAAGGTTGCTGCCGCCAGCCATGCCCCGAGGTTACCGAGAAGGGAATGGCGGTGGCGGTCTGCCAGGCCAAGCACGCTGAGGATCTGGCGGTCGCCGAAAAGAGCAAGGCGGAGGGTGCAAGAAGGGATGATGCCGGCACGGTGGCCGCCTTTAAAGCTTCCCCCGAGTACCTCAAGGACTTCAAGGAGGCGGCGACGGACTCCTTCGCCAAGGGGTTTGCTTATTGTCGTCAGCAGTTATGGGGTATTCTGTCCGAGGAGCGACTGGCCGCGCTCCGGACCCCGGGAAAGAAGGCTTCCTCTATAACGATGATGATGGCGGAAAGGCAGGGAGCTGCTCCAACCGAGGCCCGTACCCCAGTGACCACGGTGGTGCCTAGCCCCGAAGAGCCGACACCGTCGGTGGCGAAGGTGGCACCTGCACCGCAGCCGGAGGCAGCTGATCCGGTCCCAGCAGCTCCAGCAGCTGAACCTGCTCCTCCAGTGGAGGTCGCCTAGGAGCATGCCCAAGCGACGGAAGTGGAGGAGGGAAAGGTCCCAGCTATGCGCCGCCCGGGAAAGGAGCCAGCTACTTAGGATAGGACCTTTTTCCTTTTTATACTTGTACCTTTCTTTCATCTTCATTTCTTCTTGATCGGGTCACCCGGCCTGTCGGGGTCTGAAAGATAGTGTAATCAATTCCTTCAGTAATGAAATTCACTTTTGCAACCACTGTGCCCCTATTATCTATAATGTGGAATGTCTCTTCTCTCTCTTCTCCTCCCTTTCTTTGCTTCTTCTTCTTTTTCGGTGCAGGGAGGTCCGAGAAGGGGAGCCGAGGATTTTGACCAGCACAGACCCGACGTTGAGCTTGAGGTCACGCCGGTGATGAATGTCGGCCTTGGACTCAGTTGCTTATGGACGTGATTCAGTAGTCGCCGTTTCGGAGCTGGGCTCAGAGATGTCGAAGGCTGAGATCCCTGGCATCAGAAGTCTGAGTCTTGAACCTTAGTGTTTCGGGGCCAGTTCAAAGGACGTTGATGATTGAGGATTGCGGCACCGAAATCTGAGTTCTAGACCTCGGCATCCTGGAGTTGGGCTCGGAGGCACTAAGAGCCTGGGGGCTTCCCAGGTCCTTTGCCGGGGAGTTGGGCTCGCCGGTGCCGGAGGGTCAACCGGTCTTCGGTGTTGGAGGGTCATCCAGTCTTTGATGCCGGGGAGCTGGGGTCGCCGATGCCGGAGGGTCATCCGGTCTTTGATGCCAGGGAGATGGGCTCGCCGGTGCCTGGGGGCTTCACAGGTCTTTGTGCCGGAGGACTTTTCTCCGGGCTTTGATGCTGGGGAGCTGGGCTCGCCGGTGCCTGGGGGCTTTCCAGGTCTTCATGCCAGAGGACTTTTCTTCGGGCTTTGATGCCGGGGAGCTGGGCTCGCTGGTGCCTTGGGGCTTCCCAGGTCTTCATGCCGGAGGACTTTTCTCCGGGCTTTGATTGGCGATGATGCTATCTAGCCCAGGGGACCTGAGCTCGGAGGGGTGCCTCGCGACGGAGGAGGCTGAGCTCGACTCCTGGCCACGGGTCCCGATCTCGAGGGGTCCGCCTTGGACGGGACTTTGTGCTTGGCTCTGGCCTAGGCATCCCGAGCTTGCAGGAGCGGACCTGGCAGAGGACAGGGCCCGACTTCGGCCATCATCATGGAGCCGAGCCCGGGGGCGTTGACGGTGATGAGCTGCGTGGCTCGAAGGTGCCCTTGGCCGGAGGTTTGAGCTCCGATCTTGAGCAGGCGTCCTGGAGCTGGGCTCGAGGACGTTGATGACTTGAGATGGCGCCTTGGAGCTGGACTCGAAGACTCGTTGGTTGAGAGGATTCCCTTGACCGGATATCCGAGCTCTGGTTTGGGACTGACATCCTGGAGCTGGGCTCAGGGACGTTGGGACTTGATGATCTGAGGGCATGGCTCAGAAGATGACGCCTCAGAGCTGGGCTCGGAGACGTTAAGTGCCTGGGGGCTTCCTAGGTCCTTTGCCGGGGAGCTGGGCTCGCTGGTGCCGGAGGGTCATCCGGTCTTCAGTACCAGAGGGTCATCCGGTCTTTGATGCCGGGGAGCTGGGCTCGCCGGTGCCTGGGGGCTTCCCAGGTCTTTGGCTCCCCGGTGCTTGGGGGCTTCCCAGGTCTTTGTCCCGGAGGACTTTTCTTCGGGATTTGATGCCGGGGAGCTGGGCTCGCCGGTGCCTGGGGGCTTCCCAGGTCTTCGTGCCAGAGGACTTTTCTCCGGGCTTTGATTAGCAATGATGATGTCCAGCCCAGGGGACCTGAGCTCGGAGGGGCGCCTCACGGTGGAGGAGGCTGAGCTCGACTCCTGGCCACGGGTCCTAATCTCGAGGGGTCCGCCTTGGGCGGGAGTTCATGCTCGGCTCCGGCCTAGGCATCCCGGGCTTGCGGGAGTAGACTTGGCGGAGGACGGGGCCCGGCTTCGGCCGTCATCGTGGAGCCGAGCCCGGGGGCGTTGACGGTGATGAGCTGTATGGCTCGAAGGTGCCCTTGGCCGGAGGTTTGAGCTCCGGTCTTGAGCAAGCGTCCTGGAGCTGGGCTCGGGGATGTTGATGACTTGAGATGGCACCTTGGAGCTGGACTCGAAGACTCGTTGGTTGAGAGGATTCCCTTGACCGGAGATCCGAGCTCTGGTCTGGGACTGATGTCCTGAAGCTGAGCTCGGGGACGTTGGGACTTGATGATCTGAGGGCATGGCTCAGAAGATGATGCCTCGGAGCTGGGCTCGAAGATGTTAAGTGCCTGGGGGCTTCCCAGGTCCTTTGTCGGGGAGCTGGGCTCGTCGGTGCCGGAGGGTCATCTGGTCTTCGGTACTGGAGGATCATCCGATCTTTGATGCCGGGGAGCTGGGCTCGCCGGTTGAGTTTCCTGCAAGGCAGATAGGTCGTGTTGCTGAATGGAATCTTTATTTCTCATGGAGGGAATACTTACACTACTGATAGTATCTCCTCAAATTACAAGCATTCCAGGTCTGGGGAAACCTGGCACCATCCAAGTCTTCTAGGTAGTAGGCCCCCTGCGAGAGGGCCTCGGCCACTTTGCAAGGGCCCTCCCAATTCGGTGAGAGCTTGTCGCACTCTCGGGGCTAAAATGCTTCAGCCCGGCGTAGCACCAGGTCGCCAGGTCAGAAGTTCTTCTGCTTTACCTGCGTGGTGTAGTATCGGGCGACCCGTTGCCGGTATGCGGCCATCCGGAGTCGAGCTTTGTCCCTTATTTATTCAAGGAGGTCCAGGTTAAGGAGAAGGTGTGCCGAGTTCTGTGCTTCATCATACTGCCATACGCGGAGCATGGGCACACTGAGCTCAACTGGAATCACCGTTTCTGACACGAAGATGAGGTTGAAAGGTGTTTCGCCTGTCGCCATCCTGGGCGTTGCGTGGTTGGCCCACAGGATGCTCGAAAGTTCTTCTGCCCATCTACCCTTCGCCTGTTCCAGCCTGGTGCAGAGTCCTTGAAGAATGGTTCGGTTGGTGACCTCAGCTTCCCCATTCGTCTGGGGATGGGCGACTAAGGTAAACTGATGCCGGATCCCATGCTTGGCACAGAATTCCTCGAACTCTCGGTTGTCGAACTGTTGCCCATTATCGGAGATGATACAATTGGAGAGTCTGAAATGGCAGATGACAGACTTCCAGAAGAATTGTCAGACATTGGCCTCCGTAATTTGAGCTAGCAGCTCTGCCTCGACCCACTTGGTGAAGTAGTCTATCGCCACTAGCAAGAACTTTCGCTGCCCAGGCACGGTGGGGAATGGCCCCAAGATATCCACCCCCCATTGGATGAAAGGCCAGGGATACGACAACTGGGAGATCAGTACAGCTGGCAGGCGCTGGATGTGAGAATGGCGCTGGCACTTGTCACACTTCTTGACGAAGTCGGCGGCGTCCTCCCTCATCGTTTCCCAGAAGTACTCCTGGCGGAGTGCCTTGTACGCCAGAGTTCTCCCTCCTACATGATTCCCACAGAGGCCCTCGTGTATCTCCTGGAGCACGAAGGCTGCCTCTGTGAGCCTAAGACACTTCAGGAGGGGGTAGGAATAGGATCGGCGGTAGAGCTGGCTGTCCATCCAGACGAAGCGGGCAGCTTTCCTTCTGATAAGGCCAGCTTCTTTGCGGTCTTCCGACAGTAGGCCGTCCTGGATGTACTTGGCATACTTGTCCATCTAGCTCGGCTTAGGGGCTACTTGTTGCACCTCCTTGGAGCTTTCGTAGCTTGGACTTTCAAGATATTCGACATAGGCGCGCCCTAGGGATGAGTCCGGTAGGGTGGCGAGCCTTAACAGTGCATCCGCACGAGCATTTTCTCCACGAAGAATGTGGGAGATGCGGAAGTAACGGAAGCCTACCGCACTCGAACGGACCTTCTCCAGGTACTTCATCATCTGGGGATCTCGGGCCTCGTACTCTCGGCAACCAGCTGGGAGTCAGTGAAGACCTTGAAGTTCCGTACGCCCAGCTCGTGGGACACCTTCAGGCCCGCGAGGAGCGCCTCGTACTCCGCTTAGTTGTTTGTGGCGGGGAACTTGAAGCGAAGTGCGCACTCCATCACCACTCCATCAGAATTGGCGAGGATGAGGCCTGCTCCGCTCCTGCAAGAATTGGAGGCACTGTCCACGTGGAGGATCCAAGGGTCCTCCAGCGGGCCGGGCTCGGCTTGGCTCTTCGGGACCATCCACTCTGGTTCCTCAGGAAGCCCTGTACATTCGACCACGAAGTCGGCTAGGACTTGGATCTTCTGCGATGACCTCGATCGATATGCGATGTCGTACTCGCTCAGCATCAGGGACCATTTGGTTAACCTTCCGGAAGTCTCGGGGTGGCTTAGCGTGGTCTTCAGTTGATCAGTCACAACCACGATAGGGTGCGCTTGGAAATAGGGCATGAGGCACTTAGCAGACATTATTAGCGCAAAAATAAGTTTTTCGGAGTGGGTATACCTGATCTCCGCATCATGGAGTATTTTGCTGGTGTAGTACACCGGCTTCTGTGACCCGTCCCGGTCTGTACGGACAAGGACCGAGCTGACGGCCCCTGGTGTGACCGCCAGGTAGAGCAGGAGCTTTTCGCCATCTTCGGGTCTGGACAGCAGAGGTAGGGAGCTCAGGAACTCCTTCAGCTCTTCGAAAGCTGTCTGGCATTCTTCGGTCCAGGTGAAGTCATGCATCTTGTGCAGCGCCTTGAAGCAAAGGAGGCAGCGGTCAGCTGACCTCGAGATGAACCGACTCAAGGCTACGATTCTCCCTGTCAGGCGCTGAACCTGCTTCTTGGATGTTGGGTGCTCCATATCCAGGATTGCTTGGACCTTCTCTGGATTTGCCTTGATGCCTCTCTGGGTGATCATGAAGCTGAGGAATTTCCTGGCCGCCACCCAAAGGCGCACTTCGCCGGGTTGAGCTTCATTTGGTGCTTCCGGAGACTATGAAAAGCTTCAGCGAGGTTAGCAATGTGGTCCGAGCTCGGTTTGCTCATGACGAGCATGTCATCCACGTACACTTGCACATTCCTGCCAATCTGGTCCTTGAAGACCTCGTTGACCAGACGTTGGTACGTGGCCCCAGCATTCTTCAGGCCAAAGGGCATCATTCTGTAGCAGTATGTCCCCCGGTCAGTGATGAAGGCAGTGTGCTCCTCGTCCTCCGGGTGCATCCGGATCTGATTATACATGGAGAATGTATCCATGAGGGAGAGCATCTTGTGCCCTGACGTGGCATCCACCAGCTGGTCTATCCTTTGCAAAGGAAAGCTGTCCTTCGGACACGCCTTATTGAGGTCGGTGTAGTCTACACAGATCCTCCACTTGCCGTTGTTCTTCTTCACCATCACCATGTTCGCCAGCCAGCTCGGGTATTGCACCTCTCGGACGAAGCCGGCAGCAAGGAGTTTCTCAACTTCCTCGTTGATGGCCGCCTGCCTTTCGGGGGAGAAGCTTCTCTTCTTCTGTCGAACCAGCCTGCACTTCGGATCAATATTAAGTTTGTGGGTGATGACTTCAGGGGGAATACCTGGCATGTCGGCTGCCATCCAGGCAAACACGTCCGCATTTGCCCTTAAGAACTCCAGTAGCAAAGCTTTCTCCTTCTCGGGCAGCTGGAATCCGATCTGCACAGTCTTCGTCTGGTTGGTCCCGAGCTGGTAGGGAAGCAGGCGCTCGGCCGGGCCTCCCCTGGGGTCTTGAACCCTATGATCGAGCTCGATTGCTCGGGAATCCTCCTCGGGCACCCGGGCCCCGGGGAGCGTCTGGAAGCAGTGCTGCACTGGCTAGGGCATGCCCCTCATCTCCCCCACACCACAAGAGGTTGGGAACTGGACAAGCAACCTCTTAGTAGAGACGACAGCATCGAGGAGGTTAAGCCCAGGTCGGCCCAAGATCACATTATAAGGCGAAGGAAGCCTAACAACCGTGAACGTCATCATGATAGTACTCTGTCGAGGTGGGGTCCTGGTAGTGACTGGGAGAGTGATTTTTCCTTCTACTCTTGCGGAGTCTCCCGTAAAACCAACGAGGGGAGTATACACTGGCTTGAGCTGAGTAGAGGAGAGATTCATCCGAGAGAAGGCATCGTAGAAAAGTACATCCGTAGAGCTTCCACTATCTACCATGATGCGCTTTACAGGATGCTTTGCGATCGTTATCTCGACAACCACAGCATCATTATTTACATTTTTCTTCCCACTTTTCCCTTCCCTCATAAAGGGGAGTACATTCTCAGAGTTCTCTGCCCCCCGGGTCTTCTTGGACGCGCGCTCAGCTCCCCAGGAGATCATACCCACCGGCTTCTCGGTGGGGCGGTTGTCGATGGTTGGAGCTGGCGGGAGAGCAACGAGCGCTTGAGACTTTAGCCGAGTTCTGCCCCTCACATACTTTCCGAGGTAGCCTCTCTTGATGAGCTCTTCGATCTCCCACTTGAGATTGCGGCATTCCTCGGTGTCGTGCCCGTGGTCACGGTGGAAGTGGCAGTACTTCATCTTGTCACGGGTGAAGGATGGCTTCAATGGCATAGGATGCCTCAGATAGGTCTCGCCCTCGATCTCAATGAGGATCTTCGTTCTCGGGGCGAGAAGGGGAGTGAAGTTTCCCTGAGGGACGGGAGCGCTCCTCAGGGGTTCTGAGCTGGCGGTCCCGGCCTCCGCGCGCTAGGCACCTCGGCGGGTGCCGACCCACTCAGTGGCTTCCCGTCGAGCTCCCGCCTTGTACGATCCGCCTCCTCGGCATGGATGTACTTATGGGCCCGGAAAAGCAGCTCGGCGTAGGTCTTCGGGGGCTTCTTGTCAAGCGATTAGGTTAGGCGAGAAGTCCTGAGTCCTCTCTTTAGCGCCAGCATCACAACCGGCTCTTCCAGACTATAGATCTTCAAGGCAGCAGCTTTGAAGCGGGCCACGTAGTCCCACAGCAGCTAACGGTCCTGCTGCATGATGGAGAAAAGGCTGTCTGCTTCACGTGGCACCTTCTGACATGCGTCAAAATGGGCCACGAACTTCTACCCAAACTGGGCAAAAGAGCTGATGCTTTCTGGCTCGAGGCGGGTGAACCACACCCGAGCTGCCTTCCGGAGGGTAGCGGGGAAGGCGACGTACAGAAGGGCGTCAGTGGCCCCCTGGACCCTTATAAGGGTCTTGTAACTTTCTAGGTGGTCCAGGGGGTCGGTGGTCCCATCGTAAGGAACCACCTGCGACATGCGGAACCGACAGGGAATCGGCTCTGCCTGGATCTCCTGGGAGAATGAGGGGCGGGTGTTGTAGTCCGCTGGCTTGCTAGCGGAGCCGGGCAGGTTGGCGAACCGGCGAGCAAACTTCACCAGCTTGCGGTCATGCTCCTCTAGGCACTTCTCCGCCATGCACCTGATGGCTTCGTCTGTGGACCCCTCCATCGAGGGGGGCGGTGAAGGTGACGTGGACGCACGATACCCATGGTGAGGAGCTTTGCCACTCCGGCCTTGGCATGATCTAGGTTCCCCCCTATCAAGGTGCGGTGAGCAACTTTCTTCGTCAGTAGAGCTGGCTCGCCGTCGCTTCATCGGGGCTTGATGGGTACCCCGAGGGTCTGTAACGGCCCGCGACTGTGAAGGCCTTCCATGAAAGGAACGCAGGCTATCGCGGGGTACTGCGGTGTAGGCCGCGAGGGTCTCTGGCTGCTGGTGGGTAGCCAGGGACCGATGCTGACGCTGGTGCTGGAGCTGGCGAGCAGTGAGAGTGTGCATCTGTTGGGCAAGCACGGTCAGCTGGATCTCCAGTGGGGGTGGTTGAACCGGGGCAGGCACTTCCATCTCCGGTTCGTGCGGGTTCCCATGAGAAAGGGATGCCTCCGCACGGCTGGGAGAAGCTCTCCTTGCCCTGGTAGTCACCATCCTCCCAATGGACTAGCTAAACGGGGCCTGAACTGGATCAAGTGTCGTTCTGCCACCTACCTGGCATGCCAATCTGTTACCGTCCGGATCGCCGTGGCTCGTAGCTGCTGATGGTGTCGGGTGGTCCACATCCGCCCACCGGGGATGCCTCCGGTGCCTCAGAACCTGCAAGACAGCCAACATCAGTGACCCGGGCCGGGAATTCCGACGGGGGCACTTCGACGGTCAAGTCAGTGACGATCCAGGGGAACAGATCCTCCTGGTCGAGCCCCTCTGGATGAGCTCCATGCTAGGAGGAGTGAATGGAGTGTATGAGAGTGTGAGCGAGCTGGGGGATGTGTTGGCCGGGGTGGTCTTGCCCTCCTCTCTGGCCCCTCCCCCTTCTCCTCTTTCTCTTTGTAGAGGTTGTGTTCTTGGAAAGATTATGTGTTCTCTCCTTGAAGGAGTGTTGATCTTGCTTGGAAGTCCCAAAAAAAATGGGTGTCGTTACCTCCCTTTTTGTTTATTCTGGCTGGGTCTTTTCCTTTGGCTTACCTCGAGGTTCTCCCACGCTGTCAAACGGATACAACAAGATACCGTGCCGTAGACGGGATGCCTTCTTTATTGGATAGCTGTGGAAGCCACTGCATGCCTCTGACATTCCTTTTATTTGCCTTTCCTGGAAGTCTGGCAGGACCTCGACTATTGTGTTGCCGCTCTCGAGGACTGCGCTCCTTGGTGGGGTGTTTTCTCCAGTCGTACGGCAGGTCGTGGAGGGCATGATGCCTTGATGTGAGCTTCCTTTCTTTCTGGTGTGAATGGAGGCCGTGGGCATTAATGGCGACGTGACGGGTGCTGTCGTATGGTCCTCGGGGGCCTGTCACCGTCTTCGGAGGGGAGGTGCTGCTCCCGTGTGGGTTGGTGTCTCGATCTGAGTTGAGGGCCGAGCTGGAAAGATGGGGCCCACTCGCAGGGGACCGGTCTCGCGGTGGCTCGGCTGTGCAGAGGAGGGCCGAGCTCAGCGCCAGGCCAGGGGGCCCAGCTCTTACCGAGCTCGGTCTGGCAGAGGTGGATGAGGTGCGCCCAGTCCAGGGGACCCGACCTCGGAGGAGTTCTCCGTGGCGGAGGAGGCTTGAGCTCGACTTCAGGCCACGGGACCCGACCTCGGGCCCGAAAGGTCCGCCTCTGGCAGGGTTTGAACTCGGCTCCGACCTAGGCATCCCGACCTGGCGAAGGACAGAGCCCGGCTTCGACGGACGGCCCCGTTGGCATCGGGAGCTCAGCCCGGCGAAGGGGCAAGTGGTGGTAATCCCGCGTGGCATCCAGTGAGGGCTCCACGTCAGGCTCCTTGCCCCACGTCAGCGAACCGGTCACATCACTATCCATGGATCATTTTTCTTAAAAAATCATGGTCACGTACTGTATTTTTTATTATTCAACCCGAGAGTTATTTTTAAAATAAAATATTTTTAAAATCATAATTAATATACTCAAGTGGGAGAATATTAGAGTTTTCTAATTATGGACTATAATTAATTATTATTTTTATTTATTTATTTTATTAGTAAAAGCATGATTATATGATTTGTGTTGATTGACATGTTTATAAGTTCAATATTATTTGTGATCATTGTGACTGGGCTATGAGCACCTTATGTTGGTTGGCATAATTAAAATGGCACGGTATAAGCTTTAGTTCAACTTTGGTTTATATTGGGAGGGCATGTTAGGATTTACTTATAAATAGGTTAGGTCCCCTCTCCACTCCTTGATGTATCGTGAGATTAATTTTCATAGCTTTTCTCATCAAATAGCCGGCTATAGAGAGGATGCTAGAGATGATTTAGTCTTTGATGTTCATGTGAGCATTTATGATTAAAGGTTTAGAAATTAATGATGAATACATGTATGCATTCAAATCTAAAATAATTATTTGTTCTTAATTTGTATAGGATTTCCGGATCTGTTGTTCGTTTGGATCTATTCTTGAAGATGATATTATTTTGGTATTTTAACAATCATGCATAGAATCTTGGGATAAAAATTGCTTATAAATAATAATCAACTTGCTTGTATTTAGCAACCAAAACTTTATAAAATGTCTCGATTTTTCATTAATTTAGTTAATATGGCATCATGACAAATATTTTAAATATAACAAAAATTTGGCCAACCTAATTGACAACTATCCTTGCACATTTATAACTTTATAAATTACACCATCATACCAATATAATAATTACATTAGAGGTTTATCATCCACAAATATATGGCTATTGATACAAACAATGTAAACAGAGCTATTTTTCTAAATCTCCCAAGTTGGGTCTTAGATTTCTATAAATTTTTTTCAAGTTCACGAAGCCTATTTGCTTCACTCTTACTGTAGCAAGCATTATTTGATCCACAGAAGTCTACAAATTTTTATTTTCTTTTCTTAAAATCTGAATTTCATCAATAATTCACCAATCACCATGGATCCATCACACATAGGAGAGTCTATCCATTCAAAGCATCCACAATATAATTTTTCATCCTACAAAATCAAACCATCCAATAAATAAAAAATAATGAATATTTGAGAAATATGATATCTAGTTATTAAAACATCCTTATATGATAGTTAGGACAGCCAAAAAAATCTCCTATTGGATTTTTTTTAGTCCACAATGTTTATTGTCGGATAAATATATCATAGTTACATTCTTTTGGACAAGCATTATTCTTTTCAGATATAGTAGAGTGTTAGATTGGAGATGAAAGCTTGCTTATTAATGAAGATGCTGAACTACAATTACAAGACTACATCCATGGATTAGAAGGGATCAAAAAAGAAGAAATCACAGAATTTTGAGTTAATATCTACGAAGAACGGTTTCTTCTTTGCTTTTCCCTTTCTATCTCCATTTTCCTTTCCTGCTTCTTGAAATCCTAACCGAAATTTATATGATTCATGGCAATTAGAAGTCATGTCAACAAGTTTTTAATTTTAATTTGGCCATATCATCGATAATTAAAATGTACATGAGATCATATAACAAAACGAGCAAAAAGTATCGAGCTCCACCTACCCATTTTTCTAAAATTGATTGATTTGGTTATATTATTGACTGAATTGATAAGTTTGAAATTTTAGTCACTCAATTACTAGCATATATAAACTTTGTTATACAAAATATATTTTTTTTTCTGAACTCTACATCCCTATCAAATTGAAACCTCAAATTGGAACCAAAAAATGTTAAAACCAATCCCCAAAACGTACACCCACACAAAACAGAAAATTAAAATCTTGAAATCCACGTTCAAATCTTGAGAGACATATCCTGATCAAATACCAACTTACAGCCCCTACACCTGAATCGTCTAAACCTGTAACCAAATCCTACTAAGTACATCCAATCAAGTCGAAGGCGCAACGTGGACGCGCGAAATCCCACAAAGAAAACCCAGCTCAACCTCGCCGCCCACCCGAGAACTAGACTTCCGCGAGCCCAATAACCAAGCCCTACGTCCCTAACTATCATTCCTCGGACAATGCAGGCTCCCGAGCTCAAATTAGGGATGGCTGAGGCTGGAGCCTAATCGGGCTAGTTTGATGGGCTTCGGATCGGCTGAAAATCAGATCGAGCTTCGGGTCAGATTTCAAGTAAATCGGACCGGACTTCGGATCTTAAAATAAAGCCTATTTAATTTTCGGACCGGGCTCGGACACCCCTTTAGCTCGGTCCGGATTGGCTCGAACCTGGCTCAGAATAGGTCCGATCCAGGTTCCTAGATATTTTCTCGTCTTTGGGCTCCATCTTTCCATTCTCTCTCTCAATCTCTCTTTCTCGTTTTCATCTCTCTTCCCTGGTCAGTCCCCGACGGCCGTGCCCTCTGGCATCCGATGGCCGACGCCCCCACCCCCTGTGCAGCCGTGCGACCTCGTCGCCCCCCTCGGCTCCTCGGTGCTCGCACCCGACGCCCCCACCCCTCATGCGACCTCACTGCCCCCCTACGGCTCCGCCGCTCCGATCTCTCTCTCCCCTGGTCTTAGTATCTGTACTAGATGACCCCGTCCCCCCGTGCGACCCTGCAATTTCCCTTAGGCTCCAATCTCCCTCCCCGTGCAACCCCGCAGCCCTTCTTGAGCTTCGATCTCCCTCTCCTGGCCTCGACGCCTCACTCGACGCCCCCTGCCCTCCGCGCGATATCGTGGCCCCCCTTCCCGGCTCGGTGGCTTCGATCTCTCCCCCAGTTCTGGCACCCTCATGCCCCTAGGCTCTGGCCAGACAACCTTTTTTTTTTTTTTGGGATCATTTGTGCTTTTGTTCGAGCCAGCCCAATCGAGCTCGGGCTCGAGCCTGATGTTTTTAAAAAGTTTCGGATTTAAGCATGACCCGAAGTCTGAAATTTTTTCAGGCCGGGCTCAGGTAGGGGGTGGCCCGGTCGGGCCTTGCCCACTTCCAGTCCTAGGGATGGCAACAAAACCCAAACACATGGGTACCTAACCCGGCTCGACCTGATTGGGCTGAGTAGTTAATGCTTTGCCAGGTTTGGATAAAACCCGAATACTTAACTTTGGATTTGGATCAGGACTGGATAGATATGCATCCGACCTGAATTATTTTAATATTTTAATATATATAATTAATATATATTTTATTAAATATATTTTAGTTTGAATAAATATGGAATTAAATGCTATTGAACTAAAAATGTAGTTGGATTTTATTTATTTAATATATGTATAATTTATAAGATGATGCATAATTTTTAAATTGATAAAATAAAAAAAATATTTAACGTAATTCAATTTAATTTTGATAGGATAAATTTAAATTATTAAATATCTGAATAAGATGAGTTTAAATAAAAAATTTAATCCTAATAATATTTAGGTCAGATTTAAATATTTTATTAAATATTAAGATTTGGGTTTGAATGGTTAAAAACTCGATCCATCCATCTCCGGCACAACTCCTAATGTATCAGACTATCAAATCCACGGCAACCCATAACCAAATCTTCACCTTGATCCAAAACCTTAAGAACCCATAATCTTACCCTTGAGCCCAGATCGAGTCGAGAAGAACCGCGAAATCTTATTAGAAAGAAGACGAGGAATTTCTATTTTCGATCCAGGGAAGCAGGAAAGATTCAGGCAAAAGGGATTGAGGAGGAAGGGAGGCAGAGTGGGGGAGGGGGACGAGAAAGCGAGAGCCTTTGGACTTCCACCGCGAAGGAGCCTTACCTCGAGGACGCAAGAAGTTCGCACCCCTTGAGCGGAGCAGAGCTGGGCGTTTCGAACCGCTCCTCGGCTAAACCTCCCCTTCCTCCTGATCCTGGTAAGTTCTTGACGGCCCTCGTCTTGATTTTTTTTTTCTTTATTTTTTTTCCAGGTTATGGTTGTGACCTTCGTTCTCCGATTTCACCGACCATCCCTCGCAATAACCACCTCCCTTCCTATCTTGCCTCTCGTTTCCTCACCAGCAGGACATCATCATCTCTCTTTTGTTGCTTTTGCTCTTTCTCAATCATCGGTCAATCAAACTAATCGTGTCATCTTTCTAACCACGTGAGGCCATTGATCGTTCTTTTACTGGCATAGCATGCGTTCTCACCGTTCGAAGAAAAGCCTGACTCGCTCTGCTTGTTGTTACTAGCTTGTACTCGTACAGAAACTTTAGATTTTAGTGATCAATGACTTGTGCTTCCACAGTTCCATGGTCCTTGATCGTATCTATTGCTATTTCATCAACCTATATGTTCATTGAAAGCTCCAAAATATTTCTGTCATTCCATAAAAGTTCTTCATGCATTCAATATTAAAATAAGCTTCTTAGATCATCCTAATAAGGACATGGTCCATTATCTGTGTCCAAGTTCGTGTGTAGATGGACATGATATGCATCTCAACTCATCTCATTATTAAGGCTATCAAGTCCCTTTTTGTTTAAAAAATCATTAGTTAATTGATTGCACAATGGTGATAACCCTCCCAAAATATACTGAAAACTGCAATCTTTGGTAAGTTTATAATCAAACTCAATATGTCTTGTACGATCACCCGGAGGCTTTATCAATTTACTGTGCTAGCTACAACCTTGATCAAAGCAGTCTTCTATTTGTTGTAATTATTATATCATTGATTGCGCACATGTGAAAGAAGTTTCTGCCACAATTTTAACTTGCCATGACAGGAAATTATCTTTTAAATGCACTCATGAGGTTTCAAATATAATTTCTAGTAATTGTTGGCCTATAGCAAGTGAGCCAAAGGGAAGTTGAGTGCAAGACGGTCTGGTTCTGGTGCAGATGTGACATGAATGGGTTTGTTCCAGTCTCTTGTCAAGGTACAATGCTGGCTCTCTCGGCTTCAACTCTAATCTTCTCAACAGTTCCTCATGAATCTCTCCCCAATCATGTGGCCATTCTGCCAATCTGACTAACAAATGGATGTTTCTGCTTATCAAGGATGGTTCATCTCTAATGGAAAAGAAGGGGAACAAATTCCTTTTTGCAGATCAAGTGTCTGATAAGATTTGTCTTCATGAAGGTGGTCTAAAGCATGCTGGAACTTTGGGATGGTGGAAACAAAGAGTTAGCGTAGATTGTGGAAGGTACAATGTGCCACAAGATCATATCAATCCTTGCTGCTTTCCCAGAGTCCCTAAAACAAAGGCGAGCTGGACATTATGGCCATCTGAATGTGGCATTCTACCAACATGATAAAGAACTTGACCAAGAGTCATTGCCATTGGAATGGTATAAAATAGCCTATGCCAAACTTATTAGATTAGCCCATATACTTAAAAATATGGAGAAGATCGATGGGAGGGTCACTAACAGAAATGGCAGCTCAATCATCATGGATGATCATATCATCTCTTATATGAAGACCTTCGACTCACTGGCTAAAGCCTTCATTGGATCTTCTTCAATGCAATGTGCTTATAAGAATGGTATCACACCAGCTGATCAATCCGTATTGGCCACGGGCTTCCACAAACCAAACAAAAGGGACTCCATGATGCTGAACTCTCTTACTGGGGTCTGTGACTTCCTGAACATCTCGGCTCAGCAAAGGAAGTCTGTTCGTCTGACAGTCTGCCCTCAAGTCACACAGCACCGCATATGGAGGGGAGCACTTGAGCAGGTGCTTAAAGATTTGAAATATGAAATGAACTCCCTTAGATGCCATTCTCCGACATTCCAAATGGGCGAGCAAATAGTATCGAGCTGCATCAAGTTTTGTGCCGATGCCACCTATATTTCAAACTATGTCTCTCCTTCATGGATGCGACCAGCACCTTTAAACAAGGTTGAGAAGCCACTGCCATCACGCAGGTGGGAGGAAGTTCTTGAGATGTTTGTGGATCTCACGAAGTGCTTAGGGAAAGAGGAAAGGATGAGTCATCATGTCTTAAAGCTTGAAGCAATGAAAGAAGGGTTGTATCAGATCAAAGATATCTTGATCGAGAGGGAAATCAGTTACAAGGAGGCCCGGCGACAAGACTGCCTGATTCAGAAGAAGTTAACCAAGAGCTTGGGGCACTCTTCCAAGTGTTTATTCACACTACTACTCTACTATCTATATGGGACCGTGAGAGATATTGAGATTGAGGTTTCTGGAGGGTTGTATGAAATTGATGGCAGGTTTTATTTGAGCATGGGGAAGATTGTGACTTCTTGTGATGAATTGATGGTATGGAATGGAGTGAAGCAGCTGGATAGGGCTCTTGGAGTCTTTAAGTTTGTGTGGGAAACAGCAGCTATGAAAGGGGTGTTGGATTTGCAAGGCCACCTCTGGTGTATGGGGGCTGAGGACAAGATTCTCACATACAGAGGTAATGTGTTTTATGTGCATGGTATAAGGCCTTGATGGATGGGTAAGTTAATTCTCCACTAAACAGTTGGAATGAATTCTTTTCTTGGGATTGGATTTAGATGAGCAGGCAAATATGATGCAGGTTGCATATCATTTGTCTTATCTGAGTCAAAGGGAAAGATGCTTAGTTTGATGAATTTGTGAAATTTACTTGTGTTTTCGGATTTAAAAATTGACAGCTATAGTATAGGACCGGTAGCACATGATAAATAGTGCATGCACTTAAAAAGGCCCATTGTTGTTCAGTCAAGTTGTGGCAGCTATGAGCGCTGTCCGAGGAGTCTGCAGTTTTGAGTGATCTGATAATGGATTAAATAAATATTGTTCAAGACCAAATATTGTCTCAGTTTGATGTGGAAAATGATTCATTGTATCATGGGAATGACAATTCGAATCACTTGATCTTATTTTCTACTGGACAATATGGTACCGTCTAAATTGCTCATATCTTGTTGTGCTGATGAACACCCTTTCAAGCTTAAATGATGCATACATTATGCCTGGATAACCTCGCTACAGGTGTTCTGTCCAAGTCCATATTTTCTTCTCCATTCTTTTCTTTTTTGTTTTTTCAAGGGGGTAAAATGTTCATATTTTCATTTGACAGCTGAAACAGGTGCGCAGAGAAGATGAGGACCTGGCTCAGCACCTTCTCAATCATAGCAAATTGGAGTCTGGATCGACTGGTGACCAGCATGAGGTTGCTCACATTAGCCAGAATTGAACATTTTGTGGGGCCATTGGAGGGCATAAAGATCTGCACTCGACAAATCAAACAATATATGCTGGACTCAGTCTTTTGGCTCACATGGTCTTGGTCTTCTGTCGGTGTATCCTATGATTTCCTGTTGTTGAGAATAATTGTTAAAGAAAATCTTTGGCTCCTTCACATCTAAGGAAGTGAGTTCCTCAACTTTGAGTTACCGAAAGTTTTTTTTTTTTTTCTTTTCTGAATGGAATAGTTGCAATGGGAGTTACCTTCTTAACATAGGAACTTCCAGAATTAAGTGATTGACATCACGGTTTGTTGGAGTTTCAAGACCATACTTGGTGAGTAGGGATTATAATAGAGCTCCAACATACAACGAACTGCTTCTTTGTAAACAGGATCAGACACTAACCATGTAGAAGAGCGTAATCAATTCATTATTTTTAATCTGTTTTTCAGAAAAAATGCATCTGCTAGTTTTGCACATGAGAAAATGATTAGAGAGCGTCGCCATTATGATTTCACTGCAGTTCATACGCTGTGATGTGCGGGCATAAATATTTTCATACATTGTGATAAATGTGACCAAGTTTTCTGTCATCTGGCAAGCTTATTGCTGTGAGACTTGTGATGATATTGTAACATGTCTATTCTCACTAGAAGGGTAACGCATCATTTATCAAAAGAAGGCTCCATGCAGCACATCCGAGGCAAGGATAACAATTTTAACAGCCTCTCTCTCCAAGTACATTTTATCTCAGAATGCGTTCGTGCTGATCCACAGGAGGAGATGAAATAATCGTAACTCCACTTCCAGCTTTGCAGGTCTCTTTCATAGGTTGAGTCTTTTTTAGGTTCTTGTGTTGTTGCTCGAGATGTCCTCTTAGATGTGGCGTCATGCACCGGCTTATCTCAAAGGATGCTTGGTTGGCATATTGATGGCATAAATTCAAATAACCGTTACCATGCCGGGAACAGATATATCCAAAGCTTCTTTCCAGTCTCACTAATTTTCTCAAAAAAAAAAAGAAGAAGAAGAAGATTAATTTGAACTTGGTGCTTGATTCCTTGTAGAAGTTCCAAGTGGGAAATCATGAGATCCGGTAGATGGTTGAAACTGTGGCTGCCAGAATTTGTTTGCGCACTTAACTAGCGCTTTGGACTGCAAGCATGCGAGTGCTTCAGTACTGAATTCAACTATGAAGTACCGCAAATGGCAATATAGCATCAGTAGGTGTCCGGAATTTGAAATACTTGTGACAGACTTGCGTGCTACCTTACAAAATCACACTTCTGTTTCATCACCTTAGCTTTGTGGTGATAAGCCGTGAGTTGTAGTCATATTATTTGTTCTTAGTCGGATGCTCGGATGAATTGTCAAATTATGATTACCAAAACATACATGGGTGGTTACATTTTAAGTCGAACGTCTCTAGCCCTTTCTCCAGGACATACGTAAGAGATCAATCTTTAAACATGAATGGCAGGCTCCACTCAAACCATGATAGCAACGAATGGAGAAAAGATATGTGTCCAATGAGAGCTAGTAACAGTTCCAAACATTTCAGTAGAAAAACTTCATGCGTCACCACCACATTATCAGCTCAAATACCCGTCAATGATGCTATCCCTGATGAATTCCACCAACTGCATGTGACTTTGTACCAATCGTGAAACTGCCACGTCAGATGGGTAATGGACAGAGCATAAGGTGGAGCAGCATCATATTACTGTTTCATTAGTTCATTTAACATCTGCATGCGCATCCATCCATCAAACACCCATCATCGTGACTCAATCATGAGCATGTATGATAAGCATATCCAGAGAAAGACCTTAAGAAATCCACAAATAAGACCCATGGCGTATGTTAGACAAATTTAACAGGAGAGCGGAATCTAGTATCTACTCCAAACTAGTGCTCCGTTGGGAACATTAAATCCCTGCAGGGCCCAATCCCAACCATCCCCAATATTTCTTGTCAGTAACCAAGTCAAACCCATAAGTACAGCAACACTGCAGAGAGAGAGAGAGAGAGAGAGAGAGAGAGAGAAATAAATAGGGAACCAGACGACCTTTTCGACGCATTAACTACACAAGGAACAGATCAATTTATTGGGATCCTTTCTTGGGCTGCTGCTGCTTGCCAGAGGGCTTCTTTCTGCCAGGGATGCACTTTCCTTTTACTCCTGCCGTCTCCTCCTCCTCAATCTCTAACCTTCTCTCTCCGATACCAAGCTTTGAGCTCCTGTCCCCATCACCACCACCAACAATAACGAATTCAAATGTTAAATTGATTAGTTGACATGATTAAAGGAATGGCTAATTATTAGAAGTGACTGGTGAAAGTAAAAGTAAGACTTGATCATTTGATATCTTTGTGGGTATACTTCCCGAAGGATACACATGAAACCGGATCAAGGAATCCATGATGGATTAGACTGACCCTCCCATGTGCATGCAACAGTCATTGTTAATGGTTTGGACTTTTTAAAGTTCCTAGTACAATGTTAGTGATTTTTTTACTGATGGTAGCTCCTCTTTTCGGATCCCACTACTTACACATTAATAAACGATCTAACTAATAATTTATTTACAGAAAACCATTTCGGATGGCTTGGTTATATTAAAGGTACAAATCTGATACCAACCATAGTAGCAAAGCTGATAAAAATCGAGGGATTAAACAATTTAGGAGCAAAATGTGCCACCTCTTCTTACTTGATGGAGATTAGGCATTTATCATACACGATAAAGGACTGCAGAGGATGGGGTAAAGTCCATTACAATCATTCAACTGGTAATTGTTAATATTAAGAAGGCTATTATTAAATAGGACGGGGCAAAATGGAGCTGTATCTCATCCCAGCACCATGACTCAGGTGAAGCAACTACTAAAATTATGCAAGTTAAGCTATGAACATCTTGTAAAGGATCATAAAAGTTTGAAAAAGACCCAAGAAGCCAAAAAGACATTGACCTTGACTAACGTGGTCGAAGACAATATCTTCTCCGGTACCTATTTGTGGAGAAATTATTGGTTAGAACACAAACGGTTCACATATCATATATCATACAATGAAAGTATCCAGCTCAAACAACAACGGTCATTCAAAAATCATACAGTGAAAGCATGTACATGTCTCATCCTATCAAATCACTAACATGCATGTGATGCACCGAAAGTATGTAATTGAGCTGGACACTCCAATTACTCGAGAGGATCCAGAGGAGACAATTTTGGCATGGAACAATGTTCCCTTGAGTAGAGAATTTTTTTTTTTTTTTTTTTTTGGACTTATATGCTAAGGATGAGGGTTTGGCTATATCCTACCTTTCTTCATTATAAGAGTTGGACTTCTTAAGAGAGGGCCCTGGTGGGGCCCTGGTGCCCTCCACGATGCTGCCACTAAAATACTCCTTTTCTTCCAGCGTGGGGTGACCGAACCGCGGGTTTTCCGACACGCAACGCAACTCGTCCTCCTCCCCCGCCCGACTCGCGAATCGACTCACCGACCCCTTGTTCGACGCCCCGCCCCTCCTCCCGCCCGCCAGGGACGATGCACCGGCGGCCGCGGCGGCTGCAGAGGCCACGGCAGCCTTCAGCAGCCCTCCGCCGCCGCTGCCACCACCGCTTCCGCCCGCGGCCCTGCCCTTGACGGACACCGAGCCGCACGCGATGAGCTGGAGCAGGACCGAGTTCCGGGTCTGACCAGGCTCGCCCCACCGGGTCCCCGTCCTCGAACCGGTGGGCTGCCGGGGCTTTGTCGGACGAGGAGGAGGAGGGCGGCGAGGCGTCGTCGAGGGAAAGCTCGGTGGGTTGGTCCCGGTTTTTGATGGGCTTCTCGACTCGCTCGATCTCTTCCGTCGAAATGCCGCGGGAGCACCGTGTAATATATCCCCCGGTCGGGGTGACCTTACCGAACTTGTCCACCACTTCCTCTTGTATTACGTCCTGTTCCCCTTCCTCTTCCTCCTCCATTCCTTCTTCCTCCTCTTCCACTCCTATTTGTTGTCTGTTATGGGAAATTTGCAATGGTTTTGGCTGCCTGTTGGTGATGATCTTTACGTGTTGAAACCTCTCTGAAATTTAAAATAAATATTAATAAATAATTGACAAACACATGCAAACATGTAACGCTAAACATAAAGTATATGGTATTGGGAGGAAAAGGAAAAAGAATAAATGGCTACCAGAACAAGCTTGGATGATCTCTGAGCCTTTGAGAACGTATTCGGCGCCATCAGCTGGGTAGATGATGTCGTTCTCCGCCAGGTCATTCCACACATAGCCATTCTTATAGCTCCTATTTTATAAACATATAAAAAGTATACTAAAAGCTTTTTTCCTAGTTGGAATAGAAGAGTGCGGGAGCTAGAACAAATAATGTTTGGACAATCCTTGACAAACCGAACCAGTAGGGATTACCTCTTGCAAGACCAGGAGAACAGAGAAGGCATGCCTCTGCCTCTGAGAACCGTCAACCTATCCATCACATCTATTAACCCATCCAAAAAAGGTTCAAGTTAAGCTACCACACACAAACGCAAAGATAAATTAAAATAAAACCGAAACTATGCGATAACTTTTTAATTGCGATCTTTTTTTTTTTTTTTGGTCATTTGCATCAAAGTTAGTAGCACTATAAATGTGAGGGGAAGAAGCAAAACCTTTGAGGCGAAGGTGTTGGTTTGGGAATTGTGGGAGCTCCACAAAATGGGGGTGCTCCAGCTGTCCATTCCTACTAAGATAGTATACGACCTGGACCTTCTTCATAGGCCTCACTAACCTCTGCTGCTGCTGCTGCTGCTGCTGCTGCTGCTGCTGCTGCTGCTGTGTGCTGCCCGCTCTAGCCCGCTCTGGGCTGCTCTCTCTGCTACCAAGTCTCCTCCTCCCTCCTCCTCCTCCTCCACCACCACCACCACTGCCACCAGCCTCCATCACCACCACCACTGCAAGCGTTAGCACTTAGTTTTGGAACTAGTTCGGGGAACAGGGGAAGGAAGAAAGAAAAGGTGGCAGGGCTGTTACTGTTGTTAATTGGGAAGGGAGGGGAAAGGTCGAGTAGGTTGAAAGAGAAAGGAATCGACGTACCGATTTGCCCCCTTGTCCCCGTCTCTTTATATCAATCAATATTGTACGGACAATACGTAGTGTGGTCACCGTCGTAGCTACGCTTGCATTTTTTTCCACGTAGCTTGGCGTAGGGTGTGCGTGGAAGGTCGGATAGGGTTGTACTTGTACAGGATTCAACCGTCGATGTCAACGTCTAAAATAACTGCAGTTACTATTATAACCGTTATCTTAATGAATTAGTCCTAATAGCCACCCGCACGAGTTAAAAAAGAGAGTTTTACTAGGCGCCTCCTAGAATCCGTGACAGGATAATCTTTCAAAAATACTGCTGACCATCGACTGTAGGGCAAATGATCCCGATCTTTCTTATAGTAAATGATAACCGATAAAAAGTCTAGCGTGTATGACAGGTACGGTAATTTGAATAGAAATCCAAGGTTATAATTGATGCCTATATCATGGTAATATTGTAATCTTGGCAGCATTGAAGGGTCATAATTGTTATCCACCTCCTCGATCCAACCGGATCATATATCATGGTAATATTGTAATCTTGGAAGCATTGAAGGGTCATAATTGTTATCCACCTCCTCGATCCAACCTCCTCTTGATCCGGTCCAACATCATCTTCTCGTGGGTTATGGGTAAACATTGATCATGAATAACTAGAATGAATCCCTACCTTTTTTTTTTAAAAAAAAAAAATCTAAGTCCCAAAAATAAATAGCACTATTGGACGGTCAAAATGATAGTGCTGGTATAATAAAGAAGTCTTGCGCAAAATAGCGATGCAATCAATATATAGCATCTCCATTACTCTTTATGTAATCCATATTGCATATGTTTTAAATTGAGAAATGTTAAAATACACACTTTTTTATTCAAGTATTTCCTTTTTGTTAAGATCTTGCATTTTCAAATATTTTTTTTTATTATGTATATATATATATATATATATATATATATATATATATATATATTAAGAGCGACGTATTCTATACTTATCCAAATTCAAAATTTCTATTACATTGTCCAGGAATCATGCACGAAGCATTCCAGGCGAACCATAATACTTGAGTCTTGAGTCTCGTATTTTATTTTTATTATGTATATATATATATATTAAGAGCGACGTATTCTATACTTATCCAAATTCAAAATTTCTATTACATTGTCCAGGAATCATGCACGAAGCATTCCAGGCGAACCATAATACTGAGTCTTGTATTTGAAAATTATTTACTATTTAGATCCTTGTTCTATGAATTAATGTGTAAAAAAATAATTATAACAATATCGATAGATAGGCAGGCATATACCTAAAAATGGGCCGAATTATGTGGACAGAAGAAAACATAAAAATGCTAGATAATCCTAAAATGACATTTCAAAAAAAAAAAAAGGACGGACGCCGTGTTTCCCTATATAATACTGCATAGTAATTGCCATGGTATTTCGTAAGGTACAAAACTACAAATGTATGCCCTTTTTATTATTAGCACATGCATGTATGTAAAATCTTGGTGGGCCTTTTTTTTTTTTTTTTTTTTCCTTTTTCAATCAATATGTCTAATAAAACGTTTATGATGCCTTAATTACTAGAAGAATCCGATGCAAGTGCCTCCTGATAATTAATATTTTTAGATGGCTACAAGAATCCAAGATCTATATTATTGATGGTGTTAAATGTTACATCGTGAGAGTTTATTCAAAATTTAATGCATTACCGAAGAAGTTATTACCAAGCCTTGATTGCCAAAACCAAGGAACATAACATATATCTTATTAAGTTCATAAACAATTTTGTGAATTAAAGTAGGTGATGGAAGGACATGGTAAGATTTTATCCCAATCAATAGCCCCCGGTAGGGTCCGAAATGTCCAAGATGTGCAAAAGTAATTAATGGCCTGGGACTTGATGGCCTTCGGTCCTGGGGAAGGGAGGGCATGGCGAAGGCAGAAGGGGGGTAATCAGACGGCTGACATCCTTCCAACCGGGGCTCTCTGCACGAGACCTTACCACGTATCTCGTGGGCTCCCCCTTGCCAACCTTTTACTGGGCCTTCATTTATTAATGATCGGAGCGGGCTCGGCCAATTCGGCGCTGCACCCGATGACCAGCGTTTCCGCCCTTTTCTACGATAATTAAAAACCGCCACGTAAGATGCGCTTCTGCATCCATGTTGGCGGGTTTCCCACCTCCGGCTAATCCTCCTCCTCCCTTGCCACTTCTGGCAAAGTTTGGACGCTTTCCATCGGGTAATTGGGAATACTGGCCACCGGCTACCCCCTTTTTACGCGTGTAGTCATTTCCGTGGGATACCTTTCCGTATGGCGGAAAGCAAAAGTTCTCGTATGGTCTTCCATGTTCCTTCTCACTCGGAATTGCAACACTTTAATCGACTTGGACCAGGGCGACAAATGGATCGGACCAATTGAGCTGGATCGGATCTTACTTGATCCTGATCTAATCTAATTTGTTTGATCGGATCTTGATATTGAATCTACATCTAATCTAATAAAAGATTGGATCGGATCGAATTGGATCTATGATTAAATTTCTTGATCTAATGGTCTAGTTCAAGTCTGGTTCGAATCAGGTCGGGTCACGATACCAATCCAAAAAAAAAATTAGCCAGGCCCACATTGAACGTGTAGTGTTCAATTCTGCTTCAGCTACATTGTAGAAAAATTCCATACCGAATATAGATACTACTAGAAACGGAGTTGTTTATGAGAATTTTGGACTCAGCTTGCTAAGAGCTTCTTCGAACTTGACTTGGAGATCTAGAGTTTTGTTATTTAGGAGAAAGGCTTATCAAGAGGGTGAGATGAAGCACTAACCACGCGGTCCATGCACTCTTCTCCTTGCCGGCCACCGATTCGTTATCGTTTACCGGTCAAACAAGCAGGAGAGGTCGATGGAGTGGTTTCGTCGGAGTGGTCGACAAGTGAGATCGATCGAACAAACAGTAGAATGGGGAGATCCGACGATGGGAGCAGGAAGGAAGCCTGCTGGAGACGTCGAAGGAGTGGCCGAACAAGTGGGAGACGTCGACGGAGTGGCTTCGATGGAGTAGCCGACAAGTGAGATCGATCGAACATGTGAGAGAATGGGGAGATCTAGTGATGGAAACAGGGAGGAAGCCTGGTTGACTGGTTGCTTGGAACTAGGAATTTGGTATTAGGGCAATAGTCTATAGAAGAAGAACGAGAAGCTCTGCTCGAGAGATGAACTGATGGGTTGGGAGGTAGATATTGGGCCTGAACGATCGGTGGCTTTGGCCCAAGCCGGCAAGCCCATTACAAATATATATAATTTGGATGACCAAGCCCATAAATAGATATATATAATATACTAATTAATTATTATTAAAAGGGTTCGGATTCAATATTTGGATTCGGGTTGGGTCAGGTTGGATAAGGTTATATATCGTAAGATCCAAATTAACCTAAAAATCTTTATAGATCGGGTCGGATCGGGTTGAGTCCGAATTCAGTAAATCCATACCTGATCCAAAAAAATGAATGGATCCAATTTTTAAATCCGATCTAGATCCATGAGTCTTGTAAATGGGTTTGGGTCGGGTCTAACCGGGTCGTGTCAAGCTGGGTCACGAATCAACTCGACCCATTTGTAGCCCTAACTTGGACTTCTTTTTTTGAATTTAAGAATTATGTGGAAATACTTCTGTTGCCGCCAAGATCGTCGTGGCCCGTAGCTGCCGTGTCGGATCGCGCTCCTCCCGCCGCCTGCCGCGCTCCGATCCTGGGTCCCCGCCTCCCGCCGTCCGGTAGTCCTCTGCTCCAGGGCTTGCAAGATAATGGTTAGAGACCCGGGCCGGGATTTCCGGCGGGGGCACTCCGACGATCAAGTCAGTGACGGTCCAGGAGAACAGATCCTCCTGGCCGAGCCCCTCTTGATGGACTCCGTACTAGGAGGAGCGAAAGATATGTGTGAGTGTGGAGGTGTGAACGTCGCAGGGAGAGATTGGTAGCGGGGACAGAGGGATACTCTGTTCCTCCACCTCTCCTCGTGCCCCTATGTTCCCTCCATTCATGGTGGTGAGTGGTCGTTCTTTTTTTTTTTTTGTCGTTGTTGTTGTTGTTACCTCTCCCCCCTTGGGGGGTGCCAATCATTCTTTGTAGTCGAAGACTGGCCATTGGGAGTTTGTTTCGGGGTTCCCGCCGGGCTGTCAGACGTGCACGGCGGTGTCCCAGGAAGCCCTTTCCTATTTCACGATAAGGTGCTGTCAGGCGCTCCGACACTCCTTCATGATTGCCTTGTTCCGAAAAATCAGGGACGTCTCGAATGGCGGGTTGCCGCCCGTGGGGTTCGAATCTCCCTGATGGTCTTCTTTCTTGGATGATCTGAGTGGTTGGTGAGGAATGTGGCACCTCGATCGGCACGTTGCTTGCTTTTCTGGTGTAACTGGTGGTGTCAGGTAGTCAGTACGGTCTGAGAGGCATTTTGGTACGGTCCTCGGGAGGCTCGCCGGTGCCCTCGGCTGGTGAGGACTTCCTCCGGGTTGGGGCCGAGCTGGGATGGCAGGGCTCGCTCCATGCTAGGCGATCCGGGCTTGCAGGGATGGCCAGGTGAAGAAGGGCGAAGTACTGGCCAGGTGGAGAAGGGCGAACCTCGACGGGTGAGCTCTTGGCTCAACCTAGACCGCGGGGCACTAACCTTCGAGGGTCTCCTTCGGAGAGCGGATGTCGGCGGACCCGGTCCAGAGGCGCGCACTCGGAGAGGCTCAACCTCGGTGGGTGAGCTCTTGGCTCGACCTAGACCGCGGGGCACTAACCTTCGAGGGTCTCCTTCGGAGAGCGGATGTCGGCAGACCAGGTCCAGAGGGCGCGCACTCGGAGAGGCTCAACCTCGGCTGGTGAGCTCTTGGCTCGACCTTGACCGGGGGGGCAATAACCTCCGAGGGTCTCCTTTGGAGGGCGGATGCCAGTGGACCGGTCCAGAGGGCGTGCACTCGGAGAGGCTCGACCTCGGCGGGTGAGCTCTTGGCTCGACCTCAACCGGGGGGGCACTAGCCTTCAAGGGTCTTCTCTGGAGGGTGGATGTTGGCAGACTCGATCCAGAGGGCGCGCACTCGGAGAGGCTCGACCTCGGCGGGTGAGCTCTTGGCTCGACCTCGACTGGGAGGGCACTAACCTCCGAGGGTCTCCTCTGGAGGGCAGATGTCGGTGGACCCGGTCCAGAGGGCGCACACTTGGAGAGGCTCGACCTTGGCGGGTGAGCTCTTGGCTCGACCTCAACCGGGAGGCACTAACCTCTGAGGGTCTCCTCTGGAGGGCGGATGTCGGCTCTGACCTAGGCACCGAGCTCATGAGCTTGACCTGGCAAAGGACTGGGCTCCATCTGCCACCCTGGGGGAGTTCGGCTCATCTCGGTAATGGGATCCGAGCCAGAGGGTCGACGTGGCATCCCTCCCCACATGGCGCCCGCAGATTTCTCAACGTCAGTGGTCTTGCCATATCATTTGCCCCCAACTCCCGAGGCTCGTTAGTGCGTGGCATTCGGGCAGAAGGGAGTAATTGCGGTGCTAATGTGGAAAGGTAGAGATCGGTTGCAATGATGGCCGTGACTGCTGGCGCTTCGAGGACCGCTCTTGCGGGCCAATGCGGGGGCACCACCTGGCCACGTCCGAGGAGCAGTTAATGCTAGCGCAGAATTCAGAGCGGCCAGGATGCCATTCTCTCTGATGGGTGACATGTGGTGCAGATCTATTGGTGAGCGGTTGACGCGATACGGACCCCTTGGGTCATTTCGGCGTGAAAGGAGGGCCTTACCCGAACAATCTATTCTTTTTGAATTCTCTGCACCTGCTGCTGCCGCGCCCAGGGTTCTTCTTCTTCCCTATCATCCCAAGTTTCTTCTCAAGGCAACAGGTTAGCTTCTACCTCTTTCTTCCTCCCGATAGAGTAGGGTCCCCTCTCAGGGTCTATGGTTTCTTCTTCAGTCTTCGACCTTGTGTTTTCCTTTTTCTTCTTCTTCTTCTTTGTTTTTGAGGATGTCTCATTTAGGTCCGGGCTTCCGTCCCTCCACTGATCAGGATGAGGCTGGTCCTTCCAAACGGAGGCCGGCATCTTCTTCCTCTTCTTCTGATGGAGAGGGAGGCGCAGCCCGCTACGAACTCGGTGGGAGGCGTCCTCTCAGCCCGGTTCATATTAGGGAACCGGGGTCGGGTTCTTCTTTTCCCCCTCCTTCTTCTGCTCCTGTCCCTGAGTCTGTTCGGTCTGCAGGTCCAGGTGGGGTCGCCTCCACGATCACCGCCGGAGAACTCAGGACTGTCCGGGATGTCTATGGCATCCCTCATTCTGTTCAGCTTATGATCCCTCATCCGGGGGAGCGGGTTACTTTGAGTGGCCCGGGCCGTCTTGCTTCTATGAGGGGACCTTCTCTGGAGGTCTCTGCTTCCCTTTCCATCCCTTCTTTTTGTCAGTCTTGGACAACTATCATTTGGTCCCGGCGCAGCTGGTACCAAATGCTATTAGGGTTATCTTCTCCTTCATTGTGTTCTGTCACCTTCACGGGTTCGTGGCCAGATTTTCTTTGTTCAGGGCCTTCTTCGCCCTGTAATGTCACCCAACCGAAGACGGCTGGTGGTCTTTATCTTCCCGCCCGAGGGGCATTAAGTTTGAGCTCCCCTCTTCTGTCAAGGGATGGAAGAGTAAGTTCTTTTTTATCGAGGTCGAGGGAATTGACTGGGTTTGGAGTGATCCGGACCAGTCCCCCAATCGAAACTCTAACATCGATGCGACTGACCGAGATGACTATGAGCAGCTCCGTAGTGCGCAGATTCCTTCTCTTGAGGTCCTGTTGTCTGAGCAGAACCTCGCCGACTCTGGGGTCGACCCAGCGAATGGGTCGGGTGAGTCCGGCCTGAACATTGCTCTTTTCCTTCCTTTGCGTCATCTTTGTGCAGTTTTCCACAGGTTCTGACCACTGTGCATATGGTGTGCATGTATGATATTCTCCGAGAGCGATCTCCTGGCCATTACCAAGAAGAGGCGGCCGGCAGGATTGGCCGCGGAGCCCACTTCTAGGCGGCCCCGAGGTGAGTGCACACTTGCGGCTGCCTCGACGGTGATGGTTAGGCTGAGCTTGACCGTGGCTGCCGGCTCGACCTCAAAGGTGACCCGCGCCACTCCTGCACCGGTGGAGAGGCCAACTCCCACGGCCCCGGAGCCATCCCAGCAGATCCCTGCTGTAGAGCCCGAGATAGTGGTCCGGGCAAGGGCTGCTGCCGTTGCTACTGCGCCTTTCCCCCTTCCGGGTCCGTCTGCTATCGATGCCAGGGGTGGAGAGACCCGGGCCACTTCCGAGGCCGCGACAGTTGCACCGCCTGCGTCTGCCCCGGTCTCCTAGCCTGCCCCCGGGGGGCCTTCGGTCAGCGATGCACGACCGCCCCGCCTCAGAGAGAGTCGGAGGGAGGAGGGACGACGTTACCTCCCCTTCCGAATGGGGCCGGGGAACTCGGTCCTTCGGAGCCCTGAGCTCGCCGAATGCTTGATGGACTTCTCCATCCAGGCATGCGACCGACAAGACATGGTCGGAATGCACGCGACCGATGTCTTCAAGATCCTCTTTTCTCAGTTATACTCGGTGAGTTCCTTCGCCTCTTTTGCTTGCTCTTCATTTTCCTTTAGTCACTTTCATTCATCATTTTCATTTTCATTTTCATTTTCATCTTTTCTTTTCTTTTTTTTTTTTTGTGCAGATCGGTGCTGAGGCCCTCTTCCTCAGGAAGCACTTTCAGAGCTGGGATCGCCTCGAACGACAACGAGTCACTGAGATCAAATCTTTGAAGGCCAACTTGAAGGAGAAGGTCGGCGCCAGCGGGGCCCTTGAGTTGAAGATCAAGGACCTCAAAAAAGAGCTCGCCGATGTTGAGGGGCGAGCGAAAGGACTCTCGATGGCCTGCGATCTGGAGCGGAGCCGTTCAAAGAAGGCAATCGACGACCTCTCCGTCATCGAGAAAAAATTGAATTGGTACAGTACCGAGGCCGACAGGCACAAGGAGACCGCCCAGGCGGAGCTGGTGGTCGTGAGAGAGAAGCTTGCCGCTGCTGAGAAAGCGGCAGAGGCGGCGGTCAGCTCGGCGGAGGCAGCCAAGTTGAGGGCTGTCGAGCTGGAGAAGGTGGCTGCTGCGGCCGAGAAGGATGCCAAAAGCACTGTCGCCAACTTTAAGGCTTCAGAGGAGTTCGTCGCCGACATCCAGCAGATGGCGTCGGACTCCTTTTACAAGGAGTTCATGTACCTGCACGGTCGGGTCGAGTCCTTTGTCCCTGACAAGCACCATGATCGCCTTAAATACCCCTCAGCTTCGGAGGAGGTCGACGAGGAGGTTGTCAGGTCAGAGCCTTTGACACCAACCAGGGATGGTTCTCCTAAGGCCGGGGCGACTGAGCCGGAAGCCCCCAAGGGCGGGGGCAGCCAGCCCCTGGACCCAGCAGAAAAGCCAGCAGGCACGGAATGACTTCTTCTCTTTTCTTTGCTTTAGTTTGTACTTCTTTGTTTCTTGTACTTGTTCAGAGTCTTCCAGCATGTCGGGGCCCAGAAAAATGCTTGTAATTTGTATTTGATCAATAAAGTTTGGATTGCTTTGTCAGAGACTCTTTCTCTATCCTTCCCTCTTCCCCTCTCTCTTCCTTTTTTTTTTTTTTGCTCGGGGATTTCAGAGAGAAGGGCTTCTCCTTATCTGAGGTAAGGCACACGCGGGCCGCTAGGCTCGAAGATGTCATTAGCCGATGGTCGTGAGATCTGAGATCCGGTCATGGGAAGATGTCCTGGAGCTGGGCTCGGGGACGGATATCGCTGAGAGCGGCTCGGCTCGAAGTTCCCTTGGACGGAGATCTGAGCTCCGGTCTTGAGAAGATGTCCTGGGCTCGGGGACGGAGATTGCTGAGAGTCGTAGTTTTGATGGTGCTGCATTTTCTTCTCACTCCCTTTTTCTTTCCTTCCACACTCTTCTTTTGTTGATTTTTCTTTTCATTTTATTCTTTCATCATCGTCATCATTTCATCATCATTTTTTTTCTAGAGTGGGGAGATCAAAAGAGAGAATGCTGGCTGGACCCCCATTTTTGCTCTCATTCTTTCCTTCCCCTCTCGCCTTCTTTCCGAGAGGGGAGACCAGAGAGGAGGGCTGCCAGGCTTCCCCTCTTTGTTCCCTTTCTTTCCTTCTCCTCCTGTTTTCTTTTCAAGAGGGGAGATCAGGGTAGGGGGGTTACCGGTCTTAGTTGCCTTGGAGCTAGGCTTGAGGCCTTCCTGGACGTGGAGCTAGGCTCGGGCCTAGGGATTGCCTGAGATCTTGACTCAGGTTTTTGGCATCTTGGAGCTAGGCTCGAGGCGTTGATGGGAGCTACGTGGCCCCGTGATCCCTTGGTGTCTCGGAGCTGAGCTCGGAGATGCTTGAGATGGAGAGCTGCTTGGCTCGAGATTTCTTCGACATCCTGGAGCTGGGCTCGGGGACGCTCGGAGTTGGAGAGCTACGTGGCTCAAGATTTCCTTGACGTCCTGGAGCTAGGCTCGGGGATGCTTGGAGTTGGAGAGCTACGTGGCTCAAAGTCCCTCTGCATCCTGGAGCTACGCTCGGGGTCGCCGGGAAGCGGGAGCTACATGGCTCGAGATTTCTTTGACGTCCTGGAGCTAGGCTCGGGGATGCTTGGAGTTGGAGAGCTACGTGGCTTAAAGTCCCTCTAGCATCCTGGAGCTAGGCTCGGGGTCGTCGGGAAGTGGGAGCTACGTGGCTCGAGATTTTCTCGACGTCCTGAAGCTGGGCTCGGGGATGCTTGGAGTTGGAGAGCTATGTAGCTCAAAGTCCCTCTGGCATCCTGGAGCTAGGCTCGGGGGCGCCGGGAAGTGGGAGCTACGTGGCTCGAGATTTCTTCGACGTCCTGGAGCTGGGCTCGGGGACGCTCGGAGTTGGAGAGCTACGTGGCTCAAAGTCCCTCTGGCATCCTGGAGCTAGGCTCGGGGGCACCGGGAAGTGGGAGCTACGTGGCTCGAGATTTCTTTGATGTCCTGGAGCTAGGCTCGGGGATGCTTGGAGTTGGAGAGCTATGTGGCTCAAAGTCCCTCTGGCATCCTGGAGCTAGGCTTGGGGTCACCGGGAAGTGGGAGCTACGTGGCTCGAGATTTCTTCAACGTCCTGGAGCTGGGCTCGGGGATGCTCGGAGTTGGAGAGCTATGTGGCTCAAAGTCTCTCTGGCGTCCTGGAGCTAGGCTCGGGGGTGCCGGGAAGTGGGAGCTCATGGCTCGAGATTTCTTTGACGTCCTGGAGCTGGGCTCGGGGATGCTCGGAGTTGGAGAGCTACGTGGCTCAAAGTCCCTCTGGCATCCTGGAGCTAGGCTCGAGGGCGCTGGAAAGTGGGAGCTACGTGGCTCGAGATTTCTTTGACGTCCTGGAGCTAGGCTTGGGGACGTCGTTGCCCCTTTCCTGCAATACATGCAGACACCCATGCAAAGAAAAAAATCATCATCATAATTGTTGGTGAGGGGTCTTACCTCATCAGGAGTGTCTCTGTGGGCCATGAGCTCTCCGCTCTCGGGGAACCTCAGGCTGCCAAGTTCTTCGAGGTGACGAACTTCTCATGATGGGACTTGGGCCATCTCGTAGGGGTCTTCGCATGGTGGTTCGCCACCGTCGTGTCATCGACCGCGGCCTCCTGGTTTAGCTTTCTTCTTTTACTTTCTCCTCATCGCGTGGCGAGGAGGTTATCCCCGGGGCTTTTCGCCCCCTAAGTCTCCTTGGGTGCCTGTGCGACTCTCCGGGTGATAATGTCCACCGCTTGTACAATGGTGTGGCCATTGGCGGTCGGAGGCGACGGGGGACCGGCAAACATTCGAGGCCCCCGCCTGGAGTCTACCCCCCCATGAATCTTGAGAGATGGGTCCCCTGTTTGCCATTGCGACGCCTTGTGATATCACTATGTTCGATAAAGGGCTTCCCCGGCAGTGGGCACTATAGCCCTAGGGCTCGACAGCTGAGCCCCGTGCATTGACGGTCCAGCGGGGGGGGGAAGAACCCCACCAGCTGGTGCTCATGCTTCCTCAGGCATACTTTCGCCGCGTGCCTAGTGGTTTCGTCGACAGCTTCCCCATCGAAGGGGACAGGGGAAGCAATATACTGCGGGAGGGCTAGGAAAAGGTCACCTGTCTATCGGCCTTTCTAGCCTGTGTCGTCACCGCTCTTCTGGGGTGTGTAGTCCTAGGGGATGGTGAAGGGGTTAGTCATACCCATCCTCATCCCCCCTACATGGCGTGCCAAACTGTTGCCACCAAGATCGTCGTGGCCTGTAGCTGCCGCATCGGATTGTGCTCCTCCCGTCGCCTGCCGTGCTCCGGTCCCGGGTCCCCGCCTCCCGCCGTCCAGTGGTCCTCTGCTCCAGGTCCTGCGAGACAATGGTTAGAGACCCGGGCCGAGATTTCCGGCGGGGGCACTCCGACGATCAAGTCAGTGACAGTCCAGGAGAACAGATCCTCCTGGCCGGGTCCCTCTTGATGGACTCTGCACTAGGAGGAGTGAAAGATATGTATGTGTATGGAGGTGTGAACATCGCAGGGAGAGATTGGTAGCGGGGACAGAGGGATGCTCTGTTCCTCCGCCTCTCCTTGTGCCCCTCTGTTCCCTCCATTCATGGTGGTGAGTGGTCGTTCTTTTTTTTTTTGTCGTTGTTGTTGTTGTTACTGTTGTTACCTCTCCCCCCTTTAGGGGTGCCGATCGTTCTTTGTAGTCGAAGATTGGCCGTTGGGAGCTTGTTTCGGGGTTCCCGTCGGGCTGTCAGACGCGCGCAGCGGTGTCCCAGGAAGCCCTTTCCTATTTCATGATAAGGTGCTGTCAGGCGCTCCGACACTCCTTCATGATTGCCTTGTTCCGGAAATCAGGGACGTCTTGAATGGCGGGCCACCGCCCGCGGGGTTCGAATCTCCCGGATGGTCTTCTTTTTTGGGTGATCTAAGTGGTTGGTGAGGAATGTGGCACCACGATCGGTGCGTTGCTTGCCTTTCTTGTGTAACCTGTGGTGTCAGGTAGTCAATATGGCCTGAGAGGCATTCTGGTACGGTCCTCGGGAGGCTCGCTGGTGCCCTCAGCTAGTGAAGACTTCCTCCAGGTTAGGGCCGAGCTGGGATGGCAGGGCTCGCTCCATGCTAGGCGCTCCGGGCTTGCGGGGACAGTCAGGTGGAGAAGGGTGAAGTACGGGCCCGGTCCAGAGGGCACGCACTCAGAGAGGCTCGACCTCGGCAGGTGAGCTCTTGGCTCGACCTCGACCGCGGGACACTAACCTCCGAGGGTCTCCTCCGGAGGGCGGATATCGGCGGACTCGGTCCAGAGGGCACGCACTCGGAGAGGCTCGACCTCGGCGGGTGAGCTCTTGGCTCGACCTTGACCGGGGGCACTAACCTCCGAGGGTCTCCTCTGGAGGGCGGATATCGGCGGACCCGGTCCAAAGGGCGCGCACTCGGAGAGCTCAACCTCGGCGGGTGAGCTCTTGGCTCGACCTCGATCGGGAGGGCACTAGCCTCCGAGGGTCTCCTCTGGAGGGCGGATGTCGGCGGACCCGGTCCAGAGGGCGCGCACTTGGAGAGGCTCGACCTCGGCGGGTGAGCTCTTGGCTCGACCTCGGCGGGTGAGCTCTTGGCTCGACCTTGACCGGGGGGCACTAACCTCCGAGGGTCTCCTCTGGAGGGTGGATGTCGGTGGACCTGGTCCAGAGGGTGCGCACTCGGAGAGGCTCGACCTCGGAGGGTGAGCTTTTGGCTCTACCTCGACCGGGGGGGTACTAACCTCCGAGGGTCTCCTTTGGAGGGTGGATGTCGGCTCCGGCCTAGGCGCCGAGCTCATGAGCTCGACCTGGCGGAGGACTGGGCTCCATCTGTCGCCCTGGGAGAGTTCGGCTCATCTCGGTAATGGGATCCGAGCCAGAGGGTCAACGTGGCGTCCCTCCCCACATGGCGCCCGCAGATTTCTCCACGTTAGCGGTCTTGCCATATCAACTTCCTTTTGTGATTCTAAATTTGCTGGCAATATAATTATAGGATAGTTTTTCGTTGATTTTTTTTTTAGTTTTTTTTTGAGGAATTGATTCTTGAGTTTTTGTATTAATGCTTGTACTTTTTGTATTTATATTTTAATCCCCACAATTTAATTTATTGCTCATATGTCTTTCAAATTAAATTGAGATGCTATTATGCAATCAAACTTTTAACATTTTTATTATTTATAAAATTATTATTTTTTTGTCTCTGTATTTGAATTCGGATTTAAAAATAAATGGTGCAATAACAGCTACCATGATTGTTGTGAAATCATTTTGTGCAGTTATCTAATATTATAATAAATATATCTTGAAAAGTTAATATTATATTATTTATTTAGACCTGCTGACTAAGATGATAAGTCAATAACTGACTAATTTACTCGGAGCTGAATAACTGTTTTCCAAGTAAGCGAGATCAAAGATTTTTGCTAATAGAAGACTGAACGACTATGAACGGTTACAACTTAGTTGGCCCTTATGTCCAACGATATGCAATGATTGACTAAGTCACACAGATCCAACTAAGATATCTCAAAATAGATAAATCTATTGAATCAAAATAAAAGACTCTTGAATAATATCGATGACTTGGCATATTGATGCCTGATGTGGTACTATCGCTAATGTGGAGCCCATGCCGGATCCAGTTGGCGGCCATGCCGATAGAAGATGCCACTTGGATGTGGTGACCAAATGAAGATCCGAGATCATGCTCCCACCATTCGAGGTCGAGCCCCGGCTGAGGTTAGCTCCCATCCAGGGTCGAGCTCCCGGTCGAGGTCGGACTCCCACCATTCGAGGTCGAGCCCCAACCGAGGTCATGCTCCTGCCATCTGGGGTCGAGCTCTCAAGATAGAGCACCTACTTTTCAAGATGGAATCACTGTCCAGGACCAAGAGGCGTCATTGATTGATAGAAGATCAACCAGGAATAAGGAAAAGAAGACCAGAAGGAATTCAAACCATGGCGTGAGGGCTATAGGCTACAGACACTATAACACGCCACCTGCATCCTTTGTGCGATGCATGCTCCACTAGGTTCCAGGCCTTGCCGGTCGTCGCCTGCGCTCTTCGCCATGCAACCGGGGCTCTAGTTCTTACGACATGCCGCCTGGCCTCCTCCAAGAAGAGTATCCTATTAAGGCTCCAGGCCCTCCAACATCCCGATGGTCCCTCTTGTAATAGAAACGCTCCACCATGGCTTGGAGCTCAGTAGCACGACGCCCGCACCTCCTGCAAAAAATTGCACCACCAGAGGGACAAGACCTGTGTTGCGTCGACGAACATCCTTAATAGAAAGATCTCCTTCCAAGGACCGGTCTGACAGGGGGAGGCTGCTAATAGAAGAAAATCCAGCCAAAAGAGGGTATTGAAAAAGTGACATCTCGATGAAGTTCCAGACTTGGTCTGGACCATTTTTCCTATATAAAATGAAAGAAGGGACCTTCGGTGAGAAGAGAGCCAACGGGTAAGACAGAAGAAAAATGAGTGAGGAACCAAGGGAAGGAAACCTCCCAGCTCTCTAACCTCCATCTCCACTCACTTTTTATCTCTCAGCCTTCATCTTTAATCCTCTAAACGGAGAAGCTCCAGGACTTTCCATCACTGAGGCTCTATTTTCCTTGATCGTCCTATTGATTTGATCGTCGGAGTGTCCCCACCAGAATTTCCAGCCCGAGCCTCCTCTTTTTTTCATGTTATACCAACCAAGGAGCTTACTAGAGAGATGACCAAGCGCTTAAAAGGAGCTCGACATATACATCGCACGTCAGAGCTACGGGCCACGGCGATCTAGGCAGTAATAATGCCCTTATCCAAAATGCCCGAATTAGAGGGTGCAACCGAGAAACTATAACCACCACAACAGAAAAGTCATTACAATAAGACTATTATCCCAACCAAAACAGATTAATCTTAACAAAATATCATTAAGATTAATTGAAGGAAGTTACTTTCCAACAATATTCGGTTATCCGGAATGTCTATAAATAAATGTAAGAGAGAATCCTTAAAAGGTAAATAACTTTGAGCCACTATAAGAATATTCTGTCACTCGACACTCTCTCCTTAGCTATTTCTTTATTATTCCTTGATTTCCATATATTCCCCAAACTTTACTGGCTTAAATATCGAAGGGTCCTCATCGGACAAACTCTGATCAAGGGACTTCTTTTATGGGTGGAAGACACTTCTCCAATTCATTTGTCACTTGGTTTGGATGCAAGCGACTCCTTATAGTTCCTCTATTCTTGAGATTTGGTAGCAACAGTTAATATATTTTTTCTTTAGCAATATGATAAAAAGGAATTTGAGCCTTGGATCTCTTCCATGGGCCAACCGTTGGAGCTTGGATGATGAATGCCAACAATCTAAGAAAATAATTATTGATAGAATTGATAAAAATTTCAATGATACGGATAATGTGATAACTTTTATTTAAGACCATGCTTCATAATATATATATATATATATATATATATATATATATATATATATATATATATGTATATATATATATATATGTATATATATATATATGTATATATATATATATATGTATATATATATATATGTACATATATATATGTGTGTGTGTATGTATGTATGTATGTATGTATGTATGTATATTCTTTTCCCTTCTCCAACAAGAAAAAAAAAATTGACCAGTTGTTCCTTAACCTTGTAATTAACACTACAACAAAATGGAGCATTGGCCACTGTTTTCTCCCGACGCTCCGGTGAAGCGTCGGGAACATCCAGGAACTCGCCGACGGTTTTCCGAAGCGCCGGGAAGTGCATGAAGTCTGCCGACGCTTATAAGCGCCGGGAAGTTTATCCAATTTCGTCGACGCTTAAAAGCATCGGCAATTCTCCCCGCCGTTCCCCTCAACCCCGCCGACGCTTTTTAGAAGCGTCGGCAATTCACCTGAACCCGCCGACGCTTTTAAGCGTCGGCGGAAAGCGTCGTCGGACTCAGTTTTTCCTCCCCCAGCCCGAGCCCTAGCCTCATTTCCTTCGGCCGCCGCCGCCTGAAACCCCATTTTTTTCTCCTCCCTCTCCCTGGTCTTCATCTCCGGCATTTCTTTCGGTCCCTCGCCACATCTCCGGCGCCTTCTTCTCCACCGCATTGCTCCGAAGCTCGATAAGTTTTTTTTTTTCTTGCTATGTCATATATTTTGGGTTTAAAATAGAAAAGGTTGTATTATTTATCTTAGCTTATTCGGGTTCAAGTTTTGATGCTTGGATTATTTAAATTATGGGGTCAATTAGGATTTGTATCAGAGTCAGTTTAAATTTTGCTGTATCCACGATGCTTGCACAGCTACTCATCATTTTGAAGAAGATAGTTCATGGTTATTGATTATAGCAAGATGAGTTTGGGCAACCATTTGTGAGATGGGATTACAAGAATGAAGGTTCTCTCCTGTGCAATGGCTAAAGAAAATTCTTCCTAGGCATTAACATAAGATTATCTGATATGTTCACTTAAAAATGTGCATCAGATAATGCAGAGAGGGGGAATTTCCTTCTCAAAAGTTGCCTGGTCATGAATTATTGTTTGACAACCTCAATGACATAGGTACTAAATATGATGTACTTATGCATTTTTTTTTTTTTTTATAAGGAACAAAGCTGTGTATGTCATAGATTAGTATAAAGGAACATGAAAGAATTCTTCCATGGATCTAAGATCAAAGAAGTATTCAAATTGCCTGCATTATGCCATGGCCACTACTTCAAGTCTTGGATCCTCTGAACTTGGAACATATTCAATTTTACACATCTTTCAATGCAATATTTCATCTAATCAGATCATCTGAACATAGTAAAATGGGAAGAAAATAAAAAAGAAGAAAAAGATACATTACTACATGAGCTAATGGTTTATTATTCGGATCAAAGTTGTGAAAGCATTTTTGTTTCATAAACTTCTTCAGGATCATATCACATGAGATCTTTTGCCATGAAATAATGGTATGAAGTGACAGAATTTCAAGAATCATGACCTTTTATGTACGATATAGAAATGCACAACTAAGCTTAAGTTGTAGTATTTGATAGCTTTTTCTTCCATGTAGTCCTGCCCCTGACAATCTCTTCATTTCTCTGCTCCCCTTTGATTTGGAGAAGATGGGTATATCTTGTTGGCCATTTGTCAAAGGTGCCAGATAGTCCGCGACCATCAAGAATTTCAGATGCCAATGAGAATTCCCTCAATATGTTGATACTATCATCCTCTGGAATTGAATTTTCATCTGGTTCACAAATTGATTGCACCACGTCAGAACTACCGCATTCCCTTCTATATTCTAGTATGATACTTGACAGTTCATGATTCTCCATGAATACATCAGGAATAGTCTGTAGAACACAACTACTGAGATTAGTTTTGGTTCATCTCAATTACAAGCAAATTAAATAAGCAATCAGTATATATGCTTTTGTTAGGTATTTCAATATACAGGAAAATCAGTATGAAGCTGATAACCCTTACCTCGAGCATCCATCTTACATACTTAACATTATTGACATGGTGGTTCATGTCCAAATCGCTCCGCTTCGGCTACAAAATCCATAAGTACAGTGTATGAGATTGGATTGGAATCATATTATCTAGGCAAGAAAATGAAATTTTGGACATAAAAACATTGGATACTTGAGGGTACCAGGAAAATTCATGTTGAAAACCTTGATCTGAATTTGTTTGAAATCATGCTCTTTGAATGAACTCTCCCAACTATTTTAAGTTAAATAAGGATAAAATCAGAACTTAAACTAAAGCTGGAGTGTTAGAGTTGCAGTGAATTAGTTACCACTAATTTCTTTGCTGCTGAACCTATTTAAATAAGTTATCAAGTAATGTTTAGATTACATTTAGTATCAAGTCTTGCTTCATCTTGCTTTTATGATCCAAGTTTGAGTGACATCTGAGAAAAAAGATGAACAATCACCTCTTCATCATTGCTCTTAGAACTACACAGTTGGATCACAACCGTATGGAACTCTAGGTGCTAAAATAAGTATAACCAAAGTTCTAACATAAACAAAGATAACGTACCTTTAAGTCGGACTCAACGTACTTGGCATTATCTTCTAGTTTGATGATCTTTTCTGGAGCTTCCTCTTCAATAGCACGTCTTTCCATAAACCATGGTGAGATCTCATCTCTCACCTCTTCTGGCATCTTAGAAAGGCGCCTTGTTTCTTGGTTCATCATTACCCAAGTGCTGCTCATCCACAAAATATATCATTATCGCACCCTTAGCAACATGTGAGCTAGCTCACAGAAGAAGAGGAAACAAGATCATGCCTTGTTGCTCGAGCAAATACTTGTCCTGTTTGGCGATTTTGAATTAGCCAATCTCGTCGCATTCCATTCCAAGTGGTATGGTGCTAACTGGGACCACCTGGTAATGTTTCTCTTCTACTTTTCATTTCCGTTATAATTTGATTATAATGTTGACTGACTTGTTTTTAAATAATGCAGGTTAGGTACACCATGCCTCGAAGGAAGTGATTAGCAGATGTACAGTTTCAATTTTCCCAGACCGAGGCTGGTACTTCTTCAGCACAACAGCCTGAGAACAGTCGATCAGTTTCACATCGGTCTGATGGCAGTCCCTCTATTTCTGCACATCAGGTCGATGCTACTATCTCTATACCTCAGGACGACGTTATTCCCTCCGAGTCCGTACATCACGATCCTTCTATGGATCATCCTGATGACGAGCCTATCGTCGATGATATATAGATACAGGGTACATAATTTAATAATTCTATCTCATTTCAATTCATGCATATGCAATAGTTTTGATATACAATGTTCTGTATTTTTTTTTTTTTGTAGATGGATCCGGGAGACTCAGGCGTAGGTGAGGACCCACATTAGTCCGTGATGTGTGGCAGTTACCTGAGGGTGAGAGGATAGTGATAGAATGCAACAAGCTAGGGCAGCCTATTAAGAAAGCTGCTAGCTTGTTGACTAGCTTTCTGGGGACAGTAGCACGCCGTGGTCAGCTATGTCCCCTGAATTATTCGAAGTGGAACGACATGCTTCCTACATATAAAATAGAAATGCTACGAGTTGTGCAGGTAAAAAAATTAATATATTATTTTATATTTAGGTTTTTAACAATTGAATTGCTTTTTTTATTTAATATTTATTTTATTGTTTAATTAAATTGTAGAGCAAGTTCGTTCTTCCTTCAGATTCATCTGATTTTGTGCTTAAGTCTCTCAATCACAAGTGGAAAGAATATAGGGCGAAGTTGAAGAGAGACTACAAGCTAGAGGATAGGACAGAGGAGCAGGTTGTAGCTACCTGTCCTCCTGATGTTCACCCTCATCAGTGGATGGAGCTGGTGCACTATTGGTTCTCTGAGAGGGCACAGGTTGTGTAGCATCATCAAACACTTCAAAATTTATTAATTTTCACTTGTTATAATTATATTTATACAATATATAACATTGTTTTAATTTTATTTTGTAGACGTATTCTGATATTGGTAGAGCTGCACGAGCTGCTCAGTCTGTTCCTCACACAGCGGGGTCCAAGAGTTATGCACGGCTCAGGCATGAGTTTGTATATTTCTCATCCCATAATACTAGTAGTATACTTTTAGTTTTAACATAATGTATCATCATATATCATGCATGTGTCATGTATAATGGTACGGGGATATAAGATGTGTTATTTTGAATTTTTTGTAATATTTATTCTTTATATAGGCTGATCAGCAGGGGAGGGAGCCTGGTGAGGTGGAGTTTTATCGGATGACTCACGTTCACCAGGATGGCAGTTTTGTTCGGGACGAGTCCAGAGATATATATGTATTTTTTTATTTATGTTATATTATGATTTATATTTTTATTTTTATTAGTATTAATATATGTATTTTTTGTCAAATATAGAATAGGGCTACCTCTATGATATCCGAGCGTGCTGGCGAGGGTTCATCATCTACACAGAGCAGTCGCATCGAGGCCGAGGTATTCTCGGAGTTGATGGGACCAGAGCGTCCTGGACGAGTGAGGGGTTATGGGATTGGAGTTACCCCTACTCAGTTATCTGAGGTGCGTAGATATACTCGGGATACTAGAGAGAGTCATGATCAGTTACATGTTCGTCAGCTCCAGGAGGAGATAGCAGACCTCCGACAGACACGTGATGCAGACATAGCAGAGATGCAGACTATTAGGTCTCAGCTAGAGCATGTCACATCTGTGCTGCATATGTTCATGTCATCTCAGGTAAGTAATTATTTATTAATTTTGTATGTATCTAATAATTGAGAATATATATAATATATGTATTATAATTCCTGATGTATATATTGCAGGTTCCTGGTGCATCTGCGAGCCGCAGACCTGACGACGACCAGCCTCCCACGGATCAGTGATGTTAGATGGTTTTTTTATTATTTATGTATGTCTTTTTGTTTATTTGAACTTGGATTGATATGTTTATATATATATAAAAAACTTTTTATATTTGGGTTGTATTTGTGTTTGTGTATGTTGGATGTGATATGTGATACAAGTTTGAATATTTTCATTTGTTTGTGTATGTTGGATGTGATACAGGTTTGAATATTTTTTTTTCGTAATGTATACAGGTTATGGGTTTGTATATATGGCTGTTTATTTTTTTTTTAAAAAAAAATTTATCGACGCTTTAAAGCATCGCTAGTTTTGGATCTGGCGACGCTTTAAAGCGTCGCTAAAACTGGAACTGGCGATGCTTTAAAGCGTCGCTAGGCTTGGTGTCTAGCGACTCTTTAAAGCGTCGCTAACTGGCGACGCTTTAAAGCATCGCTAGGATTGGTGTCTAGCGACGCTTTAAAGCGTCGCTAAAACTGGAACTGGCGACGCTTTAAAGCGTCGCTAGGTTTGGTGTCTCCAACGCGTTGAAGCGTTAAGTGGCGAGTTCTAGCGACGCTTTAAAGCGTCGCTAGACTAAACCCTAGCGACGCTTGGGAAAAGCGTCGCTAGAACTGAAACTGGCGACGCTTTAAAGCGTCGCTAGGGTTTAGTATAGCGACGCTTTAAAGCGTCGCTAGAATTGCGATGCTTTTCCCAAGCGTCGGTAAGTTGCGTCCCAACGCTTGCATAGGCGACGCTTTAACGACGCTTTACAAAACGTCGGGAGATTATTTAGCGACGTTTATAAGCATCGGTAAAAGTCAAAAAAAGCGTCGGTAAAGCCCAGATTCACTGTAGTGTAACTATTGAACCATACAAGCATGACTCGATCGGAACCTAAAATACCGGACTACATGGCCCGATGGTTTCACTCTTTTTATTTGGAGGGAAAGTTCATATTTAATTCATGGAGGTGGATACTGGTATTTATCATATAATTTCTTTTATTATTTCTATCAAAAGATTAGCCGTGCTTCTATCATTATTTTAGCTCATAGTATATGTTCTGCAACATACCTCAAGACTATGCAGAAAATAGGATTGGTATCACCAACTAGATTAGCACCAACCATGAGTCATAAGCTATGTAGTTGCTAGTGTTGGAGTTGTGAGCGTAATACTTAATAGATCCCATTCAACTTATTGCATGCACATATCTGGTACAACATAACAATTTTTTTGATAAGCCTAAATCATTAAATTAATTTATAATAAACATATCTGCGAGCATCTAAAAGTGAGATATATCAAGCAATGCAAAAAAAAAAAAAAAAAAATCTCATAGTTATCAATGGAATAGGTGCGATATGAGAAGAATTATTGATTAGAATAATTCTACCATGTGCATCTCGAACCATTACATCATTCAAAATTAGAAAAAAAATATATTATTATCCAAACTTGATTAATAATCTTAAATAATTTTTTTTTATTAATAATGATTGACCAACTGACAATTTTTACTATTTTAAATGAAAAATGGTTTATTTACTTGGATGATGCGATGGTTTTTTATTGCATTATTCAAATATATATAGGAAAAGGTGTGGATCCTTTGTCATATCTATGATGCACCGCATGATATGGTGCATCGGGTGCACCATTCATCATGCAATACAAGAATATGCATGGATACATGCAATATGCATTGCATAATCAATATTTACATGTGACCATTCACCTAGTAATGAATGATATGTATGGGTGCACTATAGAGGATCCGTGCAATATGATACAATTATTCTAACAAAAAATTTAGGTTATAGTATAATGCGCTGTCCAATTTATTGTTTTGTTAGCTTCTCCGCCAAATTTTTGTTTATCCATTTATATCATCAGAGATTAAGCATCAACCCTTATCAAATAAAATAATAATAATAATAATAATAATAATAATAATAATAATAATAATAATAATAATATAATAATAATAAAATTTTGGAAGGACAAATTATCTAACGTGATAAATGCATTGATGAAAAACTTGCATGTAGGGCAATTATTCTGGCGTATATTAGAATCCGATTTGGTCATCCAATCTGTCATTTCACAGATATCATTTGACATGTGAAAGAAGGGTATCATTTTGGCCTTCGCTCAAAGGGTGGTGTCAGGCTATCAGAGAAGGGCGGGAAGGCGAGGGGGGCACAAAAAGAGACTCAGGGTGGGGGGGGGGGGGGGGACTCACTGTTTCTCATGTGATCCTTGGGAAGGGATCGTACGTGGAACCCGCCAACCATGACCTCAGCTAGAAGGAATTCTTCACATCGGGCTATGATGACCTATTGATTTCAGCTACTTTCTGTCATTTTTTTTTTTTTGATCGAATGAACCGCGCTTTGTTTGTTTTCGTCGTCCGTCTCGCATCCACCCAATCCGTTGGATACTTTTTCCAACCTCTCTAATTACCTCTTCCTAAAACAGAATTATGATAACATTTTTTTTTTAAAAAAAAAAATCAAGTTCCATTATCTAGGGGTAAGAGCAGCGAATAAATCTAACTACTCGTTTCAAAGCAAAAAATAGTGGCAATCATAGTTGATCAATGACATACCTTCTAAAATCCAATATGAATGGAGCGGGTTTTATTTAAAATGTTTAAAACTCATGATAGATATAGGCTCTAGATAAAACACCTAAAACTAATATAGATCATGTATGAATAATGGTACGCCCCTTTCTAAATTTGATTTAATATAATTTTAATTTAAATCCTTCTTTTTAAGATAATAATTATTTTATAATATCTGTATGATGAGTTTTTTATCCGGTCCATACCATTTATTTTTTTCGATCTGATTTGACCAGAAATGAATCTAAATGTGAAGTTTTTAATTATAAAGAAGATATCGGTACCGACCTAATCCATACCTAATTTGTTGTTGTCCCTGGTAGAGAGGTTCGAAAAAATAAAAGAAAGGAAAAGAACGATGGTGAGAACAACAATAGGTGTAGATTTTACAATTAGATTACTATAGTTTGTATAAAACTCTATACCATCGTTATACTTGCCCTTACATGATGCCAAGCAACTATCTATTGGTTTAATGTTATTTCTTATTTTCAACGGTTATCATTCTTTACTCTCTCTCTCTCTCTCTCTTGGTAGAAAGAGAGCTAAAATGTGAATTAGTAATAAGTCACAAACAACTTATAAAGTATCAGCCAACTGTACAGAATCATAGGTTCAAAATAACCCAGCTAGTTGAAATAGTGAAAAAAAACCTTAAAACTTTGCATGATAATGACAGTAAGAAAACTGACAATGAAAAAATCATTCCAATACAAAGGTAAGAGGCATATGACAAAAAATACATTAAAAGTCCGGTGCTTTTTATAAAGTAGGTTATATATATGCAATGCACTTCAGAAGTAACCAACATATGATTAGAGCTTCATAAGAAAGAGCATAGATCTGAACTTGTTGGGTAGGATAAAATAACCTCCACCAATGACTCATATGGCAATAAATCCTATATACCACATCCCCAGCTAGAAGATTGATTGGAAATGAACTTGTATGAAGCAAAAGATAATATCTTTGTATATGTATAATATCCCCAGAAGATAATGTCCCTGTATGGAGGAAAAGATTATATCTCCTGTATATGTGTATAACATCAACATGATAGTATCCCTATATATGAAGGAAACAACCTTCCTGACAAGAGATATTAGATTCTCCTAAATATTAAGAACAGAATTTGCGGTAACCAACATCCCAAAATAAGGACATATATGTAACATAGTGAACTAGCATGCAATAGGAAGCTAGCAATCTCTATATGTGAAATATATGTGTATATGTGAAGTATATGAGCAACAGGAAGCTATCAGTCTTCCTGAAAAGTTTCAATTAGCTATTGCTATGAATAAAATGATATCAAGAATTATAAGTTTTCCCAAACACATGATGTCCTGATAACCTATTTATTGACACATCATATGGCACGAGGATAATAATAATGAGGGAGCAACGATGGATCCAAAACTCTCTCTCTCTTTTTAATGTGTTGAAGTAATACAGATGTCATCAAACTCTTTCGACCATTACATTTGGACAACAAGCTCCAAATAAATCATTAATATCAAGGGTTAGTCTTTAGGAGGTATTTTTTCCAAGTCATTGACATGAATAATTCTTTCATGATTTTGGAGAAATAGTGATTAGTGGCATTCCAAAATAGTACAATAAAAATGGTACCTTTTTTTCCTTCCTAGCTCACACCAAAAGTAAATACCACTTGTTATCGTTTGCTTCTTATCTATGCTTAGATGCATTATATAAACTATAAAAATAGCATTTATGACACGTAAAATGCATATGATGCCCTAATGGTACGTAAATGTTTTTTAATAGTGAAAAATCTGTTGACGTTATGTATATTAAAAACAAAATAAAACACCACCCCCCATCGAGCATTAAACGGGCACGTGCAGATCTCTTGCTTGTACATTTTTCATTTTTTTCTTTTCTTTATCATTTTTCTTATATTATTTTAATTAATTCTAAATTTAATTTTTTAACAGTCATAATGACTAGTTTGAGGGCTTTTTAAGAATTTTTTCTAGAATTTTGAACCTATAAATAGACTCTATCTAGTCCTACTAGGCATCTAAGAATTCCAAGTTTTCTCTCTCCTATATTTCTCTTTTCTAAAACTTTTTAAAACTCTTTCTCTCTCCTACTTTTTTTACTTTAAAAAATTGAACTGAAAACGAGCTGATCGGCATCCGTTCAAGATCGTGCCACCAACGGCTGTTGGAATATTGGCTTCTGGATCGTACCTTGAAGGAGAGCGTGTGGTCCAATCATTTTTTTTACAAGAAGGAGACCAAATCTTCTTTAGAGCAGTGGTTCCATCTGTCTCTCAGACTAGACTTTCTAACCTTATTCTGTTGCATTTAAAATTATTTGTTATATCAAAATTATTTTACCACACACACACCACGAAAAAAAATATTTTTAAATATTTTAAAAATATAAAGATATATCTATTTTTCATGCATCATAACTAACAGTCTAAAGAAGATTTGACATATGATTTGTAGTGCATATATATAACTATAATTATTTATACTTGATTATAATTTATTTACCTTGTATATTATATATATATTGATAATTTTATTTTTTATTATTTATAGTATAATATCTATTCCTTTTGTATTATATAAAATTAATTGAAGATTCTCACTAAACCTATACTGCAACATGCAAATTAATTTTTAAAAGACTACACAAATAAATTAATCAAAATTTTTAGGATTTAAAGAGAAATAACTTAATTAAAAATCTTGACAAATCATACGTCTGATCATATTGATGATCATTTTAATAAAATTTTAATTTTCAAAAAAAAGGAGACATTTTTAGAAATATATACAAGAAAAAAATAAAATTTAAAATTTAAAAAATTTTAAAAATTAAAAAATATTTTAATTATTTAAATAAATCTTTAAAAAATTATTTTTATTTTTTAGATATTCTTTTCTGAACCTGACTTGGATTCAATGGCAACTCTTAAGGATGATATCGTTAGCCTTAAATCCAAAAAAATTGATGGATCCCATTTTAGGAGGTAGCTAAGCCAAATGAAGTTTTGGCTAACTATCTTAGAAATTTGGTTAGTGATTGACTAGTCACCTATTCCTCTAGTTTAACCACACCAACTATCCCAGAAAAGGATTATCTATATAAAGGTAGAATCCTTAATATACTTTTTGACTCACTTTATAACATTTACCTATCAACCAAAAATATGAAAGAATTATGGGTACCCTAGAGTCTAAGTATGGTCTTGATGATGCTAGAATTGAGTGATTTAACATTACATCATTCCTTAGATTTAATATGATAGAAAATAAATCCATCAATGACCAGCTTTACCAATTCCAGAGTACTTTAGAAAATTTCAAGCCAATAGAGATATAAATTCTCTGAGAAATTTAAGGTCTCCAGCTTTCTAGATAAAATATCTCATTCTTGAAATGGTTTTATCAAAATCAGCTCTAAAAGCAAGAAAAGCTAATCCTAGTTCAACTTTTAAACTTGATCATGATAGAATACCAACATATGTCTAAAACCCAGTAAACTAGAATTTCAAATGTCCAAGCTAACCTAACCCAACAATACCAGACATTAATAATATCAAACCAAAATCAAAACCCAGATTTCAACCAAACTACCAATACCAGTCAATCCAACCTTACCGCCCTAACCTAAATAAGTTCAAACCCACGGGTAAAACCTTTAAAGCCAATAATTTTAGATCCAACAAGCCTATCTAAGGTTCAAGTGAAAGATTCTATTTTGTGTATGGGATGACAAATCATTTGGCAAGAGACTGCTTTCATCAGAAGAAGGAGCCTCTTTGTAAACCTTCTGCTTCCTCTGGATTCTAAGTTCATGTAGTTGAAGGTCCAGAAGACTTCTCCTTTAAGTTAGTAAGTTTAAACCCTGAAATTAATGTTACTTCTTTCAACATTGATTGGTGGTTAGATTCAAGAGCTAATGTTTATATTTATTTTGATCATTCCTGGTTCACTACTTTTCAGGACTCAAGTGGAAGAAGTGTGATCCTAGGGAACAACATAGCTATCAAGATCGTGGGACAAGGTCGAGTCAACCTAAAGATGATATCAAAAAAAGCTCTCATCTTGATGGATGTGCTATATATTTCAGATCTTAGGAAGAATCTTATCAGTGGATCTCGGTTGGTTTAAAGAGGATACAAAATTATTCTTGATTGTAATAAAGTTGTAATAACTAAGAATAATACCTTCATAAGAAAATGATATATAAGTGAACGCTTGTTCAAACTGAATGTAATAAATCATTTTACTAATAAAGCTAAGAGTCAAATTTATTTTATAAATGATTCTAAACAAAATCTGTTGCATGACAGGTTGGGTCATGTACACTTAGAAAAGGTTAAACATATGATGAAATCAAAACTAATTCTTAAATCAAACTTAGATTTATCTAAGTATAAAATATATGCTAAGTCTAAACAATCAAGAAAACCATTTAAATCAGTTAAAAAAATTCTTTAATCTTGGAGTTGATACATAGTGATGTATGTAACTCTACCAAGACTACAACCAATGGTGGTAATAGGTACATAGTGATCTTTATAGATAATTTTTTTAGATATTGTTATTGTTACCTAATTAAATCTAAAAATAAAACCTTCAATAAGTTTAAAATTTATAAAAGTAAAGTAAAAAATTTAAAAAAAAGAAGATTAAAATTTTTAGATCTGATAGAAGAGGGGAGTATACCTCGATTGAATTCTCCTAGTTCTCTCAAGAATATTGTATAATTCATCAAGTCACTGCTCCTTATTCGTCACAATCCAATAGTATAGCTGAGTATAAAAATCACACTCTCATAGATATGGTAAATGCTATGCTCATCAACTCTAACTTATCCGAGAATTTATCAAGGGAAGCTCTTCTATCTTCTTGCTTCATCCTAAATAGGATACCTATTAAGGATAGTGGCAAGACTCTTTATGAACTTTGGAAAGGAAGGATTCATAACCTAGATTTTTTCAAAGTATGGGAGAGCCTAGCTAAGGTTAATATTCCTGAACCCAAAAAGAGAAAACTAGAATATAAGACCATAGATGCTATATTTATAGGCTATGCCTAAAATAGCAATGCCTAAAATCAGAGGTTAGTGATATAGCAGATAACTCAATCTTAGAAGCTAAAGATGCTTCTTTCTTCAAGGATATATTTTTTTTAAGAGTAGAATTTCTAGATCTTTAGAATGTGAACCATCTTTTTCTAGAGTTATAGAACCAGAATTAGAAACTGAATCCAAATTAAAAAGTAATAAAAGAAAAATAGTTGAAAAATATTTTGGAGAAGATTTCTTTACATTCTTATCATAGGATGAACCTTCTACGTATGATGAGACAATGTCATCATCAAAATTATTATATTAGAAGGAAGCCATAGATAGTAAAATTCAATCAATTCTAAAAAATAAAACTTGGATTTTAACTGATTTACTTTCAGGAAACAAATCTATAGAAACAAAATAGATTTTTTTAAAAAAATTAAGACCGGATGGAAAAATAGAAAGATATAAAACTAGGTTAGTAGTAAAAGATTTTAACCAAAAGAAAGACATAGATTACTTCGACACATATGCTCCTATAACGAGAATAACTATCCTGAAAACTTTAATAGCTTTAGTCTCAATTCATAAATTAATAATCTATCAAATGGATGTAAAAACTATATTCTTAAATAGAGAATTAGAAAAAGAAATTCATATAAACCAATCCAAGAATTTGAAGTAAAAGAACAAGAACATAAAGTATATAGACTAATTAAATCACTTTATGGTTTAAAATAGCTTCTAGATAATGACACATTAAGTTTGATAAAATTATCTTAAAAAATAACTATAAAATAAATAAATATGATAAATGTATATATTATAAAAGATAAGATACTGATTATATAATACTATACTTATATGTAGATGATATATTATTATCTGGAACATCAATGAAAATAATTCAAGAAACTAAAAGCTATTTATCAAATAATTTTAATATGAAAGACTTAGAAGAAGCTGATATAATTTTAGGAATGAAGCTTTAAAGTGTAGATAGTGGAATAGCAATAAGCATAGCACACTCATATCTGATGTAATTTTTTAACCAAATGTTAGAAGATTACTTTAGTTGCATAATCTTTATATTTGTGTATTTTTTGAAACAAGATTATTAGGTAGTAGTTTAGCTAAGGCATGTCCTTGTTTTTTACCAAGTTGGTACTTTCATGCAGTGGAGTCACAAGGATTTAATGGTAGTATTATTACAATATGACAACAAGGTAATGTGAAAATTAAAAACTTTAATTAGAGCTCACAACAAGTGGTATGTTATTATAAAGCCCAGAAAACATTCTTGGATTTTTTTAGTGGTTTATACGGATCTAGATTATTAGCATCGTCGATTGTTATGGATAGAGGTCTCTACTATCGTCAATCAAAAGTATACCAACTTTAATTGCTGGAGATTTTAATTTCATTAAGAAACCATATGAAAAGCTAAGTGGCAAGTCTTTTATTAAAAAATTAGTATAAGAGAGTTTTGAACCTTCATAAATTCAAATGGACTTAGGTGTTCATTTTATAGGATATAATAATCAGTTTAGTCAAACAAAAGTATGGGAAAGACTTGATAGAGCTCTTGTAACTAGGTATTCAGAATTTTATAGATTACCAGGGGTATCAACTTTCTTGAATTGCTTCTAATCATTGTCCTATTTTTATTGAGAATGATCTTGAAATTTATCGTAAACCCTCTTTTAGATTTGAAAAATTTTGGTTATATTACTTTTATTCTTGGAACATTGTTCATAATGTATGGACCATTTCTATTAGAGGGGATGCTAAGTAACATATTTCTGGAAGATTTGAGCTACTTAAAAGGAGATTCAGGTCTTAGAATAGAAGAGTAGTAGGGGATATTAATAGAAAATTGGAGAAGGTTGAAAAAATAATTTTGGATTAAAAAAAGGAGTATGATGAGGATGATTTGTTTAATAGAGATTTGTTTATTCTTCGTACTAATTTGAGCCAGCATAATTCACTAGCTTATTTGTTGACTGTTAGAATTAGAAAAAAAAGTAATTTATTTTATATTATTCTCTAAAATATTATACTTTATCTTAATCCTGTTAGAAGTATTACTGCAGTCCTATTAGAAGTTATATATTACTATATATGATAACCCTATACTTTATTTCAAGATCTATATGACCCTAATAATAAAATAATAGTAATTTTTTCTTTCTTTTAACTTGGTATCATAGCCTCTCTTCCTTCCACAACTCTAGTTGCTGCTCTACAATAGAGTAGCAGGTTCTGCATCCAAATAATAGAGAGCCTACAAATCATGTTCATCCTAATCTGCCTTCTCCGGCTCTAGTTTCAGATCTTGAGGTACATGACCTTGATCTTTCCATTACTCTCCGTAATGATAAACATATATGTTTCATGCATTTTATTACTGATTATATTTTCTTGGACCATTTCTGTCTCTTTTCGATACTTTGCTTTGTCTATCTCGTCTGTGTCTATTTCTAGGACTTATTCAAAAGTATTATCCGATCCATCCTAGAAAGTTGCTATGGATGATGAAATAAATACTCTTATTAGTCATGTCACTTGGAAGCTTATGTCCCTCTTGAGGGTATCCAACCTGTTCAGTGCAAATAGATATTTACTATTAAATACTTGCCAGATGGATCGATTAATCGATACATAGCTCGCCTAGTTGCTAAGGATTTAACTCAAACTTACATGATTGATTACTATAAGACATTTTTTCCTATGTTTTGGATGAGTTTTATTCAGGTAGTATTTTCTATTGATGTTAACCAAGATTGGCCCATTATTTAGATGGATGTCAATAATGTATTTTTCTATGGTGATCTTCTTGAGTATATATATATATATATGGAACAATCACCAAGATATGCTATTCAAGGAGAGTATCATCTATGCAAGCTCAAGAAAGTTATTTATAGTTTGAAACAAAGTTCTTGTACCTGGTTTGACAAGTTTATCGAGATTATTGCCAGTATAGCTAAGTCTCAAATGTTCATAATTTGATCACTTGATCTTTATCAAAAAAAGTTCTTGAAAATCATTGAACTTGTTCTTTATGTCGATTATATTTTTCTTGCTGGTGATGATACAAAGAGTATTGTTGAAGTCAAACTACATATTTAATCTCATTTTATTATTAGAAGAAAAATTATTATTAGCGATGGCTAACTTGTAATCGCTAATAACGATATATAATGACAAAAATAATGATGAAAAAACTTGCTGTCACAAATACTATTAGCGATAACAGGAAAGTTATTAGCGATGACTGGTACCATCGCTAATAAATTTTAGTATGTATATAATTTTACTTTTGAATAAATTATTAGCTATGAGTTATCAACTATTAGCGATGACTTGCCATAGTTAATAATTTTTGAAAATTTTAATTTTTTTATTTTATAAAAAAAAGACTTATAGCGATGGCATTAGCAATGATATTTGTCGTCGCTATAGTTATTATAGAAATTAAGGCATTTCCAATACATTAGTAATGGCATACCTTGCCATTGCAAATAAAAGGTATTACTGATGGCGAAGGGAGTAATAGCAATGGCATTAGCTATCGCTAATAATCTTGTTAATATACCTCTACACCCCTTTTTTTCTCATTCCCACTCGAAATGTTCATCTTCTCTCTTCCTTCCCTCCTATAGGCTATTCATCTTTCCTCTCCCCCTTGCATCCCGTGGCTCCATCTCTCACTCGCACTCCTTCGTTGATGCCTCTTCTTAGGCGTCCACCGGTGTACAGAGCACCATCGTCCCATAGCTCTGTCCCTCGCTTACACCCCTTCACTGGTGCCTCTTCTTGGATATCTACCGGCTTACAAAGAATTGCTGCTACACCGTTCCTCCCCTTTTCACACTGCTTCTCCTCTCCTCTCCTCTTTTTATGTCGCCGAGCCTCTTCTCTCCTTTTTACCACTGACGAGCCTTTTCTCTCCCTTCTTTTTCACCACCATCGAGTCTCTCCTTCCTTTTTCACCATCACCAAGCCACTCTCCTCCCTTTTTTATCACCATCGAGCCTACCTTTTCGCTCTCTCCTTCCCTTTCACTGTGCCAAGCCTCTCCTCCTCTTCCCTTTTCACACCTCCCCTCTGCTCATCGATGCCTCTCCTTCATGTTCTCGCCACCATTTATACCACCACCAATGCCTATACCTGTATCAAAGTTTCAAGATCGCCACTCTTGGCACCTCGCCTTTCCACTCATACAGTCACCGAGCTTCCATGCTCTCTAGTTTCCTCCCAACACCAACCACCGATATCCTCCCTCCCCTCTTCTTTGATGAGTATCTCTATTTATAGCTAACCAGGATGTATATTAATTTTTATTTTTTCATATGTTTTTTTATATTTTAGCTTTTCTTCTTACTTTGTTACATCCTAATTGCCTTACTAGAATTCTTTCTTTTATTTGATTATATTTTTTTCTCTTTTTAGGTGAATTGATTATGATATTTGAATATATTTATTATTTATTTATTTTTTAATTTTTTATAATTATTTTGAGTGATATTTTATAGAATTTTATTTGATTTTTATCCTATACTCCTAGCAATAGAAATTTTAAGATATTTTGTGATGAGCACTAAGGCCAGATTGTTAATCTAGATTAGTGAAACTATAATCACTTCTTTGAGACCTTGGTACATATATAAAGTATTAGCAATGGCCTAGTACCATCATTAAAAGTTAATATTTTTATATTAATAAAATCTATTTATTTATTTATTTATGTTACTAAGTAGATATTATTATTAATTTAATAAAATTAGATAATTAGTTAATTAATTAATTAGATGATTGTTTAATTAATTAGTTGTTTGTTTATTAATTAAATGATTATTTAAATAATTAGATAATTAATTAATTAATTATACATAATTAATTAATTAGACATTTAATTAATTAATTATATTTTAATTTAATTAAATAATTAATTAATTAGGTATGTATGGGTGCATCTTTTTAATGGATGAGATTCAGATCTGGCATGCAGATAATGTTAGAATTGGATCATGTAGACCAGCTGGGTTATGTACCGGATCAACTGTAGTTATGAGAGGTTACACACCGATCCAAGAAGACTAGTTATTTAATTATTTAATTTTTTAATTAATTATTTAAATAATTAGTTATTATTTTAATTAATTATTTATTTATATAATTAATTAGTAGTTGTTAGTTAGTTGTTATGTAATTAAGTATTTATTTTTTTTTTAAATTTGTATTGCATAGAACCATAGACCCGTCAATTGATTAATGAACATAATCTATGACATCAATATATTTTTATAATTTTATATAGATGAAAGAATTATGTACATTGGTCATTTGATTATCTAGTTTAGATAATTTAGAAATTATAAATAATTTTATAGGTACTTACAGTAATGTAACGGTATATTGATAGCTTAATAAAATTTTGGATATCATTTTTTTTAGTTCTCCTCACACATCTTTTGTTATATAGGAAGAACTATAAAAGAAAATGCTATCAAAATTTATTTTTGACCCCTATTGCATATCATTTGATTATTATAATTAACCTATATAATTAATATAATTTGTGAATAAGATAGGGCCTTTACCGATCAGTTGATGATATGATGCATTAAATGATATGAGATGGTTGCTGAGATACTAAATTTGTATCCTATCATTAACGATCAAACTTGAAAGAATGAGAATGACCAGAGGTGATATTTCGATGCAAGATATAAGAGCTAGGATATCTAAGTAGAGGTCATCATAGTTGAAAGAGTTCGGACTTTAAAGTGTTGTCCAAGAAAGAAGAGTTGGGACTTCGAGAAAGAGTATTTGAGCAAGAGCATAATCTTCACGACAAAAAGATGCATGACTGTTTCACTGGAGATGAAGCAAAGGAAGTCATAGGTCTAGTAGCTCATTACAAGTGGGAAGCAATACTTATTGGCTTCTTCAGATGTTTGATACTTTTTAGATTCTTCATCTAATTCTTCTTTCTTCCCTTCCTCCTCTTTCTGGTCATTCCTTTCTTGGATAGAAAAAAACTATCCAAGAAGGGGAAGAATAGAAGGAAGGGAAATAAGATGTAGAGGAGGATAAGTAATTGAATAAAGAATTCAAAAATTACTAAATATCCGAAGAGTTTGATAGGTAGTGCTCCATGCTTATCTTGAACTTTTGAATCTTTAATTACCTATGCTTTACCTCCTATGAAGTATTCATGTATTTCTTTATCATGAAGATTTTGTTTATATTTGAATATTCTTTTATGAAGCTTCACCTTTTCTTTCTTGGGCTTCACTTATAAGTCCAAGCATCTCTCAGCAATGACCTCTATTTAGATTTCGGAGGCTTTATATCTCACATCCATAATTATTCTGTGATTATTGTTATTTTCTTGAATTTTATCTTTAGTGATAGAATGCGTACTCAGTGTCTCCGCAACTTTATCATATTATTTTATTTTTTGTATTATCTTTAATCATTTTAAATACTTGTATTATCATGTTAAATGATAAAATAATTGATAAGCACTTTGTCTTATATTTATATATATAGAATTCTTTGATAGTATATAATGGATCATAGTTGGATGGACTGTCAAGTAGTTGATGGGATGATTTTTGTTGAATATAAGGAGGGTGTCAAATACTTTTTTGATTATGCTTTTGAACATATGGCAATCTTATTTAAAGGATGGGTTCATTGTTTATGCAACAAATGTGTCAATAGAGAAATGTAAGATAGGGATACAACAGGTGTTCATTTATATAAGAGTAGATTTATGCCAAACTATAAGTATTGGCACCTACATGGGATGATATGGGAGATAGTTGTAATAGTTAGAAATAGTAGCACAGGAACGCAGATAGAATGGTAGACATGATTTTGGATGCTGCTAGTTCTGAATTTAACTGATGATTTTTATCATATGCTAAAGGATGCTGATGAACCACTGTAGCCAGGATGTGAAATACATACTATACTATTAACTATGTCAGAGTTATTTAACTTGAAGGCAGAGTTTAATATGATGGTCAATTGTTATGATAAGATGGTAGCAATAATAAAGAAGATACTATCGGAATAGGAGAAGCTTGTTGGAAGCTTCTATGTTTTTTAAAAAAAGGATAAAAGAGTTAGGCATGGGATACGAGATGATAGATGCATGCTAAAATGATTGCATATTTTTTTACAAAGAGGATAAATTGAAGAGCTAATATGATGTATGTGGTGAAAGTTGATTTAAGCCAAGATAAGAGGGTAGAAATCAGAAGGACATACCATATAAAATTTTTTGATACCTTTTCCTTACTCCTACACTCCGGAGGCTTTACTAGTACAGGAGTACTACATGACAGATGAAATGGTACAAAAAAGAGATTCGTAGGTATATCAATATAATATATCATCCATCAGACAATGAGGTATAGAAGAAATTCGATACTTGTTACCCTTTATTTGCTAAAAAATCATAGTATCCGACGAGGTCTATCTACGGATGGATTTACATCATTCAGCCATGCAACTACCCCTTACTCACGTTGGTCAGTCTTTATTATTCCATATAATTTACTGCTTGGGATGTGCATGAAAGAATATAACATCTTTTTACATTAGTCATTCCTGGACCATGATATCCCGGTAGAAACATTGATGGTCTGATGGCATACATACTTATAATGCATCAAAAAAAATATAATGAAGACTACATTGATGTGGACCATTAACAATTTTTTTGCTTATAGGATACTATCAAGGTGGAGCACTTATAGAAAGCTAGCATATCCATATTGCATGAAGAATATATAATTATTTCAGCTTAAGCATAATTGTAAGCCTTGCTGGTTTGATTGTCATCATCAATTTCTTTCCGAGTATCATCTTTTTCAAAAGTAGCGAGATAGTTTCATGAGAAATAAGATAGAGAAGGACTGTGCACCCCTACATATTAGTGGTATGAAAGTATTTCAGAGGATATCTCAAGTTGATAAAATCTAGTTTTGCATATTATTTGACAAGTAGAAACCTCTGAAATTTGGTAGAACTCATAACTGGGTTAAACGTAGCATCTTTTGGGAGTTGCTATACTGGTGTATCAATTTGATTCATCATAACTTTGACATCATGCATATTGAAAGGAATGTATGTGATAATATGTTCTATACTATTATGGATGTGAAGGGTAAGACGAAGGACAACCCTAACATCTGAACAAATATGCAGGCATCCTCTATTAGAGCTGGTTGAGGTGTCACTTGAAAAGTTTTTGAAGCCAAAAGCATCTTACATCTTAATGAAAGAGCAGTTGAAGAGTATATGTGAATAATATAAAAATCTTAAATTTGCAGATGATTATACAAGTAATCTAGCTTGGTGCTTCAATGTTAAAGATTGCAGGTTCTATGGGTTAAAGAGTCATGACTACCATATCTTCATATAATGATTACTACCATTGGTTTGGCGTGATCACCTTTTGAACTCTATATGGAGTTCTTTGACCAAGTTTAGTTTTTTCTTCAGATATTTGTGCTATCGAATTATTTGCCAACCACATCTCTAGTCTTGAGGCTATCATCGTAGAGACGATATGTAAGTTGGAGAAGATTTTCTCTCTTAGCTTCTTCGACTCCATGGAACACCTCTTGATTCATGTGGCATTGAAGCTAAGATGGGGAGACCAATGTAGTACAGGTGGATGTATCCATTTAAAAGATATATGTATAATTTCAAGAAAAAAGTGAAAAATAAGATCATAGTCGAAGTTCTATTGTGGAGGCTTATATAATAGAAGAAATCTCAAATTTCAGCCGACACTATAATTCTAATGTGCAGACAAAGTTGACTCAAGTTGGCTGAAATGATGATGGGGGTGGTGAGGGATCAGAGCGAGAGATCTCAATATTTGCCTATTCTGCTTGTGAATTTGGCCATGAGGTTCAATGAGTTTTAACAGATACTGAATTTTGACAAGCGCAGATATATATTGCTAAATTATGGCAAAGTCGATCCATGCATTGAATAAGTATCCATCACAATCCAAACTCTTCAATCATTTATTACAGTATACTAATCTTATACATGTTTAGAAATTAGGATCGAATATTGAGACAGGATATCCTGAAAATAAGTGAGCAGGAAATTTCTGTACGGTGCTTATAAAACTTTATAGATTAGTTCCATCAACTAGTAAATGTCCATTGACATTTCATTGATTTCAATTTTTTTAATTTATTCTTTTTATACTATGCATGCCGTGCAAGAGGGACTGTAATCCTAAAAGGCTAAGACTATTAGATTATAGGCTAGCAAAATATGTCACATGTTACAACGGCTATAATATTAATGGTTTTAAATTTCATACCCTTAAGTATGAATATCATAATGGTACAATGAACGGTGATATGTGTGTAAAGGGCATCTAGTGAGAAGGCTCAGAGAGTGACTATTATATAATCCATGGAGAAGTGATCAAGCTGACCTACATTGAAGGTAATCTTGTCATTCTATTTAAGTACTAATGGTTTGATAATAACAACAGTATGAAGGTTGATCCATGGTACAAGTTTATTACAATAAAATATAGATCAAAAGCATATATTGACGATCTATTTGTGCTAGCTCAACAAGTTACTCAAGAATATTATACTCATTTTTCATCAAGAAATGAAGGAAGAAAAGATTGGTAGGCCATATGCAAGATCAAGTCTCGAGCTATTTATTATGAGCTCAGCAAAGAAGAAGAAGAAGAAGAAATGTCTTATTTATCAGAATGCTTTCAAGAGGATGAAATACTAGAAATTCATCAATCCAACATTGATGTAGAGTTGGATACTCTAGAAGTTCTCCTACATGATGTCCAGCATGAGGAGATAGATCATGTTGAGTTTGTTTTAGAGGGCAAACTATCCAAGAAGGGAAAGAAGAGGAATATAATGAAGAAATGGAAGGGGAGGAGGAAGAAGAGGATGATTTGGAAAAAAAACTTGAAATGTATCAATCATCTGAAGAGGCCTGCACTCATAATTGTATAATTAATCTAGTAAATCTACTTATTTTTATTTTCAAGGTTTATACACCATACTTTCCAGAAGCCATAGCCATACGAACCAAGGACAAAGCTCTCAAGAAGAGAGTAATCATAGTGCCAGCTCTCATGCTTTAGTACCACTCACACCATAAACTCTAAAATTTAGATATATATATTTTTTAATCATTTTATACTCCATATCTAATATAATATTTTTTATTTAGATATTCTTCGATCAGGTTTGGAGGACATGGGGTTACCAGTGACCGCACAGTCACAAGCTACAGAGATCAGCTCATCTCAAACACACCATCGTGGTTGAGGACCTATCCGGCTCGTAGCACCTTTGACTCGTCTGGAGGATAGAGTGCTTATCCACATCCAGAGCCACTTATAAGTATTATATTTTAATATTAATATATTTAAAATCGAATCATTTTAGAGTTAATATTTATTATTAAATTTTAATTTTGCAGGATATTTAGAGAGTCTGGAGTTTCTCGAGTGGTTACCGGAATCATTCATCGATTGATACTAGGATTGGTGGACAATTTCTCCAATTGGCTGTCGGAGGCTCGAGATGTAGTCTGACAGATATTCCTGATAAGTCAAATATATTTAATTTTAAAATCATGAAATAATTATATTTTATTTATATAATATAAGCTTACTTTTACTTGTAGGAGTATTATCGATTCGACATTTCTTAGGTTGAGGAGGTTAGCCATTTGATCTTCGAGGAGATGGTCACGTGTCAGTTTCGATATAGGCTGCACGATCTCAAGTAAAAAGAGCCACAGAGCATACCTATTTTTAGTCATCATTGAATTGGAGGACTTTTAGGGTAGATACGGGCGGATGTTTAGAAGGCCTTTTGCAACATGTGGAGCACCGAGAAATATTCTACTAAATGATAGAGGGCATAATAAAATCGTACCACCTGACAAGATCCGATCAAGCATACCGGTGGCTCTGTTGGCATGCATGAAATGGCTGACAGATTGGTAAGACTTTTATACTTAATTATATTAATTAATTTCAATTTAAAATAATGTTATATATATTTTAATTAATTTTTTTTATTATTTATTTATCATAGATATGGTAGCTGGATCATGTACCAGGATAGCTATTGTTATGGAAGGCCACACACCAATCCAGCAAGATCGGTGATTATTTTGATAAGAGATTTAGATAGATTACAGTAAAATACTTAAAACTTTAAATATTAATTTTTATTTATATCGATACATAATAGGATTAATTAATTTATAAAATTTATAGGTGGATTACATGAAATATGTCATAGCATGTGTTGACTTTGGTCCTTGATTTTGATGAACAATAAAATGTTGAGTATATATTTTGTACTAATGTTTCAATTGGAGTTATGAATTCTAGGTCATAGGTATATCAAATTTTCTACACAAAAGCTTCAAAGTCATTGACATTAATGCAAGATAAATTTCAAAGTTTTAGAAGTCTTCTCACCTTGGAAAGCCATGAATTTGATCACTTTGATCTTTATGAAGAAAAAACTAGAAGTATATTGGATAATTTTTATAGTTTCGGAGTTTAGCATACATTTTGGAATTGCCACATATCAAGTGTCGACCCAAGTATCGACTCAAGTGTCGACTCATGAAGGCAAGTATCAACACCTCTGAAGATTGGCATGCAAAATTTTTGCCGGCATGCCAAGTGTCGACTCAAGGTCGACCTTAGTGTCGACTTACATGTCGACTCAAGGCATGAGAACAGAAATAGACAGAACATGATTTTTGGACTTCAGTGAAGTGTTGACCCAAGTGTCGATCCAAGTGTCAACTCATAGGTCGACTCACAGATCAACTCGTGGCCTGAAACAAGAAAAATTACAGAATAGTGTCATTCCTGGATTTTTTGCCTGGTGCTGACTCGAGTATCGACTCACAAGTTCAAGTTTCGACTCACAGATCGACTCATAGCCTGAGACAAAAAATGAAGCAGAACCATGGATTTCAAGAATTACACCTTGTGTGGATCCAAGTGTGGACTCACATGTCGATTCACAAGTTCTGACAACAGTAACGGCTATATTTTCAGAAGTTCATAGTTGTTCTAAACAGTCCAAAGTGGCTAGTTTGTCTTCTCCAACGGTCACAAATAATTTTTTGAAGATCTTTGTTGTATTTATCACTTACCAAACTCATTGAAGACACAAGAGAGAAAGAAGAGACATAAGAGAAAAATCTTATGTTTTGAGAAAGCTATTGAAAAGACAATAGTGAGTTAAAAAGAAGATTCCAACTGATAAATCCTTTATTCTTGCTATTGAGACTTCAAATCAATATCCAAAAGTGTTCATTGAAAGCTTCCAAGTAGAAGAAGATAACTTAAGCATTCAAGAAGAGCTTCATCGACATTATTTTTGCTCTTTTGAGAATTTATTCTTGTACTTAAAACTGTACTTTTGGTTTTATTTGGTATAACTAGTTTTAAGGCTTTTGAAACTAGGAGTTAGGCCGTTCCAAGCTGTGAATTGGAATACAAGCCTAGGGCTGGCTTGTAGGAAAGGTTATTGGTGAGCTTAAGTGAGAAACCAATAATGGGTTTGACTTGTAAGCTCTTGAAAACAAGTTGGCTGTAATCTTTGGTAGATTATAGTGGAATTCCAAGAGATAGCTTAGGGAGTGGATGTAGGTGCTTGGAGTGCACGAACCACTATAAACTTCTTGTATTTGTGTGTGTGGTTGGCTTTCTTATTTCTCTTTCTAGTACTGCTCGTTATTCTTTATAACATTGTATTTAGATCACATTCAGCACATTCACATTGTTTCACAAACATATTAGTTTTGCACATACTTTGTTTAAATTTTTAAAAATCCAATTCACCCCCTTTTAGATTGCTACGCTGGGCAATAAGTGGTCTCAGAGCTTGGTACTCAGCGTATAGGTCTAATGATCTTGAGTCAAAGATCTAATTGTAGCCCAAATTGGTGTTGGTATTGTTAAGGGTCAAGCCTCAAACCGTCCCCCACTTTTTAATGGCATAAATTATACTTACTGGAAGATACGCATGCGCATCTACATTCAAGCCATAGATTACAATATTTAGAAGACCATAGTTAATGGTCCTCATCAGCCTACTATTTTGATTAATAGCATTTTCACTCCGAAATTAGACGAAGATTGGGATGAGAATGACATTAAGCAAGCTGAGCTTAATACAATGGCTATGAATTTATTATTTTGTGCATTAGATCCTAGTGAATTTAATAGGTTATTTAATTATTCCTCCTCCAAGAAAATCTAGGATACACTTGAAGTTACTCATGAGGGTACATATCAAGTGAAGACTACCAAAGTTAACATGCTCATCCATACTTATAAAATGTTTAGGATGGAACCAAATGAATCAATTAGTTAAATGTATACTAGGTTTACTAACATTGTTAATGGTATGAGAAGTTTGGAAAAAGTTTTATTTAATGCTGAACTTGTCAATAAAATTCTCAGGTCTCTTCCATCATCATGAGATCCAAAAGTCACCGCTATTGAAGAAGCCAAGGATGTCAACACTCTTCCTCTTGAGCAGCTCTTGGATCACTTATGACATATGAGTTATCTCTAAAGCAAAAAGTGGTGGACAAAGACAAGAAAAAGAAGACTATTGCATTCAAGTCCACAAACAAGGAGGATTCAAGTGATGATTCCGATGAGGAAGATGACAAAGATGAAACGGTTCTTATCTCAAGAAAATTTAAGAAATTCATAAGAAATAAAAAGCACAACTACAAGAAGCCACAAAAGGGAGAGCCTAGTAAGGAGAAGGAAAAAGTGAAGGAAAGGGAGCAACCAATATGTTTTGAGTATAAAAAGCCGAGTCATTATAAAATGGATTGCCCCACTCTTAAAAAGGCCAAAAAAAATTCAAAAAGAAAGCGATGATGGCGACGTGGAGGGAGAGTAAAGTTCAAGCTCCGATGAAGAGCAGCAAGAGGTGGCCAACATCTGCTTCATGACAAATGGTGAACAAGTAAGGTCTGAACCCGAAAGTGAATTTACTTTTAAAGAATTACATGATGTTTTTGATGACCTTATTATAGAGTATCAAAAACTTAAAATAAAAGACAAAGAATTGAAAAAGCAAAACTTGGAGCTTTCTAAAATAAATGATAAGTTTTTGAAAGATAATAATAACCTACTTCAAGAAAACAAAAAACTGAATGATAAAATTACTTCTTTGAAAGATGAAAATGAATATCTTTTGAAAGAAAAAGAAGCTTTGAAGAAGGATAAAGTTTTTGTAACAAATGAAAAACTTATGAAACAAAACAAAAAAAATTTGCAAAAAATAAGAAATACAAAGAAGAGGTTGAAAAAGTGAAACCATTTGTTGAAAAATTTATCTATAGTTCAGAAAAACTTAATATGCTTTTGAATAGCCAAAGAGTGGTTTTCAACAAAGTAGGCTTAGGTTTTAAACCTCAAAAATAATAGAAGTATTTCAAAAATTTCTTTGTTCCCGTATCTTCTAGCATTACATGTTATTCTTGTGGTAAGCTAGGACATAAATCTTACATGTATGATAGAATAAAGCTAAATATTGTTAGAAAAGTTTTGGTTCCAAAAGGAACCATATCAACTAACCCTAAAGGACCCAAGATGACTTGGATACCAAAGTCTCCACCTGATTTATTTTTGTAGGTGTGTCTTGCAATTAAGGAGAAGATAAGTTTATGGTACCTTGCTAGCGGTTCCTCAAGACACATGACCGGAGATGTAAAATAGTTCATATCTCTTGAGACTCTAAATGGTAGAAATATGATATTTGGTGATAATGAAAATGATAAAATTATTGGTATCGGTAAATTCCATATCACCCCTTCTACTTATGTTGATAATGTTCTATTTATTGATGATTTAAAATATAATTTGCTTAGCATAAGCCAATTCTGTGATAAAGGTTTCAAAGTGAATTTTGAATCTTCTATGTGCATTATATCTAGTCTTGATGACAATGGCATCAAGTTCATTAGTCATAGGCATGGAAATATTTACATGGTTGATCTTGATGATCTACCTATGCAAAATGGTCAATGCCTAGTGGCAAGGGAAGCTAAGATCAATGAAACTAGTTAGTTTTGGCATCGTAGACTAGGATATGTAAGTATACATTTGCTTTCAAAATTGAACAAAAAGAATATCATACAAGACTTGCTAAAACTCACTTTTGAAAAGGATAAGATTTGTAGTGCATGTCAACTTGAAAAACAAACAAAATCATCTTTCAAACCAAAAGGAGTAATCTCTACATCTAGACCCTTAGAATTACTTCATATGGACCTCTTTGGACCTCCTAGAACAACTAATTTAGGAGGCAAGAAGTATGGTCTAGTAATTATAGATGATTTCTCACGTTTTACAAGGGTAATATTTTTAGCTAGTAAAGATGAAACATTTTCTGCATTCATCAAGTTTTATAAGAAAGTTTTAAATAAAAAAGGTGTTTCAATTGTCTCTTTCCATAGTTATCATGGAATCGAGTTTGAAAATCATGATTTTGAAATATATTGTAATGAAAGTGAAATTCATCACAACTTTTCTGCACTTAGGACATCTCAACAAAATTGGATGGTAAAAAGAAAGATTAGGATACTAAAAGAAATGGCATGCATAATGCTTTGTGAAAATGATTTACCTAGATATTTTTAGGCGGAAGCCATAAACACTTCTTGTTATGTTTTAAATCATGTTTTGATCTGATTAATTTTGAAGAAAATACCTTATGAACTTTGAAAATATAGAAAACCAACCATCAAGTATTTTCGTGTATTTGGATACTGCTGTTACATTATAAACAATGGCAAAAATAACCTAAATAAATTTGATGCCAAGTCAGATGATGGTATCTTCTTAGTATACTCTACTTTTAGCAAGGCATATAGGGTCTTCAACAGAAGAACACTTCTTGGTGAAGAGTCCATTCATGTTGTTTTTGATGAAACTAACGAAAAACTTTCTAGAAAAGCAAATACTTTTGATGATGAAACAGGTATCCAAAGGATTGAAAAAATGATAATCAATGAAGGACCTTTCAAAGAGCAAGAAGGTGATCAAAACTATGAAGAAGAATAAGTACAATAAGTTGGAGCTTCATCAATACCCAATCCATTACCTAGAGAATGGAGGTATGCTCATGGACACCCTAAAGAACTTATAATTGGTGATCCATCGAAAGGGGTAAGTACTCATTTCTCATTAAAAAATGTATATGATTATTTAGCGTTTGTTTCACAAATTGAACCTAAATCAATTGAAGAAGCTAAAAAGATCCAAATTAGATAAAAGCCATGCAAGATGAATTAATTCAATTCAAAAGAAATAAAGTTTGGACTTTAGTTGAAAGACCTTCTTAAATTTCAATAATTAGAACCAAATGAGTTTTCATAAATAAACTTGATGAAAATGGAGTAGTAACTAGAAATAAAGCTAGATTGGTAGAAAAAGGTTATAATCAAGAAGAGGGTATTGATTTTGAAAAAAACCTTTGCTCTAGTTACTAGATTAGAAGTAATTAGATTACTTCTTGCTTTTGCTTGCTTTATGAATTTTAAAATTTTCAAATGGATGTCAAAAGTATATTTTTAAATAATTTTATTGAAGAAGAAGTGTATGTTGAATAGTTCCCTGGTTTTAAAAATCATGCATATCCTAACCATGTTTTTAAACTTCACAAGGCTTTGTATAGTTTAAAACAATCTCCAAGAGCTTGGTATGATAGGTTAAGTAAATTTGTACTTGAAAATGACTTTTCTAGAAGCAATGTAGATACTACACTATTTTTGAAAAAGAAAAATGATGATCTCTTAGTAGTACAAGTTTATGTTGATGATATCATTTTTGGTACTACTAATGAAATACTTTATCAAGAGTTTGCCAAGCTTATGCAGGGAGAGTTCGAGATGAGTATGATGGGAGAACTAAATTTCTTTCTCGGACTCTAAATCAAGCAAACTAGAGAAGGGATCTTCATCAATTAAGCTAAATACATAAAAAAGATTTTTAAAAAGTTTGGGATGAAGACAATCAAGCCATCGGTACACCTACGAGCCCTTCTTGCAAACTTAACAAAGATGAATCGCTAAAAATGTTAATAAAAAATTATATAGGGATATCATTGGTTCATTATTGTATTTAACTGCAAGTAGGCCAGATATTATGTTTAACGTATGTATGTATGCTAGATATCAGTTCGCTCATAAAGAATCTCATTTATTGGCTGTTAAGTGCATACTTAGATATTCGTCTAACATAATTGATATTGGACTATGGTATTCTAGAGATTCATCAATAAAATTGATTGCCTATTCTGATACTGACATTGCTGGATGTAAACTAGATAGAAAAAGTACTAGTGGAACCTATCAATTTCTTAGAGTTAATTTGATTTCATGGTTTAGCAAGAAATAAAATTCAGTTGCTCTATCTACGGTAGAAGCCGAATATATAGCAGCTGGAAGTTGTTGTGCTCAAATCTTATATATCAAACAATAATTCAAAGACTTTAGCATTAAGTTAAATAAAACTCCTATAAGATGTGATAATACAAGTACAATCAATTTAACTAAAAATCCAGTTCAATACTCAAGAAGCAAGCACATTAAAATAAGACATCATTTCATAAGAGATCATGTATAAAATGATGATGTAATGCTTGATTTTGTATATACTGATAGGCAATTAGTAGATATTTTCACTAAGCCCTTAGCGAAGATAGGTTCTGCATGAGAGAAGAGAATTAAGCATCATTGACCCCTTTGATTGAAACTCTTTCAAATTCTTTATTGAATTCTTTCAAATGTTCCAAAACCTCTGAAATATCACTTAGTATAATCCTTAGACACCCCCTTATTTTTTGCAAATTTTTAATTTTTTTTAAAAAATCTTTTCCTGAATTTTTGACCAAGTGTCGACACTTGAAATTTGTCCAAGTGTCGATTCATCGAAGTGTCGACACTTGAGCAAATCGCAAGTGTCGACTTATGACTGATTGACTTGTTTATCTAGGGCTTTATCAAACATTTTTTCCATTTATTTTTTCACTCTTCCATCTCCAAAGTGGTCCCCAATCACCTCCCATCATCCTCAAATAGTGTTCTCTCATCCCTACCCTTCCATTTTTAGCAAAATCTCCCTTTTTTCCTTCAATCCCATCCATTCTTTGCGATTTTGGTGGCCGTGGATCCGAGAAAACAAGTTGCTTTTTGTAAGAAAAAGTCCCATTTCGAGTGGGATGAAGCTAGCTCTGGAGAAAGAAGATCTAAGGCTCGACATGATCTAGCTAAGCAGAGAGATGACGCCGAGGCTCATGCGGCAACGAGAGCACCAGCTCCGTAGCTTTCCCCGGTAGCCAAAAGGATGGCAAGAAAGGTTATTGCTTGTGGCAGGAGGATTGATATACCTTTTCTGGACTTGGAGGCTTCGTGATTGGAGATCTACTGAGAGCTACTGGTTTGGTCCCATTCTACACTATGCGAGAGCGGTACTACCCTCATTTGATGAGAGAGTTCTATGGTAGTATGGCTACTGATGGTATCACATGGACTGCTTAGGTTAAAGGAATACAGATTCCAGTCACTCCTGAGATAGTCAGTCGGATTTGGGAGATCCCCCTGCGAGGTCTAGTAGCCAGTTGTGTTGTAGATAGAGATGTTGTTTTCAAATGTATCTTGGAGCGGGATGACATTAAAGGGATATCCACTATTTCTACTAGTCAGTTGTCGATGGAGATGAGGTTGCTGCACCACATCATTGCTCGCATCTTGCTTCCGAAGATGGATCGATTTGACTTTATTACTGAGCGTGAGCTAGTTTTGATGGTGACCCTAACTCAGAGGACAACCATCAACCTTCATGTGTCGATGGTTCATCAGATGGATGAGGCAGCCACTCAGAGGAGACTGTGTTTACCTTACGGGATAAGATTGACCCATATCTTCTGTGCTTATGGGATACCCTTGGAGGGCGAGGCCTCCAAAGAGATTTTGCACACGAACACCTATGGGGAGAAGTCACTTCACCGGATGGGTTTCAGAAAGGTAGGAGGTAGATGGACGAGGAGAGAGTCATGACAGGAGCTTGATGAGGATGATGAGATTAGGGTAGTAGAGGCTGGACCTTCCGTACCTACTCCACAGCTAACTCCCTCCAGATGCGCACTAGTTACAGGATTACAGTTTGAGCTTGCTATACCTTCTTATGCTCCAACTCCTCGATGTACTTCAGTGACATATTCTGCACTTGAGGAGAGGCTTACAGAGCAGATCACTGCAGTCCAAGAGGATATATTGAGCATATCAGTTAGGACCAACAGATTATAGATTGAGCTGCATGGTTTGAGAGCACATATTGATGTGCAGCTGACTTCTATCAGACAGAGCATGAAGACAGGATTTGCTGAGATTCGAGATCTGTTGAGATACCTGTTGCCACCTCTCCTGCTGCACTTGGACCTTCTGTTTCACCTCCTCCTCTAGCTAATGATGATGATGCAGATGATGATGTTAGTGGTGCTGATGATGATTCCCTAGCAGGTGGTGGCAATGTAGTTCGCGAGGATCAGCCTCCAGTTGGTACAGCAGATGCTACTGCTCAGGCTTCGGATCCTGCTCCTAATGATCAGCGTGCCATAGATTCACCTTTCTTGACTCTAGTAGACACTCTTGGGATTCGTGCCACCAGGAATTTTAGGATCGTAGATCGCTCTGGCCCATCTCTTAGGACTAGAAGCATGACCCATAAGACTCCTAGCCTCCTGCATCTAGGATCATGGCACCTGTAGTTCTAGATTTTCCATCTGATGAGGAGTAGCCTCACAGATGCTATGTTTGTATTTCATGTACTTTCCATAATCTATGCTATTTTGTTGTTGTACTGAAACTTCTTTATATATGAAAGTTGTTTCTTGTTATTACTCATCTTTTTGTCTAATTAATCTTCTGCGTGATAAAAGTATAAATTAAGGGAGAGAAAATCCTTTTAATTTTTAATGATGACAAAAAGGGGGAGTAAGATAGATTATATAAGCAAAAATCAAAAATATTAGCAAAAATTCCAAAATTTTCAAGAATTCACATTCTACTTGAGATAGGGGAAGAAAATCTTAACTTTGCTTGATTCAATAACTTTGAAATATTATTGTATGAACTAAAGAACTGATACATCTTCATCTAAATACTTTTATGAACTTTGATAATGCTAACAATTGTGAAGTTTGTTTGATGAATTTGTTTAATTCACAATGCCTTTTGAAAATATGCTTACTTGAAAGTTTAATACAATAGCCAAATTTGAATTCAAATGCTTATATACTCAAAGTTTTGTCATCATAAAAAAGGAAGAGATTGTTGGCTTTGGAGATTTTGATGAATAACAAAATATTGAGTATATATTTTATACTAATATTTCAATTGGAGTGGTGAATTTTAGAGGTACATCAAATTTTTTATACAAAAGCATCAAAGTCATTGACATTAATGCAAGATGAATTTCAAAGTTTTAGAAGTCTTCTCAGTTTGAAAAGCTATGAAATTGATCACTTTGGTCTTTATGAAGAAGAAATTGAAAGTATATTGGATAATTTTTAGAGTTTCAGAGTTTAGCACATATTTTGGAATTGGCACAGATCAAGTGTCGACCTAAGTATTGACTCAAGTGTTAACTCATGAAGGCAAGTGTCGACACCTCTGAAGATTGGCATGCAAAATTTCTGCTGGAATGCCAAGTGTCGACTTAAGTATCGATCCTAGTATCGACTCACAGGTCGACTCAAGGCCTGAGAATAGAAATGGACAGAATATAATTTTTAGACTTCAGTGAAGTGTTGACCCAAGTGTCGACTCACAGATCGACTCATAGCCTGAGATAAGAAAAATTACAGAACAATGTCACTTCTGAATTTTTTGCCTAGTGCTGACTCAAGTGTTGACTCACAAGTTCAAGTATCGACTCATAGATCGACTCACAGCCTGAGACCAAAAATGAAGCAGAACCATGGATTTCAAGAATTTCACTTGGTGTTGATCCAAGTATCAACTCACAGGTCGACTCACAGGTTTTGACAATAGTAACGGCTATATTTTAAAAGTTCAGAATTGATCCAAACAGTTCAAAATGGCTAGTTTGTCTTCTCCAATGGTTACAAATGGTTTTTTGGAAGTTTTTGTTGTATTTATCACTCACCAAACTCATTGAAGACCCAAGAGAGAAAGAAGAGTTACAAGAAAAAAATCTTATCTTTTGAGAAAGATATTGAAAAGACAAGAGTGAGCTAAAAAGAAGATTTCAACTGAAAAAGTTTTCATTCTTGCTGTTGTGCCTTCAAATTAATATCCAAAAGTGTTCATTTAAAGCTTCCAAGAAGAAGAAGACAACTCAAGTATTCAAGAAGAGCTTCATCGATATTATTTTTGCTCTTTTAAGAGCTTTATTCTTGTGATTAAAATTATACTTTTGGTTTTATTTGGTGTAACTAGTTTCAAGGCTATTGAAACTAGAGTTTAGGCTCTTCCAAGCCATGAATTGGAATACAAGCCTAGGATTGGCTTATGGAAAAGGTTATTGGTGAGCTGATAAGTACATAAAAATTAGTAATAAGTGCATTAATTTATTAATCAAATACAATCCTAGGGTTGGTGCAAACGTCACTTAATTTGGAGTTCGGACGGGCCCGAAATTTTAATTTGAAGTTGTTACAAAGGAGAAAGTTGAAATCTTTTATAAAAGAAATCTTTAGAAAAGTTTTCAAAATTGTTGGTTTAGTGGATTTAAAAGCCCTGGATCCTTAAATTATATATTTCTTCTTGTTTGATTAATTATGCTCATTTTTGTCAGCTTATGTAAGCGAGGGTTTGAACACAGATCAAAACACCATTTTCTCGTGGGATTGACCCGTACTCACTGGACGTGCTACTCTGCACACCGTGCGCTTGCGGTTACAACTTAAGTTCACATCAAGTTTTTGGCATCGTTACTGGAAAAATTGGTTTATTTTAAATTATGTTTTAAATTTTTGCTTTAATTTTAATCTGATCCATCTAATATTTATTTTTAAGTTGGTGAGTGCTGGAAGCAAGTACGAATGTTAAATTTTTTTTCAGCAAATTTTATTTTCATCTTGATCTTAGTTTAGTTTAGTTTTAATTTAAACTTGTTTGATCTTTTTATTTGTGCATAGCATTTTTAAATCACTTTAAGGGCACGAACCTAAACAAGATAAGGTGGGAATTTCGTCACCCTTTCTTAGCCCACAAACAAGACTCCTTCATTTGCATCAATCCAAGCCTTTAAATAAAATTAATTAGACGTTGACCCTAGGGACATCTTCGCTCATTAGGACAAAGAGACCTAAGGGTTATACCAAGCTAGATTCAATCATTGAATTGGTATCTAGGAAAGTGGTTCAGGGATTAAGTCCCGAAGAAAAGCGGTTACTTAATTGGTTCCGTTCATTGACCTGGCCAACCAATTGGTGTCTAAGGAAAGCAATGGGGGGACTCCCGCCAATCTTACACTTACCTGGCCAATTTAGTGAATTAGTCAAACTTGGAGTGCTTGAAGGTCAACTTGGAATAGTTAGGAGCTGTCTAGTTTTAGGTTTTAGGTTATCCCTAGACAGGATTAATTTTGTGTGAAACTTGTCTAAATTTTTTTTAAAAAATTATTGATTAAATTACTTTAGGTATTCTCAATCTTGACTATCCTAACATAAGATTGTCCTGGAATAATTGGAAGTTATGTTGCATGGTTGTCCTAGTGTATGAAAAGGTTGAATTGATTTAGAGTTTTTTTTAAGAAAGCTTCTAAATAAAAAAATATAAATATACAAAACTCAAAAAAAATGAAGATATAGTAGAATTAGTGAATGCTCCCACTCATGTGTAGAGAAGGATTTCAGGTTAACTTGTTATAACCGATTTAATTCCTGTTTCAGATCCTATGACTTATACAATGGATTTGACAAATCAACCCCAACTCCTTGAAGATTTATGTTATCCAGTTGGTTCTGTCCAACCTTCTTGCATTTGGTTGCCTCAACCCACTGCTAATAATTTTGAAATCAAATCTCAAATGATTAATATGCTTCCAAAGTTCACGGGAATAGAGGATGCATATATATTTATTAGGGAGTTTGAAGAGGTTTGTGCAACAATGAGGTTACAACAATTGTCAGAGGACGAAATCAAGCTGAGACTAATCAACTTTGCCCTTAACGATAATGCTAAAAAGTGGCTCTATAGTCTTCCAAATCAATCGTCACGACTTGGGAGGGCTTTGTAAGAGTGTTCTTAAAGAAATATTTTTTCGTCATAAAATAGCTAAAATTAGAAATGGAATAAATCAATTTTATCAATTAGCTGGTGAGTCATTTTGGAAATACTTTGATCATTTTAAGAACCTCTTGACCCGATGTCCACACCATGGAATTGAAAGTTGGAGACTATTTCATATCACTTATGAGGGTTTAGATTCCAATTCTAAAACAATGCTACAGTCTATGTGCCAAGGCCAATTAATGTATAAAGAACCCAATGAAGCATGGCAATTTCTAGAAAACCTAGCTGAAAAAAATCTACAATGGGAAACAACTAGGGAACCATAAAGAACCACACTATCAAGAGGTGGAATGCACCAAATGCAGACTTTCCTAGCTGTAGAAGCTAAAATTGCAACATTGACACGTAGGTTAGAGGCCTTAGAACTTCAGAGACCAGCCAGTGTAAATCAAGTGACTGCACCAATATGTATGGGTGCAATGCATCAGACCATATCCTAGAGGAATGTCCACTCCTGATGAATCTAATAGATAATGGATGTGCACAAGTGAATGCAACCTATCAGAGACCAATGAACAATCTCTATGCACCCATATATAACTCAGGATGGAGGAATCATCCAAAATTTTCATGGTCACAGAACCCAAATGTAGGTGGTCCTAACTTCAATCATCAAAATCCAAGATCTAATCTTGTGATGAACAACCTACCACCACCAGGCTTCAATATTAATGAAAAGAAACTGAGTTCTTTAGAGAAAAGCCTGGAAGCCTTAGCCAAATCCAATGCTGACACCAGTGCTACATTGAGTAATTTCATGCAAACCATGGGCCAACTTTTAAATTCAAATTCTTAGGCCATAGCTCGCTTGGAAATGCAGGTAGGTCAGCCAGCATCTACCATTAGTGAACATGAATGAGGTAGACTGCCTAGCCAACTTGAGCCCAACCCAAGAAACCAAAATGGTCATCTACCCCAAGGAAATCAAGTCAATCAAGTTAATGCAATTCATACTTTAAGATCAGGAAAGCAAGTGGATAATAAGGTAGATATATCTGACACTGGAGAAGACTCAACTACCGAGTCAGCTAAGCCAACTAATGAACAATCTACCTTACAAACTCAAGCTGCTGATACCAATAATAGTCCACCAAACCAGGTGCCTGAAATATCTAAAGCTCCTTTTCCAAGTCGATTAAGGTCTAATAAAAAATTGAAACATTTAAATAAAATGTTAGAGGTGTTTAAGCAAGTTTAAGTAAATATCCCTTTACTAGACATGATCCAATCGGTTCTGACTTATGCCAAATTATTAAAAGATCTTTATACTAAGAAAAGGACTACCAATGTACTGAAAAGAGCTTTCTTAGCAGCAAGTGTGAGTTCATACTTGCTAAGTCACATGCTTATAAAGTATAAGGATCCAGGATCTCCAACAATTTCATGTGTTATAGGAGAAACCCAAATTGAGAAGGCATTACTTGATTCAGGGGCTAGTGTAAATATTCTGCCCTATTCAATTTATGAGTAATTGGGATTGGAGAAACTACAGCCAATAGGGATCACTTTATAATTAGCAGATCGATCTTTTAGAATCCCTAAGGAATGGTAGAGGATGTCTTGATCAAGGTTGGAAATTTTATCTTTCATGTTGACTTTATCATTTTGGAGATTGAACCAGTATCGAATCCTAAAGGTCATATCCCAGTTATTTTAGGAAGACCATTCTTAGCTACTACTAATGCTGAATTAATTGTCAGAATGGGCTTATGAAACTATCTTTTGGGAATATGATTATTGAGCTGAATATATTCAATTTGAAACAGGAATATACTAAGTATGATGATGTAAATGTAATTCAAGATAAAATTTATGAATCCATAGACATTAGCGAAGAAGAAGTTGATCTTGAGTCTAGTTTCTGGCCAACACATGAATATGAAGATATTAATAAAATACTCGATGATGATAAAAATGGCCAAAGATGGGAGCCTCTTACTAAAACACTCATGGAAATAGATAAACCATCAACCAAGCCATCGCTGGGTACGATACATCTTATAGATACACATAACAGAGAGATCGTGTGGGACATTATTGATTGGACTTCGTCCAACCATCCGCCATGGCTAGGAATATCTGATAATTTAGTAGATGTATCAGCCAACATAATCTAAAAGACCCACTTGGTCTAGCTTTAAACTTAGTGCTCTTGGGAGGCAACCCAGCTTCTTTCTTTCTAAAAATTTTCTTTTTAGCATGTTTAGGTTTAGCAGATCCTGGCTCAAATAGGCTCTATTGGCTAAGTTGGGGGGAGAGCTTAAGAAAATTCCTTAGATGTCTTCGTTTTCTTTTATACCATATTATGCATGTATTTAGAATCAATTTTTATTTATGTGAGAATAATAAGCTGAATAAGTAAATATTTGGAGCTACCGTCACCTTATTATCTTACATTTGTTGATCTTAAATTGAGTGTAAATCATACACTTTTTATAAGTAATTGATTGAACAATCTAGATATTGTTTGAAATATTGAGGGACAAAATATTAATAGACTCAAGTAAAAATGATAAGTAAGAATGAAATCAAATTTCTAGATAATTTTAACCCTTCTATTCGCATCGAAGAAGAATCTACCTCTTGGATGTGTGAGGGTGTTGTTTAATACAAAGTTTCTTTATTAGTGAAAAAAATGATGATGATGAAATAGATAATAAAAGAAAGTTCTAAACATTGTTCCACCAAGTAACCGGGCTTCTTTGTCTAAGTAAACGGTTGAGTCTCGCGATAAAAAGTAAAGATGTGAAGAAATTTTGCTATATAACCATTTTTGATCTGTTGCCTTTCTGACTCAAGCCAGTAAGCATGAGGGGTGTTCTACACCTAGTATCCTAAGGCCAACTGGTCTAGGAGATATTGGTCGAAAACTTGTTACAAGGGTCAGATAGAAAGCTTAAGAGATTAAGACATTGCACGGTCTGTATCAAAAAAAAAGGTGAAAAGTTAAAGAATAAAAGGAAATCCTTGCACTAAAATGATATCTCACCACTCCATGGGAGTAGAGAATTTAGAAATAATAATAGGAGTTGGTTAAAAATTATTTAGAAAAATGAGGAGTTTGTACTTAACCAATTTACTTGAAGCTATTAATATCCCAATGACTCATTTTATCTACTATTTGATGGGGACATCAACAAGAAAGAAGTTTTTGGACTAACTCACTTTTATTTTGTAGTTAAAATAGACAAATCTAATAAAGGGTTTGAGCCCATCTTCTCTTTGAGCAAATACTTGAGCCGATTCATGAATCTACTCAACCTAGATTCAAGAAAGGTATGAGGCCACTTCTTCCATGCCCATTTTCCTCACTTGGCACCATCCATTTGAAGCCCACTTCCCTTACTTGGATTCCATCTACTTAAAGTCTATTTTCCTCACTTGGATGCCATCTACTTGAAGCCCATTTTTCTCAATTGGTCGACACCACATCAAGCACTTTTTAGGGAGGAGGAAGGACACTACATCAAAAATTTTATGGGAAGATTGAAGCCATGTTTTATTACCCTAACAACTCTCCAACTAACTTGCCATGTGGGATTCCACATCACATGACACATAGGGCTCCACATCAGCAAATTAAGCCAAGTCATCACCACATGTCAATTGGTTGTAATCTTCTACCCATAAATTGTTATAAAAAACTAATTCTAGAAACTACCCAACTAGAGTTAGCTAGACCTAACCTTCACTCTCTCTCTCTCCTTGGCCGATCCATGTGGGTTATGAAGGGCTATAAATAAGGCCTAAGCCCCTCCATTATATTTATTCTATTTTGTATTAAATGAAGAAAGCTATCTTTCTTGTTCTAGTTCCTCTATGTTTTTTATTTGGAGTGAAAAGTTCTTGAGTTTGAGAGTTAGAAGATAGATTTGAGAAGAGAGCGTGAGGTTCATGAATGAGTGTTTGAAGGGTAGAATACCCTTGAGTGTTTGAAAGGTGGAGTGCTCCTTTCTTGACCCGAGATCCAAGCATCATTCCTTGAAGGCGCCGGTTTCTACTTCCTTGTTTTCCCTTTTTATTCTTCTTATTTCAATTCCAATTTTGAGTTCTCCTTCCATGCCTAATCTCTGATTTGATGCAGGTTTTCTTTAATTTTTCAAGTCCAAGATGAAGGTTTCCAAGCCAAAGATCATGGCCAAGGTGAGTCCTAAAAGTAGGGAGTGCTAGTCTTATGGTTTAGACCTCAATCATTGAGTGATGAGAGCTCATTCTTCCATCAAATAATTAGCCATCATTGATGGTAGGAAAACTCTTCCTAAGCTTCATTATATCTGATCATTTGAAGGTTAACTTGTCCTAGTAGTGATAGTTTCCTTGCCATGAAGATCCTAATCTCTATTTTGAACTAGATCTATATTATGGGTATTATAACTTAGATCAACTAGTCTCCTTATGAAGATTCTTTTCTTGGATTAATTTAGACCATTTATTTGATAATTAATTGCTCTAGTTTGCTTGCTGGTTAGCTTGCTAAAACTATTCATTCATCATTTTATTTTCATCCCCCATCAATTTTTTGGTATCAGAGCTTAAGGTTCTACTAGATCAAGTGTTTGATTACTGAAATTTCTGTTCTAATATTCACCCAAAATTTTCATGAATTTTAGTAATTTTATTTTCATTGTAAAAAATTCAAAAAAATACTTCCTAGTACCCTAGTGTGTTAGGATTCAAAATATAAAATTCAAAAAAAATATTTTCTATTTATTTCTAGATTTAAAAATATAAGTTTTTAGATCATTTCTGAAGTTCTGTCCAGAATTTTGTTTCTACCTTCCATTTCATTTAATTTTAAAAAAATAAAAAAATATTTTTTCTAAATTTTTAATTTTTATATCTGAGATCTAGACTTCGATTTTTATTATTTTCCACTAGAGTTTTAAATTTTAGAAGGATCTAGAGTTAGAAATTCAAAATTTGAATTCAGGTTGTTAATAGTTAGCTAAATTGCTGGAACCTTCTAGCATGTGCTTTCAAACTACCTTCTCAACCAAAATTTGAGTTAATATGAAGTCAAAATTTTAAAATCCGAGAATTCTTATATGAGAGCTAACCAAATCAGTTTTATTTTGAATTTTTAGATTTTTAAAAAGATTAAATTTTGAATTTTTAAAACTAGCTTGTTGAAAGTTGTTCCCTGCTGAAATTTTCTTTTACAACAAGTTTTCAAAACGAATTTCTTTACCAAATTCCAGGAATTAAATTTCAAAACTTAGAATCTGGAATCTTCATTGAGGGATCTAACAATTCAAATTTTAATTTTAACTTTTTGAAATTTTTAAATTTTAATTTTGAATTTTTTAAAACTAGTTGACTAGAAGTTGTTAGGACTGAAACTATCTTGCAACAATTCTAACTTCTAGAACAAAATTTTAATCATAATTCGAGATTTAAATTTTAAAATTTGATTTCTAAAATATGGACTTCAAAATATAAATTTTTTAATTTAATTTTTTTAATTTTTTTTTAAAATCGGGTTTGAATCGCATGTTTGTGCTAATACTAGTTGTTGTGTTAACTACTTGGTGAATTGTTTGTACATCCATTCTTAAATCTAATTAAGGACATTCAATCATAACATAAGGAATGAAGTCATTACCTTTCCTTGGTCCAAAACAATCACCCACATTTGTATTGACCTAAACCATAATTGAAATCGAGTAGGAACCTAAAACTAGGGACACCCACAAGTCGGGTTCAAGTGCAAGATGAGACCAAATATTAGTTGAGTTTGTACTTACTTCTTGAAATTGGTGTCTAAGACAAGAGGTCCAATGGCAAACACCTTAAGTAGACTTGCGATTTTTAATTAGGACCTCATGAAAGCGAGGGGAGCCTCCCGCAACCCCACCTCTTACCTGGCAGTGGAAAAGGTAATTACAACTTTAACTAGTACTTAGTCAATTTCTGTATTTTGAACTTTTAAGTCTAAGGGCCCTAGAAGTTAGGTTTGTACTGCTTGTTTTGAAGCTCCATACCAATGTCCCACACTCAGTCTATTTTTATCCATGGATCCTAATCTTGAATTCTTTTTGAAAACCCTGACTAAAAAGTCTGATGCCATAAATGGATAATTAGGACAAATAAGAAAGGAATTATATCAAGTGAAGGACCATGTTGGGACACTTGAAGAGATCCCAATGACCCCCACTGAACCTGAGTCACTTAGGTCAATTCCTCGAGGTCCAAGAGTCCATCATCATGAATTCATTACTGAATACAATTCAAGACGACTTCATCATGACTTCATAGAAGAAGCCCATAGGATCCATGCTGAGCCTGAATCACCTAGTCCACCTCCCCTTGGTCCAAGAGCCCAATGTCATGATCTCATCCCTGAGTATAACCCTAGATACCCATACTAAGACTTTGTAGATCAGGAGGAGAGAGTCTTTAAAAATAATCAATCATATGCACCCACTTTTGATGGAAATCCTGAGGTGTATGTCGATTGGGAAGAGAAAATGGATCAATACTTTGAATTTGATGAAATATCGGAAGTAACAAAGTGTCAATTTGCCAAATCAAAGTTACTCCGACATGCTAAAGCATATCGGGGAGAAGTTGAGCGAAAAAGTTATTATAATGGGGATAAAATAAGTACTTGGAGAGAAATGAAGAGTAAACTGAGGGAAAAGTACCTAGGTAAACATTATCAGCAAAAACTTTTAGACCAATGGTACAAATTGAGATAAGATGATACACCTGTATTTGATTATGTTGCTAAATTCAATAAGTATGAGGGAGATGAAGAAGAGACTAAATCCATAGAAAAACTAGAGAAAAAATCTTTTGAACCTATTGAAGAATTTTCGGATGAAATAGAATCAAAGTCTTGTCCAAATGAAGGGCTAGAAAGAGAAAATCCTAAACCCGTTGAAGAACTTAAGGAAGAAGTTTATGAAGCTGGTCTAACCTTATGGATGAATATAATCAAGAACAATTACTTGAAGATAAAATAATTACCCAGTCTAAAGAAATCAACAACGGGATGATCAAAATGAAGTTCAAGAATAAAGCCATGAAAAACAATTCGAGGAGATAATAGAGGACCCGAAATTAATCACTGTCGAGGATTTACATCTAGAGATTAATGAAGGATCACCTAATGGGGTATTGACCATCAGAAAAAATCTAGAACCAATTTCAAAGGATCAACCCCAAGAAATTATAAAACCTGCAAAAGAATTTAACATGAGGATTAGAAGTGAAGAGATGGTAGGAATTGAAAGATGGAAGTGTAAGAGAAGGAAGATGGAAATTGTATTCCTTGATAATTGCCCTGAGCCTGATTCACCCTTCTGGAACATTCCCAATCCTAATCCACCCAGCTGAGACATCCACCATACCATTGATCAGGTCCTAGTAATATTAAACAGTTACTTTTGGAAGACATTATGGCATTTATTGGGCACCAAATTAAGATTCATTGCCACCTACCTAAAGTTGTGTGCCAGAGTTTTCAAAGCCATTTAGGGGAATATTAGAAATTAGGAACTTTTGTTTCCTAGCAATAAAGTTTAGTTCATAGATAATAAAGTCCATCAGAGCTTGTTTTGTTTTGGTGTCATTTATGTTTTGTCATTTGGTGTCACTCGACCTTTCCATGCATAAGTATCCATGACTGCGAGAGTCATATGTATAGCATGATTAGTAAGAAAATTTGGACAATGAAATTAACAAGCATATGATAAACTCACGTAAAAGAGCCAAAGAATTTCAGGAAGGAGACTATGTCATGGTGAGGCCAAACCTGAACGATTATATGCCCATGGTGTAGGTCATTTTTAAAATAGTGAGAAAAATTTGGACCTGATATGCGCTAGATTTACCATCCGACTTTGGTATCAGTTCCACTTTCAACAATTCAGATCTAGGAGGGTAAAAGAACCAACTATGATACCTAGTAAGCCTTTCGAGCCTGATTCTATCTTTGAGAGTGAGCTAACCCATGAGTGTCCGCCAGCCAAGTTACCAAAGCAGCAAGATAGGATTGAGCAAATATTAGATAATAAGACTATCATTACCCGAAACAGGGACTATCAACGCTACTTTGTTCATTGACAAGGATGTCCTGATTCTGAAGACTCATGGATTACTTGAGAAGACCTACAAAGAATCGACCAGACCTACTAGAGTATCACCAGAGTCAGATTGATTCTTATTCGATAGAATCGAGTTCTTTTTAACCCGGAGAATTGATGGGGACATCAACAAGAAAGAAGTTTTTGGACTAACTCACTTTTGTTTTGCAGTTAAAATAGACAAATCTAATAAAGGGTTTGAGCCCATCTTCTCTTTGAGCAAATACTTAAACCGATTCATGAGTCGACTCAACCTAGATTCAAGAAGGGTATGAGGCTACTTCTTCCATGCCCATTTTTCTTACTTGGCGCCATCCATTTGAAGCCCACTTCCCTCACTTAGATGCCATATACTTGAAGCCCATTTCTCTCACTTGGGTGCCATCTACTTGAAGCCCATTTTTCTCATTAGTCAACACCACATCAAGCACCTTTTTGGAAGGAGGAAGAACACTACATCAAGAATTTTATGGAAAGATTGAAGCCATGTTTTATTACCCCAACAACCCTCCAACTAACTTGCCAAGCTTCTTTAGGATCCATATCTGCTTGATCAGCTGATCTCGTTATCACAGCCATCGCGGCAGATAAATCTATTAATAAATTTCTTTACCTATTTTAATTTTTATACTTAGAAATTTATTAATAATATTTTATTTTTTTATTGCAGGATGTTGGGACATCAGGTTCTCATCTACTGGCTACTGGAGAGGACATGCCGAGGAGGTGGACAAGGATGATATAGATCTTACATGATTTTTTTATTTTGATATTATATATTTTTTAGCAGTATAAATTTATAAAATTATAAAATTTATACTTTTAATATAATATAATTAAATTTTTTATTTATAAGTATTGTTAATTGTTACTTTATTTTTAATATTACTTAAGCATTCTAATTATTTATTATTATCATTATCAAAATTATATTTTTAAAAAATTAATTACTTTTTTCAAAAGTTAAAAATTTATTAGTGATGGCATTGGCAATGATATTTGCCATCGCTAAAAATTATTATCGATGTCTATTTTTATCGATAAATTCTTTTGATCACTAATAAATTTTTAATTTTTTTTAAAAAATTAAAATATTATTAGTGACTGCAACATGTCATCGCTAATATCGTCACTAATAACTATTATTAGCAACAGTCAAGAATCCCATTACTAAAAATGGTTAGTTGCTATAAAGATTTAATCGACATATTATTATCAATAGCGAGGCATCGTTAATACTATTAGTGACAACAAATTGACTGTTACCTTTTTTTTCTTGTAGTATATTATTAAAGTTCTTGACATGCCAAGATACTTCTTGGGCATTGAGATTACTTACTCTTTCAATAGGATTAATCTTTCTCTGTAAAAATATGTACTTGATCTACTTGCAGAGATTAGACTACTATGATATAAGTCTATCAGCACTCTGATAGTTACCAATCATAACAATCCATTTAAAAATAATGAGGATAATTTTTCAGATCTAGTTTAGTATCGTTGACCAGTTAAGATAAGTATATCTCATCATATACGATCATATATTTTTTTTATTGTTGGATTGGTTAGCCAGTACATGTACAAGCCAAAGATAGGACATTGAAAAGCATATATCAAAATTTTTCATTATATAAATAGCTCTCTAAGAAAAGGGTCGGCTATCAAAATTCTTCATTATATAAATATCTCTTTAAGAAAAGGACTACTCTTTAAAAATTCTAGATATCTTAACATTGAGGCTACTCTATAGAAGATCAATGCTCTACCTTTGGTTATTGTATTTATATTGGAGAAAACTTAGTTACATGGAGAAGCAAGAAGCAAAATATTATGGTCAGATCAAGTGCAAGGATAGAGTACAAAGCAATAGCCCAACTACTTATGAGATAATATTGCTTTAGTCCTTTATGGAAGACTTGAGATTTACCTATATAAAGCCAACGGATATGCATTATGATAATCAAGCAGTAATTTATATTGCTAGTAACCCTATCTTTCACAAGTGGATTAAGTGTATAGAGGTGGACTATCATTTTATACAAAAAGTATTTTAAATGGCAAGATTAAGACACCTTACACTAGTTTAATAGATCAGCTCATAGACATCTTCACCAAAGATCTCAACTTTAATCGATTTTCTACTATATATTATAAGTTGGACTTAGTTGATGTATATGCTTCAACTTGATAAGAAGTATTAGAATTAGAAAAAAAGAATAACTTATTTTATGTTATTTCCTAAAAAGTCATATTCTATCTTAATCTTATTAGGAGTATTACTGTAGTCCTAATAGGAGTCATATGTTACCATATATAATGATCTTGTCTCTGTTTAAAGGCTTCTATGACTCTAATTACAAAATAATCACAATCTTTTTCTTTCTCTTAACTTTGACAAGAGACTATATGAAAACAAAAATCAAGAACTTTTTAGCTTAAGTAGAGGAATAGAAACACATAATTTTTTTATCAGACTACTATTATTAGATAGCATAAGAATGATATTTATTTATTTGATGATGATAATGAAAACTTTATTGAGGATAGTACTATCAGACTTGAAATATTTAATTTCTTTAATACCGGTTGGAGGAGGGATGAGAACAATATAGATATGGAGTTTGCTCTTTTTCCTAATACTATTTTATCCAATGATGACAAGGAGTCACTTATTAGGAATATTATGGACATTGAGATAGCTCCAATTACACAGTTATGGTAAGAGATAAAGCTCTCAGACCTGATGGTTTTTTATTTTTTATTTTTTTTCAAATAATATTAGCTAATTATTGAAAAGAATGTTTGCCTTATAGTATAATAGTTTTTTAGTTTTGGCTTGATGCCAAGCTCTTGGAAAAATATGTTGATCACCTTAATTTTTAAAATATTAGATGCACCACTTCTATCTCACTATCATCCAATCAATTTATGTAACACTTTATATAAAGTTATTGCTAAACATATGGCTAATTGAATGCGCATAATATATTCTTCATGCATTGATAAGTTAAACAATATGCTTTTATTAAAGGTATAAGTATTTCTAATAATTTTTTTTTGGTTAAGAAAATCATGTATGATTTACAGTGTGCTCTAGTTAGACGAAATTATATAACCATTAAACTTAATACGAGAAGAGTATATGATAGAGTTTACTAGGATTTTCTTTTTCTTTCCATGCAGTAGATTGGTTCTTTTAAAATCTAGATTAATTAGATTAAGGATTACATTGAGTCACTTTCACGTATAATTTTGGTTAATGGTACTATTTCTATTTTTATATTTTTTATATGATGCCCAACAAGGGTGTCCGTTATTATCCCATATATTATTGTGCATTGTCTGAACGGCAGGTAAATTTTAAGAAATCAATGATTAAATTTAGTTCTAAGATTTAAACTCTTATCTGATAGTGTATTAAAAATTATTTTTATATTAAAGAATGTGATTGTAGTTGGTAGCATATAGTGTTAATATATCGGGTAAGAGATTGTCTTCTCCTGACTACAATGGTATTATATAGAAGGTCTTAAATCATTTGGATGGTTGAAAGTGGAGAGCTTTATTTACAATAGGTTAATTGACTCCTATTAAATCAATTATTTGTGCACTTCTTACTTACTATCTCATACCATCATTCCAAGAGAAGTATTGTTGAAGCTAGAAAGTATTATTCAGGATTTTTTTTGGAATTTAAATGATACTTCTAGAAAGGTGCATCTTATTTCTTGGAATCATGTTTGTTAATTAATTTCAAGATGATGATCTGAATATTTTCTCTTTGCTTACTAGAAATGATGCTCTTATGGCTAAGCATACTATGAGGTATCTTTTGTGGTGGAATGATTTTTGGGATTTGTTTATGCAAGCAAAGTATAGAGAGGGGTCAATTATGACTATTCTAACAAATCCATGAAGTGCTTCTCTGGTTTGAAAGAAAATTTGCTCTTATGCTCCTGCTATTTATTCTCATATTAAATGATGTGTACGGGATAGTAGTTCTAAAAATGTGTTTCAGGATCCTTGGTTGTACTCTTTATCTCCCGGCACCGGTAAATATTTTGATAATTAAAGGTACCATGTTTAAATATTTTATAATTGATGACCATACGTGGAATCGGTCTACATTAGTACAAGCTTTTTTTAAATAATTGGTAGCACTACAGCAAAACAGGGTTATCCCGACCCTTTTCTGCCGACGCTTCGGTGAAGCGTTGGGAAGAAATAGAACCCGCCGACGGTTTTTGAAAGCGCTGGCAAAACTGAAAGTCCGCCGACGCTTTTAAGCGTCGGCAATTAACCCTGAGTTTTACCGACGCTTTTAAGCGTCGCCGGACCGTCCCGCTGAAATCCGGATATTTGCCAACGCTTATAAGCGTCGCCGGAGTCTGGGACCTTTGCCGACGCTTTTAAGCGTCGCCAGACTGGACATTTACCGACGCTTATAAGCGTCGCGGAGTCCAGGGAGCTTTGGCGACGCTTAAAAGCGTCGCCACAGTTTTGGACCTTTACCGACGCTTTTAAGCGTCGCCGTACTATACATTTACCGACGCTTTTAAGCGTCGCGGAGTCCAGGAACCTTTCCCGACGCTTATAAACATCGCCGGATCGTATATTTGCCGACGCTTTTAAGCGTCGCCGAAGTCCGTGACCTTTGCCGACGCTTTAAAGGGTCGCCAAAGATTCCAGGACATTTGGCGACGCTTATAAGCGTCGCTATAGTTTCCTGGTTATTTAGCGACGCTTATAAGCGTCGCTAGAGTCAGGACTTTTGGCGACGCTTAAAAGCGTCGCCGGACTCCAAGAAACCCTTCCCACCCAACCCTAATTCTCTTTGCAGCCGCCACACCAACTCCCCCCCCCCCCCCGAACTCCTCCTCACCCTCCCTCCCCGCCTCCTCCTTCTCCTCCTCCTTCCCCCCCCACACTCCTCCTCCTTTTCCCCCCCCTCCCCCCCCCCTCCTCCTCCTCCTCCCCCCCCCCCTCTCCTCCCCCCCCCCCTCCTCCTCCTCCTCCCCCCCCCCCCCGCCACCGAACAACCCCCCTCCTCCTCGTCCTCCCCCCCCCCCCACGCCACCGAACCCCCCCCTCCTCCTCCCCCCCCCCCCCCCAGAACACCCCCCCCCCTCTCCTCCTCCTCCTCTCCCCCCCCCCCCTCCTCCTCCTCCTCCTCCTCCTCCCACCCCCCCCCCCCCCCCAACCCACGCCACCGAACAACCCCCCCCCTCCTCCTCCCCCCCCCCCCCCACCCAACCCACGCCACCGAACACCCCCCCCCCCCCCCCCAACTCCTCCTCCTCCCCCCCCCCCTCCTCCTCCTCCTCCTCCGCTCGGTCCGCCGACGTAGCAGCCGTCCGTGATCTCCCGGTCGATCGAGCCGCTGCCGAACCCCCCTCCTCCTCCTCCTCCGCTCGGTAAATTTTTTTTTCTTTTCCATCAATTTAGTCAGAATATGTAAAAGTTATGTTTTCTCACAATATAGAAGAAAATGTGCACCTGAGAAATTGGGGCTAAAATGAATGTTCCAATAATCTTTGCAAAACAGAATGTGATACCTTGATTTTCTGTGTGAATTAACATTTCTATGGTCAACTTGAAAGAATAATATGGGCCTGATCCTAGTCATACCATTCTAATATCTTTGTTCCATGGCACCTGTAAGATTTTTGAGGTATTATAGCATTGCTAACATGTTTGCTCATTCTTTTATCCCATAAGTTTCTGTATATCTTTTGTGAATTAGTTTGAGACATTGGGAAAATTTATTCCCAAAAAAATTATAAGTTTGCTCGTGGAATTAATTAGTTGTTTCTTTAGGATCCCAGCTTATTGCATCAGATCCATACAACTTGTAGTTCATTCTTGTTACATTTTATATTCGTGGTTTTGTTGCTAAGTCATTTTTCCATGTAAGAAAGTTGCTAATGACACCTTTTTCATGTTAAAGGTTATGCAATAGCCTGTCTTTATCTCCTTGACCATTCAGAGAATTGTGGTGGATTACAGTTTTTATTAGTTATTTGTCTTTGACTTAAGCTCTCCTTGCTAGCCTAATCACTTTATAAGCTGCATAATAATTACAATTTGCACCAAAATGAGGACCTAACTATCTAAAGCTGCACTTATGTGGTGTTCTGAGGATGAATATAAAACTATAGCTTCAATTCTGGCTGTTTTCCAAAAGCAGATGAGAGAAATTTATTTTTGAAGTGCAAACTTGCTCCAATCCAACCTTGATTTCTTGAGTTGGCTGGGTCAACCTAAATTTTAAACATGTACTTACTGTGGCTAGATCTGGTTCAACAGAATCCAAAACCTAATTTGACAAATTTGTAGCCTATCTAGAGCACAATTCTGTTAAGCGATGGCAAATGGGGAAAAAGGTTGGTTTAAGGTGCATCACTGAGAGACATAAGTATAAATACGCTAAACAAACTAGATATACAATTTTTTTGTAAATCGCAGAGCAATGAAGGAAGTTTTAGAAGTGTCATTTGATGAGCAGAGTGATAAAGGGTATAAAGTAGAGAAATCTGAGAGAAAAATGGATTACGTGGTTAGCTGAATTGTCAAGGAGGAATATATTTTGTTTCTCTTTCATTGCAAAAATTTAATCTCCAAGGAACATGGTGGATGCAGGGAAGCCATGCCAACTTTTAGCAAGTAATCACTATTAAAATGGTCGCTGGAAAATAACTGAAATCATGGATCCACACCAAGTTGTAATCTTGTTTCTGTCTCTTCAGTTTCTCATATGATTAATCTAAACTACATATCATCATCATAAAGAAGCATTTCATTTATCATAGATAACAAACATGAGGCAGTTTAGGTGCAATATTAATACTTCAGCATTACATTGCTCGAGCAAGCATATATTTGGTCCATACATAAATAAAAACACGACACTCGGTCACACAATGATTCAATAACATAGAGACAACAAGCTGTCACATGCCCCATTGGCTTATTATGGCTTTTGCCATATAACGTCACTTCAGTGATGATTACTTCGATATCGAAATCTACTGCAACATTTTCAATAAGGTACAACTGGTTGATTATGACAAGTAAGTAGTTTGTAAGATGGTTTACATTTTTTGCATTGATGATTATGTTATCTTTTAAATTGCAATTCATTTCCGTTATAATTTGATTATAATGTTGACTGACTTGTTTTTAAATAATGCAGGTTAGGTACACCATGCCTCGAAGGAAGCGATTAGCAGATGTACAGATACAGTTTTCCCAGATCGAGGCTGGTACTTCTTCAGCACAACAGCCTGAGGGCAGTCGATCAGTTTCACATCGGTCTGATGGCAGTCCCTCTATTTCTGCACATCAGCCTCAGGACGACGTTATTCCCTCCGAGTCATGATCAGTTACATGTTCGTCAGCTCCAGGAGGAGATAGCAGAGCTCCGACAGACACATGATGCAGACAGAGCAGAGATGCAGACCATTAGGTCTCAGCTAGAGCATGTTACATCTGTGCTGCATATGTTCATGTCATCTCAGGTAAGTAATTATTTATTAATTTTGTATATATCTAATAATTGAGAATATATATAATATATGTATTATAATTCCTGATGTATATATTGCAGGTTCCTGGTGCATCTGCGAGCCGCAGACCTGACGACGACCAGCCTCCCACGGATCAGTGATGCTAGATGGTTTTTTTATTATTTATGTATGTCTTTTTGTTTATTTGAACTTGGATTGATATGTTTATATATATATATATAAAACTTTTTATATTTGGATTGTATTTGTGTTTGTGTATGTTGGATGTGATATGTGATACAAGTTTGAATATTTTCATTTGTTTGTGTATGTTGGATGTGATACAGGTTTGAATGTTTCTTTTTCGTAATGTATACAGGTTATGGGTTTGTATATATGGCTGTTTATTTTTTTTTTAAAGAAAAAAATTTACCGACGCTTTAAAGCGTCGCTAGTTTTGGATCTGGCGACGCTTTAAAGCGTCGCTAAAACTGGAACTGGCGACGCTTTAAAGCGTCGCTAGGCTTGGTGTCTAGCGATGCTTTAAAGCGTCGCTAACTGGCGACGCTTTAAAGCGTCGCTAACTGGCGACGCTTTAAAGCGTCGCTAGGCTGGTGTCTAGCGACGCTTTAAAGCGTCGCTAATTGGCGACGCTTTAAAGCGTCGCTAGGCTTGTGTCTAGCGACGCTTTAAAGCGTCGCTAACTGGCGACGCTTTAAAGCGTCGCTAGGCTTGTATATAGCGACGCTTTAAAGCGTCGCTAACTGGCGACGCTTTAAAGCGTCGCTAGGTTTCAGTTCTAGCAACGCTTTAAAGCGTCGCTAAAACTGGAACTGGCGACGCTTTAAAGCGTCGCTAGGATAAACCCTAGCGACGCTTGAGAAAAGCGTCGCTAGAACTGAAACTGGCGACGCTTTAAAGCGTCGCTAGATTTGGTGTCTAGCGACGCTTTAAAACGTCGCTAATCGGCGACGCTTTAAAGCGTCGCTAGGGTTTAGTATAGCGACGCTTTAAAGCGTCGCTAAATACCGACGCTTTAAAGCGTCGCTAAAAGCCGACGCTTTAAAGCGTCGCTAGAATTGCGACGCTTTTCCCAAGCGTCGGTAAGTTGCGTCCCAACGCTTGCATAGGCGACGCTTTAACGACGCTTTACAAAACGTCGGGAGATTATTTAGCGACGTTTATAAGCATCGGTAAAAGTCAAAAAAAGCGTCGGTAAATCCCAGATTCACTGTAGTGTAGATAGAATTTTATCCGTTCCTCTTCCCTGTGTTGAATTTCGAGATAGATTGTATTGAGGTGCACCTTCTAGATTAATGGCGATAACATCATATATTTATCATATTTTTTTAGCTAAACCTTAACAAACTCCAAATTTTGCTTAGATCTGGAGATTAGATGTTCATCCTAAAGTGGCTTTATTTATATGAAAGTTATCCTAGCTTTATCTTCCGTGTATAGCAAATTTGGCACACAGTTTTCATGTTACAAGTTACTATTAATATTTATTCAGAGGAGGAAGAATCTGTATCTTTTGCTATACTTCATTGTCGCATTGCTTCTCTGTTATGGCGAAAAGCTATATTACAACATATTTCTACTAGTTCATCCTTATTAATAGAGGAGCTTCTAAAAATTGTTAAAGAAAATTTTATGTCTAATGTTAAAAAATCTAAAGATATTTTATATTATTTTATTGTCTATAATATTTGGCTAGCAAGAAATGCTTGCATATTCTAAGACTTATGATTAGGCACTACATTGATTTTTCTTAAAGTTTTGGTCCAGGCTCAAGAGTATCATTAGCTGGCTATCACTATAGAATCTTGGATAAAAAAAATCCGTGGCTCTTCTTTTGCGGGTTCTGTATATTCATAATTAATGTATTTTTTTTTGGAAGCTGTTGTTCTTAAGGTTATTTTTTATGGTAGTGTACAGAATCAAAATAGTAATAGTAGTTTTGGTTTTATTATTCATAGTCTACTGGAATATTTATTGCGGCAAGAGGTGTTTAACATTTTGATATCACAATTAATCTTATGGCAGAGCTGCATGCTATATGGAAATGTTTAATATACGTTGTCAACAGATTATGGGCTACACAAATTTAAATACAAGGTTATTCTATGATGGTTGTTTGATGGCTTACCAATCTACAGGTTGGTGATGGTAGGTAGCATCCATTGTTACGGAATTGCTGGGGATTGTTTATATTCTTGGTTGTTATTGATGTTTTATATATTTTTTTGAAAGGTCAATTATATTACTAACTATATGATTTCTTTTATCGCAGAGCATTTGGGATCCATTCTCCGAAAGTTTACTGCTGATTTTCATTTAATTTTTAAATATTTTATTTTTAACTTTCAAAATGTATTTATTCATATTTAATTTAACATAATGTATCCTTTTTTTAAATAAATAAATAAATAAATATATATATATATATAAAACGCGCGGCAAAGTGCGGGAGAATTGGTCAAACGTAGGGTGCCAGACAAAAGGCCGTACGAGACAAAGCTGGATGATGGGTTATGAATCAAGGGGTCCTCTCTGGATCGGACTTTAACCAACCCCAAAACTTCAAGTTAATGTTTCCGTGTTTGATCATCTGCAAGTATAAAGAATCCAAAGAAAGAAGCAGCACTTCGTGTGCGGTAAAACCGAGATATGATATGTAGCTGTCCCCGTGCGATTCTAAAAGACAAGCAGAAACATCTAAAAGATATGCTGAAGGTGATGAAATCAATGAAGACACTCCAGGACAAATTTTTCCGTGAATGATAGGTACTAGATACGGTCAACATATTGTCCTGAAATATTGGACTATAGTTCTTGTCCATCATCCGGCCGTTCTTCATTTTGGTACACCGGACCTTTATATGGTTCTGGTATCTGAACCAGAGAGGAAAAATAATCTCTCCACTCTTCTTCTTCTTCTACGGTTAGAACCATTGAATCAGAATATAATACTTATAGACTCACGGTTTTAACCATATGATCGGAGCATTTCTCTCTTTCAAGAATGGAATGATGCTAAGGTTGTAGACCTACTCGAACCATAGGCCACCTGCCCTCTCCGTTCGTGCCAGGCTCATTTAAAACAGGCTTGGATTTTTGTTTTCATCCCGGCAAGTCAGACCGGGTTTTAAAACTAAAGCCGAGTTGTGATATGGGCTGAGCTTGGATTTAAGATCGATCTAGCCCTGACCGCATGCATGGCCATATCCATAATCTAGTTTACTCCTCGACATGAGTGGCTGAGACTGCATCGCTCCAATCCCTAGTTCTTTAAATTGTCCACTCTTCTCGAGTTACTGACCCTAGCTAGGGGATAGGGTTGCTCCTCTCCACCCCCACCTTCTTAGTTCTTCACCATCTCCTCCTTGCTTGTCCTATCCTTTCACTGCCTTCTTGCATTGTCCAATAATCTTCGCGCCTCTTTCCTGGCATCTTTGCCTCCGTGGCTCCTCTATTTTCGGTCCTCCTCCTTGGCCATCGCCTCCTTCACGTTGCCTTGCTGCCTCCTTCCTGCTGCACCATGCCACCACCTCCTTCTCGAATCCTCCTTGATTATACCTCCTGGCATCCTATTGGAGTCTTCCCCATCTCCTTCTTCTCATCTCCTCCCCACCTCTCTGCTGCCCCACCGCCTTCTTCTTGCTACCTGACTGCCTCCTTCCTGTCACCCAGCCACCTAGCTTTCTCGCTGCCTCGCGCACCACCACTCCCCTCCTCCCACCTACGTACCTCGATCGGCAACGGTCGAAAAAAAAAAAAAAAACTCTGGCTCGTGGCTTCGGCCAAGAAACCCGAAAGCCAATGTAGAGTGTGCTCGAGCCTTGGAAGGAGGCCCAAAGACCGAGCCGGGTCTGTCCGGACTTGGGTTTGAAAAATTACCACTATTCCTTGAGCTAAGCCTTGTCCGAACCGGATCCGGTCCATCCGATAAGTAGGCATGGTTGTAACCATGGAACAGAATGCCTCTACGATTTTAATAGCATGATGTATTGGTTATTGGAAATAATAGGACAATGTACTCCAGCCATTTAATCCCACTATTTGTAATACTTCTAGTTCTACGATAAAACTCAGTTTCTATGATCATCTTCCATTTATGTATAAACAGTAACAACAAATAAGATGGGCAAGTCACCACTTAGTCGACTAATCAAAGTGCAGCTAGGGGCTTAAGTTTTAATTTATTTCCAACATAGATACTATGATGTTGAAAAATGACCGATAGTTTCACAATGGACAATATCATGGTTTAAATCCAGCTACATATATAGACAGTACCATCTCTCAATGCAAGAATGATCGACCTCTCTCACTTCTATTTAGACCAAAAAAAAAAACTCCTAACACAGATTGGTATCCAATTGCTACATCACTACTAACCAATTAAATTTAGCTGAGCCTATATGCGTCCCTCTTTCTTGCAGATATTTCAAGTTCAAAAAGGGATAGCAATGTCCTCATTGCATTTTTGCCAAAAAAAAAAGTGGGGGCTGCCATAGCAAGTGATAGTTGAATTCCGGCCATTGGTTTCGGGTGGTAACTTGAGGATACGTTTAGTTGCAATCTTTGTTTATTTTGTGATTATTATCTAAAATTCTCAATTTTCTTGCATGCTAGGACAATTCTTACATAGGAATTAGCTAGGACAGTGGCATCCTCATTGTATTTAATTATCAAACTAAAAAATGGCTATAGCTAATGTTGTCGAACTTCATTGGTTTCAACTGGCATCCTCTTGTTAAGGGCATTCTTTGATGTCACCTTTATTTATCTTGTGATGACGGTCTTCAACTTTCAATTTTTGTTGTGAAGACCATCTTTATCATAGAGATTTGGAGGATTATTTGTATAAAATTTTTTAATTTGGGCTAATATTAATAGGTAACTTTCTTTTCTTAAAATCCAGGTTGATTTTATTTGTCCATGTTGATAGACATAGGTTGAGCCTATTATTATGTGATCATTGTTTGAGCTAGGATTACCTCATATGATTTGGTGTGGTTGAGACGGCACAGTGTAGGCCTTAGCCCGACTTGATTCGTGATGGGAGGGTCAGTTACGGTATTTTCATTTTATTAGCTAGGTCCCCTCTCTACTTCGTCTATTTATATATTTCATATATTCGGTGATTTATGGTACAGTGATTTTTTCTATCGATAATCGCCTTTCTGAGGAAGCCCGGAGAGAAGGACTTTGCCTGCATATTTGTGTGAGCATCGAAAATCAGGATTATGACGAATATATGTATGTGATTCTTTTTTTCAAATCTATTTAAATGATTTTAATCTTTTAATTAATCCTAGGAATTTAGAACTTATTTTTCCTACATTTGGTATCAGAGCCCTAGTATCTAAAAGGTCATAATCATCGTCTTCATTGGTTTAGATCTGATGATAAAACCTTCCTTCTTCCTCTAATTTTTTCTCATCGATCATCATGATCTGTACATGCCGGACATTATCTATGATGTGGGATGACCGGTGACATTGAGATGATGCTGCCATGACCAGCGGTGGTAGGAGAAACTGGTAGGTTCAGTGATGATCGGCGGTCTCCATTTTTGACATCCAGCAACAAAAAAAAACTCTCCCGGTGGCGATCGGGTGTCATGACCCGATCCTGGTGATCGGGAACTCAAGATCTCGGCCGATTGGCTAAGATCCCAAACCAAACAATAATAAAAAAAAGAAACTAAAAGGAATGGAAGGGAGCCTGCAATTGCGGTCGGTCGTCCCTGGGCCATCACCGGCGGTCGTGTTTTTTGCCGGTCTCCGTGACCGGACTTCCCCTCCTCTTCCCTTCCCAGTGACGGCAATCGGAGATCCTGATAACCGCCGGTAGCCGACCGAGCATAAAAAAAAAAACTTGGGAAGGATCTTACCCATCCCGCCGACCGTCCCGACCTCTGGCGTCTTCATCGGAGCTGGCACCCGGCCATTCTCCACCAGCCCTGGCGGTGCAGCGGCTGCGCCGGCGGGGTGGTTCCAAGGGAAGGTGGCCAGCAGTTTTTTGGGTTCAAGCCCTGTTTTATTCATTGGGTTTGATCGTGAAAGAAGAAGAGGGGTTTTGGGTTTTGTTTGGATTTTGGGTTCAAATCTAGTAACCCAATACCCAATAAGCCCAAAAAAGGGGGTTATTTTATACTTTGGCCCCTATTTTTCTAATATTATAAATAAGTACTTTTACAGTTTAGTCCCTCCAAAACTTATAATTGCATTTTGATCCAAAAGGACATTTTGCACTTAGACCCCTGAATTTCCTGAAATTATAAATTAGCCCTTTTACAGTTTAGACCCTGAAAAATTTATAATTATATATTGGTTCAAAATAAAATGTTGGAGGGGCATGGGTGGATCTTTATGGTTATTTTTATCTATGATGTACATTTTAATTGGAATGCAATGATATTTGTGAAATGGATTAGTGGATACATGTTGATTAGTATCCTATTTACGACTGATCATATTGGACATACATTTATTTTCAGAGTATCCTTTTATTTTGACTTGGATATTTATTCTTTGTATGCATAATTTTGTGGATTGGCATAAACATTTATCACCAAAGTGGTTTGTTTATGTCAGTCCATCGAATTGTCATCATGTGAGGGATATTTTCTGGTTATGACATACAATCACCTGTCCAAATGGGTTGTTGTATGTTTTAACTAGAAAATATGGCATGGAGCATTATGTTGCTAAGGTACTCTAGCTTTCTTTGGCCTGTCTGTCCAAAGGGGATATGTTCATGAATGCCAATGTATCTGATTAGCTTGTGGCTTCATGTAAAGAGCACTAATACATATTGCATGTTCTGTTCAAAGAAAAATATGAGATATTGTGTTTGGGCTTTTATTTATTATTGTGATATGATATATTTGCAGTATGTCCATCAATTAATGTTTGACATTCCTTATTTTGATTGTATAGTTACTTTTGGTGTGAACAACAACAATGCTATTATTGAGGTGCTTACTGGATCGAACTATAAGAAGTGGAAGCAAGACCTAGAGTTTGCTCATAGAATTGCTGACATTGATCTTGCATTGCGTGAGGCTAGACCCGATGATTTGAATGATCAAAGCACTATTGAATAGAAGGACCACCTTGCCAAATGGGAGAAGTCGAACTTACTCAGTTTGCTTGCTATTAAGAGATCAATTTCAGAATATCTCCTAAGTGGTTTATCCAAGTTTGACAATGTGAAGGAGATGCTGGATGCTATTGAACAGAGATATCTCGTATCTAATAATGCCGAGATCGGATCCCTGATGAAGGAATTTACAACGATGACATACAACAATGTTGGGGGTGTCAGAGAGTACATTCTAAATATGGTTTATCTCCAATTCAAGTTCAAGGGTCTGAAGATTAATCTACTAGATTCCTTTCTAGTATGACATGCCTTGAATTCCTTGCTTGTGAAATTTTCTCAAATTAAGACTGCCTACAATACTCTTGATGAAATATGAAATGTTAATGACCTGATAACCAAGTGTGTTGCTGAAGAAGAAAAGGTCAAGAAAGAGAAGAATGATAGTGCACTCCTCACTCTTCAATATCAAACTCAATCTGGCAAGCATTTTATGCATAAGAAGAAGGGAAAGCTTACTGTTCCTAAATAGTCTCAAGATTCCAAGAGAGATAGAAGAAGTCATGATTAGAATCATTTTGTAGGAGGCCCAAGACTGGCATTAAGAAGAAGATCAAGTGCTTCCACTGTAAAAAGAAAGGACACATAAGAAGTCAGTGCTTTAAGTTCAAATCCTAGTTAGAAAAGAAAGAAAACAGAGAGGTAAGCCCCTTGATTTAGTCTGTTGTTAGTCTAATATGGTTAATGTCCCTAATAATTCTTGGTGGATATATAGTAGAGCTTCGACTCATGTTGTTATTTTTCTACAAGTGTTGATAAGCAAACGGAAGCCGAACTTGAATGAGAGCAAGTTGAAGGTTGAAAATGATTCCGAAGTTGAAGTAGAGTGTGCAGGAGTTGTCAAGTTATCTTTAGAGTCTGGTTTTGTAATTATTTTAAAAAATACCTTTTATATTCCTTCCTTTAGAAGAAATTTGATCTCTATTTTATCTTTAGATAAGCTTGGTTAAGGATTCATGTTTAGTAATAAAAGAGTTGATTTGATATTCAATTCAAAAATTGTTGTCTATGGTATTTTGGTTAATGGTTTATATAGATTGTCTTTGGCTACTGGTGATTCTAATGCTTCGTTAAGTGTTGAATGTATTGTTGCTAAATGTCCAAGGACTAATGATAAATCCTTTATGTTATGGCATAAATGCCTAGGATATATTTCAAAGAAAAGAATAACCAGATTAATCAATGATGACATCCTACCTGTTTTGGATCTTGGAGACATGGAGACTTGTATTGACTGTATTAAAAGAAAATTGACCAAGACCAAGAAGAAAGGGGCAACTCAGAGTTCAAACCTTTTAGAAATCATTCACACTGACATAGGTGGACCTCATTCTTCTACAATTTATGATAGTAAATATTTTATTACTTTTATTGATGACTTTTCTCGATATGGCTATGTTTATTTGATTAAAGAAAAGTATGATGCCCTTCAAAAATTTAAGATTTTTAAAATTGAAATCGAGAAATAATTGGAAAAAATCATCAAGATTATGAGATTTGATTGTGGAGGTGAGTACTATGGCAGACATGATATGGCTGGACAGCAAATGGAGCCATTTACAAAGTATTTACAGGATTGTGGGATTATTTTTCAATATACCATGCCTAGAAGTCCTGAACAGAATGGAATGGCCGAAAGGCGGAATCATACCCTCAAAGATATGATACGGAGCATGATGAGTAGGTCTAATATACTAGAATTTTTATGGGGTGAAGCTCTTAAGACTACTTTATATTCTCAACAAAGTTCCTAGTAAATCTGTATTGAAGATATCTTTTGAACTCTGGATTGGAAGAAAATCTAGTTTGAATCTATTGCCGCCTAGATCGCCGTGGCCAGTAACTCTTATGTGGCCTAGGTGAGTGGACTCCCCGCCAGCATCACCGGGCTCGTCGGTCGGAGATGATCAAGCGGAACATAGTCGTAGTCAGGATGAAAGGGGCTTGGTACTGTGGTGGTCCTCCTGTGGGCCTCTCCGGTGAGGAGTAATCTTCTTCCGTATTGTCTCTCCATTGGACGATACCTGCAAAACAGGGAAGACCTGCACCGGGGATTCTGGCAAAGACAACTCCGACGATCAAGTCAGTGGGACGATCGAAGGAAATAAGAGACCTCTGAGACGGAGAGCTTGGGGGACTCTCTGCTGCCAGAGGGTGATAGAAAATGGACGATAATGTAAGAATGAAGAGAGTGTGTTGTCTCTTACCCCTTCTCACCTCTTCCTGCTGCTCTTATGTAGACGAGCAACTATTGGTGTTTAGAGGGACACGTTCTTCTTGGTATAGGCCTGGGAGGCTTAGATAGGTTGGTCAACCTTCTCCTTCCAGGTGGTTCAGGAGGTTGGTGAAGGAGCACAGTGCCTTGGATTGGGCACTCTTTCCTGATTGGTATAAACTGTCACCTGAATGCTCTAATATAGCCCTCATTGTAGGAGACATATTAGGGATGGTGATTTGACGTGTCGGGCTGCCATCCAAGCTTTTTCTGTACCTATTCATTGAGAAGCGTACCTGGGATGGAGACGATGATATACAGATCAAGAGAGACAGGTGAAGGTCCTTCATGCACACGGTTCGAGGTGCGAGGCGCGAGGTATGTAAAGTCCCTGCATGCGTGGGTCGAGTAGAGGCCCCGTAGATCGAGGTATGGCATCTCTCTGCGCGCGGAACCTGCTGGAGCGTAGCACTGGGTTGCCCACAACGGACACCGGGCGGAGCTAGATCATAGCAGGGCCCAAGTTGATGGTGGGTGTGCACCAGGCGGGCTGAGGTGCTGCTCCACTTCTGCTGGGCGACGCGCGAGCCTGGGCGAGAATCCATGCTGGACTGGGATGGAGCCGTGTCGCTCCCCGTGCATGTGGAAATCGAGGTGGGCCTTCCGTTGAAGCGCAACGGAGCCTGATGGGTGCGGCTCGCCGGACCGCGGGGCTGCCCTGAAACGGGAGGAGCTAGATCGTGGGCGGAGAAGCGCTATTCACGGAGGAGAACGCCATGCTAGGCATTGCCGGACTGGGTAGGGTAGAAGTCAGCGGAGTCGAAGCCGATCCGGGCATTGGCGGACGTAGGGCGAAGCCGAATTAAACGAAGCCAGAGCCAGGCCTAGGTGGGTGAAGCCGGAACCTGGGGTGCAGAGCTTCGGGCGGAGCCAGAGGAGACTGCGCCGGACCCCACACGGGTGGAGGCAAGCCGGACCGGGCGTGGTCGTTGCATGGGCGGAGGAGCACCGGTGGCGCAATCAAGTTGGACTGAGCCAGACCGGAGCTGGGCATAAGGCGCGGATGAGAGCCTGGCGTGAAGGACACGGATGTGCCACAGGCGTGCCGCGGTCGGGAGCTCAGCGTGCCGGGGGCATTAACCGAACTGGGGTCGATCTGCTGTAGGCGTGCTGGACTGGAGAGTTCTGCTTTGGAACAGGGCTCCGTGCGAGCGGAGCTGAACTGACATGGGATGCCGGGTTGCTGAACCGGCTCGAGCAAGTTGCTCTAGGGGTGCCGCCATGTGGACGGATCCGAAGAGCCTCGACCCGGTGGCTGCAGCTGAGGGCAGGAAGGGCTGGAAAGCTTCGTCCCAGCGAGCTTTGCTCTCCAGTGGCTGGGCCGGACTGGGCGCCACCTGACATGTGTGGAGCCGGGCTGGCCAAGGTGAGCTTCCGCTCCAGCGAAGATGACAGCCCGGGAGCGGACCGTCGTAGGGGGGCCGAGGTGAACCGAGAGCGGGGGAGACCCTGGCACGGGCGGAAGCCTTAAGCTGCGGACGTGCCGAGCTAGAGCTGGGCATGCCGTGGGTGGAGGAGGCTGGACCGAGGGCGGAAGAGGTTGATCGTGGGTGCAGAGCTTCGACGAAGCTGGAGAAGACCGAGCCGGACTCCACGTGGGTCGAGGCGAGCTGGAACTGGGTGTGTGCCGTGGGCATGCCGAGCTGGAACTGGGTGCGTGCTGTGGGCGTGCCGAGCTGGAGCTGACCTGGGCGTGCCACGGGCTTGCCGAGCTGAACTGAACTTTGCGCATGCCGTGGGCGTGCCGAGCTGGAACTGGGCGCGTGCCATGGGCATGCCAAGCTGGAACTGGGCGCGTACCATGGGCGTGCCGAGCTGGAGCTGACCTGGGCGTGCCACGAGCTTGCCGAGCTGAACTGAACTGGGTGCATGCCATGGGCGTGCCGAGCTGGAGCTGACCTAGGCGTGCCACGGGATTACCGAGCTGAACTGAACTGGGCGCATGCCGTGGGTGGAAGAGCTGGATCAGCGCGGTCTGAGGTGCCGAGCTAAACTGAATGGCCGAAGTTGGACTTCTCATGGCCGAAGTGAGGCCGAGGTGGAGAAGCACCTGGCCGAGATGGAAAAGTACCTGGCCAAGGCAGGGCCAAGGTGGCGGAATATGTGGCCGAACTGGGGCCGAGGTGGAGAAGTGCGTGGCCGTGCCAGCCTCCAAGGAGGATGCGTGTCAGGGCCGAATGGATCTTGTTTACTACTATAACAGATGCCCCCACTCATTGAGTCCAAAACATCTTCATTTTGTATAAAGGGAGTATTATCATCCATTCGACTCTGCACCTTAGCGGGCTCTGTACCGGCTGCAAGAAGTTAGTCGCTAAATGAAACCGAACTTACCGGAGGTTTAGCCATTGATCTTTGATGGCCTAGATGAAGGCATCAAGTATGGTTATCCTTTTCATGGACAGGGAGTGGCCTGCAAAACAAAGTAGAAGGCGTTTGTTTTTTAAAACTTACTTGCCTGTAGGTGCTTTGACCTAAGGTTAGTTACATTATTATGGTGCAAGTACTTCAATCTGACTTCTCTTTGACCAGATAGAAGGTGGTGCCATGGAGGAAGAGGTTGGGGAGGTGCACAACTTGGGTGCACACATACATGACTGGGCATATGGTCATCATGGCCGAGCTCAAAGTATCTGTCGGAACCTTTGATGAAGGCATGGAAGTTGTTGAAGAAGCCCAAGAAGTAGGAGAGAGAAATCATCTCCGGTGAGATGCTCGTCTTCGGGAGAGCAATGCTCGACCGCGGGGGAGGCATCCCGACGGAGGAAGCCAAAGAGCAGGAGTTCGACTTAGGCCAGATGCTCGACCTCGGGGGAGCCAACCTGGCGGAGGAACCCAAAGAGCAGGAGTTCGACTTAGGCCAGATGCTCGACCTCGAGGGAGCAATGCTCGACCTCGGGGGAGCCAACCTGGCAGAGGAATCCAAAAAGCATGAGTTCGACTCAGGCCAGATGCTCGACCTCGAGGGAGCAATGCTCGACCTCGGGGGAGCCATCCTGGCGGAGGAACTCAAGGGATAACACGCGGATTGAAGTCCGGGCCTTCATGGTGGAACTGGGTTCTGAGGCATCTTCCAAACTAAAGTTCAGGATCTCGTGGGAGAATTAGGTTCTGCGCCACCTTCTAGACTGAAGTCCGGGATCATGTGGGGGAACTAGGTTTCGCGCCACCTTCCAGACTGAAGTCTGGGATCACGTGGGGGAATTAGGTTCCGCGCCACCTTCCAGACTGAAGTCTGATATCACGTGGGGGAATTAGGTTCCGCTCCACCTTCCAGACTGAAGTCCGGGATCACGTGGGGGAATTAGATTCCGCGCCACCTTCCAGACTGAAGTCCGGGATCACCTGAGGGAACTGGGTTCCGCGCCACCTTCCAGACTGAAGTCCGGGATCACGTGGGGGAACTGGATTCCATGCCACCTTCCAAATTGAAGTTCGGGATCACGTGGGAGAATTGGATTCCGCGCCACCTTCCAGACTGAAGTCCGAGATCACGTGGGGGAATTGGGTTCCGCGCCACCTTTCCAGACTGAAGTCCGGGATTATGTGGGAAAACTGGGTTCCGTGCCACCTTCCAGATCGAAGTCCGGGATTTCGTGGGGGAATTAGGTTCCGCACCACCTTCCAGACTGAAGTCCGTGATTTTGTACCGGAACTGGGATCCGGGCTTCCTTCGTCAGACTCGGAGTCGGACGGATGAGCTCCTATAATGATGAAGAGCAAAGTTGCACCAAAGATGAACTTTAATTATTGAGGAGGGATTCTTACATCCTTTATGAGGTGGCAGAACTGTTTGGCATGCTAGGAGGCAAGCCATAAATGGTTGGACCTTCAGAGCTGCCTATGGACATCTCCGGACGATAGTCAGGAGGTAGATGCGGGGTTCAGTGAAGAGCTTAGCTTCAGCTCTTAACTTCGCCGGACTTGGAGTCAGACGGGTGAGTTCCTGTATTGGTGAAGAACAAAGTTGCACCAGAAGAAAACTTTAATTATTGAGGAGGGATTCTTACCTCCTTCATGAGATGGTAGAGTTGCTGGTTCGCCATGCTAGGAGGGCCATGAATGGTTGGGCCTCCAAAGCTTCCCATGGTGGTTGGCCTTGCACATCCCAATCGACCGAGAATGTTTAATGATGTTGGTGACGATCATGCATTTATTAGTTTTGTACCACCTAATGCCCATGTTGTATGGAGGAACAGGACCACCCTTTGCATTATGTTCGCATGGTGTGGAGGGCAAAATTATACTCCAAAGTTTCACATGATGTGCATGAACTGACTGAGCCTTCACTGCTTCTTCCTTTCGGGAATCGTGCTTCGTTCGTTGCCTTCCCCAACCATAGTAGGGGTTAGTTTTCTTTATCTTCAATGGGAGTTTGACTTTAGTAGGGAGCTCGGTCTCATCAAAGAGCTTGACTTTGGTGAGGAGCTCGGCTCCATTAGGGAGCTGGGCTCCATTAGGGAGCTTGGCTTTAGCTCTGTTTTACCGAGAGGCTTGATTGACTCTTAGCTTGAATGCAAAGCTTTGGCAGCTTCTTGGCTTTGGCACGGGACCTCTGGTGTTTCCCGTCTCGAGGTGTTGGAGAGCTCCCGGGAGCTTTTCCTGTAGAACTATGACATAATTTTTCATTGTGTAAATGTAGCGGAGAAGGAGTTACCTATTAAGCTCCGGTCATATGAATAGATAAAGATATGTTCCTTTCTTGAGCGGGTCGGGATCAAATTCGCCGGCCGCCCTCTCAGGAGAGAATGAGACTCCCTTGCATGGAAGAACATAACTCGGTTGCATGGGGGAGCAAGGCTCCATTGCATGGGAGGACGGACCTCCGTCGCATAGGAGGAGGGGAGACCTTAGTTGCCTGGGAGCTTGAAGCTTCGTTGCATGAGGGAGATGACTCTGGTGAGTGGGAGAAATGAGATCTTGTTGCATGGCATGGGGGAGACTCCGTTGCATGGGAGGAGGCTCCATCACATGAGAGGTGGCTCCGTCGCATAGGAGGGAGCTTTGTTGCATGGGAGAACATGGTTCTGTGGAGGAGGAGGAGCTCCGTTGCATGGGAGCAAGCTTCCATTACATGGGAGAACGAGGCTTTGTTACTTGGGAGAGAGCCCGTTGCATGGGAGGAAGCTTCCATTGTATGAAAGAACAAGGCTCTAGGAGAGAGCCCGTTGCATGGGAGCATGGAACCCCTTTGCATGGGAGCTTGAGGCTCCGTTGATGACGTCATAGGAGGTCTTCCTATAGAACTAAAACATAGTTTCTTGTACTGCAAAGATAGCGGAGGGAGGAGTTACCTCAAGAAAGAATAGAACACCTCTACATGGGAGGATAGACCTCCATTTGGGGGAAGAGGCCAGACTCCGTTGAGCGAGAGAATAGATCTCCGTCGCATGGTGGAGGAGGACCGTTGCACGGGAGCATGGTACTCCACCGCATGGGAGGAAGAAGCTTCTGTTACATAGGAGGAGAAAACCTTGTTGCATGGGAGGAAGCTTCCGTTGAATGGAAGGACGGACCGTTGCACGGGAGCATGGTACTCCACCGCATGGGAGGAAGAAGCTTCTGTTACATGGGAGGAGAAAACCTTGTTGCATGGGAGGAAGCTTCCGTTGAATGAAAGGATGGACCGTTGCACAGGAGCATGGTACTCCACCGCATGGGAGGAAGAAGCTTCTGTTACATGGGAGGAGAAAACCTTGTTGCATGGGAGGAAGCTTCCGTTGCATGGAAGGAAGCTTCCGTTGCATGGGAGAACGAGGCTTTGGGAGAGAGCCCATTGCATGGGAGCATGGTACTCCACCGCATGGGAGGAAGAAGCTTCTGTTACATGGGAGGAGAAAACCTTGTTGCATGGGAGGAAGCTTCCATTGCATGGGAGGAAGCTTCCGTTGCATGGGAGAATGAGGCTCTAGGAGAGAGCCCGTTGCATGGGAGCATGGAACCCCTTTGCATGGGAGCTTGAGGCTCCGTTGATGATGTCATAGGAGGTCTTCCTGCAGAACTAAAACATAGTTTCTTGTACTGCAAAGATAGCGGAGGGAGGAGCTACCTCAAGAAAGAATAGAACTCCTCTACATGGAAGGATAGACCTCCATTTGGGGGAAGAGGTCTCCGTTGAATGGGAGAATAGATCTCCATCGCATGGTGGAGGAGGACCGTTGCACGGGAGCATGGTACTCCACTGCATGGGAGGAAGAAGCTTCCGTTACATGAGAGGAGAAAACCTTGTTGCATGGGAGGAAGCTTCCATTGCATGGGAGGAAGCTTCCGTCGCATGGGAGAACGAGGCTCTGGGAATGAGCCCGTTGCATGGGAATAAACTCCGTTGCATGGGAGCATACTCCGTTGCATGAGAAAAATGGCTGCATTGCTTGGGAGGAGAAAAGACTCCCGTTGCATGGGAGTAAGCTCTGTTGTATGGGAGCATACTCTGTTGGATGGGAGCAAGCCCCGTTGCATAGGAGTAAGCTCCGTTGCATGGGCTTCTTTCTTCTTCACGATGGCTAGATCCTTCCTCCCTCTCTTCTTTTTCTCTTTTCTTCTTTCTTTCTTTCTTTCTTTTTTTTTTTTTTTTTTTTTAGTGGGGCTCTTGGATGGTGGCACCGCCGGGAGGTGGCTCCATCCTTGGCCTGATGCCTGTTGCCCCGTCAAGGGTGGCGATGCACCTTCACAGTTCAAGATTTTTTGGTCGAGGCCGCTCATTGGAGCCTCAAGAGAGAGGGAGAAGTTCTCGTGCCTCCATCCCCGTGCCCCCGGTCTACCCCGTAGGGACCAAGGACAAAGGTGGAAACTATCGTCCCACCCTGTTGAGGAGTGTGGATCTGCCCCCCCTTCCTGGCGCGCCAATCTGTTACCGCCTAGATCGCCGTGGCCAGTAGCTCTTATATGGCCTAGGTGAGTGGACTCTCCGCCAGCATCATCGGGCTCGTCGGTCGGAGATGATCAAGGAGAACATAGTCGTAGTCGGGATGAAAGGGGCTTGGTACTGTGGTGGTCCTCCTATGGGCCTCTCCGGTGAGGAGTAATCTTCTTCCGTATTGTCCCTTCATTGGGTGATACCTGCAAAATAGGGAAGACCTACACTAGGGGTTCCGACAAAGAGACTCCGATGATCAAGTCAGTGGGACGATCGAAGGAAATAAGAGACCTCTGAGGTGGAGAGCTTGGGGGACTCTCTGCTGCCAGAGGGTGATAGAAAATGGACGATAATGTAAGAATGAAGAGAGTGTTTTGTCTCTTACCCCTTCTCACCTCTTCCTGCTGCTCTTATGTAGACGAGCAACTCTTGGTGTTCAGAGGGGCACGTTCTTCTTGGTATAGGCCTGGGAGGCTTAGATAGGTTGGTCAACCTTCTCCTTCCAGGTAGTTCAGGAGGTTGGTGAAGGAGCACAGTGCCTTGGATTGGGCACTCTTTCTTGATTGGTATAAATTGTCACTTGGAGGCTCTAATATAGCCCTCCTTGTAGGAGGCGTATTAGGGACGGTGATTTGACGTGTCAGGCTGCCATCTAAGCTTTTTCTGTACCTGTTCATTGAGAAGCATACCTGGGATGGAGATGATGATATACGGATCAAGAGAGACAGGTGAAGGTCCTTCATGCACATGATTCGAGGTGCGAGGCGCAAGGTATGTAAAGTCCCTGCATCCGTGGGCCGAGTAGAGGCCCCGCAGATCGAGGTATGGCATCTCTTTGTGTGCGGAACCTGATGGAGCGTAGCACTGGGTTGCCCGCAGCGGACGCCGAGCGGAGTTGGATCGTAGCGGGGCCCAGGTTGACGGTGGGTGTGCACTAGGTTGGTTGAGGTGCTACTCCACTTCTGCTAGGCGACGCGCGAGCCAGGGCGAGAATCCACGCCGGACTGGGATGGAGCCGTGTCGCTCCCCATGCATGTGGAGATTGAGGCGGGCCATCCATCGAAGCGCAACGGAGCCTGATAGGTGCGGCTTGCCGGACTGCGGGGTTGCCCTAAAACGGGAGGAGCCATACCGTGGGCGGAGAAGCGCTCTTCACGGGGGAGAATGCCATGCTAGGCGTTGCCGGACTGGGTAGCGCCGAAGTTGGTGGAGTCGGAGCTGATCCAGGCGTGGGTGGATGCAAGGTGGAGCCGAAGTCGACGAAGCCAGAGCCAGGCCCAGGCCGGCGGAGCCGGAACCTGGTGTGTAGAGCTTTGGGCGAAGCCAGAGGAGATTGCGCCGGACCCGGCGCGGGTGGAGGCAAGCCGGATCGGGTGTGGTCGTTGTGCGGGGGGTGGAGCACCGGTGGCGCGATCAAGCTGGACTGAGCCGGACCGGAGCTGGGTGGAAGGCGCAGACGAGAGCCTGGTGTGGAGGACACGGATGTGCCGCAGGCGTGCCGCGGTCGGGAGCTCAGCATGCCGGGGGCGTGAGCCATACTGGGGTCGATCTGCTGCAGGCATGTCGGACTGGAGAGTTCTGCTTCGGAACGGGGCTCCGTGCGAGCGGAGCTGAACTGGCACGGGATGCTAGGTTGCTGAACCAGCTTGAGCAAGCTGCTCCAGGGGTTTCACCACGTGGACGGATCCGGAGAGCCTCGACCCGACGGCTGCAGCTGAGGGCAGGAAGGGTCGGAAAGCTTCGTCCCAGCGAGCTTTGCTCTTCGGTGGCTGCGCCGGACTGGCCATCGCCGGACACGTGCGGAGCCGGGCTGGCCGAGGTGAGCTTCTGCACCAGGGAAAATGCCAGCCCGGGAGCTGACCGTCGCAGGGGGGTCGAGGCGGACCGGGCGCAGGGGAGACCCTGGCACGGGCGGAAGCCTTCCGCTGCGTATGTGCTGAGCTAGAGTTGGGCGTGCTGTGGGTGGAGGAGGCTAGACCGAGGGCGGAAGAGGTTGACCGTGGGCGCAGAGCTTCAGTGAAGCCAGAGAAGACCGAGCCAGACTCCACGCGGGTGGAGGCGAGCTGGAACTGGGTGCGTGCCGTGGGCATGCCGAGCTGGAACTGGGCGCATGCTGTGGGTGTGCCGAGCTGGTGCTGACCTGGGAGTGCCACGGGCTTGCCGAGCTGAACTGAACTGGGCGCATGCCGTGGGTGTGCCGAGCTGGAACTGGGCGTGTGCCGTGGGCATGCCGAGCTTGAACTGGGCGCGTGCCGTGGGCGTGCCGAGCTGGAGCTGATCTGGGCGTGCCATGGGCTTGCCGAGCTGAACTGAACTGGGCGCATGCCATGGGCGTGCCGAGCTGGAGCTGACCTGGGCGTGCCACGGGCTTGCCGATCTGAACTGAACTGGCGCATGCCATGGGCGGAAGAGCTAGATCGGCGCGGTCTAAGGTGCCGAGCTGAACTAAATGGCGGAAGTTGGACTTCTCATGGCCGAAGTGAGGTCGAGGTGGAGAAGCACCTGGCCGAGGTGGAAAAGTACCTGGCCGAGGCAGGGCCGACGTGGCGAAATATGTGGCTGAACTGGGGCCGAGGTGGAGAAGTGCATGGCCGCGCCAGCCTCCAAGGAGGATGCGTGTCAGGGCCGAATGGATCTTGTTTACTACTGTAACAGAATCATTTTCGGGTTTGGGGTTGTCCTGCAGAAGTAAAACTATGCAATCCTATGGAGAGAATGACTGATCCCAAAATAAATCATTGTTACTTCATTGGATATCCGGAACATTCCATAGGATATAGGTTTTATAGTCTAAGAAGAGGTAACAGAATTGTGGAGTCTCTTACAGTAAAATTTCAAGAACTTGATGCGGTTGATGAAGGATCTTTACTTACTATTGATGATGACAATATACAAGGTAAAACTATTTCTATTCCCATATCTAGTAAGAATGAAAATTTGATTCATGCTCCTATTGAAAGAATGGATAATGAAATCCATGATCCTTTTGGGCCTATTCAGAATCCTCAACCAATGAAAGAACTTCAAGTAAGAAGGTCTGCTAGACAAAGAAGATTCATAATTTCTAATGATTTCTATATTTATCTCGGGAAGAATGATTTTGATATTGGGCATATGGTTGACCTAGTTACTTATATTGATGCTGTCAGTTCTTTCCAGTCTGATCTATGGAAAAATGCTATGAAAGAAGAGATACAATCTATGGCTAATAATGATATGTGGGAGCTTGTTGACCTTCTTGATGGTTGTAAACCTATTGGATGCAAGTGGGTATGCAAAACTAAAAGAGATTCCAAGGGAAGAGTTGAGCATTTCAAGGCCAAACTATTAGCAAAAGGCTTCACTCAAAGAAAAGGAATTGATTTCACAGAAACTTTCTTTCCGGTATTTTCAAAATATTCTTTCAGAATTATTATGTCATTGGTGGCTCATTATGATCTAGAGCTACATCAGATGGATGTTAGAACTGCTTTCCTGAATAGTAACCTCAGTGAAGAAGTCTACATGAAGAAACTAGAAGGTTTTCAAGAAAGTGGTAAAGAACACTTAGTGTGCAAATTAAAGAGATCCATCTAAAGCAAGCATCTCGTCAATGATACCTAAAATTTGATGGGATTGTGACCTCTCTTGGTTTTGAGAAGAATAAAGTTAATCAATGTATCTATCTCAAAATCAGTGGGAGAAATTTTATTTTTTTTATTTTGTATGTTGATGATGTCCTGCTCACTAGTAGTGATTTTGGTTTGCTTTCTAAGACCAAACAAATGTTGTCAAAGTTTTTTGATATGAAAGATCTTGGTGAGGCATCGTTTGTTTTGGAAATTGAAATTCACTAGGACAGATCTCGTTATCTATTGGATTTGTCACAAAAGGTATATATTGACAGAATTCTTCAGAAATTTAATATTCAAAATTATAGACCTTGTGATTCACTTATTGTTAAAGGTGACAAGTTTAGTAAAGATCAATGTTTAAAGAATCAGCTTGAGAAAGATCAAATGAAAGATGTGCCTTATACCAGTACTGTAGGGAGCTTGATGTATGCTTAAGTCTATACCAGACCTGACATTGCCTTCATTGTGGGTGTTCTTGGTAGATACTTATCAAACCCACGCTATCAACATTTGGTTGCTATAAAGAAGATGAGGTATTTACAGAAAACCAAGGATTATATGCTCGTGTACAGGTAGTTGATAATCTTGAGTTGGTTAGATATTCGGATTCATATTATGCTGGGTGTCCTGATGATCTGAAATCAACCTCTAGATATATTTTTATGTAATTGACTGGTGGTGCAGTATAATGAAAAAGTGTTAAACTGACACTGACTGCATCTTCTACCATGCAAGCTGAGTTTATATCTTGTTATGGAGCTGCTACTCAAGCTATTTGGCTAAGAAATCTGTTGGCTGGACTTCAGATATATTCGAGTTCCAGACCTACATTGATATATTGTGATAATATGGTTGCAGTATTCTTCATAAGGAATAATAAGTGTTGCTGCCTGGACCGTCGTGGCACGTAGCTGCTGATGGTGTCGAGTGGTCCGGCCCGCTTGCCGGAGATGCCTCCGGTACCTCGAGACTTGCAAGACGATCAACGTCAGTGACCCGGGCCAGAAATTTCAGCGGGGGCACTCCGACGATCAAGTCAGTAACGGCCCAAGGGAACAGATCCTCCTGGTCGAGCCCCTCTCGATGAGCTCCACACTAGGGGGAGTGAATATAGTGTATGAGAGTGCGAGTGAGCCGGGAGATGTGGTGGCCGAGGTGGTCTTGCCCTCCTGTCTGGCCTCTCCCCTTTCTCCTCTTTCTCTTTGTGGTGGTTGTGTTGTTCTTGCTTGGAATTGAGAAAATGAGTTTTACCTCCCTTTTGCTTACACTGGCTGGGTCCTTTTTTTTTTTTTGCGGCTTGCCTCGGGGTCCTCCCATGTTGGCAGATGGGTATGACATGATATCGTGCCGTGGATGGTATGCCTTCTTTATTAGGTATTTGGAAAAGCTTCCACGAGCCTCTGACATTCCTTCGATATGCACTTCCTGGAAGTACGGCAGGGCCTCGACTGTCGCGCCGCTGCTCTCGGGAATCGTGCTCCTTGATATCTTTTTCTCGGTGGTACAGCAAGCTGGTGGGGGGCACAGTGCCTTGATGTAGGCTTCCCTTCTTCCTGGGATGAATGGCGGCCGTGGGCATTAATGATGATGTGGCGGGTGCTGTCGTATGGTCCTCAGGGGGCCCGCCACCATCTTCGGATGGGAGGTGCTGCTTCCTCGATTGTTGACGTCTTGACTTGTGTCGGGGGCCGAGCTGGAAAGATGGGACCCACTCGCAGGAGACCCATTTCGCGGTGGCTCATCGTTGCGGAGAGGGGCTGAGCTCGGCACCAGGCCAGAGGGGCCCAGCTTTGACCGAGCTCAAACTGGCTGAGGTGGCTGAGGTGCACCCAGGCCAGGGGACCCGGCCTTGAAGGGGTCCCGCATGGCGAAGGAGGCTTGAGCTCGACTCCGGACCGTGGGACCCAAGCTCAGGCTCGGAAGGTCTGCCTTTGGTGGGATTCGGGCTCGGCTCCGACCTAGGCGCCCCGACCTGGCGGGTACCGACCTGGCGGAGGACGGAGCCCGGCTTTCGACGGGCGACCCCGCTGGCATCGGGGGCTCAGCCCGGCAAAGGGGCCCATGGTGGTAATCCCGCGTGGCGCCCGATGGGGGCTCCACGTCAGGCTCCTTGCTCCACGTCAGCGATCTGGTCACATCAATAAGTCTTCCAGCAAGTTTAAAGACATTGATCTGAAGTATTTGACCGTCAGAGATTTTGTGAAGAATGGAGAAATAATTGTTGATTATATAGATACAGAGTCTATGTTAGCTGAACATCTAACCAAAGACTTGAGGCCCATATGCTTTACAAGGCTTATTAAAAATATGGGTATATCGAGCTCTTTTAATATACTTGGTTAGTGGGAGTGACTCTATAAGTAGACTTTATTATCATCTTGAATTTACTTTTTATTTATATATATCATTAGTTTTTGTATGCATTGTTGTCATGATAATTATTTTATGGTTTTATATGTGCACATATAGAATAAAGTATAACATAGTATCTCAAGATTGTGTCTTCGTCTTGAGAATGACAGTTATATGTGTATGTCTCATTTTGATAATTATGATATTTCTTTATGTTTGGAGACATACAGACTTCTTTTGAAGTCGGGAGATTTCTCTAACTTGTGATATAGCATGTGGTTAAAGAGAAATCATAATTGAGAGTATATATGTTTAATTTACTTTAATTATGAGATATCTTTTTTGATTATGTATCTGACTAAGACCATGTGTCAAGTTTTAGATTTGTTGTATTGTTTCGTCATTGACACCATTCGTGAGTATGTGAGACAGAATGGCATGTTATTTGATGCTATTAAAATTTTTCTTGCTTATTTTATTTCTAAGCATGTTAAAGAGAAATTGGAGGACTGACAATGAAAATGACATATTTTGTTTGATCACCTTGATACTATTTTCTTGCTATACTGCCATACTTAGACTCATGTCGATGGTGTTTATGATGCTTGTAACCATGGATAAGTCTTGTATCGGTTAAGTAGTACAACGATTCCATGATTCGGCACCATGGATATTATTGGACCGAGTCATTTATTGGTACTGTCTATGGATCATGTAGTGACCACATTTTGTTTTCAACTTGAGAGTTATTTTTAAAATAAAATATTTTCAAAATTATAATTAATGTAGTCTAAGTAGGAGAATATAAGAATTTTCTTAATTTGGATTAATATTAATTGATATTTTTTTTATTTTGGGTTGATTTTATGGTCCATGTTGATAGACATAGGTTGAGCCCATTATTATGTGATCATTGTTTGGGCTAGGAGCACCTTATGTGATTTAATGTGGTTGAGGCGGTACAGTGTAGCCCTTAGCCCGACTTGACTCATGATGGGAGGGTCAGTTAGGATATTTTCATTTTATTGGTTAGGTCTCTTCTTCGCTTCCTTTATTTATATATTTCACGTATTCGGTGATTTATGGTACGGTGATTTTTTTCATCGAGACTCATCTTTCTGAGAAAGCCCGGAAAGAAGGACTTTGCTTACGGTATTCATGTGAGCATCGAAGTCAGGATTATGGCGAATATAGGTTTGTAATTCTTTTTCTCATATCCATTTACATGATTTTAATCTTTTAATTGATCCTAAAAATTTAGAAATTATTTTTCCTATATTATTTTTACCTTATGCCCTCCCTTTCTTTCTTGGTCTATTTTTTGAATAAATTGGTGGCAGCTGGTTACGTTTCTCACTTCCATTTCTCGGCGAAATTGTGGTGATGGTTGTCACCGTTAATTATCTCATTATAGCAATTCAAGACACCACTATCACGTTACTTGAATGGCTCATGAACATATAAATCAAAGGCTGAAATTGTTAGTCACGGGAGCTAAAGGGGAACCGGACCAGTGTTCTAGATCTTTCTCTCTCTCTCTCTTTCTCTACATACATACTTATCCAGCATATACATACAGTCTGCTTCATCAAGTTTGTTTCTGGATTGAAAAAAAGATTAGGGAAATAGGAGCAATTATAACTTTAGATTGTGATTACTTTTGTTCAAAAAAAAAAAAGGGGCATAAACAAATAAATGAGAATCTCGTGACATAGATATTTATGTTGACCTTTGTTTGACATATTTATCGTTGCCCTCAGCAGATTTGATTGAGATAATTATTTCCTCCAATTATTGTTTAACAAACACAAAATCTTATTCAAAATCTCATGCATAAGACTTGTTTTACTCGAACCAAGCATTGAGTTTTTAATAACACCTAAGGATAATATGTAGAGAAAATATATGTCAAAGCAAGAAATATTTTAAGAATAACTTAAATAAAACTTCCTGCAATCGATGAATGCTATATTGTCATGAATTGGTTGCATAAATCATTGGAAAATTAGATAACCATGAGTTAGAATTATTCCCCGTTCAGTTGACATCCAAGGATCGGCGGGATATTTTAGGACAAAAAAAAAAGGTTAAAAAAAGAAAAGAAAAGACAAAATAGTTCTGGTGGTTAAAACTATTTATCTTCCTCCAAAAAATAATTAAACTTACTCAGACCATCCACTTTTCTGAATGTCGACCAAATAGAGTCAATCTGCCCTCATTTGCTTGGCTACGTGGATAAACGTACATTATCTTACCAACCCTGACCAGCACTCAAACAGGGTTCATAATTAGGGATGGCAACGGATCGAATTTGGGTTGGATCATCCAAAATTCATATCCATCTTGCTAAAAAATTATCCGTCCTATACCCATCTCATATCCGTCTCGGGTCGGGTCGGATATAAAAAAATCACATGTGGATCGGGTCGGGTCGGGTATACCCGGTCTCATAAAATTTAGTTTATTTAAAAGCTAAATGGGTCGGGTCGAGTCGGATCGGGTTGGATATATCCATCCCATATCAAATTTACTTAAATATTTTATAAACATATTTTTTTTATATATAAACGGGTCGGGTTCGAGTCGGGGCGTACTACTACCCGTACCCGACCCGAACCCTAGTCGGGTTTTTTTTATATAACCCATATCCGTTTATAAATTAGGCGGGTCGGGTTTTACCCGTCCCATTAGGATTGGGTCGGGCCGGATATCCATCGGATCAGAAAAAATTATCATCCATATTCATAATTGTTGCCGCCAAGATCGTCGTGGCCCGTAGCTGCTGCCGGTGCCGGAGTGTGCTCCTCTCGCTGCCTGCCGGTCCTCTGCTCCTGGACCTGCAAAACAAGGATTAGTGATCCGGACCAGGATTTTCAGCGGGGGCACTCCAACGATCAAGTCAGTGACGATCCAGGGGAACAGATCCTCCTGGTCGGGCTCCTCTTGATGGACTCCGCACTAGGAGGAGTGAAAGACGTGTGTAGGCGAAAACGTAGTAGGGGGAGATTGATGGCGGGGACAGAGGGGTTCCCTGTTTCTCCGCTTCTCCTTGTTTCCCTTGTTTTCCCTTTGCTGTGGTGTTGGTGGTGGCGCTTTGCCCTCTTTGTCGAGCTTGCGCTTGTGTTAGTGGTGGATCGTGGTTACTGTGTTGTTACTGATGTGTTATCTTTCCCTTTCAGGGATGCCGATCGTTCTTTGTAGTTGAAAATTGGCCGTTTGGAGTTTGCCTCGGGATCCTCACTGGGTTGGCAGGCGTGTGCGGCAGGATTCCGTGCCGTGGACGGGACACCTTTCCTGACAGGTGGTAGGGGAAGCTTCCATTCTTTCTGACATCCTCTCTGGTCGCTCCATTCCGGGATGCCTAGCAGAGCCTCGATCCGGGGGTCACCGCCCTAGGGGCGCATGATCTTTGGCTGGCCCATCCCCTGGAAGTACGGCCGAACAGGTAGTTATGGTGCCATGGGGGGCGCCGTTCCGTGGTCCTCGGGCGGCTCGCCGGTGTCCTAGGATGGCAAGGCTTGCTCCAGTCTGAGCGCTTCGAGCTCATGCGGTCACCTTGGTGGAGGAGGGGAGAGTGCGGGCCCGGTCCAGAGGGTGCGTGCTCGGAGAGGCTCCACATCGACGGTGAGCACTGAGCTCGACCTCGATCGCAGGGCACTAGTCCCAAGATGTCCATTCCCCACTGGGCAAAGGGCCAAGGGGCTGAGAGCTGGGAGATCGGCGCCGCCGGCTGATGCTGGATGTTGGCGTGGTGCTGGCATTCGTCACACCTCTTGACGAAGTCGGCGACATCCTCCCTCATGGTCTCCCAGAAGTACCCCTGGCGGAGAGCTTTGTAAGCCAGTGTTCTCGCTCCCACGTGGTTCCCGCAGAGGCCTTCATATATCTATTGGAGCATAAAGGTCGCCTCGACGGGCCTGAGGCATCTCAAGAGTGGGTAGGAGTAAGATCGATGGTAGAGTTGGCCCTCCATCAGGGCGAACCGAGAGGCTTTCTTCCTGACGAGGGCGGCTTCTGTGCGGCCTTCTGGCAGGGTGCCATCAGTGATGTACTGGATATACTTATCCATCCAGCTCGACTCTGGGATGACTTGATGTACCTCCATCGGGTTCTCGTAGCTAGGACTTTCAAGGTGCTCGATGTAGATGCGTCCCAACGACGAGTTCGGCAGAGTCGCGAGTCTGGATAGTGCATCCGCGTGTGCATTCTCTCATCGAGGGATGTGGAAGATGCTGAAGCGTCAGAGGCCTGCCGTGCTTGCACGGACTTGCTCTAGATACTTCATCATCTGGGCATCCCTTGCTTCACATTTTCCGGAAACTTGTCTGACGACCAGTTGGGAGTCGGTGAAGACTTTCAAGTCCTGCACACCCAGCTCGCGGGAGACTCTTAGGCCCGCGAGGAGTGCCTCGTACTCCGCCTGGTTAATGGTTGCGGCGAATTTGAAGCGGAGGGCGCATTCCGCCACAACCCCATCACAATTGGTCAGGATGAGGCCTGCTCCGCTCTCGCCGGAATTGGATGCTCTGTCTACGTGGAGGATCCAGGGCTCTTCTCCTGGCTCGGGCTCCGTTGCTGCCTGCTCTGGCTCCTCGGTGAACCCGGTGCACTCGACCATGAAGTCGGCCAGGACCTGGGTCTTTTGTGACGACCTCGGTCGGTACACTATGTCAAATTCGCTGAGCAGCATGGACCACTTAGCCAACCTCCTGGATGTCTCGGGTCGGGTGAGGATAGTCCTCAGTGGCTGGTCCGTCACGACCACTATTGTGTGTGCTTGGAAATAGGGCCTGAGATACTTAGCAGACATTATTAGTGCAAAAATGAGTTTTTCGGAGCGAGTGTACCTGGTCTCCGCGTCGCAAAGGATTTTTTCGGTGTAGTTACCAGCTTCTGAGACTTGTCCGCATCTGCACGAACGAGAACTGAGCTGACCGCTCCCGGTGTCACCGCCAAGTACAGCAAGAGCCCTCTCCCTCCTCTGGCATGGAGAGCAGCGGAGGGGAGGCGAGGAAGTTCTTCAGCTCCTCGAAGGTTGTCCTGCACTCCTCGGTCCAGGTGAAGTCGTGCATCTTGCACAGCGTCTTGAAAAATTGCAGGCAACGGTCAGCCGACCTCGAGATGAATCTACTGAGGGCGGCGACATGCCCCGTCAGGCACTGGACCTGCTTCTTGGAGATCGGGTGTTCCATGTCGATGATGGCCTGCACCTTCTCCGGGTTTGCTTCAATGCCCTTTTAGGTGACCATGAAGCCGAGAAATTTTTCTGCGGCTACCCCGAAGGCGCACTTCACCGGGTTCAACTTCATCTGATGCCGCCACAGGTTATGGAAAGACTCGACGAGGTCAGCTACATGGCTCGAGCCCGACCTGCTCATGACGAGCATGTCGTCCACATACACTTACATGTTGTGGCCAATTTGGTCCTTGAAGATCTTGCTGACCAGATGCTGATATGTGGTCCCTGCATTCTTCATGCCAAAAGGCATTATCCTGTAATAGTATGTCCCGTGGTCGGTGACGAAGGCAGTATGCTCCTCGTCCTCCGGGTGCATGCGGATTTGATTGTACCCGGAGAACGCATCCATGAAGGAGAGCAGCCGGTGGCCCGAGGTGGCATCCACCAACTGGTCGATCTTCGAGAGAGGAAAGCTGTCATTCGAGCAAGCTTTATTGAGGTCGGTGCAGTCCACACAGATCCTCCATTTGACATTATTCTTCTTGACCATCACTACGTTCGCCAGCCAGCTCGAGTACTGGACCTCTCGAACGAAACCGGCAGCCAGGAATGTATCTACCTCTTCTTTAATGGCTGCCTGCCTCTCCGGGGTGAAACTTCTCTTCTTCTGCCGAACTGGCTTATGCTTTGGGTCGACACTCAATTTATGAGTAATGATGTTAAGGGGAATACCTGGCATGTCCGCCGCTGTCCAGGCAAACACATCTGCATTCGCCCTCAGGAATCCCAGCAATTGGGCCCTCTCCTCCTCGGTAGCTGGGCTCCGATCTGCACCGTCTTCGCAGGATCGTCTCCAAGCGGATAAGAAAGTAGACGCTCGACCGAGCCTCCTGTGGGTTCTTGGGCCCTTTGGTCGAGGTCGTCCGCGCTGGGGTCGTCCTGAGGGACTTTGGCCCCAAGAAGAGTTTGGAAACAATGCTACACCGGCTGGGGCGCTCCTTTCATCTCCCCAACACCGTAAGGAGTTGGGAATTGTACAAGTAGCCTCTTGGTGGAGACAACGGCATCAAGCAAGTTGAGCCCGGGTTGACCCAATATCACGTTGTAGGCGAAGAGAAGCTTTACAACCGTGAAAGTCATCATGACGGTGCTCTGCCGAGGTGGGGTTCTAGTAGTGACCGGGAGAGTGATTTCTCCTTCTACTCTCATAGAATTGCCTGTGAAACCGACAAGGGGTGTGTGCACGGGCCTAAGTTGATTGGGGGAGAGATTCATTCTGGAGAAGGCATCATAAAAGAGCACGTCTGTGGAGCTTCCACTATCAACCATCATGCGCTTTACAGGGTGCTTCGCGATCGTCATTTCAACGACCACGGCATTATTATTATATTTTTCTCCCGTCCTCCCTTTTCCTCATAAAGGGAAGTACATTCTCAGAGTCCCTTGCCCCCCGGGCCTTCTTGGACGTGCGCACCGCTCCCCAGGATATCATACCCACCTGCTTCTCGGTGGGGCAGTTGTCGATGGCTGGAGCTGGCGGGAGAGCGACGAGCGCCTGGGACTCCACTTGAGGTCTGCCCCCCACGAACCTCTTGAGGTAGCCTCTCTTGATGAATTCCTCAATCTCCCACTTGAGGTTGCGGCATTCCTCGGTGTCGTGGCCGTGGTCACGATGGAAGCGGCAATACTTCATCTTGTCACGGCCAGCAGTGGTCCTCAACGGAGGCGAGCACCTCAAGCAGTCCTCGCCCTCAATCTCTATAAGGATCTTTGTCCTTGGGGCGAGGAGAGGGGTGTAGCTCTCCTCAGGGACAGGGGTCCCTCTCAGTCTTGGCCTGTCCCTCCGGGAGCTCTGAGCCTGGGGTGCTGGCTTCCGGGTCTTGAACACTTTAGCAGGGGCTGACTTCTTCAAGGGTCCTCCGTCGAGCTCCCGCCTCGTACGGTCCGCCTCCTCGGCACGTATATACTTTTGGACTCGGAGAAGGAGCTTGGAGTAGGTCTTGGGGTGCTTCTTATCTAGCGAATAGGTCAGGCGGGAGGTCCTGAGCCCTCGCTTCAGTGCCAGCACGGTGACTGGCTCCTCAAGATTGTAGATCTCCAACGCGGCGGCCTTGAAAGGTCCTGCTGCCTGATGGACAAGAGGATGTTCGCTTCTCGTGGCAACTTCTTGCAAGCATCGAAGTGAGCCACAAACTTCTGCCCTAACTGGGTGAAGGAGCTGATGCTCTCCGGCTCCAAATGGGTGAACCATACCCGGGCTGCCTTTCAGAGAGTAGCAGGAAAAGCGACGCAGAGAAGAGCGTCGGTAGCTCTTGGACCCTCATGAGAGTCCGGTAGCTTTCTAGGTGGTCCAGGGGGTCGGTGGCCCCATTGTAAAAATTCACCTGCGGCATCCAGAACCGGTGCGAGATCGGCTCTGCTTGGATTTCTTGGGAGAATGGGGGACGGGCGTCGTAGCTCGCTGGCTCACTAGCGGAGCCCGGCATATTGGCAAATCGGCGGGCAAACTCCGCCAGCTTGCGTTCATGTTCTTCCAGGCGCCTTTCCGCCGCGCGCCTGACGGCTTCATCAGTGGACCCCTCCATCGAAGGAGACGGAGAAGGTGACATGGGTTCATGGCACCCGTGATGAGGGGTCTTGCTTTTCTTGCCTCGGTGGGGTCTGGGCACCTCCCGCCCGAGGTTTGGCGAGCGGCTCTCTCTGTCAGCAGAGCTGGCTCGTTGTCTTTTCGTCGGAGCTTGATGGCTGCCCCGGTTATCAGTGGTGGCCCACGGCTGCGATGGCTTTCCTTGGAAGGAGCGTAGGCTATCGCGGGGAGCCGCGGCATGGCCGCTGGGGTCCCTGACTGTTAGTGGGTAGCCACAGATCGATTCTGGTGTTGAAGCTGGCACACTGCCATTGCAAGGACTTGCATCTACTGTGCAAGTGCAGCCAGCTGGGCTTCTGGTGGAGGTGGCTGGACCGGAGCGGGTGGCTCCGCCTCTTGGCGGTGCGGGTTCCCCCGAGATGGGGAGTCCCCCGCATGACTAGTGGAGGCTTTCCTTACCCTTGTCATTACTATCCTTCTGCCTAACTCGTCTGTGAAGAGATGGAGGGTTTACCCCTACCTGGCGTGCCAATCTGTTGCTACCAAGATCGTCGTGTTCCGTAGCTGCTACCGGCGCCGGAGTGCGCTCCTCTCGCTGCCTGCCGGTCCTCTGCTCCTGGACCTGCGAAACAGGGTTAGTGACCCAGGCCGGGGTTTCCGGCGGGGGCACTCCGACGATCAAGTCAGTGACGATCAAGGGGAACAGATCCTCCTGGTCGGGCCCCTCTTGATGGACTCCGCACTAAGAGGAGTGAAAGATGTGTGTAGGCGAAAACGTAGTAGGGAGAGATTGATGGCAGGGACAGAGGGGTTCCCTGTTCCTCCGCTTCTCCTTGTTTCCCTTGTTTTCCCTTTGCTGTGATGTTGGTGGTGGCGTTTTGCCCTCTTTGTCGAGCTTGCGCTTGTGTTGGTGGTGGATCGTGGTTACTGTATTGTTACTGGTGTGTTACCTCCCCCTTTCGGGGGTGCCAATCATTCTTTGAAGTTGAAAATTGGCCGTTTGGAGTTTGCCTCGGGATCCTTGCTGGGTTGGCAGGCGCGAGCGGCAGGATTCCGTGCCGTGGACGGGATGCCTTTCCTGACAGGTGGTAGGGGAAGCTTCCATTCCTTCTGACATCCTATCCGGTCGTTCCATTCCGGGAAGCCTTGCAGAGCCTCGATCCGGGGGTCGCCACCCTAGGGGCGCATGCTCTTTGGTTGGCCCATCCCCTGGAAGTACGGCCGGACAGGTAGTTATGGTGGCATGGAGGGGCGTCGTTCCGTGGTCCTCAGGCGGCTCGCGGTGTCCTAGGATGGCAGGGCTTGCTCCGGTCTGAGCACTCCGAGCTCGTACGGTCACCTTGGTGGAGGAGGGGAGAGTGCGGGCCCGGTCTAGAGGGCGCGCGCTCGGAGAGGCTCCACATCGACGGGTGAGCGCTGAGCTCGACCTCGACCGCAGGGCACTAGCCTCCGAGGGTCTCGCTCTGGAGGGCGGAGGACGGACCCGGTCCAGAGGGCGCGCGCTCGGAGAGGCTCCACATCGGCGAGTGAGCGCCGAGCTCGACCTTGACCACGGGGTACTAGCCTTCGAGGGTTTCGCTTTGGAAAGCGGAGGACGGATCCGGTCCAGAGGGCGCGCGCTCGGAGAGGCTCCATATCAGCAGGTGAGTACTGAGGTCGACCTCGACCGCATGGCACTAGCCTCCGAGGGTCTCGTTCTGGAGGGCGGAGGACGGCTTTGGCCTAGACGTCCCAAGGTCGCGGGCACGATCTGACGGAGGACGGAGCTTAGCTCGTGGCCTTGTAGGAGCTCAATTCAACTCGGCAAAGTGATCCGGGCTGGAACGTTGCCTTGGCATCCACCATGACGGCCTTCCTTAACGTGGCACCTGTCAGCTATCCACGTTAGCGATCTCGCCATATCAATAATCATGTTTATTTGAAGATTAACCGTTCTTTCATTTGTTCGTTTCGATTGTTACCATTTTTTCAAGGAAAAACTCCGAGTCATATTTCATTTTTTTTTTTTTTCTATGAAATTTATAATATTTACAAATAAAAAGGCTTCACCTGCGGTTCTATGTGCAAGAGAGACTGATGGAGAGCGATGCTTTGGCTGGTGCAAATCTGTTACATTTGAAACAGTTTGAGGAGGGGGCTGGAGGAGGGAGAGAGAGAGAGAGAGAACCAGGAAGTAGGCCTGCTCACGCCTCAGTTGAGCACGGCAGCGTCCCCAAGAGGCCAGGCAAGGCGCTTTGGATCCCGTGCTATCTTGCCCCTGCCCTTTTGGAGGGATCTTTGATGTGACCTCCCCCTTGAGACCAAGAGATTTTAATACCATTGCCAACCACTGCTCCTCAGTAAATGATCTCTGGTACGTTCACGTCGAAACCAGAAAAAGACGCCTCGTCCCTGCGCTAATCCTGCCCGAAACCCGGACAAGCTCCCTCACATCTTTTCAGACTTTGGCATTTATGAACGTAAGCGATGACTCAACTTTTGCACAGTCAACGCCTTATAAAGTATTTTTTCTAGAAAATAAGAAAATGTACATACGATGAGACAGATGAGCTGCTTCATTTTTTTTGTATTACGGAGGGAGCAAAGCTGAGTTCAGTATAACAAACATCATAAAACATAATAAGTAGTAACCCTCACTAATTGTCGTATATTATAGTAACAAATATTGGTTGCTGCCGTCATTAAGAAGCCGTAAACAAGCTATTTTCCAACACTGTTCCAACTAGGATCGGAGAAGAATGTGTCAGTTCACGATCTGTTGGGTTTGTGAGTGGTCTTGCAACCTTAATTTCCATTTATGAGAGCGTGTGACGAACTGACTACAGGCATTAGTCATTTGCATGATTTTTTAAAAAATAATATAAATTTTAAAAAAATATAAAAATAGATATTTTATAATATAATTATCGAAGTAGGTATTTCTCGATGATGTGGAAGCCAACATGGATCTGAAATCATCTTTAGCAAAGACGACTTCAATTGAAATCAACTTTGACAAAGATGATTTTAATTTGGATTGAAATCGTCTTCCCGAAAGACGATTTCAATGTAAGAATTTTTTTAAGGATATAAATTGGGTTAACATTTGAAATTAGGATATATATTAAAAATTAAATATATATATATATATAAATAATTAATTATATTAAATGAAATGGAGTCCTGACTCATCTTGCATCTCGACGTATCGATAAGTGATCAGTCGTTCCCCGTGCCAACGCACAACCGATGCCCCTTAATCTTAAACCCTAAATCGTAAATCTCCCTAAATTCTAAACCCTTAACCATAAATTAAATCCTAAATCCTAAATCTTCGATCAGGCTATGGCCGAGCCCTGCGGGCACCACTGGCCAAGCCTATCGGGCACAAGCCATGAGTGGCATGAAACATGGCATTTTCGGATGCTCGGCATCGGGCGTGTGGGCATAGGGCAAGGTACGATCAATCGAAGGTCTTTGGTCGCGCGTTGGCGTGGACCATAGCACGTACGGTCGCTTATCGATCACTTATCGTGCCATTGCATGGCATGGAGATCGTGAGGGTGCGGGCCCAAACTGGATGTCAGACCAACATCGGTTCACTCGCTAGTCCGGCCACCGATCCGATAGACACTCCGATTATCAATTCGATTGCTAGTTTGGTCGCTAGGCCGGTGCCAGTCTGGTCGCCAGGCCAATTACAGTATGATTGCTAGGTTGGTGGTGTCAGTCCAACTTGAACTGGTGCCGAGCTGGTGCCTTGCCCTGTGTCCACACGTCAGTTGGTGGAGAACCCCTTATGATTTTGTAACTGCAATGCTGATGAACTTTTGGGTAACAAGGTGGAGGAGCAAATTTTGATAGTGTTCCCAACATGTTTTCCTGGGTGGATATTGGTGGTGTTGTCTCTGACATTTTCATGGAACTGCCTGGATGCCGCACTATATAAAGAATTGTTCCAACCCTCCTGATTCAATAATTTGTATGGTAAATATTTTTTTTTCTTTCTATCTCTTTTGGTGGATTTAGTCTGTTGGCTTGGATTTTGAAACAGTGTATAGGTAGATTAATTCTTTTGTACATATTTGCTCTATCATTTCTGGTGAAAGATGGCAGAGCTCAAATTATTGTGAATGAAAGTAGACATATGTGCTCTATCATTTCATTATATATATGTTATTTATCATAATTTTTGTATTGTGCTTTGTAGTTGATGATGGATGCTATTACGATTGATAAAGAGTTAATGCCACATAGGAGAGGCATGAATACACCAGGCACCTTTGTCCATGATGGTTTTGAGTCCGCTATAGCAGCAATACAGATCAGAAAGTTGACTCGGAATCATGGCTTGGTCTTGTATGAGGAATCATTCATTGATGACTCACCAGAAAATACTTTTGGTGGAAGTCAAAAGGGTAAGCACCTGTATCTTGACTAAGATAGATGCCCGATCATGTCTTAACCATTCAATTTTTTGTGGCCATATGTACATAACGCATTTGGAGAAGTTGACTCTAGTTAGAGCTGAACCCTATTAATGGATGCAATCTTTCAAAGACATGCAGTACTGAGAATTATTATCATTTTCTTTGGTATTCTGAATAGTAGTTAATTTTTATATGATATCTATATTATCATTTTCTTGGTGCATTAGATGGTGTATTTGTCTTGTGATGGATGCTATTATGATTGGTGAGGAGTTGATGCCACATAAGAGAGGCATGAGTACAGTAGGCACCTTTGTCCATGATGGTTTTGAGTCCGCTATAGCTGCAACACAGATCAGAAAGTTGGCTCGGAATGTGGCTTGGTCTTGTATGAGGAATCACTCATTGATGACTCACCAGAAAATACTTCTGGTGGAAGTCAAAAGGGTAAGCGCCTGTATCTTGACTGAGATAGATGCTTGATCATGTCTTAACCATTCAATTTTTTCTGGCCATCTGTATATAATACATTTGGAGAAGTTTACTATAGTTAGAGCTGAACCCTTATAACGGATGTAATCTTTCAAAGACATAAAGTATTGAGAATTATTATCATTTTTTTTGGTATTCTGAATAGTGGTTAATTTTTATATCATATTTATATTATCATTTTCTATCTCTATCTAAAATGCAACTATATTTTTTTTTATTTTTCATATTCTTTGCTTTATTTTTTGTATTTCTCTGAATTTTTTAAGCAAATAAACAATTCTCTAAAGTACTAACAGGACCAGAATAGTTTATTACCTATCACAAACACATATATAAATAAAAGTTTAGAATATAGTTTTATAAATACAATACATAAATAAATAAAAAAAAGATCCTAGGTCCCACATGGTTGCTGTCTCTTCCTGCTGCAGGCTATGTACGACGAGGCATTTGCTCAACTTTACTTGGTCCCTGATGCTTGGTCATATGCTCCACGTCATGTGATGCATACTATGCAGATACATGATGTGACGATCCTTCACCATAAAACTATCCTCTATGTCTGGAGTAATCATGCTGCATCATGTAGTCCGATGCAGCAATATAATCAAAATGTGTAGCCACATCCTCAGTAGATGTGAACTCAGGCATCGAATATGGAGAGGTACTATATTGTTAGATACCTTGTCTGTGCTGAGCTGGCGGAGGTGCTCCCGATGAAGATGCATACGGGTAAGTGAATGAGTCTCGTCCTCTCTATCGACCTCCTGATAAAACTCACGTAGTGAGACATGTGCATGCTCGCCGACAACATGAAGGATGGAATGACATACATCCTGTATAGTCTGGGAGGACGTCGCTATGGAACCTAGCTGAGCAAGTTTAAGTATTATCGTGATGCCACTGCTCTGTAAGTTAAAAACAAATAATGAGTTTCAAGAAATTAAAAAATTAATATTATTAAATAGCAAAATTTAAATTTCTTATTATGTAATCATACATCACACCATCATGACTGATGAATCGACGAGTGATGCTGCGGTACCATTGCATATAGGGATCTTGATAATCCATGATACCATCGACTGGAGCACCATGTAACAATATAATCATGTCGACTCATCCATAACTAAATGCAATACTGATGAGTGACGGACCAATCCTGATTGAATCGTCCTCTCAGATTGATATGGTGTAGTGCTGAATCCGTATCAAACTGATCAGGATGATCTGTCGAATCCCAAACTGGTGCATCACTTTATCAGATAAGTGCCACTCTACTATATAAAAACAAATAAGTGGCACTTCAGTATACCAGATGTCATGATCCTGTAGATAGTAATCTGGTAACTATACAAGTATATCGGCAGATATGGCTGCCATATCACATGTTTGTAAATAATTTAAAGCATAATTCGTTAAACAAGAACATATAAGACTAATCAATTATTTAGAAAAAATAAGCAATTATCATCACCTAGTCGACTCTCAGGTGATCTAGCAAATACTGAATGAAGAGATGATATGTGTAGGTACCTGTATCACAAAAAAAAATCTCTCCATCTGTAAAATAAATGAATTAAATTTATTAAATAAATCAGTAAATATTGTACACAAGATAAAATATAATATAAGTACAAAACTTACCGCATTCCTAATGAATCCTATGGTAAACCAGTTCCACCATCATCAAAATCGATCATGGAATTTGGAGCCTGTCGGAGTAATCTGCAAGGTGCAAGGATCGGAAATCTATCTCATGCCCACAACTATAGTAGTACTAGAGGACTATTATTAACATCTCTCCTGCTCGCTCTACATATCTCTCTATACAACCATACGAGCCTTGCACTATCCCAACTATACTGTCCAGCAGTCTCGAAGTCTGTTAGTAGGGGTAGAAACAAGAGATGCATCATGTTTCTAGATTTATCCATAAATGGGCACCCATCCATCAGCTGCAAAATATATGCTCAGCATAGCGCTGTATAACTATCTCGTCGACATCAAAAGCTAACTCCTGAAAATTCTCGGTAAGCTAAACCAGGCTCAATCATGATCCACGGAGTCTACCATATGATGGAATAACCCTTAATAAATCAAGACAAATCTGTCCCCAGTCTACCTATGTAGTACCCATCATCGATAGACCATCAATTGGCAAACTAGCTAAATGGCAATATCCTGAAGGGTGATAGTGACCTCTCCCTGCGAGAAATGAAAAGTATGTGTCTTTGGGTGCCAGCGCTCGACGAGAGCAGTGATCAAATGCCAGTCTAATTTAATAAATTCGATATGAGCAAGACCATAAAATCCAGACTACATCAACAAAGGCAAAATACATCGATAGAGCGGTATCGATGTACACATAACCATCTCTCGATGTCGATAGTGTAAAATAGTAGTATCATGTCCCTCCCATACTAGAGATGATCTATGTGAATCTTGATCATATAGTACACTATGATCTGAAGGATCGGGATCCATAACCGTGATATACAATAACTCAAAGGAAATGAAATAAGCAATCACAAACAACACTTAATATAATTTTTTTCTCAAAAAGTTAATTACAATGCATCATAAGATTAAACATAATACAAAATCATATGTAAACAATAAAGACATCAACCCAGATACAAAGTATTGACATTAGACAATAATACATCGCAAACCATATGAATATATTACAATCAATCAAATAAAATACAAAGCAATGACATGAACCATGAACATGGCCTAGCACTTTCGAAGCAACAAGCAAATCCTATCATGACACATTAATAAAATTTAAACAATGGGAATAATATGTGTATAGTTGTGGCAACAATCAATAAATAAATATCATATCAATAATAGAAATAACTGATATACCTTAAAACATCTATGAAATATGACTCATATAATTTTACTAATCTGCTTGTAAAAGTTTAGGACATGACCGTCTATCATTCCCTTCTTCTTTATAGATTATACACCTATGTCTATTGCTAGCTTCTCTGACATCCATATTATTTCTAATCCTTGTAGAATGTGGCCTACCTTTCTGTCATAACCTATTTCTATCGGGTATAATGATACCACGTCCACTTTGCTGGGACCAATATTCTTCGTGAGGAATTGGTTGAAATTGTGGTGCATAAGTTTGATGATAATTATGTAAGGTATAGTACCGATCAATGTATCTATAAAAATCGATGGCAACATGTGCACAAGCAGTCATGACGTGATAACAAAGTAAATGATAACACTGTCATTTCTGACATGTACATGTCCGTTGTAAAAGATGAACAACCTACAATATCAAAAATCATAATCCGGCATATACACAACATAATATATAATATGTTTCAATAATACATAAAGATAGTAAGTACCCATGTCTTGTTGTCACTGTTCATGTTTGGACCATGTCTAGAAGTTTGGACTTGGAGCAAGCCACTTGCTCTATCGAACCTTGTAATGGTCTGCGATGTTGCTTTGGCTTGCTTGGAGATGACATGTACCATGACAAAAGGAGTAAAACTTTTATTTCTGTCCATTGCCTCAGTTGCTTGGGCACGTCGACCTTTGTAGTATGACACAAGCTGAAAGAAAGTCAACTACACCAATACTGTTATTGGCAGGAATCGAGCATTTTTCAAAACTTCATTGAAACACTCGGATATGTTAGTTGTCATCATCCCATACCGTCGTCTGTCATCATGTGAATGTGTACATTTCATTAAAGGGATTTCATTAAACCACTGAACAGCTTCTGGGTTAAATTTCTCAATGTTCCTCATATATTTCTGAAATTTTCTAGGCTACATTTGTATTCTAACTTTTTTTATGACATCTCTTAGTTTAGGATCACAAAATCTTGAATTGAACTTACTTGCCACATGACGCAGGTAATAAACATGATAAGCATTCGGTGGTTGCCAACCCAGATACTCATTCTGTACTGCAGCAAGTATACCAGCATGTCGATCAGAAATTAGATAAATTTTCTGACGTGATGTAACAAGATTTCTGATGCAAGCTAAGAACCAACCCTAGGTGTCAGCTGACTCTTCATCAATAATACCAAATGCAAGTAGAAATATTTGATTATTTTCATTTACAGCTGTTGCAATCAATAACTTCTCCTTATACTTTTTATACATGAAAGTAGCATCAACATTTATGATCAGTCGACAGTGCTTAAACCCTTCAATCGAGGGTGCAAAGGCCCATAGTATATGATCAAATTGTGCACAAGCAGGAATACTAGTTGGAGTGCTGATAAATTTTACCCAGGAATCGGGATTAAATTCTTGTAACCATTTCGAGAGCAATTGATATGACATATCCCAATCCCCGAACAGCATCGCTATCGCCTTTTGTTTGGCATCCCATAATTTTCTATAACTTGGTATATAGTTGTATTTGTTCTTTATGACTATACCAAGTCCAGTAATAATAGTTGTAGAAATTTTTTTAACCAGGTCTTGAATTTCATTAGCAGTTAATATGGAGTTCAGCCCAGAATGATCCTAAGATTCATTGCAGATAGGCATGTATGAAGACTAGTATATCGTAAGATCTCAAAAAAATTATGATGCTTAATAGCTCCCACCATCCACTGACATCCCAAATCTCTGTTCTTATATTTCACATACCATGGATTTAGATTTGACTCAATAACCTTGAATTCATGATATTTTTTAACAGAATACAGCTTTATTGTAGTCTGTAATTCTGCCTTATCCATAAAGTAAAGTCCTTTACGTAATTCTTCATCCCTTTGCCATATAACATGTTGTTCCTACAATGAAGAATATATTGATACATTCGTAGCATTCCAATCAACTTGAGTGAATATTCTAGATGGAGCTTCAAATGCAGAATAGTTTGGAATAGTGGTGTTCTCTAGACTTTGTACTGGGTGTGAAGTACCGGCTTCATTAGCTTCGTCAGCCAAATCATGTTCACTTTCATCATCATTCTCATTAATCATCTTATTCGCAGATATATTCAGGAGCTTCAATGGTTTGGATATCTATGTACAACTCTGCACCCAATATACATTGACGTGAACTGATAGTTGAAAATATTATCTCCATGTCTTCATCATCTGTTAGTGGAACAGGTTTATACTTTACAAATATCGGCCGGACAACTTATAGATATCTATGGATGATCAATATTTTTTTTCCAGATCTATCAATATGGAGAACTCTACATATTTTGTTCTCCAACCCTTGGAATGTCATATCAAAATTAATTCTAATTACTTTTTCGGGCCCTGGTTGTACTTAATTTTATTTGTTCCATTAATCATAAAAGCATTAATATAACATAATGCTATGATTGTTTCTCCCATTATACCCTACATGTTTAATAAACAAAATATATTTAGAGATAACCTTCTTAAAATCTATATTGACATCATTAAAAAACTAATTAAATTAAATAAATAATATGATAATGAAATTAAAAATATAATTATTTTATTAAGCACATAAATATATATTTTAATATATTTTTAAACTACTATCAACGTACGGAGATTATGATGACTTAAATGATAAATGCATCCTATCACCAATTACTAGATAAAGATAGGTCATATTCCATTTAGGAATTGCATAAATTTTACGTGTCAACTTACAGAAATCAAATGGTGTGCAATGAAGACCAAATAAAATTTTAACAGTATTTTTTTGTAGTTCTCCACATGCAAATATTTATGTATGCAGAGAATAAAAGAAAAATGATACTCAAAATTTTATTTGGTCTTCATTGCACATTGCTTAATTACTATAAGCTAACCTGTAAAATTATTTATAATTTTTAAACTGTCTAAATTGGACAATCAATTGATTAATGTGCATGATTCTCTGATCCATATAATTTTAGAAAAGTGTATAGATACTACAGAATATGCATATTAAGCAATTAACGATCTACGGTTCAATGCAATACAAATTTTATAAAAATATATATAGAAAATTAAATAATTAACCTAAAAAATAATTTTAAAATATAATTATGTCACCGATACCAATATCTATGTATTACATACTATAAAAATTCATGCTGCACATCTATATAATAAAAAAAATAAAACTACAAGTATACTGACTATATATTTCTAATATTTTTATTTAAATAAATTTTTTCTATACTATGATTACATTTTTAATGAATAAATTGATAATATGAATAATATAGCACATAAGTTAGCAACTTCATTCATAACTTAATAATTTATTTATATACCATAACTCTCTAATTTTTATTATTAAATTATTTTCATGTTCTAAATATTTACAAATCATAGATAATCATTAACTTCATTTTTAATTTAATATATTAACTTTAAACCACCATGTATTTATATTTTATTAAATAATTATTTACAAGCTATAAATATTCATACATTTTAAACATTTAGTAAACATACAATAATTAGTTATATTAAATAAATCATATCATATTTATAATGTATTCTATTTTTACAATAAATTTTATTACACTTTTATTAATTTTAAATTAATTTCCTTATTCTTCATTTTATATGATGTTTGTATTGTTAACCATACCGATGATGTGGGACTAAGATATGCATGCAAGTGATTCTTTATTTTTGTATTTTACATTTTAATGAATTGGCAAATTCCCGAAATCAAGCTAAGAATAGATCTAGAGATTCGTATAATGACAAGAAACTTTTAGCATGTAGACATAGACCTTAAACAATGATAAAGGACCCCGGGATTGAGAAACCTCGGTAGGACTTAGCTCTAACTCAATATCCTACTCAGGAGATTTGGGAGTGCAAACCTTTTGAAATTCTGAAGTGCCCAATGCCGAGTTCGCTCACACTCATGGATGCAGTCAGGAAGATCAAGCCCTTAACCCTGCGAATCCGTCGACTTTCTATCAGATGGTCCTGAAGGCAAGGTAGGCCTACTCCTTTGTCCATGGTACCGAAAGAACCTACAAACAACCTAGAAACAAGTTGGAAAAACAAGAAGGAATGGGAAGGCAAAGAAACAAGAGAGGGGGTGAAGTGAAGGTGGCGGTCAAGAAGGGCTCTTCTTGTTGGGCGTCTAGGAGGAGCTTCCAGTGGGGCGTCTAAGCTTGGGAGATGGATTATCGGCTTGCATGGGAAGAAGATAACTAGGGCCTCACATCCCTCAATGCTAAGTAGTAAAGGCTCAAGAAGATAACTAGGGCCTCACACCCCTCAATGCTAAGTAGCAAATGCTCACTCTCTCATAGAGTTCCAAGTCATAAGATAAGGGCTAGAAGAAAAATTTCAGAACTTCATTCATTGATTCATTATCCCTTTACAAGAGGGTTAGAGCTATATTTATAGTCTCCCAAGTCCTGATTTGAATTCAAATTGAAATAGGTACAAGCTTGATTTGTGGAGTGAAATGAGGGTGGTGGCTTGCATGAATCAAGGGAGGTTTGAATTTGAATTTTTTTTATGGAGCTTGGCCACCAAATTTGACTTGGCCTTGGTGATGTGACACCTTGGAATGAGGGTGGTAGCTTTCATGAATCAAGAGAGGAGTTTAAATTTTCATGGAGCTTGGCTACCAAATTTGACTTAGCCTTGGTGATGTGGCATCTTGGAATGAGGGTGGTAGCTTTCATGAATCAAGGAAGGAGTTTGAATTTTCATGGAGCTTGGCCACCAAATTTGACTTAACCTTGGTGATGTGGCACCTCTCATAACATGTGGCATTGATGATGTGGCATTCCCATGACTTGGAAGATGATTTGGCAATCCAACTTGGCATGGAAGAGAAGTGGCTTGATCATTCTTCAATTAGGCTTGACTTGTTTGCTCATTTATGGATCCATCTTCAGATTAGCTTGAATGTGTAAACCCATCTTCAAATTGACTTGAATCTATGAACCTACTTGGCTAATTGCAGGACCACTTGATCCTATCTTACTCAATTTGGCCAAATTACAAGATTAAATAAAAATTGAAACTAATTAGATACTAATTACATGACTCGAATGTAAACTACTTAGGCTTAAATGTCTTAAGCCTTATTACAAGACTCAGTAAAGATTAAAATCCTAATCAGAGATCCATAGAGGGTTGAGGAGCCTCTGTCTAATCTTGGTGCCTGCACCAACCGATAAACTAATAAAATACTTATATAGCATGATAAATTTATTTTTAATTAAATAATTATTTACATGCTCTAAATATTTATATAGTTTATTCATTTAGTATTAATATCATAATTTATTTATATTAAATAGATCAATTATTTTTATAACTATATTAATTATGCCTATTCATATTAATATATAATTCTTATATATTTATATATTCATAATTAATTATTACTTCAATTTCTTACTGATGAAATAATTTTAATGATTAATGCATAATAAATTATTTTCAATAATTCAATACATATTCAATTTTACTAACTTAAATTATCTACCATTATAATTTCATATTTCTAACATTTTTTATAAAATATATTTTAGCTTATCATTATTCTTTTTATATTAATTAATACATTAATTAATTATTGAAATATATTACTAAATTTTTTATCTTTATAATTTGATCTACATATTATACATTTAATTATTATTTAATTTAACATTAACAATATATACTATTTTTTAATTTCTGATATAACAAATATTATACCAAAAATAACCAGATAATTAATCGAAACTTGTTAATATTTTCTAATTTTTTCAATAACACAATTAAAAAATAAACCAAAACAAATTACTACATATCCATGTAATCTAATATAATTTATAATTACATCAATTGCATCCAAAATATATTATACAAATATAAATAAAATAATTACAATTACAATTACATCATAAAAAAAAGCATAACATTACATTATAAATTTCTAAAATTAAATTACTGAATATTAAAAAATTCATACAAAAAAAAATTGTAATAATAATATTCAAATAATTAGATTAACAAAATAAATAACATAATTACCTGACAGAAGAAAATAAATTTATGAATATTCTTGGATCGAAAGAACTTCCCTTTCCCTACACTTGGACCGGACGGATCTACTTGGACCGGATCTAGAAAGGAGAACAAGCAAACAAAAAAATTTAAACAATACCAACTATGGAGTAGGGGAAAAAAATCTTACCTTCAATAGGGTCAGAACAAAGCCGTTGATGAAGAAATGGGGCCGAAGACAAAAATGGAGTCGAAGATAGGATGGGGCCGGAGATAGAATGGGGAGAACGAAATAGGAAGACAAAGAACAGAAAGAAAGACCAGATCGGAGACAAAAATGAGGCCAAAGATAGGATGGGGCCAGAGACAGAACGGGGAGAACAAAATAGGAAGATGAAGAACAAGAAATACCAGAATAGAGGAGGGGTTATTGACCGAGAATCGTCTTTCAGAAAGCCTAGCTGACTTCAACCCAATTACAGAAAGAAAAGAATGAGGGGAGGAGGCAAAAATAGGGAAGGCTGGTTCTCCCTTATCCGGTCGGGGGTTTCACCAGAGGAGTCGGGGGGAAGAGCTATGGAGGGGAGGGGGTGGTCGGTGATGTATTTGGGATGGGTTGGAAATCCGATCGGCGAGGTGTTTATTTTCTAAATGGCGAGGAAATCTATCAGTGTTTTTCTTTAAATCTCCTCACCACCGATGAATCGAGCCCCATAGAGCCTTCCACGCATCGTCGTCCTCTCCGACGAGCATCCGAAAGCCTTTTAAGACCACTGAGTTTTGTTAATCCAAATTTTTTTTGCTTTATTTGCGGTTCGATTTGCTTGGACCATTCATCGTCGGTGGCCGTGCCACCATTTTTCTTTGGCCGTCGATCCCCTTCCCGGTAACACCTCCCATGGCCATCGCCGGCAACCATGGGAGGCCAATTCAATCGAGATAAGGAAGGAGCAGCAAGGGGGGTTTCGAGAGAAAAGAAAGAGAAGTGAAAAGAAAAGAAAAAAAAAAGAAAGAAAGAAAGAAAAAAGAAGGAAAAAAAGGGGGAGAGCTTTTGTTCGATGGAAAGAAAAAAATTTTTAGGGGCCTCTATTCAGTGTTGGAAAAAAAGAGGAGAAAGAAAGAGGAGAGAGAAAGAAGAGAGAAAGAGAAAAGAGAAAGAAGAGAAAAAGAGGAGAGAGAAAGAGAAGAGAAAAAGAGGAGAGAAAAATAGGAGAGAGAAAGAAGAGAGCGAAAGAGGAGAGAGAAAGAGGAGAGAGAAAAAAAATATATAAGTATTGAAGGGGGGGATCGAAAAGCTCTTTTTCTCGAAATTCATGAAAATAGGATTTTGGATTTGAATAAAATTATTTATTATTGTAGGGAAACAGTTTTTTAGTAGGAAGGTGTTGGTCGAGTTCCGGGTACAGTTTAATACCGGATATTTTTGGATTAGCTCTTGAAGGTAAGGATTTCTGGACTTGACCACTAGTTGTATATATGTATTTTATATGATATGTTTTGATCTTTTACTTGAACATTGGTATGCTTGACTATTTTTGCATGGTTTATCTTAACTTCTTGTGATAGATAGTATGATAGATGTTATTATTATCCTGTATACCACATTTTATCAAGTAAAGTTATCTTGGATGGGTTGGACCATAATGGCGATTGTTGAAAAACTATAAATGACATGATTTAACTACATGAAATGAGTTGATGAAGTATTAATCAAGTGAATACGGTATTTGGATTAGCCATGCCACTGGATCGTGGTTACGGATATTGCCGGTCACCGGCATGGACAATGATATAGCTAGTCACATGGCATGGACAATGATATTGCCAGTCACATGACATGGATAATGATATTACCAGTCATATGGCATGGATAATAATATTTCCAGTCACATAGCATGGACAATGATATTACCGGTCACAGGCATGGACAATGATATTACCAGTCACAGGCATGGACAATGATATTACCATGCCACAAGCTAAAGTGTGATACCGAGGTTGCCAGTCATGGACTGGAACATGACCATGGTTAGTCCAGAATCCTAAAAAAGAATGATGATTAAATTGAAACATAAAAAGAAAACATGATTTTGATAAAAGGTTTTGTCATATATGACATTTGAGTTGCTTGGTTGCATTACATGATATACTCTTATCTCCTTGCTATTTTCAAATTATTACTATTATTGGTGTGATTGTTTGGAGACTTTACTGGGATGTAAAGCTCACAACCCCCTATTTATTTTTCTTTTTCAGAGTTGTGCAGGATATCTGAGCTTGGTGGTGGATTGGATTCGTGAAGAAATGAGGAATAGCTAGAGTCATTAATACAATCGAATGACTAAAGGATGACTGAAATTGTAATCATATGAGTTGTATTATGTCCTTTGTGTTAGGTATTTTTTTATGAATTGCGATCAATAGTATTATAGAGGATTGAAGTTGAAATGAGTTTTTTTTTAGGCCATGCATGATCTCTAGGATAAAATCTAGGATTGTGTGGCCGGTCACGTAGCCGATTCCGGTGTTGGATTCAGGACATGATAGAATGGTATCAGAGCTTAGGTTATGATGACTTTGGACTGTGATATAAGTGATTAGGATAGATTGGAGTGATATTGAAATTTAGGTCATGATTGTTCGAGATTGGACAGTTAATTTGAAAATCATATGATGGTTATTAAGACATGACATGGGTGATATTGAAGCTTAGCTTATGATTATTTAGGACTATGATATAAGTGTTGGGATATGATATGAATAGTATCAAAGTTAAGAGTATAATCACTTGGGACTGATATAAATGATTAGGATATGATTTGAATATCAAATTTAGATAATGATCATTATAGACTGTGGCTTAAGAGGTAATTGAACATAGTATTATAATCAATTCTGAATGATAAAAATTACATGAATGGACTTAAAGCTTGAATTCTAATCTTTAGGTTACACATAGGATCTGACATATGATTAGTTGTTGATCCTAGGATTGATTTTGATGATTACAAAATATTGATGCATGATTATGTTACAACTATCCTTGTAAAGATTATTTTTATAGAGTATCATAGGTTTAGAAGATGTTTGAAATGGTTTGGAAGAAGTTTGGAGTGGTTTGGAAGCATTTGAAGAAGTTCAGCTCGAGCTGACTCATGGATCAAAAGCAAGCCCTTTCAAAATGGTAGAACTGTAATTATTCAATCAAAATGACTTCAAAATGGCAAAAGTGTAATTATTCGAGTCGACTCAAGCTTGAAGAGTCGACTCGTCCAAAACTTTTATTTGGGTTGTCTGAGACTTCGAGCCGACTCATCCAAAACTTTTATTTGGGTTGTCTGAGACTTCGAGTCGACTCTTGGACCTCGAGTCGACTCGAGTGACGGGTTCTGGCACTCCAACGGCTAGTTGCAGAAATTGGTTTTCTTCATTCCAATAGTTTCAAACGATCATATTTCGATTTCCAAGACATTCCAACGGTCAAAACAATATGGGAACACTTCCAAAACTTATATATAATGGATCAAAGTGAAGAGAAATAAGAGAGATTGAAGAGGGGAAGAGAATTTGAAGAAAATGATTTTTCAAGTTTATATTTCAGATTTTGGAGGGAGCTTCAATGTTCAAATTCAAGAGAGGGTTCTTCACTTCCTATCACAACTCTTGAAGCTTTATTTGAAGAATGAGGAGAGCTTAGAAGAGCTACATTCAATGAGCTAAAGCGGCAACCATCTACTCTTTGGGAGTTTGTATTTTATGTTGCATTGTTTACTTGTTTTACTTTAGTTTGGGTTTTTGGTTAGCCGTTGTAAAACCGAGTTTGGGTTTCTTGGTGATCCCGGTATAAAACCAAGAGTGGACTTTTTGGTGAGCCCGGTGTAAAAATCAAAGGGAGTTGGGTTTGGATTATGATCCTGGTAAAACAATCTGACTGTATTCTAGGAAGAATATAGTAAAAATCCCAAGTGGTGCTTGGGTAGTGGATGTAGGAGCTGGGTTGCTCCGAACCACTATAAATTATGGTATTTGTGATTGTTTTGTTTGAGCTCATTTATTTGCTTCCGTATTTAATTCTTTAAATACTTCACTCACCATACTAAGATTTCAAAAGGGTACATACTTGTTAAAGTTTTTATAATCCCAATTCACCCCCCTCTTGGGAAGCCACCTGAGCAACAATTGGTATCAAAGCAGTGTCTCTGAATTATACTTAGAGTTAAGATTAATGGCTACCCAAATGAGCACACATCTTGCTGAAGGGCAATGTTCTACACGACCACAACTTTTTATCGGCACAAATTATAGCTATTGGAAAGCACACATGAAAATTTATATTCAAGCTATATATTTTAAATTGTGGAAAATTATCTTAAGAAAACCTCCCACTCCCATGATAAATGTTGATGGCATAAATATTCCAAAACTGGAGTTGGATTGGAATGTTTATGAAATGCAAATGGGAGAGTTGAATGCAAGAGCAATGAAGCTCTTGTATTGTGTTTTAGATGCAAATGAGTTTAACTGGATTTGTACTTGCACCTCCACAAAAGAAATTTGGGATAAACTTGAAATCACTCATGAAGGCATAACACAATTTAGAAACTCTAAGATCAATATGCTCATGCATGATTATGAAATGTTTAAAATGGAACCTTATGAATCTATTTCTGAAATGTTTTCGAGGTTTACTAACATTACTAATAGTTTGAAAAGTTTTGGTAGAATGTGTTATGATGCTGATATGGTTCAAAAGATTCTTCGATCTTTGCCAAGAATTTGGGATCCTAAAGTAACTGAAATTCAAGAGGCAAAGAATCTAAACAATCTACCATTAGAAGAGCTTCTCGGATCACTCATCACTCATGAACTCATAATGAAGCGCCGGAGTAAAGAAGAGGAAAAGAAAAAGAAAACAATTGCACTCAAGGTGGCTCCTGAAAAAAATAAAAACGAGTTCACAAGTTCATCATTCGAAGAGGTGCAAGATGAAGGTGAATTAGCCCTGGTTATGAAAAGTTTAGAAAATTTATGGGTAAGGGCATATTCAGAAAAAAGAAGAAGTATATGGCTAAAGGGGAGCCGTATAAAGAGAAAGAAAAGAAAAAGAAAGCATTGGCAGCCACTTGGAGCGACAGCGAAGATTCAAGCTCAAGTGATAATGTAAAGCAATCAAAAACTGCCAACACATACTTTACGGTTCTACAAAATGAGGTAAATTCTATACCTAACTTAAAATTTACATTTGATGAACTTATTGATGCCTTTTATGATTTATTTTCTGAATATAAAAAGTTAGGAACTAAGCATCAAATCTTAAACCAATCATATGATATGCTTCAAAATGAAAGAAATGATGCTTTAGAAAAATATCATGTTTTGCAAATTGAATTAAATTCTATTTCTGAAAATTGTAAAACTCTTCAAAAAGAAAAGATTGAATATCTTGAAAAGAATGAAGTATTTCATAAAGAAAATCAAAGGTTGTAAAAAGAAAATGAGAAACTCAAGCCTTTAGTTGATAAATTACTTTAAGTTCAGATAAGCTTGAGTTATTATTAAGCAATCAAAGATTTTCAAGTAGTAGAGCTGAAAGTGATTGTAATTCAAATTCTAATTTTGTTGAAAATAAGATTTTAGCTTAAAATGACTTTCAAAAATCTAATGTTATTTATTTTTGCTGTAAAAGAGTTGGGCATAAAGCTTATCTTTTTAATTTCAGAAAGAAAAAGAAAAATGATGTAAAGAAAGTTTGGATTCCAAAGGAACCACATGTACTAACTCCAATGGACCCAAAAGATTTGGGTAACAAAAATATCCACTTAGCTATTTTACAGGTTTGTATTGTAGCCCATCATAAGAAAAAGAAGATTGCAATGATAAAGTGGCTGTGCAAGGCATGAAGTAGGGTGGAAGAGCAAGTCTTCATCCTAAAGTTAGGGCAAGTGGACTAATGGTTTGTAGAAATAATGGCAAATGGAAGATTATTCATATTGGTATAATTTACTCAAACCCTTCCTTACTTTTTGATATATGTAATGCTAGTCATTTACTTGAAGCAATTTGCTATGTTTATTATATTTGATGCTTCAAGATGAGTTAAATGTCAACTATGCAATAGTTACTAGTATTCTTGATTATTTGAAATTCATTGAACTTTGACTTGAAACATTTTGAATATTTGAGGTATGATTGATATTCAAGTATTGTGGCAATGAACCATGAAATCAAGAGTTCTAGATTACTCTAGCATAGATAATTTGAGATGTGCTAGCATACTTAATATTCTAAATTGATCATGAGTATAGATTGATTTTGATGATTTTTATAAACTCATGACTTTAGTTTTTCTATTGATATTTATTTATTTTTATTGATACCATATTTTACGTTGCTCTCTTGCATGAATGCTTAGAATGAATGTGAAAGAGAGAGGAGTGTATATGTTAGATAAAAAAAAAAAGAATTATTAAGAATCATGATACCCCCAATAATTAGTATTTGTAACAATTGATATCATAAAGAAAGGGGGAGAAAAAGAGAAATTATTGACAAGAATATGAAGGAAATAAAAAGAAGGTGAAATTATCTCAAAACATCCTAATATTCTTGTGGTATTATAAAATCATTGATTAGTATTCCCTTAAAGAATAGTTAAGAATACTTTTTGTTGATGTCAAAAAGGGGGAGAGATGTAAGGTGTCATGAAAAAGAACATTTGAAAAGAGAGAAGTTTTATTTTTGAAATATACTGATAAATTAAGGGGGAGCTTATTGCTTATATGATACTTGTTAATTTACTTGAAATATAATCTTTTATAGAGTTAATTTTGTACTAAAATTCTTTTTCATACCCAATGTTTTGTCATCATCAAAAAGGGGGAGATAGTTGACCCTAGGATTGATTTTGATGATTACAAAACATTGATGCATGATTATGTTACTAACTATCCTTGTAAATATTATTTTTATAGAGTATCATAGGTTTAGAAGATGTTTGAAATAGTTTGGAAGAAGTTTGGAGTGGTTTGGAAGCATTTGAAGAAGTTCAGCTCGAGCCGACTCATGGATCAAGAGTCGACTCTTTCAGAATGGCAGAACTTTAATTATTCAATTAAAATGACTCCAGAATGGCAAAACTGTAATTATTCGAGTCAACTCAAGCTTGAAGAGCCAACTCATCCAGGACTTTTATTGGGGTTGTCTGAGACTTCGAGCCGACTCTTGGACCTTAAGTCGACTCGAGTGACAGGATTTAGCACTCCAACGACTAGTTGCAGAAATTATTTTTCTTCATTCCAACGGTTTCAAACGGTCATATTTCAATTCCTAAGACATTCCAATGGTCAAAACAACATGGGAACACTTCCAAAACTTATATATAATGGATCAAAGTGAAGAGAAATAAGAGAGATTGAAGAGGGGAAGAGAAATTGAAGAAAAAGGATTTCTCAAGTTTATATTTCAGATTTTGGAGAGAGCTTCAATGTTCAAATTCAAGAGAGGGTTCTTCACTTCCTATCACAACTCTTGAAACTTTATCTGAAAAATGAGGAGAACTTAGAAGAACTACATTCAACGAGCTAAAGCGGCAACCATCTACTCTTTGGGAGTTTGTATTTTATGTTGCATTGTTTAATTATTTTACTTTAGTTTGGGTTTTTGGTTAGCCTATTATAAAACCAAGTTTGGGTTTCTTGATGATCCCTGTATAAAATCAAGAGTGGGTTTCTTTGGTGAGCCCGGTGTAAAAATCAAAGGGAGTTGGGTTTGGAATGTGATCCCGGTAAAACAATCCAACTGTATTCTAGGAATTATATAGTGGAAATTCCAAGTGGTGCTTGGATAATGGACGTAGGAGTTGGGTTGCTCCGAACTACTATAAATTATGGTGTTTATGATTGTTTTGTTTGAGCTCATTTATTTGCTTCCGCATTTAATTCTTTAAATCTTCACTCACCCCACTAAGATTTCAAAAGGGTATATACTTGTTAAAGTTTTTATAATCCCAATTCACCCCCCTCTTGGGAAGCCACCTGGGCAACATTAGTACAAAAGTGGAATATGATTTTTGTATGTAATATAAGTAGTGAGATTGATTTAGGATGAATGTAAAGGGCTAGATGATTTGTATTATTTGGTCATGATAAGTAAGCATATGATAGATATTGAAGAGTTATATAAGATGTATATTTGCCTTTGATAAGTGGGTTGACCCAAGCATCAAGAGTACTGGCCTGGAATTATAGCATGTTCATTAATAGGTTATGCTGAATAAGTAGGTTTAATTATCAATTGAATGATTTTAGAAACATGAACTTGATAAGGATGCATATTATGATAACATGCTAGTTCTGTTGTTAATTATTGGATTATAAATTTTGAAAATATTTAGGATATAAGTTGTGAAAGAGTTTAATGATACGATAAATGATATATTTTTGTTAAATCTGTATATGGATTATCATTGAAAATATATAAGAAAAAATATGTTTGGAATGATGTATAGCTTTGTAGCTCTCTATTGGAGGATTAGATTATATTATGTTGACATAGCATACATATTTTGATAGAATCTTGATAGCTTATGTAGTAGTTTTGGAATGGATTATTGGATCTATCCTATAATTATTGGGGATTATTGGGTATGTTAAACTCCAAGCCAAATTAAGATCTATAAGAAGATCTAGGTTATCATGCTACTGATGTTGTATTGAGTGAAGAATTGGTATTGGAAGATTTATAGGGATTCAGTCTATGAAGGATAATATTTTAGATAGTTTGTTATTTGATACTAAGAATTATGGTAGGATAGTTTTATGAGCGATAATATAATTGATTTTATTCATAAGAATATTGATTGAAAGTCATTTATCTTATTAGAGTTAATGATAACTTTTAAGAGAAAAGCTGATCTAGATTATTTAATAAATTTTCAGGAAAAGTATGATTAATTCGGACTTGCACTAGAGTTATGGGTGTCTTAAAAGGATGGTGAAATTTTGCGAGAACTTTCAATATGGAAACTGGGTCAAGATAAATCTTATTATGATATGCCTAAGATATGGACAAGATAAAAAGACTCAACAGCTTTACTTTAATAACTTGAGATTTTTCTGATACCAAAACAAGATAAATCTTTGAAGGAATTTTTTTAGTGAACTAAGATAGTTTGGTAATATGATATCAGAGTGCATAGTGGAAGCGTAGTGGTCTGAGTTATCCTGAAATTAATTAAGAATGTTAACTCTAACTTTAGAAGTATTATGATGGGTGCACTGATTTGAATTTTAGTAATAAGATTTTAGTAATAAATGAAAAAAAAGATGATGTTATTGATCTTTGGGCTAGTCTATAGGGACCGCCAGGCAATTTTCATCAATAAGTTTCTGAGTATAGAGAACTCTAGTAAAAAAAATTTGGACATCTCAAAATCTAGATATAGGAATGACGATTTTTGTACCTGGCTAGGATCAGGAATATTTGTGACACCAAGCTCCTTTCGTTATGACATTATGATTTCTCTATTTAAGGAATGCTCGAGATTTTCATAAGATAAAAGATTAATTGTAAAAATCATGGAGAAGGCCAAGAGAAGAGATAATACTAAAGACCATGACAAGTGTCTAATGCTCAAACCTCCTTCAAATTTTTGGTTAAGAATAGATTGGATCGATTATGATTTCTATGTGGGAGTAAATTAAGAGAAATAAATCTCGGGGGCAAAGAAATTGTATATTTAATTCGAGGTTGAGATGTTAATGTTCATTTGAAAGAGACTAAGAAAATTCAATATGTACCGTAAATCATAAGGAGCAAGAATTAAGATGTGATATAATTTTGTTATGGACTTATGAAGAAAAGATCATGTAGAAGTTTGTGGATGATGTTAAAGGTTAGGCCATCATAAATTATCCGTGGAATTAATCAAGCATAATTAATTGTATTGACATCAAAGGATTAGTATTCATTTGGAAGAGCTCAAGAAAATTCAATATGTATTGTAATTGGAAAAGATCAAGTTTTGAATAGTATATAATTTTGTTACGTTAAGACTTGAAAAGCAAGTACCTTAAGGGTCAGACTAATTGGGGGTTTGAGAATGGCATGAAAGTTGGTTATTTTTAATGTTTAAAATCTTAGTCAAGCTAATTTAATAGGGGGAGAATGTGAAATATGGGCTTTGAACCGAAGTCGGCAGGCCCAGCTGACTTCAACTTAATTGCAAAAAAAAAGAATGAGAGGCGGAGGCAGAAATAGATGAGGCCAGTTCTCTCTTATCCGACTGGGAATTTCGTCGAGGGGAAGAGCCATGGAGGGGAAGGGGTGGTCGGCGACGTGTTTGGGGTGGGTTGGAACTTCGATCGGCGAGGTATTTATTTCCCAAACAGCGAGGAAACCTGTTGGTGTTTTTCTTTAAATCCCCTCACTGCCACCGAATCGAGCCCCTTCGAGCCTTCCATGCCATCGTCCTCCTTTCCGGCAAGCATCCGAAAGCCCTTTAAGATAGATGAGTTTCGTTAATCCAGAGTTTTTTTGGTTTATTTGTGGTTCGGTTTGCTTTGACCGTTCACCGCCGGTGGCTGCACCACCATTTTTCTTTGGCCACCGATCCCCTTCCCGATAACACCTCCCATGGCCACCGCCATGACCATGGGAGGCCGGTTCGATCGAGCCAAGGAAGGAGTAGTAAGGGAGGGTTCGAGAGAAAAGAAAGAGAACAGAAAAGAAAAGAAAGAAGAAAGAAAGAAAGAAGGAAAAAAAAAGGGAAGAACTTCTGTTCATTGGAGGGAAAAAAAATTTTTAGGGCCTCTGTTCAGTGCAGGAAAAAAAAGAAAAGTGAGAAAGAGGAGAGAGAAAGAAGAGAGAGAGAAAGAGGAGAGAGAAGGAAAAGAGAAAGAAGAGAGAAAAAGAAGAGAGAGAAAGAGGAGAGAGAAAGGAAAAAGAAAAGAATAATAAATATAAGTATTGAAGGGGGAAATCGAAAAGTTCTTTCTCTCAAATTCATGAAATTAAGATTTTGGATTTGAATAAAATTATTTATTATTATAGGAAAACAGCCTTCTAAGCAGGAAGGTGTTGGTCGAGCTCCGGGTATAGTTTGATACCGGATATTTTTGGATTAGCTCTTGAAGGTAAGGATTTCTGGACTTGACTACCAGTTGTATATATATATTTTATATGACATGTTTTGATCCGAGTAGATGAGCATTGGCATGCATGATTATTTTTATATGGTTTATCTTGATTTGTTGTGATAGATAGTATGATAGATATTATTATCCTGTATACCACGTTTTCTCAAGTAAAGTTATCTTGAATGGGTTGGACCATGAATCCGATTGTTGAAAAACTGTAAGTGACATGATTTGACTACATGAAGTGAGTTGATAAAGTGTTAATCAAGTGAATACGGTATTTGAACTAGCCATGCTATGGGATTGTAGTTATTGATATTGCCGGTCACCGGCATGGATAATGATATTGCCAGTCACATGGCATGGACAATAATATTGCTAATCACATGGCATCGACAATGATATTGCCAGTCACAAGCATGAATAATGTATTACCAGTCACATGCATGAACAATGATATTGCCATGTCACAGGCTAAAGTGTGACATCGAGGTTGCCAGTCATGGACTGGAGCATGACCGTGGTTAGTCCAGAATCCTAAAGAAGAAGGATGATTAAATTGAAACATAAAAAAGGAAATATGATTTTGATAAAAGATTTTGTCATATATGGCATTTGAGTTGCTTGGTTGCATGACATGATATACTTTTATCTCCTTGCTATTTCTGAATTATTACTATTATTGGTGCGATTGTTTAGAGACCTTACTGGGCTGTAAAGCTTACAATCCCCTATTTGTTTTCCGTTCTCAGAGTTGTGCAGGATATCTGAGCTTGGTAGTGGATTGGATTCGTGGAGAAATGATGAATAGCTAGAGTTATTGATACTAATTGGATGACTAAAGGATAACTGAAATTATAATCATATGAGTTGTATTATATCATTTGTGTTAGGTATTTTCTTATGAATCGTGATCTATAGTATTATGAAGAATTAAAGTTGAAATGAATTTTTTTTTTAGGCCTTGTATGATCTCTAGGATAAATTCTAGGGTTGCGCGGTTAGCCACGTAACTAATTCCGGTGCTCGATTCGGGACGTGATACTATGATTTATTCTCATTAAAATGAAGCTTCGGATAAGATTTTTCCCATCCTTTATCTAAAAAAACAGAGATAAGTACGTGTAAGTCGTATGCCTGGGACCTTTTAGGTTACGAGTAGTGCCAGATTATATACTCTTGTTCATGAGTTATCAACATGGATGTAGCAATGTCCAAAAGTAGATCCCAATCCTTCCTTTCAACAGGGAAAGAGATGAAAGGATGGTGGTGCTCCATCCAGGAAAGGTGAAAAAATTATGCACTCCGTTGCTCCGCTTCGCTTTTGGAAGATTCAAGAGAGAACAAATCCTTGACGCGAGAAGCAGGAATAGCGAATACTTCCAACGTTTAGAATGTAGGGAGACGACTGTAGCATCCAATGGCCATTGAAAACCAGTTTCTTTGGATAAAGATGTGGCCCGTGGTCCATTCTTTTGTGGTTTCAAACGGGCACCGACTAGGTTGGAACCTTGCGTTGGAACACGTCTTGTACACGAAAAAGATCAACGTAGTTTTTGCAGTGGTTTCTAACCGGCACAGTCGCACGGAATACTGAATATAGCATTAAGAAACTTCAAACTTTGCATGGTAATTTATTTATTTATTTTTTTTCTGTCTAAACAGTACATTTCATTAAGTTAATAAAATGGGCTAAAAATATGTTGAACTAGAGTATAAAAATATGTTGAACTAGAGTAATCAAATCTGAGAAAGGACATCCCAATGCACAAATTAAATTTTCATCATCGAGGGATCTAATGACCAAGAATCATACATATGTATGTATATAGCCTTATTTTCTTCATGTGGATAAACTGTTTCTATATTTCAAACTTGTGATATCACAACGAAACAACCTTACTATAAAGCCAAGACCTGTCTTCTAACTTAATCGCAGAAAAAATAAAATAATTGGCTTCAAAAACAACCAATGAATTAACAAACTAGAAATAGAAAACTTTGCATGCTAACCTTAATTGGCCAAATTATTCTGTACATTATTAATTTATGCATCAACCAATCATCCATACATCCAACCAATCATCGTCACTCGTTTCTATAGATCTCACTCATCAAGCGCTCATCTCAGCACTTGTTATAAAAATGAGAGACCATGATATATATGACATGCATGACAGTGTAGGAAATTATCTCTCCCTCAGTTGACCAAGCCTGGTGCATAGATTGAACCAACGACTGGCTAAACCAAAGCAAAGCAGACCCGTTTACATCACCGATTGTTGACTAGACTTAATTCTTTCCCTTGAAGACATGCTATCATAACCTCTGGCACATGGCAATGTTTGACGTTTGTTAATTGACCGAGCCTGGTGCTTAAATTGCACCGACCACTGCCTAAACCAAGGCAAAGCAGACCCGTTTATATCACCGATTAATTCTTTCCCTTGAAGACACGCTATCATAACCTCTGGCACATGGCAATGTTGACTTCTCTTGGGCTTGATATTAATAGTCCGATGACTTCTCTTGGGCTTAATATCATGCGTCAAATCTGAAGGCCTCCCACCACTCGTTTCATCCTTCTGGAAATATTGGAAATAATAGCTCATTCTATGCATCTTTCTGTATACTTTTAGGAACCATTTTTTGAAGGATAAAAAACTTAGCTTATCAAAAAAAGGATAAAAAACTTAGCCACAAATTAATGTTTTTTAAAATAAATATTTTTTTCAAGAAATATTTACATATAACATAATTTATCCGTATCTTTTCATGTATTAAAAAGTATTTTTGAAATCTATCATCCATATTTTGTGTTACTATTTTTTCCAGATAAGTTGCTATGATTTATCCATATTTTCTTTAATACCTTTTATTATATAAATATTATTATATATAAATATAATAATTATATTATATTATATTATTACATATTATATTACCATAATAATATAATAGAATATTATAATAATATATTTTATTATAATAATAATACCATATTATATGGTAATTATATTATATTATACTATATATTATTATCTAATATAATATATATTATATTGTTGTTATTATTTTATGTATAGGGTTAGGGTATTTTAGAAATAAAATTAAAAAATTATTCTTTTATTGATGGAAAATAACCTACTTGCTGCTATCAAATCACTCTTCACTGGACTCCAGCAGTGATCGAGGGTACTTCGGTCTTCTCTAATGAGGATGGAAGGCTGCTCTTGGGTGCTCCACTATGAGGACCTACAAGAACAGTCGAGATTTCTAGCGAAGGATCCTTCGATGCTCAAGTTAGTAGATGAGAGATAAGGGACTACAGCAGTCGGAGCTGAGAGTGATGATGGTCCAATGAATGTGAATGGTAGTGAGGGTAATGTAGAACGTATCTCGCCAAGGTCCCTTCTTAATTATTTACAAGGTTATGTGGAATAACGAAATATTATTATGGAGGTGGCTTCTTCTGACATGCGTAACAAACTCCACCGAGATGGCAGGATCTTGTTTCCTGGAATATCTTTCATTGGCATCTTTCTGTTAACATGGCAAGATCTATTAGGATCTTGTCCATCATGATTTATGTTGAAATAGTTGTGATCGAGTGGGTCATTGGCTACTCGAGCATGGTAGACCCTGAATAGATGGTCAGCTTGATCATTGCTAAGAAGAGGGGCTTGGTCATGTACTGAAGTGCATTGACTTGGTCCACTCGGCTAGCTAGTCAGTCCTGAGTAGGAAGTTGGCAGGTGCACATAGGGAATGCCATGCTAGTCGGACTTATGGATCACTAATACTCTACTTGGGAAGCGGCTACTCAATCTAGAAAGAATCAACTACTCGTTGACTCTATCGCTAGTCCTTCCCTAATAGTGAAGTAGTCAGTCTCAACATCCTTTTCCTAGCTGGTAGCTTGGTCACTCCTAGTTAGGTATTTAGGTCTGCTATAGTTGGTGTCACAGTCGGTGGTTCAGCAAGTCCTCGAAGTTGAGTCAGCGATTGCCACATCAAATGCCCCCCCACTCCTAAGTCTAGAAAGTTCCATGCCTTTGTTGTTTCTGAATAAAGAGAGTAATTGGCTTTTTGACCTCCGAGGCTGGATGAATCCATCCATGATTTGGACATTTATTGGCTCCTTTGAGGAACCATTGCTAGCTATCTTGTTGCTTTGGTCATGGGAGAGAGAAGGTTGCTAGTGCGGTGCTCTAGAAGACTGCATGATTACTCTCCAGAGTGGCAGGTGGCTTGCACATCTTCCCCTAACCGATAGGGCATTGCACATGGCCTTGAAGCGGTGCTTTGAAATGATTCGCACACATCCCCTGGAACCAGGAGTTAATTGGCAAGAGATCACCCCAAGGCAGTGTGACACTTAAATTTGGAGTGTGCCACATGTCCAGATCTAAGAGCACATGCAATATCAAGGTTTGACTCCCGGCTATTGAACTTGGTTTAAGAGGGGCTTTCTGCTACTATTACAGGGATTGCCTTCTTGCCAAGCTACATAGAGGAGAAAGAGAGAGCTCCAAGTTTGGATCATCGTAGGAATTTCCTTTCTCAGTAGGTTGGTCCCTTGTCTTTCTTGTTCTTCCTCTTCACCTTTCTTCCTTGCCTATCTTCTACTAGGTCTTCTTTAGGGTTTCTTAGGTGGGGCCATGCTTGGTGGGCTTCATCCACTGTTTGAATTTTTTTTTCTTCCTGGTCTCTTTTCTTCTCCCTTTCCTTTGTTAATATGACTTCATCTGAAGATGAAAGTCATTTGGTGAGCCATATCTCAGGGTTTCAAGGTTCCTAGGAGCTTTCTTGGGAAGAAGCCACTTCTTGCGACCATAAGAAGGTTGGGTCCTCCTTTGGGGTGGTGTGTTAGACTGGTTGATCAGTTGGTCCAAGTGCTCTAGTCCCCTCAGATCTGGTGAGCATAGTCTTGATAGTGACCGAGGGGGTTGTCCTCTGCTTTCTAGAATAGTATGGGTTCCCAAGTCAATTTTGGGTCTCCACCATTGGGCCGAATGATAGGGTGACATTGGGCCAAGTGGATGGGATCACCCTGTATGACAGGTTTCTTCATGCAAGCCTTCAATTTCCCTTTCATCAACAATGTCCTTGACTTTTATCGACTCATCCCTGCATAGTTGACTCCAAATTCCTTCTGAATCATCTGTTTCTTTGTTGTTCTTTGTCATTTTCTGGGGACTGAGACTAGGGTATCTCTATTCCAAGCATTCTTTACTTTGAAGCGACACCAGATGGAAAAGGGCCAATAGTTCATTGACCCCCATCAAGGTAGGGCCATTCTTTCTGGCTTGCCCTCCTCCATCCATAGCTGGAAGAACCGTTCCTTTTTTGTACTTTGTGAAGCTCCGTAGGGGATGAACTAGGTTTAGGGCAACCTAGATCAACATCAAATAACAACTACATAGTGGATTTTGCCGATAAGGAGGACTACTGCCGACTACTTAATACAAAGGTCCCTCAGTAGCGAGATCTGCTCGTGGAGCAAAACTTGTTCGATGTTGGGCATAGTCCAGTGATCACCTTAGATGAGTGTTACTGAATTCTTCCTCTTTTGTTTGCTTGAAATTAACTAAGTCTTCTGCTCGATCTTTTACAGATATGAAAGTGTTGTTGGACAGGTTAAAGAGCATCGGCCAGAAAAGAGCTGTGACTGAAAGGGTGTAGAAAAGATGAGGAGGGTAGTAGCGAAGAGGTCTTGTAAGGGCTCATCACTAGGAGGCCCACTACCATGGCAAGGTCTCCCATGCCCCGAGTCAGGGAGGACCCTGAGCCTAGCTCAAAGGAGATCTTTACTACTACTGACGATGAGGTGACATAGGTTCTGCTATCATCACACCTACTTTGGCTCTTGCTCCAACTCAGTCTCTGACTTTAGTTCAATTGCTAACTCCACCAACTCCGGCCCTAGTGCCATCCCTAGTGGCAGAGGCGAGGCCTCCGATCCAAGTAGAACCCTTCATGTTTGAAGAGGCTCCTCATGAAGGTGAGGAGTATAGCAGGATAGGGGTGACAATGAAGCTGTCCACCTCCATCTCTAGCAATAAAAGATTAGCTGATAGGCTACTCGATATGATCCTCCTACCTTGAAATGAAGAGGAGCGAAGGTCTTGACCAATGGACAAGGTCTTCACTGATATCTTTCCTCAACTACTCAAGATAAGTACTTTTTGTTAGATGTGTATATCCTAGAAGCCAATTTGGTTGATACATTATAATTTTTAAGATATCAAATTGTACTTAATCAAATTCTTACTAATAAAATTGGATATTTATCATTCATATTTGTATGTCCATGAAACGTTCATGGAGTTAAAGGATAATGATACATATTCTCATAAGTTGAGAATTTGAGACATATCATTATAAGTTAACTCCTAAAAGCTCTTGATTGTTGGACTATCATAAGGACAGTGATCGATCCGTCAAGATCGGTGTATAGATCGCTTTTCTTTTAGATAGACGAGTCTCGAGTCTAAAGTATGGGGATACTAGAATGAGAGTACAAGTGATTGTTAGAAAATAATGGTACTAAGTATGACCAAAGAATGAGAAGTCACATGGATGTCTAGAATGAGAAGTCACATGGATGTCTACTCACTCGTCAGTAACTTCTCGAGCTATAATTGTGTGAGTAGTTCCTTGACTTGCAGTACCTCAGTCACTCACAGCAGGATTGCTATAGTTTGATAAGCACATAAATATAGTTCCTAGCCATATGGGGTCTTGTAGTATACATTGGTTGCAGTAGATTTGTTGTAAGAGTTGAGAGTATACTTATAGGAGATCCATCGATCTCGGTTGAAGAGAAATAGTCCGATGCGATCTACGAGATTGAGTTCTTGAGTTTGTGGATACAGCAGCATGATAATAAAAAGAAGTTTTCATCAAAATCATAATTGGACTCGAGCCGATTAAGTCTAGCATAAAATAGATGCTTAGAATTTGACGATGATCCATGACTTGCATCCTGTCAAAATTTTTGGTAGACAAACTTAATCATATGAAAACTATACCAAGGGGTTCATCTTTCTATGCTATTGGATTGCCACTATATACTATTAGTTATCACTGGTGGATCGTAGAAACTCACTTGGATCATTTTTGGATCAACAATCTATTTTAGGATTGAGCTGAAAAAATTTCGGTCCAACAAAAAAGGTTCTATGATACTATATAGAGATCATAGTATGTCTCACTACTAGACAGAATGAAATCTGAGGGGGTTTGACCTAATCAAGGGTTGGATCGAATTTAGTAACTATTAATTTTGTGAAGGTTATAAATTTAGTAACTGCTACTTTTGGTACAACTAATTTTGACACCAAGGACTTAATTACAAGAGTTGTAATTTGATTTAATTTAATTGGGCTTGACCTATTTGGATTTAAGAATCCTAGTTGGGCTAGGATCATCAATCTTTTTGAATTTGATTTGAATCAGGTTTGAATTTGATTCGATTTGATCTAAATATGGATCCAATTAAAAAGGACACATAACCTAATTGGATTAGGCTTAGAAACTCTTAATATGACAAAGAGAATATGTGTTGCATGAAGAATTGTGCGGTGAGAAATTAGATTTGTGTGAGTGGGAATTAGAAGTTGATGTCTCCTAAATCTTGGTCTTTATCTCTCCATCTTGATACGTTTTAACCTTATCTAAAATTCCTTTTGAATTTATTTTAGATAAGGAGCCTTATCTAATAGAGCCTTGAGAGAGAAGGATAATGTGGAATATTTTTATTGTGTGACAAAAATTTTGTGGAATTAATAGGATCAGCCACAACTTCCTTTTATCATCACAACTCCTCCATCTTTGCACCCATTTTATTATGTTTGAACTTTTTTAAATTTAGATAAATTCTTATCTGATGGAGGCTTGGGTTAGGAGGAGTCTTATCTTTTGGGATGTGGGAATCTAATTTTCTTTGTGTGACAATAACATTGAGATGTGTTGGCCGGTCTTATGTTTCTTGTCACTATTGTTTCCCAATCCTATTTGTTCCTCAATGTAATTAATTTTTGAATGGGATTCAAAATGTCTTTAGGCCTTATCTAATAAGATATTAAGACTTATCTAAATTGGCATGAAGAACTCGGTTGTGCGACAACCATAAGAAGGGAAATAGAGTGCGTGTGTAAATGCTAGTTTTTCTTCTCAATCTTCCTTGGTCGCACATCCTTCTTTCTATTGCCTTCCACCCATCTTCTGATCATATTCCATGACCCAAATCCCTCTCAGAGAAGAGAGACAAGAAAGAAAAAGGGGAGAAGAAAGAGTCTTCTTCCTTCCTTGGTGTCCGAAGTGAAGTCTTGTCCAATTGTGCAAAAGATTCGTGCAAAGGCTACAGCCTTGTTCCTTCGAGATTATCTTGAAATGAGTTTGAGGTTCAAGCCAAAGGAGAGTCCTGCAAGAAGCTAGCACTCCAGAAGCTTAGAAAAGTCAATCGGCATCATCCCTATATAGATACCAATAGAGGCTGAGCACTTGTGCGGCTCCGATAGCAATCCCGATGAACTACCAATCCGATCCAAATCAAGAAGAATAAGAATAGCGATCAAGGTAAGTGATCAATCCTTTTCTGATTTTATTTTATTTTAGATCTAACATCATGCGATGATATATTAATCAGCATGTTAGATAAGTCCTTAGGTATTATTTTAAATAATTTTGTATATATTTTTTAAAAAAAGTTTGAATGTTGCTTCTGCCAAGATTTTAGAAATCCTGATTTTTAGCAAGCATGTACCATGATTTCCTTCACTTTTTAGTTTCTACTTTATCGATTACTTTGAAACCCGAGTAGCTAACCTTAACCTTCCTTTTGTTGCAGCTTGTCCATGACATCTTCATCGTCAAGGAGGTGTATGGCAAGTCTGCCAGGTCAAGGGACTTCTTCAAGGATAAGGTGGAGGCTGCTGAGGCACAGGTCAAAGCTTTGGAGGATCTAAAGAAGGCAAGTAAGGCTTAAGAGGCCAAACTCGAGGAAGATCTGTAGGCCTCCAAAAATGTTATTCGGGGGTGCTAGAGGCCTGAATAGTAGAGAAGGATAAAGAAATCACCATGGAAATTAAAAGGACTACTCTACCTTGTTGGAGACCAAGTTTGTGGATGCCACCTCCAAGGTCCTGGTGTCCCGAGGTGATACTATTAGCTTCAGACTCAAGGAGATTGAGGTGGCAGCTTAAGAGGCCAAAGAGAGGGCTAAGGCTGCTGAGGCCAAGGCTCAGGTTGTAGAGGTAGGGGCAACTTCAGCTAGTACTCAGACAGTTGAAGAGTATAAGAAGTCTAAAGACTTCAAGGATGAAGTCGACGAAGCTGCCTACGATGCTTTTCCACAAGGGTTTCAAGTGCAAGAAGAAGATTGCTGAGGCTTTCTCAATACTCGACCTGATCGATATCGTAGCTATTGAGCCTGAGCAACATGAGGAAGGAGAAGAGAAAGCCAAAGCCGAGGAAGCCGAAGTCAAGATGCTGAGAAAGCCGAAGTCGCAACCGCTGAGGAAGCTAGAATCGAGGATGTTGTGGAGTCCACCAAAGAAGTAACCGATGGCAAGATTGAAGAGGCTTCTATCCAGGAGAATGTTTCCAAGGTGATGACTGAAATAGAGGCTATGATCAACACAGCAGTAAAGGCTTTCAAGGTAGACTTGACTTTAGCAGCTAACATGCAAAAATGATGTCTTGTACTTTTCCTTCTCTTCTTTTTTATACTTGGGCATGGCCCTTTTTGTAAACACTTCGAAAGTTAATGAAATTATCATTCTTCAATTTATCAAATCTTGTATTGCATGGATGTGTGTCAAAATGTCAAAGTATTGATAAGTAATCTAGTTAGCATAACTTCGATTGAGTAGGATAACCTTCAAGCTTAGTCATCCAAGTCCTCTAGTCAGGCGAGCGCTAGAAACCATACTTTAAGAAGTTGGTCGCCAGGTGGGACCCGACTTGGATGAGATGGAATTCGAATAGCATGAGTGGGACCCAAATGGAACGAAATCCAAACGAGGAGGGAGTGATCTCAAACCTAACTGTAGAAAGCCAATTGCTAAGCAAAACTTGACTATAGGAAGCCGGTTATTGAGTGGAATATGACTATAGGAAGTTGGTTATTGCTTTTTTTTATATCGGCTAGTTGTTATGTAACTGAATAGGAGATGGTGGTATAAAAATGCATCCATCTTTACTATGATCAATTATTAGTCGACCGGATAAAAAATGGTGGTGTAAAACTTGCCCACCTTTACTGGAACCGATTGTTAGTTGGCCGAATAGGAGATGGTAGTATGGAAACTTACCCTCCTTTACTGTGATCGATTACTAGCCGGTCGGATAGGAGATGGTGATATGAAAACTTGCTCGCCTTTATAGTCATCGATTACTAGTTGGCCGGATAGAAGATGGTGGTGTGGTTAGTCATCCACTTTTATTGTGATCGATTGCTAGTTGATCGGATATGACATGGTAGTATAGAAACTTGCCCATCTTTACTACGACCGATTGCTAGTCGATTGGATAGCTCATAGTTGGTGGACCAGGTACTAACTAATTAGAAGGAGATCTAGGAATTTTGTTAGAGAAGTTTTTTTTTTGTATTTCTGAATTAAAATGAATACATCATTGACAATACATTCGGAGGTTATTGGCATTCCACGTTCAGTGGATTGGAGTTCCATTAAGGTCTTCGATCCGGTTGGCTCTTTGGTTTAGGACTCCTGCTACTCGATAAGGTCCTTCCTAGTTTGATGATAGCTTGCATTGCTCTATTGATCTCGAGATCTCTGTGCATCATAGAAGATCTCCTAGGCAAAAAGTTCTAGGCCTTACATGAGTATTGTAGTACCGAGCGACTTATTATTGGTACACAGCTATTCAAAGGTGGGCTTGATTTCGAGTCTTCTCCAGTAAGTTGAGATTGACTCTTAGTCGGTTTGAGTTGCTCAATTCATCGAAGCATTCGATCCACATAGTCAGGAGTCTGATCTCGATTGAAATCACTGCTTCAGTGCCAAAGATCAAACTGAAAGGTGTCTCCTTGGTTAATGTGTGAGGATTGGTATGGAATGCCAATAGCATGTTGGGTAGCTCCTCAGCCTCCCTGCCTTTGGCTTCATCATCATAGTTTTGAGCCCTTGAAGAATTGTTTGATTTATCAACTCTACTTCCCCATTTGATTGAGGGTGGCCATCAAATATAAACTGATGTTGGATATGGAGCTCGGCACAGAATTCCTTGAATGCTTGGTTGTTGAATTACCAGCTATTATCAATGACAATGGTAGGAATATAAAGTAACAATACTAAGGCAAGAAATCAAATCTAGTATTCAAGGTAGTTAATTAAAAAGCCAAGTAATTTTTTCTTTTTAGGTTAATTTGAAACGGAAGAAACTATAAAAAGATTTTTTTCCTTTTTTAGCTAGTTTGAAAATAAAGAAACAAATTAAAAGCAAACAAAATTACTTTTTCTTCTTATGTTAATTTAAGAAGGAAGGGAGCAATAGAAAAAGAAATAAATCTAATCAAAAAGTTTTTAGGTAGATTTAAAAAAAAGAATTAGACTAATCAAAAGAAATAAAAAATGAAAGTATTTTTGGTTAATTTGAAAATAAAGAAATTGATTAAAAGTAAATAAAGAAATTGATTAAAAGTTACAAAAGAAAATTGATATAGGGTTAGGGTTGATCTCGCCAAATTTGTAGAATTTTTTTTCTCTCCTCTTTTTTCTTTTCTTTTTTTTGCAAGAAAAACAAAAAAATTAGTAAACTAAATTTATAAAAATCAAAGAAATCAAAATAAAATAGTGTTTATGCCTTCCTTTACAATAGTACCAAAAACTTGATAGTTCACGATATTGTCGTTAAGATGTCATGATTATTAGTTTAAATATATGACTTCTAATAAATTAAAAATAAGTAGATAGTAGCAAGTTGGATCGAATCTACAAAAAAGGTAGTATATTTTAATGATTTGAAATATTTTATTTTTATAAAATTAAAAAAATAATTTGAAGTCAAAAAAATAAAAATTAAAAGTATGTAAAAATAAATTTTGGTACGTTAGATCTGCTAATCAGATCTTAGCATTTACTTGCAAGAAAAATAAAAGATAAATTTAAATTATATATAAATAAACTTTGCATAAATTAAAACTAGAATCTAATTACAAGAAATTAAAAATAATAACTAAATAATCTAAGAAAGTAGTAATATATGTCTGAGATTGATTGGCACGATCTCATCGAAAAGTTGGTTGATGTCACTTGGCTTTCTTTTATCATACTCCGTGAAGCGAACTGTACTTTCTTTTCTTCTTTGAATCTTACTCTTGGAGATAGAATAGGCTTGAAGATAGTGTAGGGATAGAACTCTCCTCTAAGAACTCATTCTTAGAGGCTAACCCATAATCCAAAGCTAAGCCCTTTACCTGTACCATACCCTCTCTCCAGGATGCTCTCCTTTGAAGTCATGGGGTCCTTTAAATAGGGCTTGGAGAAGGCCAAATCAGTATAGAACTGGGATTAGACTCCTATTAGAGCTCCAGGAATTATTCTAGGCATCGGATCTGTTGGAATTATCCATATCAAGTTGAATCAAGCAAGATCCATTGGATCTATTAATCTAAATTGCTGTGGGCTTTTGATCATGCATTGGTAGCCATTCTTAAGCCTGGAATCACTTGTCACCGTTGGATTACATCTCTAATAATCTTTCAGCCACTAGATCATGCCTATAGGTCTTCATCAGGTGGGGAGTCTCTCCAGCCATCGGATTAAGAGGATGAAGGTGGCGATGGATGGCAGTGATGATCATGGATAGAGGATGGCTCGGCTAAGGAGGAGCAGGCGAAGATGGCTCAGTGGCTGAGCATTGACTAGACTATGAGAAAGGAGGAGGGAGTAACTACGGTGGCCAGATGGCATGGGAGGCTATTGGGGGCCTATGCGATGGCTCATTTTTCTCTATTCAAAGTGGGGTGGTTTTGAAGTAGGGCATTTTTGCTAGATTATTGACTTATGTTCTATACTCATCTATATTAAAATCGACCATCCTGAAATAAGCTAAATAGGAATATAACAATTCAAGAAGAGAATTGTGGGTGTGGCTTCCCTTATTGTGTTATTCATTTATGGTCCTTGGGAAGTCTTAATTAATTTCATTATTTCATCTATTAGTTCTCCCTTCTCATAAAAAAAATGGATGATTCTAAGATACTTGGAAATGGGGCCATAGGTAAGTAAGGTAACAATGGAATTGGTTCATCCCCTTAGTTTGATTTTTCTCTATATATTTTTGCCTTAGTCGAATTATCTATATTGGTCTTTTTAATTTTGCAATATTGCTCTATGGCCAATTCATTCCTGAGAGTTATAGTTGATTGTTCAGAAAAAATTAGAGGGTCATTAAAATTTTTGACTTTGTATTGTCCCTTTGGATTATTCTTGAACTAACTAGGCAGCTCTCTTTCCTCCTCCCTACTGAGTGCAATCACTAATTGACCTAATTGGGTCTTTAGCTTAGCGATAGATTGCTGTTGGTTTATAATTAGTTGTTCAAGTTAGGCAAATCCATTGTCTCTGGATTGGTTTGTTGAGGAGGTGTGTATGATGGCTCATTGCTAATTTCTATCTTATATAATACTTGTAGAACCTCTTCGAATGATGAGCTATAGATCGTTGAAGAAGGTTGATATTGTGAATAGGGCATATCGTAGTAGGGCATTTTTAACTCCTAGAATGATTTTGATGATCACAAAATATTGGACCATGTATTTGATACTAATTCTTTCAATTACTTGAGAAGTTTTTGCAGGAAATTAGGTACCTTTAGTTTAAATTAGTTTTCAAATTGATTGAAAGGTAATTCAATTATGTATGGACTTTTATGAACTTTAACTTGTAAAAGTCCTAATTTTTGCCAATCTTGTAATCTTGTAAAAAGGACTGAAAAATTGTAAAATTGAGAGTATGTAGATAAGCTCTTGTTTGATTCAAGTATTGTAGAGTTTGGAGAAGTTTGAAGCATTAATTGAAGTTTTGGCAAGAGCTGACTCATGGATTAAGAGCCGACTCCTTGTGGCACGGCACGATGAAATTTCAGAAGTTTCAGTATCAAGAGCCGACTCGTGTTCCAAGAGCCGACTCGTGGAAGAATTCATGTTTCTGAAGTATGAGAACTCGATCTGACTCGAGCTCCAAGAGTCGACTCATCCAGAGTTATGATTTTTGGTGACTAGACTTTGAGCCGACTCTGTCCTGAAGAGCCGACTCCTGTAATTTTCTGTTTTGAATTGACTAAAGGCAAGAGCCAACTCCAGCCTGAAGAGCCGACTTTCACAGAAATTTATTTTGGACTGTCTGAGACTTTGAGCCAACTCGTGGAGCTCGAGCTGACTCGAGTAGCCATTTTCTGCACTCCAATGGCTAGTTACTGGAAGTGATTTTTGAATTTATTTCGTCTCCAACAACTCTTTCACGAATCTCTAAGTCCTATAGCAGTCATATCTCATGAAAAACTATAAAAGAGATTATTTTTTAGGGATTAAATTATTTTTTAAGGCATTATTATTGATTTATCTTGAGAAATTGAAGAGCCTTCAAGTTAGGATTCAAAGCTTCAAGTATTTCACCTACCTACTTCAAGAGCTTTCAAGTTAGGATTCAAAGCTTCACCAACTCTACTTTATCATTGAATCCACTCATTGAAGAAGAAAAGAAGTAGCTTGAAGAATAATTAAAGAGCATTCAAAGCTAGGCTTCATCTTGATCTACATCGGCAATATTTAAACAAACTCGGTTTGTTGTAGTTGCTTGTTTATTTCTCTCTATCTTTGTTTTCTCTCTAAGAACAGCAAGGGGCTGTGTCTTAAGAGAGGGTTGAAGGTTTTTAGGTGAGCCTTGTGAAATCCTAAGTTGGGTTCTTGGTGATCCCGGTATAAAACTAAGTATTAGGGTTTCTTTGATGATCCCGTTCAAAACCAAAGGAAGTTCAAGTTTCTTTGGTAATCCTGGTAAAACCAAAGTGTATAGGTTTGGATTGTGAGCCTGGTAAAATAATCCGACTGTATTCCGGTTGGGAGATATAGTGGAAATCCTAAGTGGTGCTTGGGTAGTGGACGTAGGAGCCAGTTGCTCCGAACCACTCTAAATCTCTTTGTGTTTGTGTTCTTGCTTATCTTGCCTTATTGCTTTTACCTATTTACTTCCATATTGCATATTGCACCACAACACAAAGAATTTCAAAGTGCACATAATTGTGAAAAATTTTTAATCCCAATTCACCCTCCCTCTTGGGAAGCCACCTAGGCAACAAGTGGTATCAGAGCAGAGTTCCTAAAATTTCTTAGAGTAAAGATAGATGGCACATTCCATGAGCACTTCATTGGCCGAAGGTCAATCCACAAATCGACCTCCACTTTTTACCGGAACCAATTATACATGCTGGAAGGCAAGAATAAAAATATACATTCAAGCTGTAGATTTTCATTTATGAAAAATTATCTTGAAAGGACTTCACACACCCACTGTTAGAATAAATGATGTAGAGGTTCCCAAACCTGAAGAGGAATGGGATGAAAATGAAATGAAACTAGCTGAATTGAATGCCAAAGCTATGAACCTGTTGTATTGTGCTTTGGATCCAAGTGAGTTTAATAGAATTTCAACTTGTAATTCTGCTAAAAAAATTTGGGACAAGATAGAAATTATACATGAAGGCACATCACAAGTCAAAACATCAAAAATCAATCTTCTTATGCATAACTATGAGTTATTTAAGATGGATCCTAGTGAGACTATATCTGTTATGTATACTCGCTTTACTGATATTATAAATAGTCTCAAAAGTCTTGGTAGAACTTACACTAATGCTGATCTTGTCCAAAAAGTTTTGAGATCCTTACTAGATAAATGGAAAGCTAAGGTAACTACTATTCAAGAGGCAAAGGACCTGAACACTTTACCACTGGATAAGTTGCTTGGTTCATAATTATATATGAATTAGCCATGCAATAAAGGACTGATGAAGACTCCAAGAAAAAGAAAGCTATAGCATTTAAAGCTACAGAGAAGACAAGAATGAAGACTCAGACTCATCAAATGATGATGATTTAGACAATGATGAGATTGCCCTTGTAATGAGAAAGTTTAAGAGATTTATGGGTAGAAGAAAAATAAATAGATGTAGGAAACAATTCAAAAAAGGAGATTTTGGGAGAGAGAGAAAAGGATAAAGAAAAGGAGAAGGATAAAGATAAAGATCAAGTACCAATCTGCTATGGATGCAAGAAGCTGGGACATATCCGTCCTGACTGTCCTGAAGCAAAGAAAAAGATGTTCACCAAGAAGAAGAAGAAGAAGGCAATGCTTGCAGCATGGAGTGACAGCGATGAATCTACATCCATTGAAGAGGATGAAGAAACAACAAAAATGCATAGATCTATCTTATGGGTTTGGAGGACGAGGTAACTACTTCTGAACCTAACCTAGAATTTACATATGATGAATTGCATAATGCATTTTGTGAATTACTTGTAGAATATAAAAAAGCTGGTTTAAAAATGAAAACTTTGAAAAATCAATGTGATACATTTGAAAAGGATAAAGATGAATTTGGTGAAAGAAATAAAATTTTGCAAAGAGAATTAAACCTAGTTTGTGGAAGACTTAAGACCACTCAATTTGAAAAAGAAGAGCTTCTTGAGAAAAATAAAGGTTTGTAAAATGAAAATGATGATTCGAAGAAAGAAGTTCTAAAGCTCAAACCTTTGGTTGAAAAACTAACCCTAAGTTCCAACAAACTTGAATTAATTTTGAAAAATCAAAGAGCGACAAATAACAAATTTGGAATTGGTTACAAAGGTTCAAATTCAAACAAATTTTCTGCATCTACATCATATGCTCCTAAGTTTATTACTTCAAAACAAGTTAGACCTAAATTTGTATCATCTTATGCTTATTATTCAAAGTCAAGGATTGTATGCTATGCTTGCAATAATATTGGTCATAAGGCATTTGAGTATCATTTGAAACATAATGATAAAAAGAAAATTAAGAAAGTTTGGATTCCAAAAGGAGTCATTTCTACTAACTTGTAAGGATCCAAGAAAGCTTGGGTATCTAAATCTATTACATGATTATTTTGGAGGGATGTCTTGCAGCCACAAATATAAAGAAAAGATGGTATCTGGATAGCGGCTGTTCAAGACACATGACGGATGATATCGATCAATTCTTCATCCTAGAACAAAAGGATGGTGGAATGGTAATATTTGGTGATAATCGAAAATGAAGGATAATCGGTATCGGTAAAATCAAAATTACTCCTTCTATATTTATTGAAAATGTGTTACTTGTAGAAAAGTTAAAACATAATCTTTTGAGTATTAGTCAGCTGTGTGATATTGGTTTTAATGTTTTCTTCAAGTCATCAATATGTATAGTAGTTGATCCACTTGACTCTAGTACTAAATTTATTGGACATAGACTTGGAAACATTTATGTAATAGATCTTAATGATCTGGCTATGTCAAGCAACACAAGTCTTGTAGCAATGAATGATAAGAGCAAGGAATCAAGTTTACTATGGCATAGGCGACTTGGACATGCTAGTATGGATACTATAGAAAAACTAATTTCAAAGGATTTAGTCAAAGGTTTGTCAAAATTTAAAGTTAATTTTGATTATGTTTGTGATGCTTGTCAATTAGAAAAGCGAGGGAGAGTTTTAAATCTAAAAACACCCATAGGAACTATTCCCATAAGCAGCTTATAGATTGTTTTTCTATGTGGACTGCTTGTGGCTGTGGACTCTCGTGAACCGAGTCTATTGGACTGGATTTTGGATTTTCATTTTGGCTCCAATTTACATCCTATTAACCTCTAAGTCAAGCTGTTCATGTTGGCAATCATCTTTCCTTTATTGCTAAATGATCTCGAGGGTTCCAAACATTTCTAACAATTTGAATGTATTTATCAAATAAGGAAGAAACACATTAAATTTTCTATTAAACTTCTAATAGATGTAAAATTATTTTGATACTTAGATTGATCAGTTAGCTCAACATCTTTTTTTATAAATATACTCTAATTTCATATTTTTAAAATTATTTTAAAAAATATTTAATTTATAAAAAAAGGTCTAATTTAGCTATGAAATTAGATTTTTTTAGAAAATGTTAGCACCATTAACTATCTAAATATTTAAAATAAATGTATAAATAGATGACTTATCATGTAGGTAGTCGGCTTGATCGTTGCCAAAAAGAGAGGCTTGGCCTTACACCAGAGCGTGCTAATTTGGTCTACTCGGCTATCTAGTCAGTCCAGAATAGGAAATTGGCAGGTGCACATAGGAAATGCCATGCTAGTCAGATTTGATGGGTTATTACTACTCGACTTGGTAAGTAGCTATATAGTTCGGAAAGAATCAGCTACTCGGTTGACACCGTTACCAATCCTTTCCTGCTAGTGAAGTGTCAATCCCGGCGGTAGTTCCCTAATCGATGGCTTGGTTGCTCCAGTCGAGTATCTAGATCTGTCGTAACTGGTGTCACAGTTAGTGGTCCAGCAAGTTCTAGAGATCAAGCCAGCAATTGCTATATCACAATCCATGCATTTTTTAGATGAGTAAGATTGTTTTTATTTATAGATAAAAATTAGTAATTGAAAAATAACAAAACTCAAGAACAAAGATAAATTGGCATGGAAAAAATGATCAAATTTTCCATCACATTGACATGGAAAATTGGCATGGAAAAACTTTTTCGACGAGTCATCGAGATCAATCTAGCAATTGCTATATCACTATTCAAACATTTTTAGATGAGTAAATTTTTTATTTTATTTTATAGATAAATGTTATCCGTTGGAAAATAACAAAGCTCAAGAACAACGGTAAATTGGTACGGAAAGGCTGACCAACGTTTCTATCACATTGGCCCATCTAAGAAGGGCTCCTGGTCGTCGCGGAAAAAGATTGGGAAGGGGCTAATTCCAAACCTCTATATATTCTCCTCCATGGGAAAACCTTGCAGGCGAAGAGAGAGAGAGAGAGAGAGAGAGAGAGTTATGGCAGCCCACCATCTTCTAAAATGGCTTTCAATTCTCTCATACTCTCATGCCACGCTTCCTTCTCTGCTGCCACGCTCCCCCTTCTCCCCGGTCAAGGCTGTCAACCTCGGAGGATGGCTGGTGACCGAGGGCTGGATCGAGCCATCCCTCTTTGAAGGCATACCCAACAAAGATCTCTTGGTACCACAACCCTTGCTTTCTGCAATATTTCTGGAAATGGATCATTGGACTTCCAGTCCTGATTCTATGGTTCTTTTTACACGAGCACATACATGCATGATGGTTTTAGTTCCATTCTCTTGTTTCAGCATGTTGAAATCCTTGGCTTGATAACATATTTGTTGATTTCAGTAGCTTTCTTTTTTAATGGTTGAAGAGGTTCGATTCTAATTAGTCCTGGTGCCTTAACTACTTATCCTCAATAATACCTGCCTTAATTCTAGGATGGCACCCAACTCCAATTCAAGTCAGTGACGCAGCAGATGTACTTGTGCGCTGAGGATGGTGGTGGAACCATCATCGTCGCAAATCGGACCGGTGCTTCGGGCTGGGAAACCTTCACGGTTTGTATGATTACTCTGCTTTGTCATCTCCATATCAAGATTTTGAGACGCTAATAATCTGATCTTATATTAAGTTCATTGCTTTGCGACCAGCTGTGGAGAATCACAGAGTCCACCTTCCAATTTAAGGTTTTCAATAAGCAATTCGTAGGCCTTAGCAGCCAAGGAGATGGCGTTGTGGCGGTCTCGATCGACCCTGGCCAATCAGAGACGCTCGAGATTGTGAGGAATGCCGATGACCCGAACCGTGTTCGGATCAAAGCACCAAATGGATTCTTCATACAGGTATTCAGGGTGCAATTAATCTTCTTCGCAGTTTATGTACATTGTTACTATCAATTGCTCCTCCATTACCATATTGTTGTTCTTCCTCAACGCCGAGCTTTGGTTGTTCGTAGGCGAAGACGGATGTGCTGGTGACTGCGGACTACCCTGAGAGTACCAGCTGGGGAGATGATGATCCTTCCGTCTTCGTCATGACCATAGTTACCACCTTGCAAGGGGAGTACCAAGTTACCAACGGCTATGGACCAGACAAGGCGCCGCAAGTCATGAGGTAATCAAAGGAGGCATTTTAAAAGTCACCTTCGTCTTTGACTATCAACGTTGACCAGCTGTACATTATTGTAGTTACGACCGTCGATCATATCCTGCCATGCGATACCTTACTTATAGAAAACGGGTTTTTAACCAAAATAATATTAAAAAAAAAATTATTTATCAAAATATTGCCGTTCCATTTTTATTTACGGACATAGATGATTTTAACCACATGGTATGTGTGCCATTTTTATTTATGGATATAGGTGATTTTAACCACATGACCAGACCACGTGGCAGGATCGGCCGGACGTGGCATAGTAAAAATGCGGGTTGGACCTGCGAGTTCTGTACGAAATCACGGGTTCAACCCGCGATTTTAGCTTGGAATAGCCACATGGCGTCTGAACACGCGGGTTGGACTCGCGAATTCAGAGTGAAAACGCGGGTTCAACCCACGATTTCAGTACAGTGGGTCTGCCATATTTTTAATTGAAAACACGGTTCAACCCGCGATTTCATGAAAATGCGGGTCCAACCCATGATTTCAATTGGAAATAATTTTTTTAAAAAATATATATTTCATAATTTTATTTTTTATTGAATAAGAGTTACATTTATTAATTATTAAAAGAAATTAGGATTTACGTATTATGATTTTATGGGTTAGGGTTTTAGAGGTGCAACTGGTCCATGCCACCCCAAAATTGGGTCGGATTTTGGGTTAGTATTTAAAAAAATCGGACCAGGCTTCAAGCCTTAAAATAAAGTCTATTTAGTTTTTGGACCAGCATCGAGCATCCCTTTGACTCGGCTCGGACCGATCCAATTTTGATCTGCAAATAAATCCGGGAAAGAGCCGATTTCGGTCTGTAATTATGTTCGATCCAACTGTCCCGATCGATGTCCCTCCTTTGACTGACTCTGACATATTTATAGTTGTTGCCAATCTTACCGCAGTGGCCTGTAGCTCGTGAGCTGGCGCCGGTTTCGGACTCTCTCACCTCGAGATCTCCAAGCTTCCGGACCTGCAAAACAAAGTCAGAGACCCGGGCCGGGGATTCGGCGGGGGCACTTCAACGGTCAAGTTAGAGAGCGGCAAGATGGAACAGGACCGAGGTGGACCCCTCCTGGGTGGACACTTGGCGGAGTGGCAAAGAGGTGCTCGACTTCGACCGAGGTGGACCCATCTTGGGGCGCCACCTGGCGAAGGAGCAGGAGGGCCCGGCTCGACCTCGGCAGTGGTGGACCTGTCTTGGGGTGCCACCTGGCGAGGGAGCAAGGGGCCGTCAGCTTCGGCCGAGGTGGACCCCTCCTGGGTGGACACCTGACGGAGTGGCAGAGAGGTGCTCGACTTCGGCCGAGGTGGACTCGTCTTGGGACACCACCTGGCGAAGGAGCAAGAGGGCCCGGCTCGACCTCAGTAGTGGTGGACCCATCTTGGGGTGCCACCTAGAGAGGGAGCAAGGGGCCGCCAGCCTCGGTTGTGGTGGACCCCTCCTGGGTGGATACCTGGCGGAGTGGCAAAGAGGTGCTCGACTTCGGTCGAGGTGAACCCGTCTTGGGGTGCCACCTGGCGAAGGAGCAGGAGGGCCTGGCTTGATCTCGGCAGTGGTGGACCTGTCTTGAGGTGCCACCTGGCGAGGGAGCGAGGGGTCGCCAGCTTCGGCCGAGGTAGACCCCTCCTGGGTGGACACCTGGCAGAGTGGCAGAGAGATGATCGACTTCGACCAAGGTGGACCCGTCTCGGGGTGCTACCTAGCGAAGGAGCAGGAGGGCCCGGCTCGACCTCGGCAAAGGTGGACCCATCTTGGGATGCCACCTGGCGAGGGAGCAAGGGGCCGCCAGCTTCGGCTGAGGTGGATCCCTCCTGGGTGGACACCTGGCGGAGTGGTAGAGAGGTGCTCGACTTCGACTGAGGTGGACCCGTCTTGGGGCGCCACCTGGCGAAGGAGCAGGAGGACCCGGCTCGACCTCGGTAGTGGTGGACCATCTTGGGGTGCTTCCTGGCGAGGGAGCAAGGGGCCGCCAGCTTCGACCGAGGTGGACCCCTCCTGGGTGGACACCTGCGGAGTGGCAGAGAGGTGCTTGACTTCGGCCAAGATGGACCCATCTCGGGATGCCACCTGGCGAAGGAGCAGGAAGGCCCGGCTCGACCTCGGCAAAGGTGGACCCATCTTGGGGTGCCACCTGGTGAGGGAGCAAGGAGCCGCCAGCTTCGACCGAGGTGGACCCCTCTTGGGTGGACACCTGGTAGAGTAGCAGAGAGGTACTCGACTTCGGCCGAGCTAGACCCGTCTTGGGACGCCACCTGGCGAAGGAGCAGGAGGGCCCGGCTCGACCTCGGTAGTGTTGGACCCATCTTGGGGTGCCACCTGGCGAGGGAGCAAGGGGCCACCAGCTTCGACCGAGGTGGACCCCTCTTGGGTGGACACCTGGCGGAGTGGCAGAGAGGTGCTCGACTTCGACCGAGGTGGACCCGTCTCGGGATGCCACCTGGCGAAGGAGCAGGAGGGCCCGGCTCGACCTCGGCAGAGGTGGACCCGTCTTGGGATGCCACCTGGCGCGGGAGAAAGGGGCCGCCAGCTTCGGCCAAGGTGGACCCCTCCTGGGTGGACACCTGGCGGAGCGGCAAAGAGGTGCTCGACTTCGACCGAGGTGGACCCGTCTTGGGGCGCCACCTGGCAGAGGAGCAGGAGGGCCCGGCTCAACCTCGGCAAAGGTGGACCCGTCTTGGGGTGCCACCTGGCGATGGAGCAAGGGGCCGCCAGCTTCGGCCGAGGTAGACCCCTCCTGGGTGGACACCTGGCGGAGCGGCAGAGAGATGCTCGACTTCGACCGGGATGGACCCGTCTTGAGGCGCCGCCTGGCGAAGGAGCAGGAGGGCGGGCTTGACCTCGGTAGAGGTGGACCCATCTTGGGGTGCCACCTGGCGAGGGAGCAAGGGGCCGCCAGCTTCGGCCGAGGTGGACCCCTCCTGGGTGGACACCTGGTGGAGTGGCAGAGAGGTGCTTGACTTCGGCCGAGGTGGACCCGTCTTGGCGTGCCACCTGGCGAACGAGCAGGAGTTTTGAAAGAAAAATCCACGTGGCACCGACGGCATCCAGCTGGACCTGACATACGTTCTACGTCAGCGATGTAGCCATATCAGTTGCCCCCCATCCCGAGGTCCCATCGGAGCATCGCGGCTTGGGGTGTGGGGAGTTAATGCGGAGATGATGTGGAGAAGGCAGAAATCCCGTGCCATAATTGCCATGATCCCTGCCGCCGCTTCTGTTGAGCCCGAGATCCTGTGAGAGGTTGCCACGTGCGCGCGTCTGATGGGCCATTAATGCAACGTTTCGAAAACCGAGGCCATTTTCATCGAACCGAAGCATCGATGTCGGGCGTGCCTCCATGTGGCAGTCATCTGATGGTCCGGGACAGAAAGAGGCGTACGGCTGCTGTTGATTGAGTTTGAAAAGGAGGGGGACTTTCCGGAAACGAGATCTCTCCGCTTTCTCACACCTCGCCGGCGGTTACAGTGGTCTCCCTTCATCTTCCTGGGGTCGCCATTCCTTTGGTTCAAAACATTCCGGTGAGTGCTTGTGCCCTTTTCTCTTTTTCTCTCGTCTCCCAACCCCTGTGCTTGTCCTTCTTGCTTCTTCCTCCTTTATGGCGCGTCGCCGTCATGTTTCTTCCAACCCGGACGAGGCCGGTCCTTCCCGGCTGAGGACTCCATCATCTTCTTCCTCGGAGGGGGAAGAGATCCCGAACGAGGTCCGGAGGCAGCTCCAACCTGGGGCCGTGACCATAGGCGTCCCTAGGGGTCCTAGGTCCCCTCCCATAGTTTCTGCACATCCCATTTCTCCTCTTCCTCCTCCGGAGGCCTCTTCCTCTGGTCCCTCCGGTTATGCCTTGACGATGATCGGGGATGATCTTTCTTGAATCCGGTATACCTATGGGATCCCGGATTCAATCCGTCTTTCCCTTCCAAGGCCTAGAGACCGAGTAACCTCAAGTAGCCCTGGGAGGGTCGCCTTCTATGAGGACTTCCTTGTCGGGGGTCTTCATTTTTTCCTTCATCCCTTCTTTCTTTCGTTTCTCAGTCACTATCGTCTTGTCCCGGCCTAGTTGGCTCCTAATGCTATCCGGGTCATCTTCGCTTTCATCGTCTTCTGCCACTTCCACGGGTTCGTTGCCCGTTTCTCCCTTTTCAGGGCTCTCTTCATCCTGAAACGTTACTCCACCGATGATGGCTGGTGGTATATTTCGCCCCGGCCTAGGTGCCTTAGTTCGACCTCCCTTCATCGATCAAGGATTGGAAGAACCGCTTTTTCTTCGCCTCGGTCGAGGACGTCAACTGGGCCTGGAGTGAGCCAGACCGGTCCCCAAACTAGAATTCCCAGGTTGAGCCAGCGGATCAGGATGTCTATGCACAGCTGCTGGGTGACGTGGTCCCAACCCTCGATGTTCTGCTCTCATAGTAGAATTTATTCGAGGCAGGGATCAGTCCCATCCGGGAGTTGGGTGAGGCCCTGGATCTTCTTTCTTTACCTTCATTTTCTGCTCTGCACTTCCTTTCTTTATTACTGGCCTAACTGACCTTTTTTCCTCAGGTATGAAGTTCTCCGTAGAAAGCTTAATGGAAGGCATCCTGGAGAGGGACGGTGCCGAAGGGATTGAGGACCCCCAGCGAAGAGGGCTCGCACCGAGGCGAGCCGTGGGCCTCTTGCCCCCAGGTTGCCTCGGGCCCGGGCGCCCGATGTCCCTGTCATCAACCTCAACAGGGTCGGGGAAGAGAGGAGGTCAGAACCTCCTCGGGCGACGCCTGCTCCAGCCGCCACGCTGGCTATTTCCACGGTGGCTACTAGGGCGACGGTGGCTCCACCGATGGCCGCATCGCCCGCTAAAGGGACGGCTGCCTAGCCTGCTGTCGACGCCCAGATCCCACCTCCAAGTCTCACCAACCACTCCTCCGTGATCCGTGATTAAGGGCTCGCGGAGAGAGTGATGGAGTTTGCGAGCACTTCCCGGGACCGCCGTCTGAGGGGTGGCCGGGACTATACTGAGGTGTTGCTCGGGATCCTTCCACTAATCTTTATGGTAAGCTCCGAGCTCTCCTTCTCTAATACCCTGAGCTCTCCTCTTTCTAACATCCTGTCTTTCTTTTTACGCAGATCGGGATGGAAGTTCTGCTGTTGAGGAACTTCCTCGCCGGCTATGCCAAGAAGGATGCCGAGAAGGAGGAGAAGCTCGACAAACTCACAGCCGACATCAAAGACCTCATGGAGAAGGGGGTCGAGCTGCGGGGGAACAACCAGGCCCTTCGAGAGGACCTGGGCCGCACCGAGGGGCGCGTGAGGGAGCTTGAGACCTCTCTGTCGGAGGAGAGGATCTCGAACCAGCGCCACGCGGAAGAAGACGTGGAGGAGAAGTCTCGCCTTAGGGCTCAGTCCTGGTCGTTGGAGCGCCGGGTCGAAGAGGTCCTCAAGGAGCTGAATGCAGTCAAGGAGAAGAACTCCTACGTCAACAGGCTGATGGAGGCGTCCAAGAGGGAGGCACAGGAGGCTATGATGAAGTTCCGGGCCTCCGAAGAGTACGTTGCGGAGGTGCACGAGGCGGCCATGGACTCCTTCCTGAAGGGCTTCCAGGTATGCCGGGAAAAGGTGAGTTCGTTTTATCTCGAACTCGACCTTAGCAGGGTCGTCTTGGGCGGTCGGAGGGAGGAGCTTCGACCGCGGCGGTTGCTGAGGTGGTATCTCCCGAACAGCCTCCAGACGATGCCGCCAGCAGAGAGGATGCCCCCCAGCCCCAGGATGACGCGACTGCAGCGAAGTAGCCCTGCAGCTCCACTTCTCTTTCATTTCATTTCTGCTGGAATCATGTATTTCATTTATTTCCTTGGGGTCTCCCGGCCTGTCGGGGCCCCCTTTTTGTAAGGAACTTTGATCTGAAATGAAAAATTCCTTTTCCATTAACTTGTTCCTTCTCTGTCTTTTCTTTCTTTTTTTTTTTTTTGGGGCATCTTCCGGACTAAACCCCGGTGCTAGCCACTGGGACTAAGTCCCGTGGTGCATTCCGAGCTGAACTCCTGGATTGCGTGGGCGAACTGGGTTCTGCCCCACCTTCCAGACCGAAGTCCGGGACTTCACTTTGGAACCAGTTTTCTTGCGAACTTCTAGACTGAACCCCGGGGTCGTAGGCTGGAATTGAGCCTTGCGCGGCTTACCTAGCTGTTCTCCGGGATTTTGTAGATCATGACCTAAGTCACCGGGATCTCTTCCAGACTGAACTCCGGGGCCGCATGTCGGAATTTAATTCCGTGAGACGCTCCGGACTGAACTCCGGGATTTTTGCGATATAAGACTTTGCGCCTTCGCGGACCTTTCGCCATGCCCATGCTCGCCGAACTTAGAGCTAGATGGCTTTTATCCTACGAGATGAAAGTAGGCATTTGTTGGAAAAGATTTTATTGCTAAAGTTTAAAGAGCACTACACTATTTGTAGTACATCCTCAAGTTTGAGGCATTCCAGGTCCGAGGGAACCGGGATCCACCTAGCTCCTCCATGTAGTACGCCCCGTGGGGGAGTGCCTCCGCCACCCTATAAGGGCCTTCCCAATTTGGGGAGAGCTTTCCGCACTCCCGAGGTTGGGAAGCTTAAGCGCAGTGTAACACCAAGTCTCCCTGGTGGAAGGACTTCGGTCACACTCTGGAGTTGTAGATCTGGCCACTCGTTGCCAGTAGGCCACCATCCGAACTCGGGCCCTGTCCCTCATTTCTTCAAGGAGGTCCAGTTCAGCAGCATCCTGGCCGGATTCTCCGCCTCGTCATACTGCTCCACGTGCAGGGTCGGTAGGCTGAGCTCAATCGGGATAACCACTTCCATCCCGAAGATGAGGTTGAATGGGGTCTTATCCGTAGCTGTCCTTGGAATAGTGTGGTACGCCCAAAGGACACTCGGGAGCTCTTCTGCCCACCTTCCCTTGGCCTGGTCTAGTCTTGTCCAGAAGCCTCGCAAGATGGTCCTGTTCGTTACCTCGGCTTCTCCATTTGTCTGAGGATGCGCCACCGAAGTGAAACGATGATGGATTTCGAGGTCATCGCAGAACTCTTCGAACACCCGACAATCAAACTGGCGTCCATTGTCGGTGATGATGGTGTGGGGCAAGCCAAAGCGGCAGATAATCGACTTTCAAAGAAATTGGTGACATTTGCCTCCATGATCCGGGCCAAAGGTTCGGCTTCGACCCACTTCGTGAAGTAGTCGATAGCCATGATCAAGAATTTTCGTTGCCCGGACGTCGGAGGAAAAGGTCCTAGGAGATCCATGCCCCATTGAGCGAACGGCCATGGGACGAAGAGCTGGGAGAGTGGAGCAACGGGCTGACGTTGTACCACAGCGTGCTGTTGATATCGGTCACACCTCTTTACGAAGTCAGCTGCATCTTCTTTCATTATCTCAGAAATAACCTTGACGGAGGGCCTTGTATGCAAGTGTTCTGCCCCCCACATGGTTTCCCGCAGATTCTCTTGTGGATCTCCTGGTGCACGAGTGTGGCTTCTGCGGGTCAGACATTTGAGGAGCGGGTAGGAGTAGGATCTCCAGTACAGTAGCCCGTCTATCAATACGAACCATGCGGCCTTTCTCTTGATGAGGCCTGCTGCCATGCAGTCCTCTGGCAAGGTACCATTGGTGATGTACTCGATGTACTTATCCATCCAACTGGGATCTTGGTTGACCTGCTGGACCTCCATGGGTTTCTCGTAGCTCGGGGCCTTGAGATGCTCGATGTAAGCGCAGCCCAGTGATGAGTCCGGCAGGGTTGTCAGGCGGGAGAGTGCGTCTGTGCGAGCATTTTCCCCGCGAGGTATATGGGAGATGCTGAAGCACCGAAATCCTGTCGCGCTCGTTCGTACGAGCTCCAGGTACTTTGCCATTTGGGGGTCCCACATCTCGTACTCCCCTGAGACCTGTCCGGCCACCAGCTGCGAGTCTGTGAAGACCCTAAGGCAGGCCATGCCCAGCTCGCGGGACACTCTTAGCCCCGCGAGGAGCACCTCGTACTCCGCCTGGTTATTAGTGGTGGCGAACTGGAAACGGACACACTTGGCGACGACCCCTTCACCATTGGCAAGGATGAGTCCTGCTCTGCTCCCGCCAGAGTTTGAGGCTCCGTCTACATGAAGGATCCAGACATCCTCCTCCGGTCCTGGTTGTGGCTGCCAATGCTGAGGGCTTTCTTCCAGTCCCTCGTCTAGGCTTGCACACTCAACCAAGAAATCAGCGAGTATCCATGCCTTCATAGCCGACCTTGGCCTGTAGGTGATGTCAAACTCGCTGAGCTTGAGCACCCACTTCGCCAGGCGCCAGAAGTGTTAGGTCGGCTGAGCACTGCTTTCAGTGGTTGGTCCATCAAGACCGCGATGGGGTGCACGTGGAAGTAAGGCCTGAGATGCTGAGCGGACATGATTAGCGCAAAAATCAGTTTCTCAGATCGAGAATACCTGAGTTCCGCATCGTAGAGGAGTTTGCTCGTGTAGTACACCGGCCTCTGCATCCCTTTGTCGTCCGTCCGAACCAGGACCGAACTGACGGCTTCTAGTGTGACCGCCAGGTACAGGAGGAGCTCCTCTCCTTCCTCTGGCCTGGAAAGCAATGGCAGGGATGCCAATGTCATCTTCAGCTCCTCGAATGCCTCCTGGCACTCCTTCGTCCAGGCAAAGTCGTTCATCTTCCTCAGCACCTTGAAGAAGGGCTAGCAGCGGTTAGCGGACCTTAAGATAAATCGACTCAAGGTGGCTATCCGGTCGGTGAGTCGTTACACTTGCTTCTTGGAGGTGGGCTGCTCCATGTCTAGGATCGCTTCTTCGGGTTAACCTCTATCCCCCTTTGGGTTACCATGAATCCCAGGAACTTCCCTGCGGAGATGCCAAAGGCGCACTTCGCAGGGTTCAACTTCATTTGGTGAAGTCGGAGGTTATTGAAAGTCTCCGCCAGGTCGCCGACGTGGTCTGAAGTTGGTTTACTCATCACCAGCTTGTCGTCCACGTACACCTACATGTTGCGGCCAATTTGGTCTTTGAAGATCTTGTTGACCAGATGTTGGTACGCAGCACATGCATTCTTGAGGCCGAACGGCATCATCTTATAGCAGTAGGTTCCGTGGTCGGTGTCGAAGGCGGTGTGCTCCTTGTCCTCCGGATGCATTTGGATCTGGTTGTATCCGAAGAAGGCGTCCAAAAAGAGAGGAGGCGATGTCCCGAAGTGGTGTCCACAAGCTGATCGATCTTCGAAAGAGGGAAACTGTCCTTCAGGCAAGCTCGGTTGAGGTCGGTGTAATCCGTACAAATCCTCCACTTGCCGTTGCTCTTCTTCACCATCACCATATTTGCCAGCCAACTGGGATACTGTACCTCTCGTACAAAGCCGGTGGCGAGAAGCTTCTCTACCTTCTCATTGATGGCATTCTATCTTTCCACAGTGAAACTTCTCTTTTTCTGGCGGACTGGGAGGCACCTCAGATCAATCTTTAGTTGATGGGTGATGACCTTTGAGGGGATACCCAGCATGTCAGCAACAGACCAGGCAAACACGTCGGCATTTGCTCGGAGGAATTCCAGCAAACGAGTCTGCTCTTCTTCCGGAAGCTGGGCTCCTATCTGCACTATCTTCTAAGGGTCCGAGTCAAGGGGATATGTCACTAAGCGCTCCACGGGGCCTCCCTTAGGATCTTGCACTCTTAAATCGAGGTCATCGATGTCGGAACCGACCTCGGCACTCCGGGCCCCTGGGACCGTCTACAGACAATGCGAGACGGGTTGGGCCATCCCTCTCATCACTCCCATCCCAGAGATGGTAGGGAACTGCACCAGCAACCTCTTGGTGGAAATAAATGCATCCAGCTGGTTGAGCCCTGGACGGCCTAGGATAGCATTGTAAGGTGATGGAAGCCTGACGACGGTAAACGTCATCATGATCGTACTCTATCGAGGTAGGGATCCGGTGGTGACAGGGAGAGTGATCTCTCCTTTGACCCCCATGGAATCTCCGGTGAAGCCCACAAGAGGGGTGTGCATCGGCTTTAGTTGATCATGAGACAAATTCATTTAGGAGAAAGCATCGTAAAAAAGTACGTCAGTAGAGCTCCCACTATCCACCATAATGCGATGTACAGGATGCTTAGCGATGGTCATCTCGACCACCACCGCATCATTGTTTACATTTTCATTTTCATTCCCCTTTTCATAGGGGAGTACATTCTCCATATCTCCCGCCTCCCAGGCTCTCTTCGTCGCACGCCCTATCCCCCAAGATATCATACCCACTGGCTTCTTCGTTGGACAGTTGTCAATTGCAGGGACGAGGTGAAGGGCTGCGAGCGGCTGACCCTCTATCGGGGCTTCGTTCCTCACGAACTTCCTGAGGTAGTCCCTCTTGATCAGCTCCTCGATCTCCTGCTTCAGATTGCGACATTCCTCCGTGTCGTGGTCGTGCTCGCGGTGAAATTGACAATACTTTGTCTTGTCATGAATGTTCCTTGGGTTCCGAGGAGGAGGTCGGCGGAGGTAGTGCTCACCCTTAATCTCCATGAGGATCTTCGTTCTGGGAGCAAGGAGAGGGGTGAAGGTCCACTCTGGGGTAGCACCATTTTTTGGCTTCGACCTGGACGGAAGTCTATAGGTGGTCCAGGCCTTCGGGTTCCAGGGACATCTCTTGGGGCAGGCTTCTTCGAAGGCTTCCCGTCCAGCTCTCGCCTGGTGTGGTCGGCCTTCTCAGCTCGGATGTACTTGTGGACGTGGAGGAGGAGCTCAGAATATGTCTTGGGGAGCTTCTTGTCCAGGAAATACGTCAAACGGGAGGTCTTGAGCCCTCGCTTCAATGCCAGCATGGCGACGGCTCATCCAGGCTATAAATTTCCAGGGCGGTGGTCTTGAAGTAGGTGACGTAATCCCGCAGCAGCTCCTAGTCTTGCTGGCGGATAGAGAAGAGGCTATCTACCTTCCTTGGCACCTTTCGGCAAGCGTCGAAGTGTGCCACAAACTTTCCTTCCAGCTGATGGAAGGAGCTGATGGATTCCGGCTCGAGGCGGGTGAACTAAACTCGAGCAGCCTTCCGGAGAGTGGCTAGGAAGGCAATGCACAAAAGAGCGTTCGTCGCTCCTTGGACCCTCATGAGAGCCTTATAGCTCTCTAAGTGGTCTAAGGGATCGGTGGTCCCATCGTAGGGATCCACCTGAGGCATGCGGAACCGATTCGGGATCGGTTCCTCTTGGATTTCTCGGGAGAATGGTGGTCGGGCGTCATAGCCCACTGGATCGGTTGGGGAGTTCTGCATGTCGGTAAAGCAGCGGGAGAACTCCGCCAACTTGCGCTAGTGCTCCTCCAGGCACCTCTTGGCCTGGCGCCTGATGGCTCGTCGGTAGAATCTTCCACTGAGGCCGCAGGAGAAGGAGGTGCCGATCGGTCTCGGTGAGGGGCCTTGCCCCGATGGTGCCTGCTGTGCCGTAGTGCTTCGCATCGTCGGCTGGGGATCGACTCTTGTGATCCACCGAAGTGGAGTGGTTTCTTTTCGCAGGAGTTTGGTGGCTCCCGCGGGGATTGGAAACTGCCGCGGATGGGAAGAACTGCCTTGGATGGAGCGCAGGCTTCCGCGGGGGCCTGTGGCTCGGGCCGCGGGGGTCTAGCTGGGGTTGGGTGGCCAGGGAGTGCTGCTGATGCTGCAGTTGCTGTACAGAAGTAGTCAGAGTTTGCAGCTGCTGGACGACAGCTGCGAAAGGACCGTCCACCGAGGACGGCAGAGGAGGAGGAGGAGCAGGAAGTTCCCTCTCCGGGCTGCATGGCCCGTGGGAGAAGGAACCTCTCCTGCTCGGCTAGTGGATGCTTCGCGCCCATGCGTCACCACCATGGTTGGAATACGCTTTCGCCCACTGAGAGCTTGCTTTTGCAGGGGTTGTTGTTCTGCCCCCCTACCTAGTGCACCAATCTATTGCCGATCTTATCACAGTGGCCTGTAGCTCGTGAGCTGGCACCGGTTCTTGGACTCTCTCACCTCGAGATCTCCAAGCTTCCGGACTTACAAAACAAAGTCAGAGACACGGGACATGGAATTTCGGCAGGGGCACTTCGACGATCAAGTTAGAGAGCGACAAGATGGAATAGGACCTCTATGGTGGGTTCCCGAAGGATTCCCGTGCTTAGAGGAGAAGTGATGAAAGAAGTGTAGGGAAGAGAGGGGTTGAAGCCCGGCTTCTGCGCTGGGCTCACCGAGCTCGTGCCTGAGGACTTCTGGGGGTCCCCCGAATCGTTCTCTCGATGTTCTCTCCCTCTTCCCACTTACTTTTCCGTCCACTTTCTCCGTCCCTTTTATACCACTGGACTGCCTTCAGTCCACGTCCCCTCCTGGGGCCTCCCCGAGATCTCTGGATCCTCCCCCCTCCTTCTCCTTCAAGCCCGAGAGTTAAGTGACCGGCATGCCTCGTTCGTCGTGTGTCACGAAAGGGGGAAAGACTGGCGAGACCTTGGACCAAGTACGGGAGCTTTCCTTTCGGGGCGTTGACGATGAGCTTCTAATCGTTTCAGGCTCCTACCCACAAAGATTTCATTCCTCGGTTACGGGGCCCTGTTTAACTGATGTAAACGAGGTTTCACATATCACTGCAGGCCGTACTGGCGCCCCATACGGGGTGCGACGCGCGTCGGCTCTAGTGGTGACCTCGTGGCCCGTGTCTCTGCCTCCACGAGGCTTTGTAGAGTAAGGCTGATTTGACCGAGGTAGACCTGTCAGGGGATGCCACCTGGCAGAGGAGCAAGGAATGCCAGCATCGGTCGAGGTGAACCCCTCCTGGGTGGACACTTGGAGGAGTGGCAGAGAGGTGCTTCACTTCGACCGAGGTGGACCCGTCTTGAAGCGCCACCTAGTGAAGGAGCAGGAGGGCCCGACTCGACCTCAACAGAGGTGGACCTGTCTTGGGGTGTCCACCTGATGAGGGAGCAAGGGGCCGCCAGCTTCGGCCAGGTGGACCCCTCTTGGGTGGACACCTGGCGAAGTGGCAGAGAGGTGCTCGACTTTGACCGAGGTGGACCCGTCTTGGGGCCCCACCTGGTGAAGGAGCAGGAGGGCCCGGCTCGACCTCGGCAGTGGTGGACCCGTCTTGGGGTGCCACCTGGAGAGGGAGCAAGGGGCCGCCAGCTTCGTCGAGGTGGACACCTAGCAAAGTGGCAGAGAGGTGCTCGACTTCGGCCGAGGTGGAACCATCTTGGGGTGCCACCTGGCGAAGGAGCAGGAGGGCCCGGCTCGACCTCGGCAGTGGTGGACCCGTCTTGGGCTGCCACCTGGCGAGGGAGCAAGGGGCCGCCAACTTCGGCCGAGATGGACCTCTCCTGGGTAGACACCTGGCGGAGTGGTAGAGAGGTGCTCGACTTCGACCGAGGTGGACCGTCTTGGGGCGCCACCTGGCGAAGGAGCAGGAGGGCCCGGCTCGACCTCGATAGTGGTGGACCCGTCTTAGGGTGCCACCTGGCGAGGGAGCAAGGGGCCGCCAGCCTCAGCCGAGGTGGACCCCTCTTGGATGGACACCTGGCGGAGTGGCAGAGAGGTGCTCGACTTCGGCCGAGGTGGACTCGTCTTGGGACGCCACCTGGTGAAGGAGCAGGAGGGCTCGGCTCGAACTCGACAGTGGTGGACCCATCTTGAGGTGCCACCTGGCGTGGGAGCAAGGGGCCGCCAGCTTCGGTCGAGGTGGACCCCTCCTGAGTGGACACCTGGTGGAGTGGCAGAGAGGTGCTCGACTTCGGCCGAGGTGGACCCATCTCGGGGTGCCACCTGGCGAAGGAGCAGGAGGGCTCGGCTCGACCTCGGCAGAGGTGGACCCGTCTTGGGGTGCCACCTGGCGAGGGAGCAATGGGCCGCCAGCTTCGGCCGAGGTGGACCCCTCCTGGGTGGACACCTGGCGGAGTGGCAGAGACATCCTCGACTTCGACCAAGGTGGACCTATCTTGGGGCGCCACCTGGCGAAAGGAGCAAGAAGGCCCGGCTTGACCTCGGCAGTGGTGGACCCATCTTGGGTGCCACCTAGCGAGGGAGCAAGGGGCCGCTAGCTTCGACCGAGGTGGACCCCTCATGGGTGGACACCTGGCGGAGTGGCAGAGAGGTGTTCGACTTCGACCGAGGTGGACCCGTCTTGGGGTGCCACCTGGCGAAGGAGCAGGAGGGCCCGGATCGACCTCGGCAAAGGTGGACCCATCTTGGGGTGCCACTTGGCGAGGGAGCAAGGGGCCACTAGCTTCGGTCGATGTGGACCCCTCCTGGGTGGACACCTTGCGGAGTGGCAGAGAGGTGCTTGACTTCGGTCGAGGTGGACCCATCTTGGTGCGCCTCCTGGCGAAGGAGCAGGAGGGCCCGGCTCGACCTCGGCAATGGTGGACCCATCTTGGGGTGTCACCTAGCGAGGGAGCAAGGGGCCGCCAGCTTCGGCCGAGGTGGATCCCACCTGGGTGGACACCTGGCGGAGTGGCAGAGAGGTGCTCGACTTTGGCCGAGGTGGACCCGTCTCGGGGTGCCACTTGGCGAAGGAGCAAGAGAGCCCGGCTCGACCTCGGCAGAGGTGGACCTGTCTTGGGATGCCACCTAGCGAGGGAGCAAGGGGCCACCAGCTTCGGTCGAGCTGGACCCCTCCTGGGTGGACACCTGGCGGAGCGGGAGAGAGGTGCTCGACTTCGACCGAGGTGGACCCGTCTTGAGGTGCCACCTGGCGAAGGAGCAGGAGGGCCCAGCTCGACCTCGGCAGAGGTGGACCCATCTTGGGATGCCACCTGGAGAGGGGCAAGGGGCCGCCAGCTTCGGCCGAGGTGGACCCCTCTTGGATGGACACCTGGCGGAGCGGCAGAGAGGTGCTCGACTTTGACCAGGGTGGACCTGTCTTGGGGTGCCACCTAGCGAAGGAGCAGGAGGGCCCGACTCGACCTCGACAGAGGTTGGCCCATCTTGGGGTGCCACCTGGCGAGGGAGCAAGGGGCCGCCAGCTTCGGCCGAGGTGGACCCCTCCTGGGTGGACACCTGGCGGAGTGGCAGAGAGGTGCTCGACTTCGGCCGAGGTGGACCCTTCTTGGCATGCCACCTAGCTAAGGAGCAAGAATTTTGAAAGAAAAATCTACGTGGCACCGACGGCGTCCAGCTGGACCTGACACACGTTCCACGTCAGCGATGTAGCCATATCAATAGCTATAGAGTATAATTCATTAAAATAATTTCATAATATTATTTTTATTAATTTTAAAATTTTTTCTACTAATTAATATTTTTTAAAAAATTTTAGAAAGACTACTTTTTTATAATTATTTTGTTAATCCGTATTAGGATTTAGGGTTTAGTGTTATAGGGTTGGAATTGGTCCGGTAATAATGTACAGTGTAATAAGTTTAAACAATGAAAAACTAAAATACAAAATGTAATAATAATAATTATAAAATGTGAGAATATAGTATAATAAGTTCAAACAATGAAAAAATAAAATACAAAAATCCTAAGTCCCACATGGTGGCCGTCTTTCCTACGTGCAGGCTGCTGTCGAAGATGTACTGGCTTCGCCTCACTCGACTCCTAACGTTCCGTCAGATCCTGTACATCAGGAAATGCATGCGATGCAGATACATGATGCGAGGACCCCTTGCCTATATGCTATCCTCCTCCATGTCCCGAGTAATCAGGATGCATCGGATAGTCCGATCAAGCAACGTATTCATAATGTACAGTAGCAACCTCCATAGATGTGAACTGTCTCACATCCTCATGGAAAAAACTACCCACGAATATATATGGATCGTACTCCTGCATCGAAAAGGGAGAGGTACTGAATCATCAAGTACCTTGTGTATGCTGAGCAGGTGGTGCTGTAGATGTAGATGCATATCGATAAGGCTGAGCAGGAGGAAGTGCTGTCGATGTAGATTTTATCGATAAGGTTCTGGAGTCTCATCGTCTCTGTCATCCTCCCGAGCAAATCCCCGTAACTGGACACGTGCATACTCACCAACAACATCAAGAGTCGACTGACATATGTCCTGTATACTCTACGAGGACGTCACTATGGAATCTGGCATAGCAAGCTGATATATCGTTGCAATGCCAGTGGTCTGAAAGTTACAAACATCTAATGAGTTAAACAACATATGAAATATATGATAATAATGTGTAATTGCATAAATAAAATTTCATACCACATAATCATGCATCGCACCATCACGACCGATAAATCGTCGACTGATGCCGTGATACCACTGCATGCATGGATCATGATAATGCATAGCACCATCAGCAAGAGCACCATCACAACATGATCATGACGGCTATCCCATAATTGAATATACTCGGGATGACTACTGCTCCAATCTTGATCGGGTCATCCCCTAAGATCGAAATGATGTAGTGCACGATCTGTAACACATCGATCAGGTACGACCTGTCGAAAACTGAACTGTCGTAACACTCTATCCAGAAAATGCCACTCTACGATATAAAGATATATGAGTGGCACTCGACTACGCCATATATCCTGACCCTGAAGGTAGTACTCTGGTAGCTGTGCAAGTACGTCATCCGTATATGGCTGCCATATCACCTGTTAATGAACAATACCAAGCATTTGTGTTAAATAAGTAATATAAAAATATTTAACTGTTGACAAAGATAAGTGCTAGTCGTTACCTAATGTAGACTCAGGTGATCTATCAAATGTCAATACGAAGAGAGAATATGTGTAGGTACCTCTGTAATAGCAAAATCATCTCTCCAACTGTACATTAAATAAATTAATTTACATATATCAATAAATATGACTAATCATTAAATTTAAATAAATTTATAACTTACCGCATCCCCAGCGGACCCTGTGGTAAACCAGCTCCACCATCGTCTAAATTGATCATAGGATCCGGAGCTGGGTGAAATAATCTGCGTGGCACCAGGATAGGAAATCTATCCCATGTCCATAACTGTAGAAGCAACAAAGGACAAGCTATCTCAGTAGCATATTTCCTGCTCGCCTTACACAACTCTCTATATAACCAGGCGAGCCCTGCACTACCCCAACTATAATGACCAGCACTCTCAAAATCTGTAAGTAGGGGTAGGAATATGAGATGCATCTTATCACTAGATTTATCCATAAACAAACATCCACCGATCAGTTGTAGAATATATGCTCGAGCATATCGTTGTATCTGTATCTCGTCAGCATCAAAGGCTAGCCCATGAAACTGATCCGCTAGCCATACCATGCTCAATTGTAACCCTGAAGTCTACCCTGTGATGGGATAACCCCTAATAAATCCTGACAAAGCTATCTCCAGTCTATCCGTGTAGTACCTGTCACTGGTAGACCGTCAATAGGCAAACTTAGCTGGATAGCAATATCCTGTAAGGTGATGGTACACTCTTTGTGGGATAAATAAAATGTATGTGTCTCGGGATGCCAACGCTCCACAAAGGCTGTAATCAGGTGCCAATCCAAACGTATATATCCTACTCGTGCAAGACCGTAAAAGCCAGACTGTATCAGTAAAGGTACTATGCGCCTATAAAGAGGTATCGACCTGCACATAATCAACTCTCTATGTCTACAATATAGTACAGCATCCTCCTGCCCCTCCCATGCTAAACGGGATCGATGGATATCCTGATTGTACAATATGGAAGGCCGGACCGGGATCCATGACTGTAATATGCAATAAGTTAAAGTAAAACTAATAAATAAATTATAATATATGCAATGTAAATATAAATAACATATAACTAAAGAAGTCCATAAATTACATGTAAATAGCAAATTACATGACAAGTCAGTAATAGGTCAACAATCGATCAAACATAATCAAAGTAATCGTGAGACAACCAAATAGTACAAGCAAGCTTATTCGGAGCTCTAACCATTAGCTGTCATGACATATCAATAAGATACAAAGGAATACATATCAATAACGTACATGTCATAATCAATAGATAATGGACTGTATAAAAGAGAATAAATTGATGTAAAATAAAATACCTACGCAATGTCATTTATTAAAAATATCCTGACCCCCTTGTAATGTTCTTAGACAAGACCGTTTATCATATCCTTCCTCCTTACAGATGGCACACCTTCGTTTGTTTCCAGATTCATGGATATCCATATCGTTCCTAATTCTGGTAGAATGAGGCCTATCTTTCTGTCTCAGCCTACTCATATCGAGCATAATAAGGGTTTCATCATCATGCTCAGGCCAATATTCTTCATGTAGAATTGGTTGGAATTGTGGTGCATATGATTGATAAAAGTCATGTAACGTATAGCATCGATCAACATATTTATAAAAATCAATTGCAACATGTGCACATACAGCCATTACATGAGAGCAGGATAAATATAACACTGCCATTTCTGGCATGTACATGTCCGATGCTGTAGTCGAACTACCTGTATTTTAATGTAACAAAAATGAATATGTAACCAACATACAATAATATGTTATAAAAAATTTAAGAACGTATAGTCACCTATGCATTATCACCTCGGTTCATGTTTGCACCATGCCTCGCCATCTTTACTTGAAACAAGCCACTTTCTCTATCGAATCTTGTAACAGTATGTGATGTAGCTTTGGCTTGCTGGGAGATTACGTGTCCCGTAATAAAAGAAGTAAATCTTTCATTCCTGTCAAGTGCATCATATGCCTGGGCACGTCGACCATCAAAATAAGATACAAGTCAAAAGAAAGTGAACTGCACCAATGCGTTTGTTGGCAGGAATCGAGCATTTTTTAAAACTCCATTAAAACACTCGATAAATTTGTTATCATCAATCCATAATGTCGACCATCATCATGTGCAAGTGTCCATTTATATAAAGGGATATCATTCAGCCATTCAACAGCTTCTAAATTTAATTTTTCAATGATCCACATAAATTTTTGAAATTTTCTATGCTGTGTTTGCAATCTCGCTTTTTTCACCAAATCCCTTAATTTTGGATCACGAAATCTTGAGTTGAAATTGCTAGCCACGTGACGAAGGCAATAAACATGATGAGCATTCGGTGGCTGCCAACCCAGATACTCATTTTGCACTACGAAAATATACTAGCATGTCGATCAGAAATTAGACAAATATCTAATGTGATGTAACAAAATTTCTGATGCAAGCTAAGAACCAACCTCATATATCAGTTGATTCTTCATCAACAATTGCAAATGCAAGTGAAAATATCTGGTTGTTCCCATCAACGGCAGTTGCAATCATCAACTTCTCTCTATACTTTCCATATAGAAATGTAGCATCAACACTTATTACTAGTCGACAGGACTTAAACCCTTCAATGGATGGTGCAATGGCCCAGAAAACACGATCAAACTAAGCACAACATGGAATACAAGTAGGGATGCTGATGAATTTCATCCTAGTACCCAGATTAAATTCTTCAACAGCATGTAACAATCTTGGCATAATATGAAACATCCTAATCACCGAAAAGCATGGCTATTGCTTTTTGCTTCGCTTCCCATAATTTCTTGTAACTGGGTGTATAATTATATTTATTTTTAATCACTGCACCAAGTCCAGAAATAGCAATTGAAGGAATTTGTTTGACCAGATCCTGAATTTCATTTGCAATTAATGTTGAATCCAGTCCAGAATGATCTTGAGACATCATTGGAGATATGCATGTATGGGGACCAGTATATCGTGTGATCTTAAATTGACCATGTCGTTTAATAGCTCTCAGCATCCATTGGCATCCTGACTCTATTCTTACATTTTAAATGCCATAAATTGGGATTAGACTCAATCACCCTGAACTCGTGATGTCTGTTTACAGAATATTACTTTATTGATGTTTGTAATTTTGCCTTATCTATGAAACGAAGGCCTTTATGTAACTCTTCATCTCTTTTGCCATACAATAGATGGTTCTTGCAATGTAGAGCACATGGACATATTAGCAGCAGTTTAATCAATCTGATTGAATGTTTCAGAGGGGGCTTCAAATATAGGTTTATTTGGAACAGGAATATCATGTGAACTTTGTACAGGTTCAGATGTACAAGCTTCATTATGTTCATCAACCATATCATCTTCACTTTATTCATCATTTTTATTAAAAAGTTGATTATCTAAATGCACTGTATCATCAGTTGCTCTATATATCGATGCTTCTCTAACATTACTTTCTGGCACATTAATATCTACTATTTTCAGACTACAGTATGACATAACCTGTTCACTTACATGAATGTTTGTTGTATTTTGAGCAGCTGCTTCATAATCATCCTATTCATGAATAGGTTCAGAAGCTTCATAATCATCCTATTCATGAATATCTATATATAACTTTGCACTTGATATACAATAATATGAATTGATCGTTGAAAACATTATGTTTATGTCCTCATCATCATTTAATGGAACATGTTCATACTTAACATATGTCGCCTGTACAACTTGTGGATTTCTATAAATGATCAATATTTTTTTTCCATTTCTATCAATATGGAAGATTCTACATATTTTATTCTCCAATTCTTCAAATGACATACCATATTCAATTTAAATTATCATTTTTGATCCCTGATTGTACTCAATACTATATTTGCCTCTAATCATAGAACCATTGATATAGCATAAGGCTGTGATTGTTTCTCTCATTATGCCCTACATGTTTAATAAATCAAATATATTTAGAGATAAATTTCTCAAAATATATAATACCATCATTAAAAATATAATAAAATAAAATAAATAACATGACAATAAATTTACAAACATAATTAATTTTTAAAATATATAAATATAGATTTCGATATTTTTTAAGTTTACTGCATACATACGAAATTTTGGATGACTTAAATGATAAATGTATCATATCACCAACTACTAGATAAAGATAGGTCCTATCCCATTCAGAATTGCATTAATATTACAGGTCAGCTTACAGTAATCAAAAGGTGTGCAATGAAGATTGAATGAAATTTCGGTAGCATTTTTTCTTAGTTCTTCACATACAAATATTTATGTATGTGGATAACAAAAGAAAAATGATACTCAAAATTTCATTTGATCCTCGTTGCACACCTTTTGATTATTGTAAACTGATCTATAAAAGTATTTGCAATTTTCAAACTGTCCACTATGGACAATCAATTGATTAATATGCATAATTCTCAGCTCCATACAAATATAAACAAATGTACGGATACTACAAATTATGCATATTAATCAATTGACGGGTCTACGGTTCAATGTAATGCAAATTTTATATTCATATATACGAAAAATCGAATGTTTAACTTAACAAATAATTTTGATACATAATTTATACGGTAATAACAATTTCTGCATACTACACAATGTAGATATTCATGCTGCACAACTAAAAAAATATAAAAATAAATAAAATTACAGATATATTAATTTTGTACCATAACTTATTTATATTACAATAAAAATTTATTTATAAGCTATAAAATATTATATATTTCAATCATTATTATTTATGTCATAATTTTTTTCTTAATAAACATATCAATTATTTGTATTCCTATGTTAAATAATATAATCAATATTAATTTAGTACTCTTACATAATTATATATTCATAAATAACTAATTATTAAAATTATACAATAATAAACTAATTTAATATATTATTTTTTAATAACATAATTTTAAGAATTCCACATATATTAATATTTACTTAGCTCATTTTATGTACTACTATAATTTTATGTCTATTTCAACATTAAAAATAATTATTTTTTTAAAATAAATATTATAAAACATTTTCTAAAATCAAATTAAAAAATTGTAAATATAGGTTTATCCTAAAAATTATCCCAATAATTATTTTTTTAATAACATACATTATTAATTTTTAAAATATCAAAAAAAATTAAATACTTTGATAAAAATTTTATTTTATTCATCAAATAAATATTTTCATGTAATATGATTATATATATATATATATATATATATACACTATAAATCATTATTTAATCTAATATATCAAGGAAGCATATATAATTATATTAACAAAAATTAAACTAACATGCCATCACAAGGTAAAAAATATCATAAAATATAATACAATCATAAATTAATTATAAAAAAATTATATAAATCATACATGCAAATTTGAATACCGGATTGGACTAGATGTGAAATACGCTTGGAATGATTCTAAAAAAATAAAAAAAAATTAGATCAAACGGTTATGATATAAAATCTCGGTTTAATCTATCTAAATGACTAAGAATAAAAAAACATATCTAGATAGGGACCGGAGGTGGGGCAACCAAGAGGGGACCGGAGGTGGGGCAGCCAAGACGGGACCGGAGGTGGGGCAACCAAGAGGACCGGAGGTGGGGCAAAGAATAGGAGCGAACAGGAAACGGGGGCAACGCAAAGAAAAAAAAAAACCCTGTGGAGCTATAAGGTTCGGCTGAGAAATCGTGGGTTCAACCCGCGTTTTCACTCAAAATTCATGGGTCGAACCCATGTTTTCATTGCCACGTGGAGGCTCCGTGCTAGAATCGTGGGTTAAACCCGCGATTTCGAATAGAATTCACGGGTTTAACCCGTGTTTTCACCTGCCTTACCATGCGTCCCGAATCAGCTGCCACGTGTCTAAGCAAGGTTGACATTAGGCCAAAATCACCTATTTTTGTAAATAAAATAAGGGTGATGGTACTTTCATAAATAAATTTATATTTTGTATTATTTCAATTAAAAATCCTCTAGAAATCATCATCTCTGAAGCTTCGCATCTTTGACTCTGGTGGTCAACCTATAATTGGTGGGGACACCGGAGGCAGCAGAATAAGACAGAGGTTTTCAACCCTTTATGAATTGATTAATAATTTATGAGTCCATCTGTAATAAGGCCTATCCCATCTAAGTCCATTTTAGTTGTTATTTGAGTCTTTTGAGTTGTTATTTCAGTTCTGTACTAGTCAGCTCATGTTGAGCTAGTTTAGTCCAGTGTTAGTCAGCTCATGTCAAGCTAATTTTATTTTTTTGAGTCCTGTTCAACCATATTGAAGACTCAAGACCACATCATACAAGTGAAGACCAAGTCCAACCTGATTGAAGACATGGAAGTTGAGCCCAAGTCCAACCCAGCTTGAAGATTTGAAGACCCTAGGAGGAAAATTCAGAAAACCCTGATTCCTTGCAGATGGCCTCCAGATGCCCAGATTCCCTTCCAGATGCCAAACTATATTCATATACCAAAGCATCCATGATTTTAGAGGTCCATCTGCATCCTAACCCAAAGAAATCAAGCCCAGGCTTCAAGCCCAAGCCCCTAAGAAGCAAGATACCAGGGAATATTCCTGCTACCTGGCTACTAGGCCACCCCAGCTTCCAGAGGCCCAAACCCATGCGCCCGAGCCCCTTTGGGCCGGCCTCTTGCTGCTCCTAGAAGCCCAACACGCCCCCCTAGGTGTCCTTGGAGTGTTGGCCAAGTCAAGAGAATTTTTAGGGATTTTTTCTACATAATGTTTCCTTATTTTCTAGCTAGGGTTTGAGAGGGAAAATGATTCTCATGTAAAGACTAATGTGCCATTACTTGGAGCCCAAGGTTAAGGGTCTATTTAAGGGACCCTAGCCTCTTGTATGAAGGGAGATTTTGATATATGAAATAAACCTTGAGTTCTTCAATTGCTTTGTGTGATTACCCTGCTGTGTGCATAAAGGGGTTTGAGAGTTCTTCTTCCCGGTGTTTGCAACCATCTTCCTGCCGCCAACCATCCTTCCAGCCCCCTCCAAAACTTTCTTTCCTTTGCTGTTTTTCTTTGTTTTCTTGATTTTCTTTGAGTTTTCTAATCCCTGATAGGTCGTTTGCAGGTCCCCGAGTTCCTACGAATCCAACGACTCCAACCACGCCTCAATCGGACCACCGAGCAGAAAGCCGGGTATCCGCAGGTCTTTGGCTCGGTTTTCCAGGCCGCATCCATCGAGGAACGAGAAATCCCTTCGCTGCGATCATCACCGGGCGCTTCAGACGTTGTCAGGTACACCCCCTCTACCTCCAGTCTTATTATTGTAGGAGAACTTGCCCTAACCGAGGCTTCTCAGCCCCGGCGATCCTTTTTTAGTACTTTTCTATGTTCTAATCTGCATGCTTGGCTTCAAAAATTCATACAAAATTTCCTACAACCAATTTTGATCTAAAATTCTGGAATTAATCACCTAACCCCGCATATAAAACATACAAGAAGAATTGCATGCATATTAGTCCCGCATCAATAATATTATTTTTTATTATTATTATTTTTATAAACGAACCAGTGCCGACTTTTTTTATATCATACTGACTTTGACAAGCTGACTTGTTCACTCGGATTAAGCTAAGATCTAGTGGAGTATCTAATCATGCCTGAACTTGGTTACGAATGGTGGCAGGAGCATTGGAGCAGCTTCATAGTGGAGGATGACTTCCGCTTCATATCCCAGAATGGATTGAATGCCGTGAGAATTCCGGTTGGGTGGTGGATAGCCAGCGATCCCAATCCACCAAAGCCTTTTGTTGGTGGGTCCCTCCAAGCTTTGGATGATGCTTTCACCTGGGCAGGGTAAGGAATCCAATGCCATCATTGTTAAAATCTTCAGAGATAAACATTCCTTAATTCTAATCACCAGCCTTGATTCCAAAACGATCATACCTTTCCTTGCCAACTTTCTATCTTTTACGATCAGAATAGATTTTTGAACTAGGGTCTGAATTAATTATACCTTTGGCTGGAGGCCAACTTTGGTAAGGCCGTACCCCAACTTTCTTTCCGAAATTTGCTAAACTAAACCGTTCCTTGTCTCGATGTGCAGGAAGTATAGTATAATGGTCATTGTGGACCTCCACGCCGCTCCTGGATCACAGAATGGGAATGAGCACAGTGGCACAAGAGATGGTTCTCAAGAATGGGGTCGGACTGATGCCAATATAGATCAGACAGTTGCAGTGATTGATTTTCTCACGGCTAGGTAGGCCTTCCATTCTTTCGTACATTCAAACATGTTATAAATTCATAACCCTAATCAAAATAATATACATATATAATATGGAAATTCCAAAGTCCAGAGAAACTCGTGACCTTCCTTTTCTCCATGAAGGTATGCCAGAAACCCAAGCCTCCTTGCAATTGAGCTGATCAACGAGCCTCAAGCACCCGGGGTAACACTAGACAGCCTTAAAAAGTACTATCAAGCTGGATACGATACTGTTCGCAAGTACACATCCGATGCATATGTGATCATGTCGAATCGACTATCGGCTGACTCAACGGAGCTCCTCCAGTTTGCCAGTGGCTTCCAGGGCTCCGTTATCGACACCCACTACTACAATCTCTTCTCCAACCGGTTCAATGGCTTGAATGTGCAACAAAATATCGACTTCATCAACAACAATCGATCCAACGATCTTGCTGCCATAACCAGATCTAATGGCCCCCTCACTTTTGTTGGTAAATTGCCGATTCAAGACTTTCCGGTCATTGTTTTCGATCACTGATCAACTGAAATTGATGACTGATAAATTGTGCTGCAGGGGAATGGGTAGCGGAATGGGAGGTCAATGGTGCAACAAAGGAGGACTATCAAAGGTTTGCGCAAGCCCAGTTACATGTCTATGGGCGGGCCACATTTGGATGGGCTTACTGGACTCTGAAGCATGTTTTTAACCATTGGAGTTTGGAATGGATGATTCGAAATGGCTACATTACTTTGTAAACCAATCTTTGCTGATTAAGCTAAAATAATTCCTCCAATTATCTGAATAATACTCAAAGTTGACTTGAATTTCCACTTCGAGACAAGTGGAAATATTATTAGAAAACTTAAATGTCCAAGATCAATGCATTGTAATTGATCGGGTTGCATAAATCAATATATGGTGTTTAGGAAAATATCATGTTTCTTTGTCTCTGTGGTCCAAAAAACCTTAGATGTGACAAAGGTGCATGCGTAGTGCCAAAATTCTGTTCGCAATGATAGCAATAGGAACCAAATCTTTTTAAGATTGCTGAAGGACCAATCACATGGATTTCGTCATTGAGTTTTAGATCCAAAAGGATATAACTGCATGATATGTTCTACAGCAGCAGCCACTAAATTTTTACAGTACTTTACTGAAGGAGTTCTTGAACAAACTTTGACGAGCGACAACAGATCGACTTCAGCTTTTCTCCTAAAAAAGGCATAAGAAAAGAAATTTTTTTTGACAACTTGGGCAAAACCGCTTAGCTAAATTAGTGGGAGTTTCTATGCCTCACTTTAATACATTTATCAGGGAGAGATTATTTGTTTGTCCTTAGATACTCAGATATTGTTATCACAATCTTGATTTCTAGAGCATCACCTTTCAGATTTGAATCTAGAATTTCTTCCCAAGAAATCCATGGAATTGAATTCTGATAATGGAGAGCAAAGATTCTACCGGGTCTACCTATGGTTCACACACAGTTTAAATTTCAATAGGAGCCTGGGACTAATTTAATCATATCAAAGCTTAGCATGTGTGTTGCAGCAAAAATCAAAAGAAATCCTCTTAAGTTTGAACCTATATTACATGTGCTGAGGAGTATAGGTGCCAAATACCACTTAACTAAAGGCCGGGTTCTCTCTAATTTTTACTAGAACCAGAGGTATCAAATGTTCCGATCATGGTTATCAGTGTATTAAATGGTGACTGTGATTACTTGACAACCGCAATTATGTTAATTCCATAAGATATTATAGAGAGAGGCTTTTATTTATTAGGGGTGGCAAAACTTGACCCGACCCGCCAACCCGATCCGCGTTTGGCCCATCTTAAACAGATTTGAGTTGAGCCTAAACGGGTTCGGGTTCAGATTTCGTATCCTTGATATATTTAACCTATTTAATATACGGGTCTAAACAGGTCGGGTCAGGTTGGGTTGTTAACCTGATTACTAAAACACACCACTGGATTTTGGGCCGAGCCCGTTAGTGGGGGCGCCACTATTTAAGGTTTTATTAAAACCTACCGCTGGATTTGAAATCCGTCATTTAATATAAAGGTCCATCGCTTCATCTTCTGGTCTTCGCCTCTTCACCTCTTCGATCTTCTTGACTTCTAGGATTTGGCTGCCATTTCCTCGCAGCTCACCTCCACTCCACTTAGCCCCCTCTCCTTTGAATTTCTAAGCTTCTCCCATCTCTAATCTCACGGTGATGATGATGCACGGTGTGTGCTTTTTCCCGGCCCCCTCTCTTTCTTTGAGCTTCTTCCATCCCCGATCTTACGATGGTGCACGGCGTGTGCCTTCCCCCGGTCCCCTCTCTTTTTTCGGACTTCTCCTACCTTTGATCTCACAGCAATGCACCGTGCATAGCATACGTCTCTCCCTGACCCCCTCTCATTTTTTGGGCTTCTTCCCCCTCTCACGGCGGTGTGCATCCTCCTGGCCCTTGGCCCCCTCTCCTTCTTAGTGCTTCTCCCCTCTCTCACGGCGATGCGCATCCCCTCGACACCCTTTCCTTCTTCGTGCTTCTCTCATCCCCATCTCATGGTGGTGCACATCGTGCACCTCCCATCAGCCCCCTCTCCTTCGGGCTTTTCCTCCCTATCTCACAAGCAGTGAGGCAGTGAGCATCCTCCTGGACGGTTGGACCCCTCTCCTTCGGCATTCTCCCATCCATCTCACGATGGTGTGCATCGCTCTCTTTCCCTTCCCCTCTTCCCTTTCTTAGATTTTTTCCCTTTGTTTGTCCCTCTCGTGTTTGATGCAGTAACTGCAATTAGACTGTTGAAGTGCAAGCAGGTCTAAACTCTGAAGGTAATTTTTTGATATATTTTTTAAGATTAGCCTTGTGCTTTGATATGGATTGTAAGGTTTTCTTATAAGTTCTAAAAAAAATCTCTTTTCCTGCTTTCTATGTGCTACTTCTGCTTTTTATTTTAAACAGGTTAAATGGGTTGGGTTAGATTGGGTTAATAGTTTATCTATATAGTAAACAAGTTAAACGGGTTGGGTCGGGTTGGATTATATTACTAGGTTATTTATTCATTAAACAGATTAAACAGGTCGGGTTGAGTGGGTTAGCAGGTTACCTGTTTAATAAACGGGTCGGGTCGGATAACCTGTTTATTAAATGGGTTAGATTCAGGTTTTAAATTATAATATGTTTAATAAACAGATCGGGTTCAGGTTGAAACTTTTCTGACCTAATCCGAATTTGATCCAACTCGTATATACCTAACCGACCTGATTGCCACCCCTATTTTTTATGTACATTGCATTTAGGATATACACTAACATGGATGCCATGAAGTATATGGATACTCATGATTGTTGGGCTAGACTATTTGTACTTCAACCCGAGATATGAGTGGATCCTAAAGTCAACTAAGCAAGCTCAAGTCTTGATGGCTAGCCATAATATATTTATATTTTAAAATCTTGCAATAACCTATCAACCAATTTTGTTGCATCTCACGAATTGAACCAATCTATACATTATTACAATAAACTGAGATATGTCATGGTTCATGGACCTACTCCAATTTTGAAACAATGCCTTAATATATAATAAAAGACCAAAGTGGTACAAGACCCCTATAGCACTTGACAAGGTTCACTATTTTCTTATAATTTTTCGGATGCTCAATTATCCACCGGTCCCAACATTTCTAACAAATCTTTTTGTAACTGCAGACTTTATTTGCCATCCTTCCAGAAGTATGCACTACATTTGTAATACCTAGTAAAAAAAAATCGGAGGATGAAGACTCCTGATGGAAGTCTTCTCCTTCTCCTAGATGGATCCAAATCTCATCTTTTTGTAACCCCTTCCATCTCTCTCCCTTCTCTCTCATCTATCTCTACTTTTGTTCTTGGAAGTCTGATCGACAATGTGGAAAGGGAGGATGGCAACGACCACGGTGATGGCAGTGCCAACGACGGCCAGTGCCGCATTGATGAGAGAGACATGGTTCCACAATATGAGAAAGCGGCCATGGGGGTGATTCACGGCAGAGATCCAGGACCCCTAGAAGAGGAACCGTGTCTAGCTCGGCACCTTTGACTCCGTCGAGGATGCCACCTATGCCTACGACACTGTCACCTGCACCCTCTATGGCCCCAAGGCTAAGACCAACTTTTCACTCGATCTTGGCACCCCTCTCTCCCTGACCATCCTCTCCCCTAGCCTGCTGCCGCCATCGGAGGGCTTCCCTTCCACCACTACCGCCACCAATGCCAGCAACCTTCTTTGCCCCAGCTCAAACATAGCTCCAGATCCTCCTCCCTCTTGTTCACGGCATCCACATCCTTTCGTCCATGACAGGGTGCGAGGAGGTCGCTCTTGAGAACCCCCATGTAGTCTCTCTCTACCATCACCACGTCCACCACTGATGCCAACCCCGACGAAGTTCCTCCTTCGTTGAAGCTGCTGGCACCTTTTATCTCCCTCTCAGAGTGTTGGAGAAACCTTCTTCTATAGTTTAATAAGGGTAGCAGTGGAAAGAGTGGTGATGAGAATCGAGGTTGGTTTTAGTGCCGAGATCTCCTTTAAACATAGAGGGTTTCGGAAGTCATGTTTGGGAGAAAAGATAGGTGTCATGAGGAAAAAAAAGGAAAAAGAGAAAAAAAAAAAAAGAAAAGATGAGAGAGAGAAGAGGAGCGAGAAAAAAGAGAGAGAAAGAGAAGAGAGAGGAAGAGCAGAGAAAAGGTAGAGAGAGAAAGAGGAGAGAGATGAAAATAGAGGAAGAGGAGAGAGAAGAAGAAAGAGGAAGAGGAAAGAGAAAGAAGAGAGAGAAGAGGAGAGACAAGAAGAAAGAGGAAGATGAGAGAGAGAGAGAGGGAGAAAAGAAAAGAGAGAGAAAAGAAAGAGTAAGTTAAATAAAAAAATAATTTAAAGAGGAGATCTAAAAGTTTCTCTTCCAAGGAATTTATGAAGTTAGGATATTGCGGGTGAATCGCAGAAAAATTTAGATGGAAGGTTTTGGATTTATAATTTCTATAAAATTATTGATACTAAGAATATTACTGTAGAAGGATAACTTTCTGGATAGAGGACATCGAGCAAATTTTCTAGCACCTAGATAGAGATCCAAGTATAGATTGGTATTGAATGCATTGAGTCTGTCACCAGTAAAGATAAGGGTTTCTGTATATGATCACAAGTTTATATATATATTTTTTATATTGCATTCTTTGATCCTTGGATACGATCATTGATACGAATGATAATTTATATATAGTATGATTTCGGTTTCTTATGATGTATATTCATCTTCACAAATTATCGATATGATTATTCATAGTTTCGTATGGTATATTTGTATCAAACATGATTATTTTTTAATAATTTAGTTTGTGATACCGGTTAATGTATATCTTGAAAAGAATAGGATTTGATAACATGTTTGTGATTTGATAATATGTTTGTGACTTGATAAAGTAATAATAAAAAAGAAAGGGTGTTTAGATTAGCCACGCCATCTAGAGAATAGCCGAGCCATAGATAGATAATACGTAGAATAACCGAGCCACAAGCAAATAATACATGAATAGCTATCTATGGACAAATAGTATGTGGGATAGCCGAGCCACTGGCTTAGTACGTGGAAAGCTGAGCACGGGTAGATAATACGTAGAATAGCCGGCAATAAGTGGATAGTACGTGGGACAGCCGGGCCATAGACTAATCATATATAGAATAGCTGAGCCACAGGCAGATAGTATGTGGGTTAGCCTGGCCACGGGCAAATAGTACATGGTCAATCTTGAGATTGCCAATCATGGGCTGGAGCATGATCATGATTAATCCAAAATTCTAAAAGACAATAGTGATTGATCCGGATCCTATTGATGAGATGTGAATAATAAGAGGTGAAACCATAATTAAGTAAAAAGAGTGATTTTACTTAATGACATATATGGTACTTCATTTTTGAATGAGATGGATATTTAGTAATACTTGATGCATGCCTTTGTATTTATTGATATTGAGTTATCTTCCATACTTGACATAAGATTTTAAAATTTATGTTCTATTTGATACCGTTTACTATTATTTTGAATTATATTATATTATATTGGTGTGAGTGTATAGAAATTCTTACTAGGCTATAAAGTTTATACTCCCTACTTCTTTCCTTCTCAGAGCTGTACAGAATATTCAAGCTTGATGGTGGATTGGTTTCATGGTGAGGTGATGAATCGATAGAGAATCATTAATACTGATTGGACAATTGAAGAGTAACCAAATTGGTAATTACATGAGTTATGTTATTAAGTATTCTCTTATGAAATGTGATCTATAATGTCATTGGAAATCAAAGTGCTAATGGATTTTTAAAGGCCTTGTATGATCTCTAGGATGTATTTTAGGGTTTGTGCGACTGGTCGCATAACCGATTTTGATGCTAGATTTGGGGCATGACAGAATGGTATCAAAGCTTAGGTTATTATCACTTGAGACTGTGATATAAGAAATTAATAAATTAACATGGTGGTGTCGCATAACCGATTTTGATGCTAGATTCAGGACATGACAGAATGGTATGAGAGCTTAGGTTATGATCACTTGAGATTGTGATATAAAAAATTAATAAATTAACATGGTGGTTATTAGGACATGACAGAATGATATCAAAACTTAGTTTATAATTACTTGGGACAACGACATTAGTGATTAGGACATGATATGAGTGATATTGAAGCTTAAGATCACTTGAGACTATGATATAAGTAATTAGGATATGATTTGAGTGATACCGAAATTTAAGTTATGATTACTATAAACTATGATTTAAGAGGTATTTGAACTTAGTATCATGATCGGTTGGGATATGATAAAAGTTTCAAGAATGGATTTGAAATTTGGATTTTTAAAATCTCTAGGGATTGTGCATAAAATCTGGTATATGATTAGTACAAAAGAGGAACATGATTTTTGTCTCTAATATAAATAGTGAGATTGATCTAGGATGAGTGTAAAGGGCTAAATAATTTATACTACCTGATTATGATAAGCAAGTATATGATGAGTATTGAAGAGCTGGATAAGATGTATCTGTCTCTGATAAATATATTTGATTTGAGCGTTAGAAATGCTGGCCTGAAAATATAGTATGTTATATTAATTGGTTATGCTGAACATGTGTATTCAATTATTAATTAAATGACTTTGGAATCCTAAACTTGATATGGATGCAGATCAGATAACATATTAGTTGTTGACCCCTAGAATGATTTTGATGATAACAAAATATTGGAGCATGCATTCGATATTGACTCTTTTAAGATATTTAAGAAGTTTTTGTATGATGTTTCAAATGGATAACTATTCACCATACAATTCTGAGATCATTGTAGTGTATCAATTTGTTCATAAGAAAAGTTTCATATATTTGAGAGCCCTACCTAAATTTAAATGTATATTCTTGTAAAAGGGTCAATTTCATGTAAATTTTAAGTTTAAATATCTTAGATTAGATTTAAAAGAAGTTTGAAGTTGTTTGGAAGATGTTGGAAGAAGTTTGGAGAAGTTTGAAAGCATTTGAAGGAAGTTCACTCGAACCGACTATGTAATTAGAGATGATACATTGTGTTGGCATAGCACAAAGATTTCTGATACATAGTCAACTGAGCCGACTCAATGAAGATTCGAGCTGACTCTTCCAGAGTGTTTGAAATTCAATTTTGAGAGAACTAGTCAACCGAGCTAACTCGATTGAAATGAGCCGACTCTTCCAAAGTTCAGTTTCTACCTGTTTGAGCATACTCGACCCATCCGAGCTGACTCGAATCCCAGATTTTGAACAGTAACGACTAATTCTAAAAATTAAATTTCTTGATTTCTAAGCTCTTCAACGGCTAGTTTTTGACTCCCAAGGCACTCTAATAGTCATATTTACCTGGAAACACATTAAAAGGCTATAAATGAAGGATTTAAGTAAAAGGAAAAGAAGTTTTTGAAGAAGAAAGAAGAGCATTAAATATCCCAAGTACTTTGAAGTGAAAAAAATTCAAGTTCTCCAACAACTCTCAACCAATTTCTTGAGTCAATCATTGAAGGATCGTGAAACCTTAAAGAGCATTGAAGAAGGCTTCATTTAGGCTTCAACTGCAACCATCAAATCTTCGGATTTGTTTTAAGTGTTGCTTTCTTTTATAATTATATTTGTGAGTTGTTCTAAATATAGCAAGGGCTGTAACTTGTGAATTATTTTTAGGCTATTGGTGAGCCTTGAAAACCAAGTTTAGATTGTTAGTGAACTGGAAAAACTAACATTGTATTGGATTTTGGACTGTGAGCCCGTTGCAAAATAATCCGACTATATTCAGGGAGAATATAGTATAAGTCCCAAGTGTGTGCTTTGGATAGTGGACGTAGGAGCTGGGTTGCTCCGAACCACTATAAATTTATGGTGTTTATGATTGTTCTTGTCTTTACTTACTTGCTTCCACAAACAATACTTGATACACTTCACTCACCACTTTAAGTTTTTCAAAAAGGTACATACTTGGTTTAAAAAATTTTCAAATCCAATTCACCCCCCTATTGGGTTGGCCAATTGGGCAACAAGTGGTATCAGAGCCACGTCTCAGTGCCTTTAATCCGATGATTAAGAGAAAAGGTCAATGGCAACCCAAATGAGCACCTCTTTGGTCGAAGGCCAATCTAGCAATAGATCTCCACTATTTACCGACACTAATTATACTTACTGGAAAACTAGAATGAAAATTTATATTCAAGCGGTGGATTTTCAATTATGAAAAATTATTTTTAAAGGACCATACATTCCTGTTAAGAAAGTTGATGGCATAGACATTTCAAAACTAGAAAAGGAATGGGATGAATATGACATGAAGATGGGGGAACTAAATGCCAAAGCAATGAACCTTCTATATTGTGCTTTTGATATTAATGAGTTTAACCAGATTTTCACTTGTATTTCGACAAAGAAAATTTGGGATAAACTAGAAGTTACCCATGAAGACACAACATAAGTTAAAACTTTCAAAATAAATATTCTTGTGTACAATTATGAGCTTTTTAAAATGGAGCCAAATGAAACAATATTGACCATGTTTGCTAGATTCACATATATTATTAACAGTTCAAAAAGTCTTGGTAGGGTGTATTCAAATGCTGACCTTGTGCAAAAAATTCTTAAATCTTTACCGGACAAATGGGATCCTAAGATCACTGCAATTCAGGAAGCCAAGGACTTGAATACACTCCCACTTGATGAGCTTCTTGGTTCTTTAATTATACATGAGCTAACCATACAGCACCGTAGCGAAGATGATAGTAAGAAGAAATCCATAACCTTTAAAGCTGCAACCGAAATCAAGAAGCAAGAAGAAGAGAAAGATAAAGAAAGCCCCTTCTCTGATGAAGAACTAGGAGATGATGATATTGCCTTAGTCATGAGGAGATTTAAAAGATTTATAGATAGAAGAAAGTCAAGGTACTGGAGGAAGCACCTAGGAAAGGGAGAACAAAGTAAAGAGAAGGAGAAAGACAAAGAAAAATAAAAGGAGCAACAACCTATATGTTATGAGTGCAAGAAGCTAGGGCACTACCATTCTGAGTGTCCTACATTGAAAAAATGATATAAGAAGAAGAAGAAGAAAGCTATGATGGCCACATGGAGCGATAGCGACAAATCAACTTCAAATGAAGAAGAAGAAACAACAAAAGCTGCAAACATATGTTTGATAGGTCTCGAAGATGATGTAACATCTACTGAACCCACTAATGAATTCACTTATGATGAGTTACATACTGCATTTTATGAGCTTTTATCTAAATATAAGAAAGCTGGCATGAAAATTAAAACCATAAAAAATAATTATGATGCATTATTGAAAGAAGAAATTAAATTTTTTGAAAAAAATAATCATTTGCAAAAGGAATTAAATAGTATTTCTGGAAAATATAAAAAATTGCAAACTGAAAAAGATGAGTGTCTTGAAAAGAACAAGAGTTTGCAAAATGAAATGAGTTAACTCAAACTTATTATTGACAAATTAACCTTAAGTTCAAATAAACTTGAGTTGATTTTGAAAAATCAAAGGGAATCTAATAATAGAGCTGGAATTGGATACAATTCATTGAATACAAACAAGTTTTCAGCTTCAAGACCTTATGCATCAAAGTTTTCAACATCCATATCTTTTCAAAAATCAAATGTAGTTTGTTATTGTTGTAATGGGGTTGGACATAAAGCCTATAAATGTAATTTGAGAAAAAAATAAAAATAAGGTGAAAAAAATTTAGGTTCCTAAAGGAACCACTATTACTAACCTTCAAGGATCCAAGAAAGCTTGGATACCTAAAAATTTAACTTGATTGTTTTGCAGGAGTGTTGCAGCCCAGAATTCAAAGAAAAGATGGTATCTTGACAGCAGCTATTCAAGATATATGACGGGTGATAAAGATCAATTCATCATCCTTGAAATGAAAAAAGGTGGTATGGTAACTTTTGGTGACAATGGCAAGGAAAAAATCATTGAAATTGGTAAGATTAAAATAACCCCTTCTACTTATATTGAAAATGTATTGCTAGTAGATAAATTGAAGCATAATTTATTGAATATTAGTCAATTATGTTATAAAGGCTTCAAAGTTGTCTTTGAATCTTTAATGTGTATAGTAACTAGCTCTCTTGATTCTAGCACTAAATTTGTTGGTCATAGACTTCGAAATATCTATATTATAGATTTGAATGATTTAGCAATTGTCAAGTAATACAAGTCTAATAGCAATGAATGCTAACCAAGGAATCTAGTTTACTTTGGCATAGAAGATTGGGTCATGCTAGCATGCATCTTTAGTCAAATTGATTTTCAAAGATCTAGTTAGAGGTTTACCTAAATTTAAGTAGATTTGATTATATTTGTGGTGCATGTCAGAATGGTAAACAAACTAGGAGGAGTTTTAAATAAAAAATATTGTTTCAACATCAAGGCCTTTAGAGCTGCTAGACATGGACTTATTTGGACTAACTAGGACCACAAGCCTAGGAGGTATAAAATATGGACTTATGATAGTAGATGATTTTCATGATTCACATGGGTCTTATTTCTCATATATAAAGATGAAGCTTTCAAAGTGTTTCAAAAATTTTATAAAAATGTTTCAAATCAGAAAAATCTTTCAATTACTTCAATTAGAAGTGATCATGGTACTGAGTTTGAAAATCAATATTTTGAAGAATTTTGCATTAAACATGGCATTGATCATAACTTTTCAACCTCTAGAACACCACAACAAAATGGTGTTATGGAAAGAAAGAATAGAATATTGGAAGAGATGGCCCGAACCATGTTGTGTGAAGACAATCTTCTAAGATACTTTTGGACAGAAGCTGTAAACACTGCATATTATATATTAAACCATGTTTTGATTAGACCAATCTTGAAGAAAACCCCCTATGAGCTTTGGAATAATAGAAAACCAAGTATTCATTACTTTCATGTTTTTGGATGTAAATGTTATATTTTGAACAATGGTAAAGATAACTTAGATAAATTTGATGCTAAATCTGATCAAGATATTTTTCTTAGATATTCAATTACAAGTAAAGCATATAAAGTTTTCAATAAAAGAAATTTAACTATTAAAGAATCTATTCATATTATTTTCGATGAGTCTAACCTCATATCTTCAAGAAAAGAAGAGTGTATTGATAATGATGCAGGTTCTCCAAATGATGGACTGAAGGACTTAAGCTTGAAAGAAAAATCAATTTAGCAAAAGAAGAAAAAGGTAAGTACAGAACATGATGAGCTACCAAAAGATTGGAGGTATGCACACTCTCATCCTAAAGAGTTAATTTTAGGTGATCCCTCACATGGAGTTAGAACTAGGTCATCCTTTAGAGACATATTTGATTATCTAGCATTTGTTTCTCAAGTTGAACCTAACTGCAAGAGGAAGCTGAAAATGATCCATTCTAGATGATGGCTATGCAGGAAGAACTTAATCAAATTGGAAGGAATAATGTATGGACCTTAGTAGCTAGACCTAAGGAACATCCTGTTATAAGTTCAAAATGGGTCTTTAGAAATAAATTAGATAACAAAGATAATGTAATTAAAAACAAAGCCAGACTAGTTGCTAAAGGATATAACTAAGAAGAAAAAATAGATTTTGATAAAACTTATATACTAGTAGCTAAATTAGAAGTCATAAGACTTTTACTTGCATTTGCTTGTCATATAGAAATTAAACTTTTTCAAATGGATGTAAAAAGTACTTTTTTGAATGGCTACATTGAAGAAGAAGTTTTTGTAGAACAACCTCTCAGATTTGAAAATCATTCTTATCCAAATCATGATTTCAAATTAAACAAAGCTTTATATAGCTTGAAACAAGCACCTAGAGCATGGTATGAGAGGTTGAGAAAATTTCTTTTAGAAAATGATTTCAAAAGAAGTATAGATACAACTTTGTTTGTCAAAAAAAATGATGATGAATTATTAGTTGTGCAAATATATGTTAATGATATAATCTTTGGTGCAACTAATGAAACTTTAGTTCAAGAATTTGCAAAGCTTATGCAGGGAGAATTTGAAATGAGCATGATCGGTGAACTCGCTTTCTTCCTTGGACTACAAATCAAACAAACAAAGGAAGGGATATTCATCAACCAAACAAAGTACATCACAGAACTCTTAAAGAAGTTTGGGATAGAATCTGCAAAAGAAATTGGCACATCCATAAGCCCAACCTGCAAACTTGACAAAAATGAAGAAGGTAACAAAGTTGATCAAAAGCTATATCGAGGTATGATCGAATCTTTACTTTACTTAACTGCAAGCAGACCTGATATATTGTTTAGTGTCTGTATATGTGCAAGATTTCAATCTAATCCTAAAGAATCACATATACTTGCTGTTAAAAGAATCATAAGATATCTAAAAGGTACATCTAATTTAGGTTTATGGCATTCTAAACCTTCATCTTTAAATTTAATTGGTTATTCTAGTGCTGATTATGGTGGATGTAGAATTGATAGAAAAAGTACTAATAGACATGTTAATTTCTAGGGTTGAACTTAATCTTATGACACGGTAAGAAATAAAACTCCATGGTACTATCTATAGTTGAGATAGAGTATGTGGCTGTAGGGAGTTATTGTGCTCAAGTATTATGGATTAAGCAATAACTAGAAGATTATGATGTTATTCAATCTAAAATTTCTATCAAATATGATAACACAGGTACTATTAATTTAACAAAGAATCTTATTTAGCATTCAAGAACTAAACATATTGAAATTAAATATCATTTCATTAGGGATCATATACAAAATGGTAACATTAAACTTGAATTCATTTGTATTAAAAATCAATTAGCTGACATCTTCACTAAACCACTTAATGAGGATAGATTTCAGATGATTAGAAAAGAATTAAGCCTGTGTGACCCTTTTTAGTTATTGACTTAATTTTTCAAGATTTAAGAAAAAATTATCTAAAAAACCTCTATCATTAATCTAAGGATGCTAACCACCTTATCTAGTATATATCTAGGGATAAGAACCTTTTTATTGAATTTTTAGACCCTTTTGGTAGAATTTTGGTCGAGCCGACTCGAGCAAAAAGCCCTAGGTCGAGCCGACTCGAACGACGGGTTTACTTAAAACCCGTAAGACCTAAAAAATCTTCATTTCTTCCCATTTCACTATAGAGCCGAGCCCTAGGGGACCACAGCCCTTTCCCACCTTAGGGACCACCAAATCCTTCCTTTTTTTCCCTTGGATTTTGATCAAATGGCACCCAAAATGGCCGTGGCGAAGAGACCCAGACGAGTGGCATCAAGGGAAGTTGAAGAAGAAAGGAGAATAAAGAGAAGAGAGGATGAGCCGACTCTCCAGGAAGCTCAAGAAGAAGCCTAAGAATAGCCACCAGCTCCACAGAGGCAAGTGATTTTAATGGATAATCGTCCTGTAACTTGTGGAAGAAAGATAGACTTTGTTTTTCCTGAAAATCAAGGTTTTAGAATTAGTGATTGGATTGAGATACAAGGTTTAAAGTATTTCTATTCTTTTGACATTCCCACGTACCATACTCTTGTAAGAACCTTCTTTAAGAATTTGACACTTGGAGAAAATCAAATTATGTCCACAGTAAAAGGAGTAACCATGTCAGTTGATGAGACCAGGCAGAGCAAAGTTCTACTGTTGCCAAATGATCGAAAGTACTACCTAAATTTGAAAGATAGGCAAAGAACTCTGAGGATGGTACTTGAAAGGAGTAATGTTGAGGGTATTACCAATGTTCAAGCAAATATTCTATCTTTGAAAATGAGGTTACTGCATAATATTATCAACAGGGTATTTCTACCTAAGAATGGCAGATTTGATTGGGTTAGTGAGAGAGACCTAATGTTTATGAGGTTTATGATTGAGGGAGAGGCCCTCAATCTACCCTTCATCATGTTGACCCAGATTCGAGATGCAGCCAGGAGAGCCAGAGCTTGTCTTTCATATGGTATGTCCTTCACACTTCTATTCCAGGACTTTAGCATTGATATGATTGGGAAAGATAGCAGGCCTCTACATCACACTGATAGGTATTCAAAGAAGTCCCTATAAAGGATAGGATACCATAGAGTAGAGGGTGTCTGGGTAAAGAAGATCCCAGGTCAGAGGGCAGCATATTCATATGACTCCAATGAGGACATTCCAGTTGAGGCACCGGTTACTGAGCTGACTGTTGAAGAGGATGAGCTAGTTAAGGATGAGGCTGGACCTTCAAAGCCAGCTCCTACTACACCATCTTAGACAATTCTATCTGAGCCCAGCATGGGAGGACTACATGATACTGAGCAGTTTCAAGAACTTCATGATGACATCTCCACTCTTCGATCAGACATTCAGACTATCCACTTAAGGATATATCTACTTCAGACAGAGATGAGAGATGGCTTTACTCATATATTAGCTGCTCTTCATAGGACTACTTCCACTGGACCATCCGGATCTCCACCTCCACCTCCTGATGATGATGAGCAGGATTTTCAGCAGGCTGGTGAGCAGTCAGGAGATACTTAGATTATGGAGACACCAGCATCAGAGAAAGCAGACAGAGCAGTGCACTCTCGACACTCCAGCCACTCAGATCTTATCAGATACCAGCACTTTAGTCCTATCTGGAGCCTTCTTTGATCAGTAGACTCCGATACTTTCTGATACTGTTCCTGAGTCTGATCCTCCTACTGTTTCCATTCTAGATCCTACTACAACACCTAGACCTAAAGGTAGAGCTAGATCGACTAGGTTTAGAGATCTTAGATAAAAGCCTATAAAGACTATAGTTTCATCTTCTGTACTAGAGATAGGCTCTTCTTCTAGTGAGGAAGAAGAAGACTAGATTTTATTAGATCTCTTTTTTGTATGTTGGCTGTGACAGCCTACCTGTTGTATCAAAACTTAATATATATATATATATGTGTGTGTGTATGTTTGCTCTTTTATATATCTTGTTATACTGTGTTGAATGATCCTTAAACCTCTTTTACACTCTTGCTATATAACATCTTTTAGTAAGGGGGAGCAATGTTTGTTTTACCTTTAATTTGTTGATGACAAAAAGGGGAGTAGTAGTAATGATGCATTGAAAATAGAAACTTCATGAAAAATATTTTATATAATGTGATAATCATGAAAATGTATTAAGCTCTGATACTTTTGTCTTGTCTGATACTTAAACATTAGCTTTAAGCCCTGATACATTTGACTTTTTAAAGTTTGTATCTCCTTTTCAAAGCTCTGATACTTTTGTTAAAAGCTTTGATACTTTTGTTAAAACTTTAAAGCTCTAGTACTTCTGATGGCTCTGATATTGTTGTTAAAATTCTGATACTCTAGTCAATCTACAAAAGCTCTGTTACTTAAGTCAAAATTGCTCTGATAGTTAAATTAAATTCCAAAATGAACTCTAATATAAAGCTCTGATATCCAAGCTTTATTAATTCAATTGAATGCTTAGTAGCCATGATACTTAACTTTGACAGCTCTGATATATAATTCAGCTCTGATACTTAACTTCAACAATTTCGATACTTTGTGATACATAACTTGCTAAGCTCTGATGTTTTAATCAAGCCTTGGTACAGTTGTCATACATTAGATCATAATCTGAATAGATAATCTGAATTACTTGACATACTGTACAGCATTAACTATGATTCAATTTAATTGTAAAGGTAATTGTTATATTTCCATGCCCAGTATTTTGTCATCATAAAAAATGGAGAGATTGTTGACCCGTGGAACGATTTTGATGATAACAAAATATTGGAGCATGCATTCGATACTGACTCTTTTAAAATGTTTAAGAAGTTTTTGTAGGATGTTTCAAATGGATAACTATTTACCCTATAGTTCTGAAATCATTGTACTGTATCAATTTGCTCATAAGAAAAGTTTCATGTATTTGAGAAGCCTAGCTAAATTTAAATGTATGTTCTTGTAAAAGGGCCAATTTCATGTAAATTTTAAGTTTAAATATCTTAGATTAGATTTAGAAGAAGTTTGAAGTTGTTTGGAAGATGTTGGAAGAAGTTTGGAAAAGTTTGAAAGCATTTGGAAGAAGTTTACTCGAGCCGACTCTGAAATTAGAGCTGATACATTATTTTGGTATGTCACAAAGATTTCTAATACATAGTCAACCGAGCTGACTCAATAAAGATCCAAGCCGACTCTTCCAAACTGTCTGAAATTCAATTATGAGAGAATCAGTTAACTGAGCCGACTTGACTGAAACAAGCTGACTCTTTCAAAGTTCAATTTCTACCTATCTGAGCATCCAAGCCAACTCGATCCATCCGAGCCGACTCAAATCCCAGATTTTGAACAGTAATGGCTAGTTCCAAAAAATTGAATTTCTTGATTTTTAAGCTCTTCAACGGCTAGTTTTCGACTCCTAAGGCACTCCAACAACTATATTTATCTAGAAACATATTAAAAGGCTATAAATAAAGGATTTAAGAAAAAGGAAAAGAAGTTTTTGAAGAAGAGAGAAGAGCATTGAATATTCCAAGTACTTTGAAGTGAAAAGAACTCAAGTTCTCCAATAACTCTCAATCAATTTCTTGAGTTAATCATTGAAGGATTGTGAAAGTCTTAAAGAGCATTGAAGAGGTATTGAAGAAGGCTTTATTTAGAGCTTCAACTGCAACCATCAAATCTTTGAATTTGTTTTAAGTATTGATTTCTTTTATAACTCTATTTTTGAGTTGTTTCAAGTATAGCAGGGGCTGTAACTTGTGAATTATTTTTAAATTATTGGTGAGCCTTGAAAATCAAGTTTGGGTTGTTAGTGAATCCGAGAAAATTAACATTATATTGGATTTTGGATTGTGAGCCCGTTGCAAAACAATCCGACTGTATTCGGGGAGAATATAGTATAAATTCTAAGTATGCATCTTGGATAGTGGACGTAGGAGCTAGGTTGCTTCGAACCACTATAAATTTATAGTGTTTGTGATTTTTCTTATCTTTACTTACTTGCTTCCGTACATAATACTTGATACACTTCACTCACCACTCAAAGTTTTTCAAAAAGGCACATACTTAGTTTTAAAAAGTTTTCAAACCCAATTCACCTCCCTTTTTGGTTGGCCAACTGGGCAACATTGGTATTGTTGCTAATTATCGAATTATAAAAATGGTATTATAAAGGATAATTTTACGATGAACCTATATATGGATTATTATTGAAAATATGTTTGGGATAATGTATAGATTTGTAATTTGTTATTAGTAGATTAAATTATATTATGTGAATATACTATGAATATCTTGGTAGAATCTTTGATAGCCTAGGTTAGTAGTTTTAAATTGGATTACTTGATCATCCCAAATTTAAGATCTATGAGAGGATTTAGGTTACTTATTACTGATGTTGTATTAAGCAAAGAAATTAGTATTAGAAGACATATATATATTTAGCCTATGAGGGACAATATTTTAGATGGTTTGCTAATTGATGCTAAGGATTGTAATAAGATAGATCTATGAGCAATAATATGATTGATGCTATTCATAAGAGCATTGATTCAAAGTCATTTACTTTGTTAAAGTTAATGATAACTTTTCAAGAAAAATGTTAATCTAGATTGTCTAACTAAATTGACAAGAGAAGTATAAATAGTTCGGACTTAGACTAGAGTTATAGATATCTTAAAAGGATGGTTAAATTTATATAAGGATTGTAAATATGGAAAGTGGGTTAGGATTAATCTTTATATGATATGTCTAAGGTATGGATAAGATAAAGAGACTTAGAAGCATTGCTTTAGTAGCTTTGGATCTTTCTGGTATCAATGTAAGGTAAATTTTTAGGAAGATTTATTTAGTGAATTTAGACAGTTGAGTAAATTATATCAGAGTGCATAGTGGTTTGAGTATTCTAAAAATAATTAAAAATATTAACTCTAGATTCAAAAATATTATGATAGGGGAATTGAATTAAATTTCAATAACAAGATTTTTAGTGATAAATAAAAGGATAATATTATTGATTCTTGGGCTAGTCTATATGTATTGTCATGTAATTTTGTATCAATAGGTTCTCCTAGTATAGAGAATTCTAAGAAAAAAATTTAGACATCTCCAAACTCAGGAACAAAAAAAGGAAACAAAATACATGATGATTCTTTTATCAAGTTTGGACTTGGAATACTTTAATACAAAGCTTTTTATAGTTTTGATATTGTGATCTTATTATTTAAAGAGGCTTCAGGTTTTCATAAAATAAAAGACTAGTTGTAAAATCATGGAAAAGGTTAAGAAAAAAATGCTAAAGACCATGACGAGTGTCTAATACTCATGCCTTCTTCTATTTTTGATTAAGAGTAGATTGGACTAATTATGATTTTCATGTGGAGTTAATCAAGAAAAAATTATATAATTATTATGCCAAGATCTTGTAGAGAAAATATTTTGAAAGGCAAACATTTGGAAGATTGAGGATGACATAAAGATTAGCCACTTTCAATGTTTAAATTCTTAATAAACAAGCTAATTTTGAGGATGAAATTATTTTAAGAGGGAAAGAATGTAATACCCAGTAAAAAAAAAAGGAAAAAACTGGAGGATGAAGACTCTTAATGCGATGGGAGTCTTCTCCTTCTTCTAAATGGAATCCAAATCTCTCATCTCTTTGTAACCCCTCCCATCTCTCTCATCTCTCTGCTTATGTTCTTGGAAGTCTGATCAACGATGCAAAAGGGGAGGGCGACAGTGACCATGGCGATGGTGGTGCCGATGGTGGTTAGTGCCACATCATCGGTGAAAGAGACATGGTTTCATGGCATGAGAAAGTGGTCATAGGGGTGGTTCATGACAGAGATCCATGGCCCCTAGAAGAAGAACCGCATCTGGCTCGGCACCTTTAACTCTACTGAGGATGCCGCCTGCGCCTATGATGTCGCCGCCCGTGCCTTCTTTGGCCCCAAGGCTAAGACCAACTTTCCACTCAATCCTGGCTCCCCTCTCCCCCCTTGGTCATCCTCTCCCCTCACCTGCCGCCGCCGAAGGCTTCCCTTCCACCACCACCACCACCAACACCAGCAACCTTCTTCTCCCCAGGCTCAAACATAGCTCCAGATCCTCCTCCCTCTTGTTCACGGCATCCGCATCTTCCTCCTCCACGACAGGGTGCGAGGAGGTTGCTCTCGAGAACTCCCATGTAGTCCCTCTCTACCATCACCAGGTCCATTATCGTCGTCGACCCTAACAAAGTTCCTCCTTCACTAAAGCCGCTGGCACCTTTCATCTCCCTCTCTAGGTGTTGGAGAAACCTTCTTCTGTGGTTTAATAAGGGTAGAAGTGGAAAGAGCAGTGACGGGAATCGAGGGTGGTTTCAATGTCAAGATCTCCTTTAAGCACAAAGAATTTGGGAAGTCATGTTTGGGTGAAAAGATAGGGGTCACGAGGAAAAGAAAAAAAAGAAAAAAAAGTGAATAAGAAAAGAAGAGAAAAGAGAGAGAACGAGAAGAGAGAAAGAAGAAAGAGCAAGAGGAGAGAGGAAGAGAGAGAAAGAGGAGAGAGAAGAGAGAGAAAGAGGAGAGAGAAGAAGAGAAAGAGAAAGAGGGAGAGAGAAGAGAAAGAAAGTGGGGAGAGAAAGAAGAGAGAGATAGAGGAGAGAGAAGAAGAAAGAGAAAGAGAGAGAGAAGAAGAGAGAGGAATAAAAGAGAGAAAGAAGAGAGATAAAGAGGAGAGAGAATGAAAAGAGAGAGAAGAGGGAGAAAAAAAAAGAGAGAGGAAAGAAAGAGCAAGTTAAATAAATAAATAATTAAAAAGAAAGATCTAAAAGTCCTCTTCCAGAAATTTGTGAAGTTAGGGTATTGCGGGTGGATTGAAGAAAAATTTGGATAAAAGGTTTTGGATTTATAATTGCTATAAAATTATTGATATTAAGAATATTACTGTAGGAGGAGAATTTTTCGAATAGAGGACATCGAGCAAATTTTCTAGTACCTAGATCAGGATCTGAGTGCAGATTGGTATCGGATGTATTGAGTCTGTCACCAAGAAAGGTAAGAGTTTCCGGATATGATCACCAGTTTATATATATATTTTTACATTACAAGATTTGATCCTTGGATATGATCATTGGCATGAATCATTATTTATGTACAGCATGATTTCAATTTTTCGAGATGTATATTCATCTTCATAAATTACCAATATGATTATTCATAGTTTCGTACAATGTATTTGTATCAAACATGATTATTTTTGAATGATTTGGATTGTGATATCGGTTAATGTAAATCTTGAAAAGAACATGATTTGATAATATATTTATGATTTGATAAAGTAATAATAAAGAAGAAATGATGTTTGAACTAGCCACGCCATCCAAAGAATAATCAAACCACGAGCGGATAATGTAGAATAGCCGGCCACGGATGGATAGTATGTGGGACAGCCGATCATGGGCTTAGTACATGGAATAGCTGAGTCATGGATGGATAATACATGGAATAGCCGGTCACGGGTAGATAGTACGTAGGATAGCCGAGCCATGGGCTGATAATACATGAAATAATTGAGCCTCAGATGGATAGTACATAGGTTAGGTTGGCCATGAGCAGATAGTATAAGGTCGATCTTGAAATTACCAGTTACGGGCTGGAGTGTGACCATGATTAGTCCAAAACTCTAAAAGATAATAGTGGTTGATCCGGATCATATTGATGAGATGTGAATAATAAGAGGTGAAACCATAATTAAGTAAAAATAGTAATTTTATTTAATGACATATATGGTACTTCATTTTTGAATGAAATGGATATTTGATAATACTTGATGTATGTCTTTGTATTTATCGATATTGACTTATCTTGCTTACTTGACATAAAATTTTAAGATTTATGTTCTATTTGATACTGTTTACTGTTATTTTGAATTATATTATATTATACTGTTGTGAATGTATAGGGATTCTTATTGGACTGTAAAGCTCATACCCCTACTTCTTTCCTTCTCAGAGTTGTACAGAATATTCGAACTTGGCAATGGATTGGTTTCATAGTGAGGTGATGTATCGATAGAGAATCATTAATGCTGATTGGATAATTAAAGAGTAACCAAATTGGTAATTACATGAGTTATACTATTAATATTCTCTTATGAAATATAATCTATAATATCATTGGAAATCGAAGTGGTAGTGGATTTTTAAATACCTTGCATGATCTCTATAATGTATTTTAGGGTTTGTGCCGGTCGCATAGTCTATTTTGATATTGGATTCGGGGTGTGGCAACATCACTCCCAAATCTCAATATATTCTCCCCCTCCATCCCCTAGAATCTAGATGGCTAAAAGAAAGAAATTATGGCAAGCCAGTGTCTCCTACAATGGTAACTAGGTGATGTTGGAGAGGACTATCTCTCTCCATGTAGCCCATTGTCCACCATCATTTCACAATATTCTATTCTATTTTATTTTAATAAAATTACAAAGATACCCTCTAAAGTTTAGATTAATCTCAAAGATATTCCATTTACTTTGAAATGTTTCAAATAGCCCCCTCACATTTGAAAATTATTCCAAACTAGTCCTACCATCAATCTCCAAACAAAGTGGACCATTACATGATTGCATAAAATTGTAGGATGACCAAATTACTCTTTGTATCACATAAGGTTCCTATTGCATGATAGTGCCAGGACACCCATTCTTTCATTGGAATCCACAAATCTCAAAGCAAATAGTGTATGAGTAGGATCATCCATCTCCATCTATAGATCTCAAATGATTAGTGGATGATTTAGATTATTCATCTACCGCATAAATGATTCAGATTATTGATCCTTTTACACAAATCTCAAAATGATTAGTTGATGATCAGCATATTCCTCTACCTGCACGGATCTCAAATATCTTAAAACAACTATGGACAATCGAGATATCCATCCATCTTTGCAAATCTCAAAGCAACAAGATATTCATTAGCTTGCACTAATCTTAAAGCAACCACGGATGATTGAGATATTCACCCACTTATACAAACTTCAAAGCAATGCCCGATAATCCAAATTTCATCTATCAACACAAATCTCGAAATGACCGGTGGATGATCACGATTATTCATCCACCTGTATAAATCTCAAAGCAACTATGGATATTTGGATTTTTATCTATCTACGCATATTTCAAAATAATCAAAAATTATCTAGATATTAATTCACATGCACGATCTCAAAATAATAATGAATGATTCAGGTATTTATATGCCAGCATAGATCTAAAATAATTACATATTATCCATATATTCATCCACTTGTATAAATCTCAAATCAATCATGGATGATCCAAATATTCATTCATCTGCATAAATCTCAAAGAAACCAAAGATATCTAGATATTTATTCACATGCACAAATCTCAAAGTGATCAATGGATGATGAAAATTATTTATCTGTCTATACAAAGCAACCATGGATGATCCAGTACCATCAAAAAAAAAAAAACCATGGATAATCCGGTTTCCTATATTCATTGATTACATATGACTATCATCCTCCTCAAGTGATGATGTTTTTATTGAATTATATTATATGCGTTTATGAGTTCATATATCATGTTTTACTAGGCGGCATATTGACCTCAAGGATACGGGTCTGGATGCAATTTCCATACTAGCTTGTGTCACATTGTAATAAGACTAGACCTAGTTTAAACGGGTTTTAGCCCGATCGGTGAAAACGAAGCATACCACAAATTTTATGATAAAAATGCTCTTATGATTTCCTCTAGAATTTTCATGACTTCCTATAAAATATGAAATGACAATTTGATACAAAGTATCATAATTTTCATAAAATTATGAAGTCTTGTATTAAAGATACTATAAGATATTCTAATTTTACTAAAATTAGGACATCCTTTATATATGATATCATAATTTGGCACGTTACATCATAATTTTAAATAAAAATATAACACCCTATTATCTATAGCAACGAAGTATCCCATTGCCTTTCTTTTGCTTTTCGCATCTACTCTCTTCGTGCAGGGTAATAGCCGCATGGCAACATCATTCCAGCGCAGATTAATTTGCAGCTCTATTCAAACAAATACTAAGCGAGATCTCGAGAAGCGGTGTCCGTAGCTTCCTCCTATATGTTCTTCCGAATAGTCCTAGAAAGTCATAATTTAACATAGAATGTTATAGTCTTAAATAAAATTATGATTTCAAGTTTTTAATGACAAAAATGCCAATCTTTTCGTGTAGTTTTTACTTTCTATTTTCAGGAAGTTATGATTTGGCTGCAAGATGCCAATGTTTTTTTTCAAAATATCATAAAAAATTATAGGAAGGAAGATTGAGAGAGCATTTTCATGATTTAAAAAGCTGGGCAAAATTTTTAATGATAAAGATATTCCTCATATATTTTCGAAAAGATAAAGACATCCTATCTCAAAATATCATAATCTACGTGTCATAATTTTTTTTGGAAGCCATAAAAATCGTAGAAGGAAAGGACATTTTTATCATTAAAAAATTTAAAAAAATAAAAAGGGATATTTTTATTTTATATATATATATATATTATAATATATATATATATATTATATTAAAAACTGATACAGCTTTATGAATTGTACCCATATGATAATCAAATGAGGCGATGTATTTTTTTTTTTTTTTTTTTTTTTTTTCACCGAGTGAGTGCAGTACAACACAAAGAATTACAAAAGGCCGAGCATTCTAGGAATTGGGCTTCTCTATCAACCCGTGGCGTCCGGAATCACTTTGGACAGAATATGGCTTAACTACTCTTAAGCTGGTTAAAACAGTGTTCTCAAGTTCACTGCTCTCGGTGCTCCTCCCATCTAGTTGTTACATTTGGCTTGTATATATTCTCATCTGTCCGTGGATTCTTCTTTTTACGGGAAAAATGTAATCTATCTGTGGCGTTTTAATCTTGTGCTAGATGATACGGTAGGTAGAACTCCCTCCCATTTTTTTCCCCTAAAACAAGGATATATACCCAATGGAACCAGATGTTTTAGATTCTGAAAGGCTCGATGCCAGTGTTCCGTCGATCGAGCAGAACGATGTATAATTTTGAAGATTAGCCAGAAGATTCTACCAAAAAAGCATACTCAAAATTAGTGCCGGAGATTAAGTTTGATAGTTTACTTTTGAACCTACCCGATCCATCCTCAACTTTGCCTTCAAATAGCAATACAAATCCACCATGGGCATTGCATGACTTGCAATGGCTTGACTCATTTAGTGGTGCATCAAAATTTCAACCATGTTCTTCCTAAGCTATGGATCGATGTTTGAAACAAGACTCGATGCAACGCTCGCAGAGATGGTTTCTAGATTATATTATGAAATTATATTTTATAATATAATATAATAAATTAAATAATAAAATTTAAAATAATTAATAATAACTTTTATTTGTTATTTTTGTGATTTTTTAATGAAAATAAAAAAAAAAAAATTACATTTGAATAAAGATTGAACTTGGCAAATAACAATCACCACATGGTGATGTGAGGGTCGGGCCTGTACGAATTACGGGCTTGCTGGGAACAATAATAGGATGTGGATCGTATTTTCTATTAGATTGTGTCGACGTCACCGTAAAAAAAAAAAAAAAATCTCTCCTTTCCATGCACGCAACGGGGTGCACGATCCATGCACGCTCATATATTTTTTAAATTAATTTTATATTTAATTTTTAATTAAATTTTGAATTTAATTTTATTTAGTTAACAGTTTTTTGAACAATTTTTGAAATTTTGAGCTTATAAATAGGTCTCCATCGTAACCCTTCGAGGTATCCAAAATCTAAAGCGCTCTCTCTCTCTAATATTTCTCTATTCCAATTTTAATTTTTAAATTTTTTTTTTTTAATCTTTTTCTACTTAAAAATTTTTTGACCAAAACAAGTTGTCAAGATTGTGCCACTACCATCTGTTTGAGATCGTGCCAAATCTCTTTTAGGCATTGTAGTTTGGGCTTCTGAGCTTATCTTGGAGAATAGCAATGGTCCAATCAATCTTCGTATCAGAAGGGAACCAAATCTCTTTTAGGATAATAATTCTATCCACCTTCCAAGCCAGATTTATCATACCAAATTTATTGGATCATATATAACAAAAAAATATTTTTAAATATTTTTAAAATTACATATATGTAAGTTTTCAATGCATCATAACTAATAGATCTATGAAACAGAAAATCCATATAATCATTTAACCTGGTCAATCCAAAGGCAATCTCAACTTAAATTTTGAAGAAATAATAATAATAATAATAATCTAGATACTAATAGAAATAGTAATTTAGTTAACCCATCGATTTCTTTACCAAACCAATCTGAGTAGGGTTGATTTTACCCAACTTGATTAAAATCCGGAATAGATATAGATTCTAGAAAAAATATCCGTATGAGAAGGGCATGTATATCCCTACTCCAATATAATCTTAATCTAATTTTTTTTTTCAAAATTATAATTATTTTATAATATTTATATGATATTTTTTTTTTTAATTCATCCGTATGCATACGAAACTTTTAATTGCATGATAGATATAAATATTAACCAATTCAATTCATGCTCGTTGCCATTTCTTAGTGCTAACAACCTCGCAGGCTAGGATTCAGATCGGGGCTTACGGTGGGAAGATATCGGAGGCCAATAAGCTAGATATCTACGGAGATAACCAAACAAATCCTAATTACAAATAAAAAGAATTAAATTATTTTTTTAAAAAAATATTAATTATAGCATTAAATATATAACATTTTTTTATACAGTCTGTATGATTAATATTCACAAAAAAAAAATACAGTATGATTAATATTCTTTAATAAATACCGATGTTTGTACAAAAATAAATAAATAATTGCCGATACCACGGACGCGTGGATGGATAATTCAGATCAACGGTAGAAATTCATTCCCCTTCGATATATTTATCTCCGCCACTCTCACATTCCCTCCGCTAAACAACCCCACATCGCGATTCGCAAGCCACGTCACCTCTCAGCCCCTTCTCCCTTCGTTGCTCCGCCGGCCTCCGACGCCCGCGAGAGGAGGAGAGCGAAAGAGAGAGGGCGGCGCGGGGCGAAGATGCTTCCGGTGAAGCGGCCGCGGCCGCCGATGCGGCGGTCGACAAGCGTGACTATATTATCGGAGGCGGACCTCTCGGCGGACCCGGACGACGGAGGCCAACAGCGGCGGATTCGGACGGCGCCGACGAGCACGCAACGGCGGAGCTTCAGCTACATCGAGTTGGCCGGGACGGCCCCCTTCCTCAGTTCCTGCGGCCTCTGCAAGCGCCACCTCGGCCCTGGAATCGATACCTACATCTATAGGTATAAATTTATGTCGGATGGAGAAAAAGTGGGGGAAAAAACGCTAATCCTTAATTTGGTATCTTATTTGTGAATTTCATGTGGTTCTAGAGGATGTGCTGATATTACACCCCCCCCCCCCCCCCCCCCACCCACAAAAAAAAAAAAAAAAGAGATTTTTATTGGTTTCCGTAGATGGCAGGCAATTTAATTTTCTTTGGAACGTCCAATCTATTCTTTCAAAAAGTGATTATTTTGAGATACTATTTTATATCTATGAGCACTACTATGGTTCTCTTGTTTTTTGATTTAGTTTACTACGATTCTCGGTTTATAAAATCTTGAAATAACTATCTGGTTGTTATGTGTCATGCTCATAGGTTTCTTATTTTTTTTTTATCTTTTATCTTCATCGGTTTAAACAAATTCAAATAAAAATTAGACTTTATCCCTTTGATATAAGCTTTGGGTCTTAGTATTAATAGGAACAATCATGTGGATTTATCTTCCTATGTTGCATGTTCTTTTGTACCTTTCTTTGTAAAGATCTGATTGTCTGTTTGCTTTTTATCAACTTTTTTGTTTTTTTTTTTTTAAGAGAAAGGTTGTTAAAATAGTTTTAGAGTTTTCTTGTTTCTTCTTTCTTCTTTCTTTCCTAATTAATTGATTAGCAGTTGTATTATAAAGTGCATATATTTCTTTAGATCTCTTAAATTCTTGAGTTCTTGTTCTATCTTCTGTGGTCTATGTCCTTTCTTCTCAAGGGCCATAGTGTCGCTTGGAATGGTCCTCTATCTAAAGCTTATAATTTGCTTGATGGTTAAGAATTTAAAAGATCTTGTGATTTATTTTTACCTGAATATGGACGCCTCTATATAATAATTCCATGTCTATGTACACATACACATATTGATAACTAACAAACAGTATACCTTGACTTCCAAACCCTAAAGGAATGTTGTGGTTAGCCCACAATAAAGCAGAATTTATGCTTCTGGCTTTGCAATTGTGTCGAAGGGTTGTGAACTGGATGATCTAAAAAACACTTGGTTGGAATTGTCTAAATTTGGAGGGGCTGGTGATGATTGATATGATGTCAAAAAAAGTCTAAGTGATTGAGATCTGATGAGGTTCACAAATAATTATCAGACACCGATGCCACCCTATGAGAGGTTTATGGTTTAAGTCATGAAAAAGATATCTGACCAAAGTTATAAACATGGAGTAGAAGAAGTTTACACTGACAGCTGAGGCAACTTTTCATAGGCAAGAACAGCTAAACATGTTTTGAAAGCTAACCTTAATGGTTGGAACATGGGTGTTAATTATGATCTTCACTCTTGGTAACATGAAGTGCTAGGGTATATACACTTGATCATCGAGCTTTTATGCATTATATTAGCTGCCTCTATGTCTTGTCTTATATCATAGCCCAAGAGTAGTCTTGAATTATCATTGCACTATTGATTCTTTTTGATGAGACATTGCATTATTGATTCAATATTTGCTCATAGATTCTTATGGGAATAGTTTTTTTCTGCATGCATGCTTACATCTACATATACTTGTCCTGAACAATAAAAAATATTTCACTCTGCGAATCCCAAGTTGTGCAGAGAACAACCTCATTTGATGACACCTCTCGAACCAGGAGCACCTTACAATCTTGGATGTCCACTTGAGATGCTTAGTATGCGTTCTCTTATAAGCTAATTGGACCTATTTGTACTGACCTACTTCTTTGTCCCCAGGGGTGAAATTGCATTCTGTAGTCTTCGGTGTAGGGAGCACCAAATTAAGCTAGATGATCAGAAAGAGAAACAGAAGTGCTCGCTGACGTCTCTGAAAACTGAAGCAGCCCCAGCAACTGCCGGAACTGAAGCCTCCAGTAATGGTGAAACAGTTGCTGCTGCTTAAAACTATCACCGTTCCTCTCTCTATAGTCTTCATACTGTAATTTTTCTATGCATGCTATAATGCCGAAACTCTCTTTTTAAAAGTAATGTGTTGCTGGTAGGCAAAACAAATCATATTAGATGGGTTAATTTCATTAGCATTCTGGCACCAGAAGTTATAAACTTGGGAAACGTATGCACGGCCTGGTGCTACTGGTTCTCCACCCTATGTAATCATTGTTAATTTTATAGTTTCTTTTAGTTTGAATGCCTCCAGGCGTTAATAAATATGAATACATCAGGCTCGTCATTCAAATGGATCTTGGTATGGTAAAAAATCGGCCAGTGATTCCTGCTTCTCCTTCAGTGATTCCTGCTTCTCCTTCAGTGTTTTCTGTTACACCCTTTTCGGCTCAGCTGAAAAGGGGGCAGATCCCTGGGATTTTGGACCCCTCGCCCATGGGGTGAGAGGTGGTACCATCCGAGCTTATGTTTGGTGGTGCTTCTCTTTCAGTTTGGAAGTGAATCTCTTACGAAACTTTGCATTCCCTTCTATCGATCGATCGATCGTGCCGCATGCTCAAGCCATGAAGAAGAACTATTACTCATGGCAGAATAAATGGCCGATTCTTTTGCATTAGCAATATTGGTAGAAGGTTTCCGCTCCCAAAGAAAAATGGGGTGCTGATCTCCATGTCAAATTAAATAACAACCGATGCCATCATTCCAGCAATAAGACTTTTATTTGATTGAAATTTTCTATTCCAGAATTTTGTTATTTCTAATTACATTACTGCAGTGCGGTATGTAGATAATAAATATTGGAAAGAACAGAAAGGAAAAAAAAAAAACCCTACCGTTAGACTACTCATCGCTGTCCTTAAATTCCACTGCACAGTTTGGCTACTCTTGATACTTCTTTCAGCATGCATCATCGGGTAATTAATATTGGCCGAAGGAAGTAAAGCAATCATTAATTTCATTTTAATAAATCAAGCTAGGCTAGTAGTTTCGTGACCTGGCTGACGAACTACAGTGGAGAAGGCTATCACCTTTGCATGAAGTGGTCCCACCCCGACGAATCTGAAAGCAGTCGATCCATTTGTGGTCCTTTGGGGCCTCTCAAGGTGGGGATGCCCCCCATTTGAAAGACTCATTAATTCCTGACCACGTCCTGACCTTAACCACCGTTCATTCCCTCCAGTGGTCCATTTTTTTTTTTTTTTTCTCCCCTCTCGATCCTATGCTAACATAGATCGCTTTTTATTAACTCAGTGTGTAATGAATCCCATTAGACTGGTTCGCTGGCTCCTACGCTATTTTTTAACTCAGAAACCTGATTTTCTTCCAGTTAATATGAATCCATGTATAAAAATGTTGCAAAAGAGTTCTTTGCATGATGCATGGTAATTAACGTACCGACATGATACACCATGAACCTATTATTCAAATGGATTATAATCAAACAAAAAGTAATAGATGAAGATACGAGCAAGAAATATTATAATGAGCGGTCTTGGAGCACGGCAGGATTGAAGGGGATGACTCAACTGGGCAAATGGGAGAGAGATGTGATTGGCAGAGGAAAAGTTTGGTGATTCCGAAGTGCTTTTGTTTGCACTTCAACCCACATATAAAAACAGATTCCCCATTTTAAAAAGAGTGGCCGTAACCTTATGCTAATGGCGTTTATGAGGACTATAATATATGAAGGAATGAGATGCATGCGAAGGAGATGGGTGATTTGGTATTTAATCGCTTTCAGGGACCCAAAGCAGGCAGGGTGTCCCCCTCAGCGCATCATGTGCTGCCAAAGATCAGGAAACCAGACCATTATTTAATTTAGGTTATTACTTGTCTCGATACCAAGAACAGCCAGAGGAGAGGTGGCAATTTATGTTCCGAACCGTATTCGATCCATTATAAATTGGCTTGGATTTGGGATAAATAGATTTGGATCGTAAACGGGTAGATCCGTTTAACCCATTTAATATACTGCTTAGATTCAAGTTTTTTTTCGCATAATCTGTTTAAACCCCTTTAACCTGTTTAATATATAGGTCAATCGAGTCGGGTTAGGTTGGGTCGGGTTGAATCAGCTTGGATAAAGAGGTTATTTATTTATTAAATAGATTGGATCAGGTTGGGTTGGATAAAAATGTAATTCGATTATTAAACGGGTTAAACAAGTCGGGTCATGTAAGGTTAGTAGGTTACTCATTAATAAATGGGTTAAGCAGGTCGGATCGGGTTACCTATTTATTAAATGGATCATGTTCAGATTTTAAATTATATTTCATTTAATAAACCTGTCGGGTTCGGGTTGAAACTTTTCTGACCTGATCAGTATATATCCGACTCGACCCGATTGCTATCCCTAAGCTAGAGTTGTTTAAGGTTTAGGATCTAAGCAAGGTTCTTTCTTTTCTTTTATGATTAGTATTTTTCCTTGATCAATAAATTCTTTGTTTACTGTCCTCGATAAAAAACAAAGTGCACTATATATTTTATGACGAAAATGCTCTTATAATTTTTTATAAAACTTTTATGATTTATTGTGGAACGGAAAGTTATAATTTGACATAGGATATCATAATTTTATAACATGTATACAGGATATTATAATTTAGCACGGGATATAATTTTAAATAAAATTATGATTTTAAATTTTTAATGATAAAAATGTTCTTTCTTTTTCCTGAAAAGATAAAAATATTTTGTTCTAGGATGTCATAATTTGGCCTTGGAATGCCATATTTTTTCTTTAAAAGGTCATAAAAACTATGGAAGGGACATTTTTGATATTAAAAATTTAAAATGAAAAGCTAGATAAAACTTTCAATAATGAAAATAGCTTTTACATCCTTCTGAAAAGATAAAGACATCCTATCCCAGGATGCCATAATTTGATTATAAGATATCATGATTTTCCTTCAGAATGTCATAAAAATCACAGGAAGGGAGGGCATTTTTGTTATTAAAAATTATAAATTAGAAAAACTAGGTAAAATTTTCGATAATGAAAATGTCTCTCATATTTTTTTGAAAAGATAAAGACATCCTATTCTCAGATGTCATAATTTAGCCACGATATATTATAATTTTTCTTTATAAAATAATAAAATCATATAAAAAGAAGGACATTTTTATTATTAAAAAATTAATAAAATTGTTAATGAAGAAAATATCCCTCCCTCTTCTTAAAAAGACCAAGACATCTGGTACAGGATGTCATAATTTGGCTTTAAAATGTTATAATTATTTTTAGAAAGTAATAAAAATTATAAAAGAAGAGATATATTTTTATTATTAAAAAATTTAAATAAAAAAGTTGAATATTTTTTTAATTATAAAAATGTCATTCACATCTTTCTAAAAGAAAAAAAAGGACATCCTGTTTCAAGATCCCATAATTTGGCCAAAAAAAAATGTAATAATTTTTTATCAGAAAGCCATAAAAATCATATAAAGGAAGGCCATTATCATCATTAAAAATTTAAAAAAAGATGGGAGGGACATTTTTATCCTGAAAGATCTGAAAAAGTAAAAGTTGAATTGCATTAAATATTTATAGTATTGAAAACTCGTGCAACCCTATTAATTATGCTTATGTGGTTCAATAAAATAACTAATTTCTTTTTTCTATATCGGGTAAAGAATTACTCTTTCTCGGTAGCACCATCAATAAAAGAGATATAATTAATCACGTTTACCATTGATGGGTGGTGCAGTTGGTTGTGAGACTATTTTCACAACCAACTGGCAGGGGTTCGAGTCTTGGTTTAGATAAATTTCGACGAAAAAATTTAGGGATAAAATAAAAAATAAAAAAATAGTCCAAAAATAAAATTAAAAAAAGAGAAAAATTAATAAAATAATTATGGAGCCCCTGTTGGTTGGTGATAGTGAAAAAGTTAGGAATATATATAATAAATTCCGTTCACTCGGCTGACACCAGTAGTAGTCTGGTTGACATACTCACTTTCGGGTGAGGAACGACACTCGGCTGACACCAGTAGTAGTCTGGTTGACATACTCACTTTCGGGTGAGGAACGACTGCGGAAAAATTAATATGCGCACATTCCCTGACTGAGATGGGGGGTGGCCACGCCCGGGGTCTAACTCCTCTCCCCACTTCTTTTTTTTTATCCAAAAAAAAAAGATATCTTTTTGAGAAAAGAGATATCTAAAGTTCTTAATGGAAGATTACGAGCCTACCCCACCTCCTTGCATAAAATAAAATGAAAGTTGTAACACATGCAATTGCTTAATAACCATGGACATTATTAAAAATTAGAGGAATGAATTAATAATTTTTTTAATTAATTTTTTGAATGACTTTGACAGAGAGGAATGCATTTTCTTTTACCAAGAAAAAATTGTATTAAGATGAAATTAATATGCTATAAAATAAGGATATATAAAAGTAGAATAGATAATATCCATTTTCTTATCCAAATCTATCAGAAAATGAAATGAAATATGAATAGAAATTTAAGCATCTGACTAATATTCATATCCGTATCTATTTTTATTTAAAAAAAATAAATTTATATAAATAACTATCCAATTCATATTCAAATATTTTATTTTATTTATATTTTTTAAAAAAATAAATAATTATATCAATATACTATTGATTTGATTTATTATTCACTTGGTAATATTTTTGGTCATGAAATCATATTGTTTAATTATCCAATCTACACATACATTTATATCCATATTTCTGGTATCGATTTGTCTCCACAACAGTTTAAAACAAATCTAAATACAACTTTTTATATCCAATTAATATCCATACTATATTTTATTTATTAAATAAAATAAATATAGATATTGTTGTGACCCAGTCATTCGATCTCATTATGATAACAAAGGGGGCTATTCAAGCAATTAACTACTTTCGGTTACGGCAACCACTTTCGGTTACGTCAACCACTTTCGGTTACAACAATCACTTTCGGTTACAAAACCACTTTCGGTTACAATAACCACTTTCGATTATAGCTACACATATAAAAATGATAAAAGATGACCTCCATGGGATAAGCAAGTCTAAGACAAGCAAACCTACACTATGCCACTTTGACTCTTCCTTCCCTTTTTTCATCTCTCTTTCTTTTAACTCTCCATTATGTTGCCTAGACCACCCCACTGACTTGAGCGTCGGAGTGTCCCCCACCAAAAATCCAGTCCAGGGATCTTTTGCAGATCTCCATCCGAGAAGAGCACCCAGGAGCAGGATCTCATTCGGTTAGAAGAGCAAGTGGGTTTACCCAACGCCGCCGAAGCCTCAGCCACAGATGATTTAGCATCAATAGATTGGCATGCTAGGTAGGGGCCGTTATTCCCCTCTTGGAAAGGAGAGCTTTCAAGAAATTCTAGATGATGAAAGGGTGAACCTTTTTGATGGACGGTTCCGATCTTCTACGACTGACTAGACCTCCGAGTTTCTTTTCAAACTTTATTTTTTCCTCATTCCCGCCCTCAACTCCTCTCTCTATCTCTTTATCTTTCTCTATCTCTTTATTTTTGCCAGGAAGAAGCTCCCCTGGCTCCCAATCTTGAAGAGGCTCCTCTAGAGATGGTTCTCCAAAATCTCGGCCCATCAGGCCTTCTTGTCTGGACCGAGTTCTTAAGGCTCCTCGTCGAGTCCCTCTACTCCCTTAGCTATAACAATTCCGCTGCCAAACTAGAATCACACTCCGGTGCTTGGCTTTAATTGCCCCCTTCGATGCAGCTCTTGCTCCAGACCATCACCGGCCAATGGAATGCCTATGTTGCCACCATCAACAATCTACATCCAGGAACCTAGAGAATCACCGTCTTCCACATCCAGAGGGAGCACCTCTTGGAGCTGCTGGGGTCGGAGGGCCCCACACTATGGACAAGCAATGTGTTGAGGAGCATCTGTTCATTGAATGTGGGCGATCTGTTGATCCACAACCTCGTGCTCGAGATGAATTCGTGGAAGTGGCCTCCCTTCTAGGTACAAACAGATGTCTTCTTAATGTTCGATGTCTTCTTAAAGGCCGATGCCTTCTCAAAAGCCGATGTCTTCTTAAAGGCCGATGTCTTCTCAAAAGCCGACGTCTTCTCAATGACAGATGTCTTTTTAATGGCCGATGTTTTCTTAAAAGTCGATGGTCTATGTCTTCTTAATGGCCGATATCTTCTTAAAGGTCGATGTCTTCTTAAAGGCCGATGTTTTCTCAAAGGCCAACGTCTTCTCAATGATATATGTCTTCTTAATGGCCGATGTCTTCTTAAAAGTCGATGGCTGATGTCTTCTTAAAAGCTGATAGCCGATATCTTTTCAATGGTCGATGTCTTCTTAAAAGTCGATGTTTTCTCAAAGGTCGATGTTTTCTCAAAGACCGATATCTTCTTAAAGATCGATGTCTTCTCAAAGACCGACGTCTTCTCAATGACAGATGTATTTTTAATGGCCGATGTCTTCTTAATGATCAATGTCTTCTTAAATGCCATCTACGTGCAAGGCCGATCAACGCCTAAGAGGTGCAAGGCAGATCAAGGTGCAAGGCCATCTACGTACGAGGCCAATCAATGCCCAAGAGGTACAAGGCCATTTATGTGCAAAGCCAATCAACGCCTAAGAGGTGCAAGGCAGATTAAAGTGCAAGGCCAACTATACATAAGGCCAATCAACATCCAAGAGGCGTAAGGCCATCTACGCGCAAGGCTGATCAACGTCCAAGAGGTGCAAGGCCATCTACGCGCAAGGCCGATCAACATCCAAGAGATGCAAGGCCATCACGCACAAGGCCGATCAATGCTCAAGAGGTGCAAGGCCATCTACGCACAAGGTCGATCAATGTCTAAGAGGCACAAGGCCATCTACACGCAAGGCCGATCAATGCCCAAGAAGTGCAAGGCCATCTATGTGCAAGGCCGACCAACGTCCACGAGGTGCAAGGCCGATCAACGTGCGAGGCCATCTACGTGCAAGGCCAATCAACGTCCAAGAAGCATAAGGCCGATCAACGTGCAAGACCATCCACGCACAAGGCCGATCAACGCCCAAGGCGGATCCGTCCACTGAAGCCCACCAGATTTCAAGGTCCACTGAAGCCTAAAATGGGTCCATTGAAGCCCACCAAATTTTAATGCCCACTGAAGCCAAAAACAGGCCCACTGAAGCCCACCAGATTCCAAGGCCCACTGAAGCCTAAAATGGATCCACTGAAGCCCACCAGATCCCTTGAGATCTAAAAGGCGGGCTTGACTAGCCTACCTTATTATCAATAAAGGCACAGGGATGGCCTAATCAGTCTACCATAACGGTAGATCCGATGATGTGCCGAGATAGGCCTGATCAGCCTACCTTATTACCAACAAAAGGAACAAGAATGGCCTAATCGACCTACCCTAATGGTAAATCCGACGACGTGCCGAGGCGTGCCTGACCAACCTACTTTATGATTGATAAAAAATATAAAGGCAGATCTAATCAGCCAACCGACAAAGTGCAAAGACTATTATTTGTTTATGATAATATCAAGATCAAAGAGATAAAATTACTTCCTTCACCGAAAAAGAAATCAAAGCCGAAGCATTTCACTGGTAGCATTTTTTTGAGCTCGGGAGTAGGGGGCAATGTTGTGACCCAGTCATGTGATAACAAAGGGGGCTATTCAATCAATTAACTACTTTCGGTTACCACAACTACTTTCGATTACGACAACTACTTTCGATTACAGCAACCACTTTCGGTTACCACAACTACTTTCGGTTACGGCAACTACTTTCAGTTACAACAATCACTTTCGGTTACAACAACTACTTTCAATTACGGCAACTATTTTTGTTTACAACAACCACTTTCGGTTACAACAACAACTTTTGGTTACAAAACCACTTTCGATTACAATAACAACTTTTGGTTATAGCTACACCTATAAAAAGGATAAGAGGGGACCTCCAAGGGATAAGCAAGTCTAAGGCAAGCAAGCCTACACTATGCCACTGACTCTTCCTTTCCTTTTCCATCTCTTTTTCTTTTAACTCTCCATTCTGTTATCTAGACCATCCCACTGACTTGAATGTCAAAGTGTCCCCCACCGAAAATCCGGTTCGGGGATCTTTTGCAGGTCTCCATAATAGAAGAGAGCCCAGAAGTAGGATCTTATCCGGTTGGAAGAGCGAGTGGGATTGTCCGACGCCACCGAAGCTTAGCCATAGGTGATTTAGCGTTAACAGGTATGAATATAAATATGAATATACTAGCATTTGATTTGTATCTAATTTTTTTCAGCAGAGGTTGAAAAAGACATAAGCCTTGCATTGCATTTTTTTTTTTGGTAAACCAAAAGGGATAGGGGGGTTAAACCAAGTGTAGCTATTCCCGCAGGCCTCCACCCCGCCAGGTAATGTTCAATTCAAGGTATTTAAATTTTTGCAGCCTTTTTTCATCAAAAGGTAAGTATGTCAACCTGACACCACTAAGACGATAGTTGGTAGAACGGATCCCACCTCGAACCCATGATCTGTTGGTAGTGAGGCAGAGTCTCTACCAATCGAACTACTGCCTTCGCGGTCGCACCGCAAGTTTTGCATTAAAAAATAAAATGACTTCCCACCAAATATACCAAATTACTCCTACTCAGGAAGGGGAAAGAAAATATAACTATCAGATTGTAAGCGTCAAAGAGATAGGCTCATATTATAACAAACCAACTTCACCATTAAAATCTATGAAATTATATATTAATTCCCAGGTCCTGGATGGTACATTCTCAAGTATTTGAATTTGGATAATTATAGTGCAGACAAATGTCCCTCTTTTCTCTCTCTCAAAGAAAAATAACTGTGGATAGATATATTCACAAGCAATGGATGTATATGTTGCATTTATTGGTGCAAGGAAGTCTAACGCCATGCAAGGGGTCTGCTTGCGGGGAGGATATTTCATTGGCAATTACCATTTCTTGGATTGAAAAGTTATTAAATTGCAACCGTCCCGAGACTCGACCATCCAACAAAACACGAGACTCTGATAGGATATTCTGATGCTTCCTTTTCAGTTATAAAAACTTGCGAGGTGGTCCATCATCTTGATTGATGGACAAGGGATAGCGAGTTTAATATGTCACAATTACCTGCTCCAATTTAGTCTTCACTCCTTGGAAGTTGGAAGAGGGCAAATTAAGTATAGTTGGTCGCCTAGTCTAAGCTAAATCGAGTCCAGATGATTTCCTTTAATAATTTTATTTAAAGAAAAAGATCTAAATGATCATGAGGAACTTTCAGGAAATCAGATTTATTGAAGGACCCGGTGGATGAAGTGGACGAATATATATCACTTTCTTTCAGAAAATGAAAGCTTTCAAGGAATGCCATCGAAGAGAGAGACTCCTCGGGTGCTGAAAGAGATGGGCTTATGACAATGACTTCCCTAATTTCCTTGATTGCTTCTGTTGAGGCAAGATAAAGGGCCAAAGAAAGAAAGCTTTCATTTTATTGCGGACAGAGTCCTTGGTAAGACAAGGATGACAGCTGACTAATGCCTGCATTTCCCTTTTTATTATCATTTAAAGAAAAGTTTGAGAGAATTCAGAGGTATCATCTATTTTCGGCAACAATGGGGCCCTTTTTTGTTCTTCAATATATATATATATATATATATATATATCGAAAATCAAGTTTGGCAATCATTGTCCTATTTAATCCCTTCGAACGTTTTTTTTACAGTGTGGGGATATACACTAAAATCTTATTCCTGGAAGATTTTTTCTAGTACGATTGTCTTGGGTACACATCAATTTTTTCTTGTAGTCAGATTGATTGGCTCTACATCTAGAATTATTTTGGGTTAATCATGATGCTTGGAAAATTAAGATTTTAATTTTGAAGCCATGTTGAATTGGGCTGACCTTGGATCGCATAGCATCATGGAAGGAACATTTAGGTCTTTCCCCTCGGAGGGGAGAGGGCCTGTTAGTTAGTGAGGGTTTGGGTTGCATCTTCCGTGCAAAATAATGATCAATCTCTTTCGCAATATTAACAGGTGGATCATGCTTTACACAGTTTTTAAAGTATGACATCATTTTCATGATTTATGCTAGGATGGATGAAAAAGATTTGCCATGTTTTCAAAATTATGTAATGCACGAATCAATGATTGAGATTGCGAAGACGATGAATTATTATTTCACATGGAACTGATGGAAGATACAACCTGAACCCATTATGCAATGACGGCGGTCTTTGTTTAGATTAGAATGAGGACTTATGTCGAACCCTAAACCTTGATCCTCAAATTCATAAATGCTTCTCGGAGCTATATGCTGAACTTTTAAATGACGTCCAAAAGTTGGGACCCCCGGGAGGTCCGTTGAGCTGAACCATGCACTTAATTCAAAGGCCAGCTAAATCCTTGCTCCATGGACCTTGAGTACGAGACCAACGAGCCCAACCAGATGGGGTGCTGTCCATATACTGATATTGGGCCTTGGCCCTTAGCAAACCTTGAGGCTGCATCCAATGCCATGCCAGTAGGACTGGAAATGGACTGGTCCAAAATTTATTGAGTCGGTTCAAAATTTATATTTTAAAAATTTTTGGATCAAATCCAGACATCTCTTTTGATCCAAAAATTAAATGAACTTTATTTTATAATTCTAAGACTAGTCTAATAAATTTAAAATTTGATCCAAAATTTAAATCAATTTTAGATCGATTTAAATTTTATTGTACTGGCCCAATTTAATTTTAAATAATAAATTTTTGGATCAGCACAATTTTAGCTCTGCATGCCAGCTTCCATCGTGATACCCATACCCTCGCATGACAACCTCTGCCAAAGTATATTTTGGAAGCGGTGCATTGTCAGTGGGAAAGGGAATTATCCTTACCGACGAGCTCATTGTAGATAACGTTTACGCGGAGTAGATTTCTTGAGAAACGCATTCCAATAATCAACACAGCTTTAGAGACCAGATCATGACGAATTCCGTATAGGAAAACATGGGCTTGACAAGCCACGGGACCGAAGCTTACATCACCCGTTTATGCTCATGCAAAGTGCATACCAGCATTGTCACTGATTTAAGATTCCAAAGGCAAGCGATATACCAGTACGGTAGTAGCGGTTGGCTAAAACATGATTTAATTTTTATGTATAATTTATTAATTATATATTTAAAAAATATTTTTATGGATGATTAGATTAAATTCTAGATTAAATTTAAGACACGTGATCGAAAAGTTGAGTAGCCGGAACTCCAGCACCATAGTGGAGCTAGGCTGGCATACTATAATCCAGTTATACAGGAAGGGCACGTGAAAATTTGTGATCCGGGAGTTGAGCGGCTGGAACTCTGGCATCGTAGTGGGGCTAGGCTGACGTACTCGTCCAGTTATACGGAAAGGGCATGCAGAATTTTATGGTTCGAATCGAACATGATCTAGCGGGCTGGGGGCCCGTTACGGAAAGCTACACTAGGATAAAATCCCCTACTCTTTTTTTATCAAAATAAAAAAAAGGCAAGTGATACATGTGCACCCGAAATTGGACCATTTGTCAACGTGTATAAAATTAGAAAACCTATATATATATTGTATATTTAAAAATATTTGAAATATAATTTTCATGATGTGTGTAATAGAATATTTTGATGTGATAAAATAAAATAAAATTTAGAAAACCAAAAAAAATTTGAAATCCTGATATGAGATGTGGATGAATCTACTATTTTAATGGAGATTCAATCCCCTTCTCGTACAAAGAACAACTAGACCTCTCACTCTCCTCCAAGGTATAATCCAGAAGTCAAGACTTCAATGTTTGTCGGTGGCATGTTCTTGAACGAACGCCAATTAATTCGTCTTCGATCTAAAATTATCAAATAAAAAAATTGAGAAAATGAGAGAAAATTGAGAGAGATTTTTGAGAGAAAAATTTTTGGAAAGTTTTGAATGGATTTAAAGCACAGAGAAAATGATCTATTTATAAACTCAAAATTTTAAAATAAATTTTTAAAAGACCCCAAAGGGCCATTAAGGCACCAAAGAAAGCTAAATAAAAAAATAACTCATAAAATGTTCAAAACAATCGAACACATTCAAAAAAATAAATAAAAATAAAAAAGGGCATCCGCGTAGAGCGCTTGCTGAACATCCACGCGGAGCTAATGCGAGCACATGGGGGGTCAGGGGAGTTTTGAAATTCTCGATACAAAATGACAACAATCTTTCATGAATTTTAAAATTCATAATAAAATATTTAAAATTAATAAATAATTTAAATAATAAATTTTTTAGATTTTTATTATATTTAATACAAGTATCTTTTAAGTTCGAATTTGTATTTAGTATAAAATATATACATAATATGAAAATGAACTGATCAAAATATGGAATAGCGCTATCTAGACTATACTCTTATCTTGATTTTCATAAGAACTACTAGAAATTTGTTCTGATCCCATAGTTGGGCCTCACGACTATTTTCACTAAGGTAGATCCTCTAAGGACATGTGTAACAGAATCATACCTTGCTGAACTCACAATCTTAGATTTATTAAAAGCTATGCTCAACCTAACCGTCATAATGAAATACTGCACCATAGGGATAGGGTAGAGATGGATTCTAAATTGGTGCTTTCAAAAATTATCTCAAAGGTCATTTCTCTTTGAACCTTAACCATAGGGTTGTCATGATGGTAAGAGTCTACTTTGGTGACTAATATATGGATTTAAGTCCCATGCCCCTTGATATCTTATATACCATAGCCTTTGAAATGCCTTTGGTTAAAAGATTAGCCAAGTTATTTTTTAATTTTATAAATTAAAGTGATATCACATCTTTCATTTTATTTCTTACAGTTGTGTATCTTATCAGGATATGATTATTCATCTTTTATTGGTTATCTGTTGATTTAATAGATCAATTAGAGCTCTACAATCATAATTTAATTAAATTTTTAAAATTTTTGGTGGAAAAATTTCCATATCATTTATTGGATCATTTAGCTATTATACTTCAGTGCATGTAGTGTCAAGAATAGTTAGCTTATATTTTAATATATTTCTAGTAATTATTGTTTGTTTACAAGAATCCTAAGATATCATAATTCCTCTTAATAAGAAGAGATACCTAGTGATAGACTTAAGATCTAAGCTATATGTTATCCAGTTAGCATCACTATAATCCTTAAATACTTCTGGATAACTTGAATATATTAAAAAGTAATCTAAGGTTCTCTTAAAAACTATAAAATTTCTTTCTAGAACTTTTTAATATTCTTCACTAGGATTATGAGTATACATACTTAGTCTACCTATTGCATAAGCTATATCAAGATGTGATCTATTTGATATTGATGTGGCGAGACCGCTGACGTGGGTAGCTGACAGGCGCTACATTAAAGGAGACCGCCACAACGGACGCCAAGGCAACACCCCAACCCGAACCACTTTGCCGAGCCGAGCTGAGCTGAAACCCTTCAAGGCGATGGGCCGAGCTCCGTCCTTCGCCAGGTCGTGCCCGCAAGCTCGAGACGCCTAGGCCGGAGCCGTCCTCCACCGGGTCACACCCGCAAGCTCAGGATGCCTAGGCCGGAGCCATCCATCACCCTCCAGAGCGAGACCCTCGGAGGCTAGTGCCTTGCGATCGAGGTCGAGCTCAACGCTCACCCGCCGATATGGAGTCTCTCCGAGCGTGTGCCCTCTGGACCGGGTCCATCCTCCACCCTCCAAAGCGAGACCCTCGGAGACTAGTGCCCTGCGGTCGAGGTCGAGCTCAACGCTCACCCGCCGATGTGGAGCCTCTCCGAGCGCGCGCCCTCTGGACCGGGTCCGTCCTCCGCCCTCCAGTGCAAGACCCTTGGAGGCTAGTGCCCTACGGTCGAGGTCGAGCTCAGCGCTCACCCGCCGATGTGGAGCCTCTCCGAGCGCACGCCCTTTAGACCGGGTCCGTCCTCTGCCCTCCAGAGCAAGACCCTCGGAGGCTAGTGCCCTGCAGTCGAGGTCGAGCTCAGCGCTCACCCGTCGATGTGGAGCTCAGCGCTCACCCGTCGATGTGGAGCCTCTCCGAGCGCGCGCCCTCTGGACCGGGCTTGCACTCTCCCCCACCAAGATGACTACACGAGCTCGGAGCATCCAGATCGGAGCAAGCCCTGCCATCCCAGGACACCGGCGAGCTGCCGGAGGACTACGGAGCGGCGTCTCCCATGCCGCCATAACTATCTGTCGGCCATACTTCCAGGGAAATGGGCCAGCCAGAAAGCACGAACCCCTAGGACGGCGACCACCGGATCGAGGCTCTAGCAAGCTTCCTGGAATGGAGCGACAGGAGAGGATGTCAGAACGAATGGAAGTTTCTCCTATTACCTGTCAGGAAAGGCGTCTCGTCTACGGCACGGAATCCTGCCGCACGCGCCTGCCAACCCAGCGAGGATCTCGAGGCAAGCTCCAAACAACCAATTTTCAACTACAAAGAACAGTCGACATCCCCAAAAAGGGGGGAGGTAACAACAACAATCCACAACCAACACAAGCGCAAGCTCGATCAAGAGGGCGGAGCGCCACCACCAAAATCACAGCTGAGGGAAAACGAGGGAAACAAGAAGAAGCGGAGAAGCAGGGAACCCCTCTATCCCTGCTATCAGTCTCCCCCTGCTACGTTTTCGCCTCCATACATATTTCACTCCTCCTAGTGCGGAGTCCATCAAGAGGGGCCCGACCAGGAGGATCTGTTCTCCTGGATCGTCACTGACTTGATCGTCGGAGTGCCCCCACCGGAAACCCCAGCCCGGGTCACTAACTCCTATTTCGCAGGTCCAACTGCAGAGGACCGACAGGCAATGAAGGGAGTGCACTCCGATGCCGGCAGTAGCTACGGGCCACGACGGTCTTGGCGGTAACAGATTGGCGCGCCAGGTAGGGTGGACAAACCCTCCATCTCTTCACAGACAAGCCAAGCGGGAGGATGGTGACGACAAGGGCAAGGGAAGCTTCCACTAGTCATGTGGGGAACTCCCCCTCTCGAGGAAACCCGCACCGCCAAGAAGTGGAGCCACCCGCTCCGGTCCAGCCACCCCACCAGAAGCCCAGCTGACTGCACTTGCCCAGCAGATGCAAGTCCTTGCCACGGCAGTGCGCCAGCTTCAACACCAGCACCGGTCCGTGGCTACCCACCAGCAGCCAGGGACCCCGGCGGCCCACGCCGTAGCTCCCCACGATAACCTGCGCTCCTTCCAAAGAAGGCCGTCGCAGCCGCGGGCCACCACCGACAACCGAGGCAGCCATCAAGCTTCGACGAAAAGACAACGAGCCGGCTCTACCGACAAGGAGAGCCGCTCACCAAACCTCAGGCGGGAGGTGCCCAGACCCCACCGAGGCAAGAAAAGCAAGACCCTCCGCCACGGGTGCCATGCATCCATGTCACCTTCTCCGTCTCCTTCGATGGAGGGGTCCACTGATGAAGCCGTCAGGCGCGTGGCGAAAAGGCACCTGGAGGAACGTGAACGCAAGCTGGCGGAGTTTGCCCACCGATTTGCCAGCATGTAGGGCTCCTCTAGTGAGCCAGCGGGCTACGACGCCCGTCCCCCATTCTTCCAAGAAATCCAAGCGGAGCCGATCATGCACCGATTCCGGATGCCGCAGGTGGATCCTTACGATAGGACCACCGAACCCCTATACCAGCTGGAAAGCTACCAGACCCTCATGAGGGTCCAGGGGGCCACCGACGCTCTTCTCTGCATCGCTTTTCCTGCTACTCTCCGGAAGGTAGCCCGGGTGTGGTTCACTCGTTTGGAGCCGAAGAGCATCAACTCCTTCACCCAGCTAGGACAGAAGTTCGTGGCCCACTTCGACGCTTGCAGGAAGTTGCTACGAAAGGCAGATAGCCTCTTTTCTATCCGGCAGCAGGACGCGAGCCCCTGCGGGACTACGTGGCCCACTTTAAGATAGCCGCATTGGAGATCTACAATCTTGAAGAGCCAGTCGCCATGCTGGCACTAAAGCGAGGGCTCAGGACCTCCCGCCTGACCTACTCGCTGGATAAGAAGCCCCCCAAAACCTACTCCGATCTCCTTCTCCGGGCCCAAAAGTACATCCGCGCTGAGGAACATCCGCGCTGAGGAACATCCGCGCCGAGGAGGCGTACCGTATGAGGTGGGAGCTCGACGGAGGACCCTTGAAGAAGTCGGCCCTTGTTGAAGCGTCCGGGACCCGGAGGCCAGCACCCCAGGCTCAGAGCTCCCGGAGGGACCGGCCAAGGCTGAGAGGGATCCCTATCCCCGAGGAGAGCTACACCCCTCTCCTCATCCCGAGGACAAAAATTCTCATGGAGATTGAGGGCGAGGACTACCTGAGGTGCCCGCCTCCGTTGAGGACCACCACCGACCATGACAAGATGAAGTACTGCCGCTTCCACCGTGACCACAGCCACGACACCGAGGAATGCCGCAACCTCAAGTGAAAGATTGAGGAACTCATCAAGAGAGGCTACCTCAAGAAGTTCGGGGGGGGCAGACCTCAAGCGGAGTCCTAGGCGCTCGTCGCTCTCCTGCCAGCTCTGGCCATCGACAACCGCCCCACCGAGAAGCCAGTGGACATGATCTCTTAGGGAGCTGCCCGTGCATCCAGAAGATGAGGAGCACACCGCCTTCGTCACCGACCAAAAAATGTACAACTATAGGATGATGCCTTTTGGCCTGAAGAATGCAGGGGCTACCTATCAGCGCCTGGTCAGCAAGGTCTTCAAGGACCAAATTGGCCGCAACATGCAAGTATATGTGGATGACATGCTCGTCATGAGCAGGCCGGGCTCGAGCCATGTAGCTGACCTCGTCGAGTCCTTCCACAACCTGTGGCAGCATCAGATGAAGCTGAACCTGGCGAAGTGCGCCTTCGGGGTGGCAGTAGGAAAATTCCTCGGTTTCATGGTCACCTAGAGGGGCATCGAAGCGAACCCGAAGAAGGTATAGGTCATCATCGACATGGAACACCCGACCTCCAAGAAGGAGATCCAGTGCCTGACGGGACGAGTTGCCACCCTCAGTAGATTCATCTCAAGGTCGGCTGATCGTTGCTTGCCGTTTTTCAAGGTGCTGCGCAAGACGCACGACTTTACTTGGATCGAGGAGTGCAAGATAGCCTTCAAGGAGCTGAAGAACTTCCTCGCCTCTCCTCCACTGCTCTCTAGGATGGAGGAGGGAGAGGAGCTCTTGTTATACCTAGCGGTGACACTAGGAGCTATCAGCTCAGTCCTCGTCCGCACAGACGAGGACAAATCTCAGAAGCCGGTGTACTACACCAGCAAAATCCTCCGCGACACGAAGATCAGGTATACTCGCTCCGAGAAACTCATTTTTGCACTAATAATGTCTGCTAAGCGCCTCAGGCCCTATTTTCAAGCACACCCAATAGTGGTCATGACGGACTAGCCACTGAGGACTATCCTCACCCGACCCAAGATATCCGGGAGGTTTGCCAAATGGTCCATGCTGCTTAGCAAATTCGACATCGCTTACCGACCGAGGTCATCGCAAAAGGCCCAAGTCCTAGCCGACTTCATGATCGAGTGCACCGGGTTCGTCGAGGAGCCAGAGCAGACAGCAACGGAACCCGGGCTAAGAGAAGAGCCCTAGATCCTCCACGTAGATGGAGCATCCAATTCAGGTGGGAGCGGAGCGTGCCTCATCCTAACCAATGGTGATGGGGTCGTGGCGGAATGCGCCCTCCACTTCAAGTTCGCCGCAACCAATAAACAGGTGGAGTACGAGGCACTCCTCGCGGGCCTAAGAGTCTCCAGCGAGCTGGGTGTGCAGGACTTGAAAGTCTTCACCGACTCCCAACTGGTCGCCGGACAAGCTTCCAGAGAATATGAAGCAAGGGATGCCTAGATGATGAAGTATCTGGAGCAGGTCCGTGCAAGCACGGCAGGCCTTCGACGTTTCAAAATCTTCCACATCCCTCGAGGGTAGAATGCGTGCACGGATGCATTGTCCAGGCTCGCGACACTGCCGGACTTGTCTCTGGGATGCGCCTACATCGAGCACCTTGAAAGTCCTAGCTACGAGAACCCGATGGAGGTACATCAAGTCACCCTCGAGTCGAGCTGGATGGACAAGTATATCCGGTACATCACCGACAACACCCTGCTAAAAGATCGTGCAAAAGCCGCCCTCGTCAGGAAGAAAGCCTCCCGCTTCGTCCTGATGGAGGGCCAACTCTACCGCCGGTCTTACTCCTACCCACTCCTGAGATGCCTCAGGCCTACCGAGACGACCTTCGTGCTCCAGGAGATACATGAGGGCCTCTGCGGGAATCACGTGGGATGGAGGACACTAGCTTACAAAGCTCTCCACTAGGGATACTTTTGGGAGACCATGAGGGAGGACACTGCTGACTTCGTTAAAAGGTACGACAAATGCCAGCGCCACGCCAACATACAGCGTCAGCCGGCGGCGCCGATCTCCCAGTTCTCGGCCCCTTGGCCCTTTGCCCAATGGGGAATGGACATCTTGATACCATTCCCCCCAGCATCAGGGCAGCGAAAGTTCCTGCTAGTGGCGATTGACTATTTCATCCAGTGGGTCAAGGCAGAGCCGCTAGCTCGGATCGCGGAAGCCAATGTCCTCCAGTTATTCTGGAAGTCAATTATCTGCCACTTCGGGCTCCCCCGTTGTATCATCACCGACAACGGGTGACAGTTCGACAATCACGAGTTCGAAAGATTCTGCGTAGCACACGGCATCCAGCACCGGATCACCTCGGTGGCTCACCCCCAAACGAACGAGGAAGCCAAGGTGACCAACCAAACCATCCTTCAAGGACTTCGGACCAGGCTGGACCAAGCTAAAGGCATGTGGGCAGAAGAACTCCCGAGCATCTTGTGGGCCTACCACACAACGCCCAGGACGACAACCAATGAAACGCCCTTCAGCCTCGTCTTCGGTACCGAAGCGATCATCCCAGTCGAGCTCGGTGTGCCCACGTTACGGGTACAGCAATACGATGAAGCACAGAATTCGACGCATCTCTTGCTCAACCTGGACCTTCTTGAAGAGGCGAGGGACAAAGCTCGCCTGCAGATGGCGTCCTACCGACAAAGAGTGGCCCGATACTACAACGCCCATGTCCGGACAAAGGCTTTCAAGCCCGGAGACCTGGCGCTACGGCGGGTGGAGGCGTCCCAGCCTAGGGAGTGCGGCAAACTCTCCCCGAACTGGGAGGGCCCCTACAAAGTAGCTGAAGCCCTCTCACAAGGGGCCTACTACCTCGAAGACCTTGGCGGTGTCAGGTTTCCCAGAACATGGAATGCCTGCAACTTGCGAAGATACTATCAATAATGTAAGGTTTCCCAGCAATGACAATGATAATGATTTTTTCCTCGCACAAGTATCTATCTGTCTTGCAGGAAAATTTCAACGACGTCCCCGAGCCCAACTCCAGGACGCTGATCCAAGACCGGAGCTCAGATCTCCGACCAAGGAATCATGGAGCCACGCCGCTCTCAACCAACGACGTCCCCGAACCTAGCTCCAGGATGTCAAAGAATCATCGAGCCGCGTAGCTCCCAATTCAAAGCATCCCCGAGCCCAGCTCTAGGGCGTCAAAGAATCATCGAGCCACATAGCTCCCAATTCAAAGCATCCCCGAGCCCAGCTCCAGGACGTCAAAGAATCATCGAGCCACGTAGCTCCCAATTCAAAGCATCCCCGAGCCCAGCTCCAGGATGTCAAAGAATCATTGAGCCACGTAGCTCCCAATTACAGGCATCCCCGAGCCCAGCTCCAGGATGTCAAAGGATCTTTGAGCCACGTAGCTCCCAAACTCAAGCATCCCCGAGCCCAGCTCCAGGATATCAAGGCACCTTCACTCCAAGCAGCTCTCAATCATCAACGTCCCCGAGCCCAGCTCCAAGACGTCAGCTCAAGACCGGAGCTCAGATCTCCGGCCAAGAGAACCTCGAGCTAAGCCGCTCTCCATCTCAAACATCTTCGAGCCCAGCTCCGAGATGCCAAGAGATCATGGGGCCACGTAGCTCCCATCAACACCTCGAGCCTAGCTCCAAGGCACCAAAGACCTGAGCCAAGATCTCAGGCAATCCCTGGGCCCGAGCCTAGCTCCACGTCCAGGAAGGCCTCGAGCCTAGCTCCAAGGCAATCAAGACCGGTAACCCCCTTCTCTGATCTCCCCACTCGAAAAGAAAACGAGAGGGGAAGGAAAGAAAGAGAACAAAGTGGGGAGCCCGGCAACACCCTTCTCTGATCTCCCCACTCGAAAAGAAGACGAGAGGGGAAGGAAAGAAAAGAACAACATGGGGGCACAACCAGCATCCTCTTCGCTGATCTCCCACTCAAAAAAAAAAAAAGAGAAAAAAAATGGAAAAAGAAGAAAGAAAAAGAGAAAGAAGGGAGGGAGGGGGAGGCAAGAAAGAGAGAACAAGAGGGAAATACAGCATCGAAGCTACTACTTTCCACACTCAAGACCGGAGCTCAGATCTCCGGCCAAGAAAACTTCGAGCCACGCAGCTCTCAGCCACCAACGTCCTCGAGCCAGCTCCAGGATGCCAACTCAAGACCGGAGCTCAGATCTCTGGCCAAGAGAACTTCGAGCCACGCAGCTCTCAGTCACCAACGTCCCCAAGCCCAGCTCCAGGATGCCAACTCAAGATCGAAGCTCAGATCTCCAGCCAAGAGAACTTCGAGCCACGCAGCTCTCAGTCACCAACATCCTCGAGCCTAGCTCCAAGATGCCAACTCAAGACCGGAGCTCAGATCTCCGGCCAAAAGAACTTCGAGCCATGCAGCTCTCAGCCACCAGTGTCCTCGAGCCCAGCTCCAGGATGCCAACTAAAGACCGGAGCTCAGATCGCCAACTAAAGACCGGAGCTCAGATCTTCGGCCAAGAGACCTCTAAGCCACGTGGCACACAGTCAACAACACCTTCGAACTAAGCAGCCATCAAGTGTCATAACTTGGTCCCAAGCAAGGCGAAGCACCCTCTCTGATCTCCCTGTACATCAAAAATAAAGAGAAGGGGAGTGAAGGAGAGGAAGCACCAGGCAAGAAAAGTGGCTGCAAGAAAGTTTGCACTATATTGATCAAGTGTCAATTACAAACATCCTGCGGGCCCCCGACATGCCGGGTGGCCCTGCTAAGTACAGAAAAAGAGCAAGGCATAAAAGGAAGCAGGAAATGACTACTTGCTAGCTGGATCACCGGGCTGGGAGTCTCCATAAGCAAGGGCTTCAAGCTGCACAGCTTCGGGCTCAGGTGGCACAGCCTCTTCGACGCCCGCCTCCTGGTCTGAAGTGCCAGGATAGTCAAGGCGGTTGTGGCCCTCGGCCGAGATGAACTCCCCGACCAGGCGGCGCAGGTATATGAAGCCTTTGAAGAAGGAGTCCGACGCCGTCTGTTGGATCTCGGCGAGGAACTCCTCCGAGGCACTGTACCTTTCCATCGCCTTCCCAGCTTCCTTCTTCGCTGCGGCCACCTCGTGCCTGGCATCCACAACCGACCTGGCACCTCCTCGACTGCCCTCTGGGCTGCGGTCGACTTCTCCTCCTCCGTCGCCAGCCGGGCCTGGAGGGATTGGGCGATCCCCTTTTGCCGGGCCGCCTCGGTGTCGGACATGCCCAACCGCCGCTCGGTATCAGCGAGGTCCTCGGACTTCTTCTCCGATTGCCCCAGTTCGTGGTCTAGGCTCTCCTAGAGCTCCCTCGCTCGCCCCTCAGAGTCGGCGAGCTGCCTCTCGAGATCCTTGACCCGCCGGTCAAGCGCCCCCTCGAAGTCGGCCTTCTCTTTCAGATCGGCCTTCAACGATGCGATCTCGACTGCCTGCTGTTGCTCAGCTCGCTCCCAATTTTGGCAGAGAGAAAAAAGGAAGAGGATGGGGTTGCTTACCGTGTAGAGATGGGGGAAGATGCTGTCGATCACAGCCCCAACCGGCAGCCCATCCATCTTCTCCCGGTCGCATGGCTGGATGGAGAAGTCCATCATGCAGTAAGCCAGGGCACGGTTGTCGGTTAAGGAGCTCTCTGACCCCAGCTTTAACGGAAGGCGGCGCCTTGCCTTGTCTCTCCTGCTCTCCCGAGGAGCAGGTGCGCCCGTCCCTCCGATGGTGGGACCCCTAGGAACCGGTTAAGGATCCAGCACCATCGCGACCGGAGCCCCAGTCACAGGAGGAGCCCCAACCTGGGTCCCTCCTTCTTCGGCCCCAGTCACCTCAGGCCCGGAGGGCGGGGCAGCATGACGGCAGCAGTAGTGTCAACCCGGACGGTCGCCTCAGGCTCCAGAACAGGGACTCCGGCCTGCGACCCCGTCCATCCTTCGGCCTCCCTCCTCGGAGCGACCGTCACCACGGGGGCAGACGCTGGCGTGCCCTCAATCCGAGCCTGCCTCGGAGGAGGCTCGGCAACCGTCCCGACGGGCTGCCTCTTCTTGGAGATCGACAACGGCTCGCCCTCCAGGAGGATCGACCCTGCACATAGGAGCCAAGAAGGTCAACCTAAGATGAAGAAAAGAGAAAATGCAAACGAAGAAAGTGCTGAACTCACCTGGCCTCGCCGATGAGTCGACCCTGGCATCGAGAAGGTTCTGCTTCGATAGCAGGACCTCCAGAGAGGGGATCTGAGCGGTGCGAAGCTGATCGTAATCGTCCCGATCGGCTGCATCGACCACGGAGATCTAGTTGGGGGACCGGTTCGGCTCGCTTCAGGCCCAGTCAACCCCCTCGACATTTGCAAAGAAAAATTTGCTCTTCCATCCCTTGATGGAAGAGGGGAGCTCGAATTTAATGCCCTTTGGACGAGAAGACAGAGACCACCACCCGTCCTCGGTCAGGAGGCGTTTCAGGGTGAAGAATGCCCTGAATAAGGAAAACCGGGCAACGAACCCGTGGACATGGCAGAGTACAATAAAGGAGAAGATCACCCTGATGGCATTCAGCACCAACTGGGTGGGGACCAGGCGATAGTTATTCAGGACAGATAAGAAGAAGGGATAAAAGGGGAATCGGAGACCCCTGGAGAAGGTCCCCTCGTAGAAGGCGAGACGCCCCGCACCACTAGAAGTGACCCGCTCCCCAGGGCGGGGGATCATGAGTCGGATAGAAGCTGGGATGCCATAGGCATCCCAGATGGCCCCCAGCTCCACGGCGAAAATCGTCGAAACGACCCCGCCCGGACCTGTTGACCGGACAGACTTAGGAGCTGATTCGAGCAGCATGGGAGGACAAGTAGGACTAGAAGGAACAGGAGGGGCAGGAAGGGCCGGTCTCATGATAACCCTAAACTGTGCCCCCTCCGACTCCCCATCGGAGGAGGAGAGCACTACCCTTTGGGTGAAAGATTCGGGACAAGACATGCTGGACTAAGAAGGAAGGGGCCTACCCCAGAAGGGAAGAAGGGAGAAGAACAAAGCCGGTCTGGACCCCTAGAGAAGAGAAGAACAGATGCAGATCGCAGAGAAGGAAGGGTCTGGGCACTGCAACGAGCGCGAAAGATTTGAAGGAGAGGAAACTTTGAGTAAGAGAATTTTTTCTTTTCACTTCGAAAGGGCCCATCAAATCCGTGCAGTTGTGACCCCCTCGCCAACGGATCTACGCCACGTGCTACCCATCAGCGAAAAAGGAGTCCCAGCCGCTCGGAACTCTGTGCTAGCATTAACTACTCCTTGGACGTGGCCACGTGGCACCCCCGCACTGACCAGCAGGGCCATCCCTCGAAGCACCGGCGACCGCGGCCATCATTGCACCGAATTTTGCCTTTCCACTCAGCACCACAATTACTCCCTTCGCCCTGAGCGCCGTGCACAAACGAGCCTCGGGAGATGGGGGAAAATGATGTGGTGAGACCACTGACATGGGTAGCTGACAGGTGCCACATTAAAGGAGATCGCCACAACGGACGCCAAGGCAACACCCCAGCCCGGACCACTTTGCCGAGCTGAGCTGAACCCCTTCAAGGCGATGGGCCGAGCTCCATCCTCCGCCAGGTCATGCCCGCAAGCTCGGGATGCCTAGGTCGGAGCCGTCCTCCACTGGATCGCACCCGCAAGCTCGGGACGCCTAGGCCGGAGCCATCCACCGCCCTCCAGAGCGAGACCCTCGGAAGCTAGTGCCCTGCGATCGAGGTCGAGCTCAGCGCTCACCCGCCAATGTGGAGCCTCTCCGAGCGCGCATCCTCTGGACCGGGTCCGTCCTCCGCCCTCCAGAGCGAGACCCTCAGAGGCTAGTGCCCTACGGTCGAGGTCGAGCTCAGCGCTCACCCGCTGATATGGAGCCTCTCCGAGCGCACGCCCTCTGGACCTGGCCTGCACTCTCCCCCACCAAGATGACTACACGAGCTCGGAGCATCCAGACTGGAGCAAGCCCTGCCATCCCAGGACACCGGCGAGCCACCGGAGGACTACGGAGCGGCGCCTCCCATGCCGCCATAACTATCTGTCCGGCCGTACTTCCAGGAGAATGGGCCAGCCAGAAAGTACGAACTCCTAGGACGGCGACCCCGGATCGAGGCTCTGGCAAGCTTCTCGGAATGGAGCAACAGGAGAGGATGTTAGAACGAATGGAAGTTTCCCCTTTTACCTGTCAGGAAAGGCGTCTCGTCTACGGCATGGAATCCCACCGCACGTGCCTGCCAACCCAGCGAGGATCCTGAGGTAATTTCCAAACGACCAATTTTCAACTACAAAGAACAATCGACACCCCCAAAAAGGGGGGAGGTAACAACAACAATCCACAACCAACACAAGCGCAAGCTCGACCAAGAGGGCGAAGCGCCATCACCAAAATCACAGCTAAGGAAAAACGAGGGAAACAAGGAGAAGCGGAGGAGCAGGGAACCCTCTGTCCCGCTATCAATCTCCCCCTACTACGTTTTCGTCTCCACACATCTTTCACTCCTCCTAGTGCGGAGTCCATCAAGAGGGGCCCGACCAGGAGGATCTGTTCCCCTGGATCGTCACTGACTTGATCGTCGAAGTACCCCCGCCGGAAACCCCGACCCGGGTCACTAACCCCTGTTTCGCAGGTCCAGGAGTAGAGGACCGACAGGCAATGAAAGGAGCGCACTCCGGCACCGGCAGCAGCTACGGGCCACGACGGTCTTGGTGGCAACAGATATATATAATAGGAATCATATATTCTAAGAATATTCTAATTATTTCAAGTTCTCCTAAATTTTTAGTTAAGTGAGAATTATGATCATATGGGTAGTGATAGGATTTTAATTAAAATATTCAATTTTTTCAGCATTTTTTTATTGGATGTGCTAGGCTTATTGCTATTCAACTATATAAACTTTTGAGCTTTATTTTTAAAATTATATCAACTTCTCTCAAATCTTTCATATCAAAATTATTTGATAAGTAACTTTTAATTTTTTAATTACTTTCATTGATGTTCCAAATAATAAAATATTATTTAATATATAAATATAATATGATAAAGTTTGTATCCTATCTTTTATAATATATACATTTATCATACTCATTTATTTTAAAGTTATTTCTTAAGATTATTTCATCAAATTTAATATGTTGTTACCTAGAAGCTTGTTTTAAATCATAAAATTATTTGATTAGTCTACATCCTTATGTTCTTATCTTTTATTTCAAATCCTTGATATTGGTCTATATATATTTCTTCTTCTAGTTCTTCATTCAAGAATACAGTTTTAACATCCATTTGGTGGATTATTAATTTATGAATTGAGGATAAAGCTATTAAAGTTTTTAGGATTATTATTCTAACTACATGAGCATAAGTGTTGAAATAATCTATTTCTTTTTTTTGATTGAACCCTTTTACTACTAACCTAATTTTAGATCTTTCAATTATTCCATCTGGTCTTAATTTTTTTAAAATCTATTTGGTTCCTATAGATTTGTTTCCTAGAGATAAATCAATTAAAATCTAAGTTTTATTTTTTAGGAATGATTGAACTTCACTATTTATGGCTTCTTTCTAATATAATGATTCTGATGATAACACCATCTCATCATATGTAGAAGGTTCACTCTCTACTAAAAATATGGAGAAGTCTTCTCTAAAATATTTTTCAACTATTTTCTTTTTACTTCTTCTTAATTCAGGTTCAACTTTAGGTTCAGGTTAATGTTCTACTAATTCAGACTCTAAAGATCTAAAACTTATCTTAGTAGGAATTCTAGTTTTATAAAAAAATATTTTTTTAAAAAAAGAGGTATCTCTAGCTTCTAAGATTGTGTTATTTGCTATATCACTAATCTTTGATTTTATTACTAAGAATTTATAGGCATTGCTATTTTAGGCACAGCCTAAAAATATAACATCTATAGCCGTAGATCCTAGTTTTTTTGGGTTCAGAAATATTAACCTAGCTAGGCACTCCCACACTTTAAGAAAATCCAGTTAGGAGCTCTACCTTTCCAAAATTTATAAAAAGTCTTGCCACTATTCTTAACAGGTATCCAATTTAGGATAAAATAAGAAGATAGAAGAGCTTTTCTCCACAAGTTCCCAGGTAAGTTAGAATTGATAAATAAAGTGTTTGCCATATTCAAGAGGGTACGATTTTATGCTCAGCTATATTACTGGACTGTGAAAAGTAAGGAGCAATTACTTGATGAATTATACCTATTTTTTATAGAACTGAGAGAATTTATTCGAGGTATACTTCTTTCCTCTATCAGACTTAAGAATCTTAATCTTCTTTATTATTGATTTTCTACTTCACTCTTTTAAATTTTAAACTTATTAAAGATTTTATCTTTAGATTTAATTAGGTAACAATAGCAGTATCTAGAAAAGTCATCTATAAAGGTCACTATGTATCTATTGCCATCATGGATTGCAATCATGGTGGATTCACATACATCATCACTATGTATCACCTCTAAGATTGAAGAGTTTTTTAACTGATTTGAATGATTTTTTTGGTTATTTAGATTTAGCACATATTTCATACTTAGATGTATCTAAGTTTGATTTGAGAATTAGTTTTAATTTCATTATATATTTAACTTTTTCTAAGTGTACATGACCCAACCTATCAGGCTACAGATTTTATTTGGATTTATTCATAAAATAAATTTGACTCTCAGCTTTATTAATAAAAGGATTTATTACATTTAATTTGAATAAGCATTCACTTACATATCATTTTCCTATGAAGGTATTATTCTTAGTTATTACAACTTTATTACAATCAAGGATAATTTTATATTCTCTCTAAACTAGCTGAGACCCACTAACAAGAATCTTTCTAAGGTCTGGAATATATAGCATATCTATCAAGATGAAGACTTTTTTTGATATCATCTTCAAGTTAACTCGACCTTATCCTATAATTCTGGTAACTGTGTTGTTCTCTAGGATCATACCTCCACTTGAGTCCTGAAAAGCAGTGAATCAGGAGTGATCAAAATAAATATGAACATTAGCTCCTAAATCTAACCACCAATCATGGTTAAAGGAAGTAACATTAATTTTAAGGTTTAAGCTTACTGACCTAAAGGTGGAGTCTTCTAGACCTTCAACTATATGAGCTTGGAATCTGAAAGAACTAGAGGGTTTGCAAAAAGGCTCCTTCTTTTTATGAAAGTTATCTCTTGCAAAATGATTTATCCTTCTACATATAAAGTAGAACCTTTCACTTGGATCTTAGACTGACTTGTTGAATCTAGAATTATTAGCTTTGAAGGTTTTACTGTTAGATTTGAACTTATTTGGGTAGGCTGGTTAGATTGGTTTGACTGATATTAATGGTTTTGTTGAATTTAGATTTTAATTTTAGTTTAGTATTGCTGTTGGTCTAGTATTATTGGGTCAGGTTAACTTGGACACTTGAGACTTTGGTTTATTGGATTTTAGATATGTGTTAGTCTTCTATCATGATTGAGTTCAGAAGTTGGGCTAGGGTTAGCTTTCTTTATTTTTGAAGCTGATTTTTGATAAAGCCATTCCAAGGAGGCATCTTATCTAAAAGAGTAGAGATATTAAATTCTTTTAAGAATTTATTTTTATTGGCTTGAAGTTTCATAAGACACTCTTAGAACTGGTGAAGCTAGTCATTTATGGATTTGTCTTCTACCATATTATACCTAAGGAATGATGCGGTGTTGAATTGTTCAATCCTAATATCATCAAGGCCATACTCAGATTCTAGGATATCCCATAATTCCTTTGCATTCTTAGCTGATAAGTAAATATCATAGAGTGAGTCGAAAAAAGTATTAAGGATTCTACCTTTACATAGGTAATCCTCTTCTGGGATAATAGGGATGGTTAAACTAGAAGAACTAGTGGACAGATCAATTACTAACCAAAGATCTAAAGTGGTTAGTCAAAACTTTATTTGACTTTACCATCTTCTAAAATGAGATCCATCAAATTTTTCTAGTTTTAGGCTAATAGCGTCATCCTTAAGAATTGCCATTAGGTCCAAGTCAGATTCAGAGAAAAAGATATAAAAAAATAAAAATAATTTTATTAAAAAAATTATTTAAATGATTTAAATATTATTTTATTATTTTATTTATTTATTTTGTATAAATTTCTAAAATGTCACCTGTTGCGGTGTCAACTCCTAAACCGGGGGCCGGGGCGGCTGGATGTGCTGGAGCGCTCCTCTCCCGGACGAACCTGCAACAAAGTCCCCAAGGGTGCCGGTGGTGTTCCGGTAAGGAATCCTCCGATGCCTAATTTAGCAAGAGGTTGAAGGCAACAGAATGGAGGAATCAAGGAATGAACAGTGTATGGAGAGGAAAGAGTTCTTCAACCTTCAAACGGGGATCCCCTAAGTACCTTATATAGGCGCGGAACAGTCCAAAATCCATTAGGAGAGAGGCTAAGAAAGACCGATTTGCTCCTAGGAGAATCTGAAGAGTGGCCACGTGGCGCGCAGATATGGCGACATCGTGGAAGTAGTGGAGCAGGGCTGTTGGGATAGCAGGATCCCGCAGTAACAGAAAGGTGCTTCTGGAATTCCTTGGATGCTAAGGCATGCTTGTCGGACGTCGGCCGTAGGAAAGCCGGTCGATAGGGCTAAAGGCCAAACCTCTGAAGGAGAGCAACAGGTCGGACCCTAGCAAGAGAGCCGCGGGTCGGACCCTAGCAGGTGAAGGTCGTTCGGACCTCAGCTCCTGTGGGTCGGACCGCGGAAGGTGAGCGAGGGGCCAGACCCTAGCAAGAGAGGGTCGTTCGGACCTCTGCTCCGGTGGGTCGGACCTCTGAAGGAGAGCGACAGGCCAGATCCCAGCAGGAGAGGGTCGTTCGGACTTCTGCTCCAATGGATCAGACATCGAAAGGAGAATGACGGGCCGGACCCCAGTAGGAGAGGGTCGTTCGGACTCCTGCTCCAGTGGGTCGGACCTGACCTCTGGCAGTCAAAGCCTTGAAGGGGTGACCCGGTCGGACCGCAAGAATGGGCTGGTTCTAGCTAAGGATGAGCCGTCAGGGTATAACATCACCTAATTTATTTTTTTTAAATAAAATTTTATTAAAATGATCACCGAAGTGATCGAACTGGTGGTTTATTACGATTTTATTTAATTTATTCATTCAAAATCATAAAAGATTTGATTAATTTTCTTGTATTATTTATTAAAAATTAATTTTGCATGCAACAGTGCAAGTTTTATGGGGATCTTCGATTAATTTTGCATAACACAAAATTATAAAAAGATTCTATTATTAATCAATTACAAATATAATTTATATATTGATATAAATATGTAAAGTACATAAATTTTAATTATATACAAATAATTGAATATAGAACTATATGCATGCATTACATAAATATTTAATAAATCTTCTTTAGATTGTTAATTATATAACATGAAATGTATATATATTTGTATATTTGAAAAATATTTGAAAAGTAATTTTCATGGTGTGTGTAACATGATATCCTTGTGTGATAAAATAAAACAGAATTTAGAAAATAAATAAAGATTTAGAATCTTGGCTTGGGTGGTGGATAAAACTACTATCCTAAAAGAGATTTGCCCCCTTCTTGAATGAAGAATAATTAGATCTCTCACTCTTCTTCAAAGTACAACTCACAAGCCAACACTTCAATATTCGTTGGTAGCATGATCTTCAATGAACATAACTTTTTATATATAAACGAATCAAGTTTGGCCCCCTTCTTGAATGAAGAATAATTAGATCTCTCACTCTTCTTCAAAGTACAACTCACAAGCCAACACTTCAATATTCGTTGGTAGCATGATCTTCAATGAACATAACTTTTTTATATATAAACGAATCAAGTTTGGATCGGGACGTATTACTGTCCATACTTGACTCGAACATGAATCAGATTTTTTGATATAATCCATATCCATTTATAAATTAGATGGGTTGAATTTTACCCGTCCCATTAGGATCATGTTAGATATCTATCGGGTCGATAAAAATTACCATTCCTATGAATCATGATGGCATCTTCCGTGCCAAAAAGGAATTCACCCTTGGATCACATTACACTGATTTCAAAAATGCTCGAAACTTCCTCATTCATCCATTGCACAGATCTCAAAGTAACTAGTGGGAGTGCAACCATGTACGGAATGGTGAAGCCTTATTTGGTGCGAAAGAGCACCCAGCCCTGATCAATCAGGGTCCAATTCTCTCCCCCTCCTTAACCATTACCATGGTGAATTGAAGTGGAAGTAGAAATTAAGGTGCCCACCTTTTTTTAATTTCCCCATGGAACCTTATTATTATTATTATTTGATAGGACAGCATGTTATTGGTACTCTGAAGTATCTGGGACACAAAACCGGCAATTCAGATTTCAGACAAACTCTTCTTGCATTAGAGACAAATCTGCTAATACTAAAATAGTCTAACATAAATGGTAGATGACGATATTTTTGTGAAAACACTAGCAAACGGAAAGCTCAATGAAACCAAAAGAAATCCTGGAGATACAACTCAAGCAACACCACCAAAAAGACTCGTTTCATATCAACTGGAAAAGAGCAACTGCTGCAGCAACAAGAACGACAACAAAGGACGGAACCGATAAAACTCCGGCGGCGCCTGAATGCCTTGGTGATGGAGTTGGGACTGTTGAAACACTTCCAGATGATGGTGCTCCACTGGATGGTGATGGTGCTGCAAGATTACAAGGCTGGCATCAACAATAAACTTCTAGCAAACTCCTACAGTTATTTGGTAGGGTAATGTTTCTGTAAATATAATTAACAAATGTTGGTCGAATACTTAATATTATTAAAGAGTGATTTTGTCAAATAATGGAAGTTATTTTGATGCTACCGTCCATGTTCTCCAATGATAATGCTTCGTAGTTACCATAATAATTTCACAAACTATTTCACTTTAAAATTTAAAAGAAGTATCCTGTCAAACTAAAAGAATTATTATCAGTGGACAAACATCATAATAATACGGTACAATGAGGCCCATCGAACTCTTGGTTTCAAGGAGTTGGCAGACAGAGGACCATGGGGTCAGAGCCAACTTGCATCATGGGCAGGCTTGTTTAAGTCTGGTTGCTATCACTAGTCCAGGGTCAGGCCTCGGACAGGTTTTGGACCAAGGCCAGTGGTCACATGACCACCCCTTCTCCTATTGCTTGTTACTCACAGAAACAGAGCTCTATCAGAAAAGGTGAGCAGATAAAGCTCACTTTCTAATGTTGGCGGATTTCTGGAGACTTTGCGTGGAGCTGCACCAGGTGTGCAGTCAATTATATATCTACAGTGCAATTTGATGGCATCCTTTGCGGCAGATCACAGCGGATCGGTGCTACGAAAGAGAGACAACAGGATCGCTATCCTAGAGATTACAGGATATTTTTATGACTAATGCGAAAGGATACGTCTCCCAAACGCCAAACGATAAAAAAAAAAAAAAAAAAAAAAAATTCTACGGAAGAGAATAGAAACAAAAGCAACAATAAAGCCATCAATAAAGTCTTTCGTTTTTTTCTTTTTTTTATTTTTATTTTTATTTTTAATGGAGAATGAAAGCAATCTATGAAGTCATTTCTAGTTCCATCTTAGATGAGTTATCCGCTCTAAATTTTGTTTTCCTCTCAAGAAATATGGGCAGCCGTTTTGGCCTCCCTTTACCTCACAAAAAAAAAAAAAAAAAAAACCACTCGCCATTCCACCATACAATAAATATAAATAAATGAATGAATGAATGGGGTATATGGAAAAATATTTGGAGAGTACACAAGGGACATCCTCGTTAACATTATAAACACAAAAAGTAATTGAAATATGTTGCACTCTCGTCTTTCGGAGCCTGAGGGGACTTCCTTTCTATTAATTTCTAATATTTGGTCCTACCGATCACGAGCAACAAAAAAACTCACACATAGGGAGACGGGGGAGGGGTGGGGCGTTAAGAATGGGACTTTATTGACGGATGGTTTCTCCTTAAATTTATAAAAAGGAGGAGGAGCAGAAAAAGGAGAAGAAGAAGAAGAATTTAGAAATAAGATATAAAACCAAAATTTACATTATAATGAGATGAATTCATCTTTTGGGTGGAGAAAGGAAAAGAAAAGAAAAATAATGATGGATTCATAACATGATTTCTCCCAGTTGAAGAGACATACCAGGGGCTGCACCAGGCACTCCAGCGATTGAAACTGCAACATAAAAATAAAAAATATATATATAAAAAAAAAGCAACCAATTTCAAGAAGAAAACAACCTAAAAGGGGTAACAAAGATCTGAACCAAGCAATGGGAAGAAGGAAAGGAGAGGGGACACACTGTTGCACTTGCTGAAGGGAGGGGTGGAGACCCCACAGGCAGAGGGGAGGGTCAGGGCCTTGGTCATGTTGATGCTGACCCCAAAATTTGAACTCCCCTTGAAGGCCTCACAGAGGCAGGCCACCTCCTTCTTGACCACCTTCTTCAAGCCAGAGCAGCACTGCTGCTCGGGCTTGGTCACCTTGCTCCCTTCCTCCACAAAGGGCAGGCAGTCGGCAAGGCTGAGGAGGGCAGAGGTGCAGTCAATGGCGGGCGAGGGCGCACCCACCTGAGCCCCATCACCATGCAAAATGGCCAGGCTCAGCCAAAGGGCAAGGACCAAGCCCCACTTGCTAGCCCAAACCATTGTTGTTAGCAAGGAAAAATTTTAAAAAAGTATGGGCGATGATGGCCAGTGCTTGTGGAATGGCGTTGGAGTGGAGGGTTACAGTGCTCTTGATACGGCGGAGAGGGGAGGATATGAAAGCGGAAAAGGTTGGGGGGTGGGGTTTGTGTGATAAACAACTGGCACTTTTGAGGGGTGGAATGATGGTTGGAAGTGGTAAAGGCACTTACTTGGGTGGGAGCCCTGCAGCTTGGAAAGGGCACATTAATGATCCATGCGGGGGGGTTGGTGAAAAAAATTCTAGAGTCTTACCAAAAAAATTTTAAAAAAAATTCTAGAGCCTGGCCTGGACCTGGGACCAGGCTCTCCAGATAGATGCATCTGAAAATTTTGGGGATGGTGTAAGTTTGACCATATGAATAATTACACAAGATTTTAGTCTTGATCCATGACTTTGTTAAACTGGCGATGTTCGAGGAAGGTGATAAATTGGACATTGTAGGCTTAGTTGAAAATGGCTGGAGAAGAGCGCAATATTTCAATTCATTTTTCACTCTTTAAATAAAAATAAAAATAAAAATAAAAATAAAATTTGAGCAAAAGGTCCTTTTGATAAACAATTAATTCAATTCTAACGCATCTATTCGGAGCATATTTAACTAATCCCTTGCTGCCGCATAAAATGACCAATTGAGCATAAAATGGAGTAATGATTCGGGATGGTGCTCTTTCATCATTTGACGACATACTCTCCTACAATGGCTATAATTTGATCTCCTTGTTTATCTTTTTTGTTTTCTTTATAAGTTTGAATGTAGGCCGTGTTCACATCAACAAATGTACCCATTTGGTGATGTAACAATCGGATGACAAATTGTTGGGTTGGCCATGGAATCAAAGATTGGACGGTTCCAGAAAAGTCATGACAACTTGTGGGGTTGGCCATGGAATCAAAGATTGGGCGGTTCCAGAAATGTGAAGAAAATAATTCTATAAGAAAAACAAACAAACAAAAATCAGAGGGGACTGACCCCTTTAACGTACGCTGTACCTCGGAGAAAGGTGAATACCGAAAGAAACCTTTCTGTTTTAATTTTTAGTGGATCCGAGAGGCAGCCAATTCGATCACGGCGAAAACAAAAGAAAACCAATTGGGCAAGGAGGCCATGGGGGAATTATTACTTCATATATAATGAGGATATGGATCGCAAGTGAACAGTGTATGTTGGCTCACATTATATAAAAAGACAAAGGGATGGTGAAGGGGAAAATTTTGCTGGATACCTTACTTACGTGCACATATATAAAAATTAGTTGTTGGAGAACAAGTAACCTACATATAAAGATTAGTTATCCAAAAATTTTGGAAAAGTTTGAATGGTAATTGATACACCTAAAAATAGTCAAGTCTCCATAAAGTATAGCATGGCTTGCTACGTCACCCTCCAGTTCAGCACAAAAAATAGATTTCTTAAATCCTACCATGTATCCATTAAAAACCATGCTGGAAGAAGCCATGCACCTTCCTCTCTTCCGTCAGGAAGTGCAGGCAATCCAGTGCCACCACTCTCTGACATCAACAATTTCAATAGAAATATGCACTCTATAAAAACATGCTTGGCATGTGGACAAGCTCCACGCCGTTTCCCAGCCACACCAACCATTCTTCTAGGGGTATGCCTTCCATAGAAACATATCATCCACCACTTCCAGTACTGCAGAATATCCCTACTCTATATACCCATCTATAAAACCATTCCTCCGGACCCTCTAAATAAGTTCTCTTTTTCAACTTCTTTAATAAGTTCTTTTGCCTCCAAAGTAATCATTTGAAGAATCTCAAAAGCTCTCTCCAAGCCTCTCAAGTTCTAGGTCTGTGAGAACTGGTGTCTTGGGCCAAAGTCGGCGGGCCCAGCTGACTTCAGCCCAAGTCGCAGAAAAAAAAATGGGGTGGAGATGAAAAACAAGGGAGCTTATCTTCCCTCGTTGCTAGCCGGGAAACTCGCCAGGGGAGTCGAAGGGAAGTGTGGAGGAGTGGGGCACTGTTGGCGACGGGGTTGAGATAGGATAGGACTTCGATTGACTGAGCCTTTCTTCCCCAAACGGCAACAAGAGCTCGACGGGGTTCTCTTTAAATCCCCTTACCGCCGCCTAATCGAGCCCCCATCAAGCCTCTGTCCATGCGTCTTCCTCTCTAGCGAGTAGCAGAAAGTCTTTCAAATGCCGGTGAGTTCGTTTGCCTTATTTAAATTTTTAGGAAGAATTTCATCCGGTTTATGTTCGATTTTGGGTTGCTTGGGCCATGGATCGCCGGTGGCCGTGCCGCCATTGTCCTCCAAATCGCCGAGCTCTTCCCGGTGACCACTTTCATGGCCGCTACCGGCAGCCGTGGGGTGGTCGGTGAGTGTCAAGCCAAGGAAGAACAGGGGTACAAGAGAAGAGTAGAAAGAAGGAAGAGAAGAGAAGAAATAAAAAAAAAAAAGAAAAGAGGGCCCCTGTTCCGTCGAAAAAAAAAGAGAAGAAAGAGAAAAAGAAAAGAAAAGTTAATATAGAGTCTATATATATATCAAGGCAGATAGAGTCCTCAATAAAAGAACTCTTATTGTTAAAGAATCAATTTATGTTATATTTGGTAAAGTTAATATCAAATTTTTGAGAAAGGAAGATGGTTTAGATCATGATGCACAAATTTAAACAATAAAATAGAAGATTTCATAATAACCCCTAGAAATGAAGATCAAAATTCAAAGAAGGACGATGATGAAAGTACAAGATCCCAATAAAAATAAGATGGGCTATCCAAGAAATGGATGTGTTGCCGCCAAGATCATCATGGCTCGTAGCTCCGGTGTGTCAAGTCTCTCCCGCCGGACGCTCGGCCACCGGCCTCGTAAACTGACTGCCTCCGTCGGGCGAACCTGCAAAACATGGGAGACTTGGGCCAGGGATTCCGACAAAGACACTCCGACGATCAAGTCAGTAAGACGATCGAGGAAAACAGAAGACCTCCGAGGTAGAGAGCTTGGAAAACTCTCTGCTTCCAGAGGGTGATAAAATTAGAAGATAATGCAGGACTGAAGAGAGTCTTTCAGCTCTTACCCCCCTTACCTTTTCGTGCCCATCTTATGTAGAGAATGGCTTCTGTCATTTTTGGGAGGCATGCTGGTCTTGGTCTCGACCTGTCAGGCTTCTGCTCGCTGAGAGGTTTAGATGGGTTGGTGAACCTCCTCCTTCTGGATGGTTCAGGGAGTTGATGAAGGAGCATAGTGCCTTGGATTGGGCACTCATTCCCGATTGGTGTAAATTGTGTCCTGGGGGCTTTAATATAGCCCTCCTTGTAGGAGGCGCACTAGGGACGATGATTTTACGTGTCGGGCTGCTATTGTACCTGTACTCTAAAAAGCATACCTGAAATGGTATTAGATGGATCGTGGCATGCAGATCGTGATGATGCTGGTGGAGGCCCTCTGAGCACACGGTTCAAGGTGCATAGTGCGAGGCATACAAGAGTCCTTGCATGCACGTGGACCGAGGCGAGGCAGGTAGAGGCCCCTGCATGCGGATCGAGGTGCGGCATGTAGAGGCTCCCATGCGTGCCAAGTCAGAGTGCTCCCGAACTGGATTAAATGGTGTGGCCGACGCGGGCAGAGTTGACTCGTGCGCAATCTCCCATTGACGTCGAGATGCCCCCAGCGGATGGAACCGTACCGAAGCGAGGACCCTAGTTCGACGGACATGCCTGGGTGGAGCCGGACTAGATCGCTGCTCCCAGCAAGAGCCGGGCTTGCGGGGCGCAGGCTGTGAAGTCGGACCGGAGCGGGACCCTGGTTTAACTGGCATGCCTGTGCGGAGCCGAACGGAGGTGCGGGCGTCGCTTTGATGCCCCTTAGGAATGGAGCACGGGCGGAACAAAGTTTGGAGCGGACAGACTCCACGGGGGTGGAGGATGCCACGCTGGAGGCCCACGAGGGAAGACTCCATGTCGGGGAGGACACCGCGGTGGTGCTGGACCAGGCGCAGGTGATGCGCACTACTCCCAAGCGACGTGCAGGTCGAGCTGGACGGAGCCGGACCGGAGCTGGGTGCCCGCGGGCGGAGGCGGAGCCGGCGTGCTCCTCCCAGGCAATGCACGGGTCGAGCTGGATGGAGTCGGACCAGAGCCGAGTGCATCGCAGGCGAAGGCGGAGCCAAAGTCGGGCGGCACATAAACTGCGCGCAGAACTAGCGCGGGCGGAGTCGAACTGCGGACCAATGCGGCGATCGGGCACTGGAGCGGGCGGAGCCGGGGTGGTCGTGCATGCCAGACCGAAGCTTGGTGTGCTGCAAGTGGAGGCGGAAACCGGAGTCGATCGCGAGCGAGACCGGCGGGCTTGGCGACTGGCGAAGAGGAACGGGACGACGCGGAGCTGGCGGAGGGAAGACGTGGGGGTGGAGCCGCGGGTGGACGCCGGACGTGCCGAGTGCCGCGGGTGAGCGCACGGGTGGAGGACCGGACCGCAGGGGCTAAGCTGCCGCGGAAGGAGCGCACGGTGCTAAGCTGTCGCGGGCGGAGTGCAAGGCGTGCTAAGCTGCCGAGGGTGGAGCGCACGGGCGGATGAACTGGACTGCAGGCATTCGAGCTGAAGCTGACTGGGCGTTGTCTTGCTGCGAATGTGACCCCGCACCGAACTAGGATGCGGGTTGAGCCACCAAGAAGCTGAACTCCGAGCCGAAATCGGCTGGCCGAGGTGGGGTCGAGGTGGCGAAGTACCTGGCGTAGTGGGGCCGAGGTGGTGGAGTACCTAGAGCTGAGGTGCTGACCGATCTCCTCACGGAGCAAGCGGACCTACCGTCTCTTTTGATGGGGGGCCCCCACGAAGCACGTGGCCGTGTTAGCCACCAAGGAGGATGCCATGTCAGGTCCGAATAGATTTGTTTACTACTGTAACAGATGCCCCCACTCCCTGAGTCCAAAACGTCTTCATTTGGATAAAGGGAGTACTATCATTTATTCGGCTCTGCGCCTTAGCGAGCTCTATACTGGTTGCAAGAAGTTAGTCGCTAAATGGAACTAAGCTTATCGGAGGTTAGCCGTTGGTCTTTGAAGGCCTAGATGAAGGCATTAAGTATTGTTGTCCTTTTCATGAACAGGGAGTGGCCTGCAAAATAAAGTAATAGGTGGTGTTTCTGAAACTTACTTGCCTGTAGGTGCTTCGACCTTAGGTTAGATGCGTTATGATGGTGCCAATACTTCAGTCTGACTCCTCTTTGACCAGATAGACGGTGGTGCCATGGAGGAAGAGGTTGGCGAGGTGCACAACTTGGGTTCACACATACATGACCGGGCATATGGTCATCATGGAAGCTCAGAGTATCCGTCAAAACCTTTGATGAAGGCATTGAAGTTGCTAGAAGATGGGAGCTATCTTGGCTGAAGAAGCCCAAGGAGCAGGAGAGAGAGAAATCGACTCCAGCCAAATGCTCGACCTCGGGGGAGCTATCCTGGTGAAGGAACCCAAAGAGCAGGAGTTCGACTCAGGCTAGATGCTCGACCTCGGGGGAGCAACGCTCGACCTCGGGGGAGCAACGCTCGACCTCGGGGGAGCAACGCTCGACCTCGGGGGAGCCATCCTGGCAGAGGAACTCAAAGAGCAAGAGTTCAACTCAGGCCAGATGCTCGAATTCGAGGGAGCAATGCTCGACCTTAGGGGAGCCATCTGGCGGAGGAACTCAAAGAGCAGAAGTTGACTCAGGCCAGATGCTCGACCTTGGAGGAGCAACGCTCGACCTTGGGGGAGCCATCCTGGCAGAGGAACTCGAGGGATTATACATGGACTGAAGTTCGGGCTTTCATGTTGGAACTGGGTTCCGAGGCATCTTCCAGACTAAAGTCCAGGATTTCTTGGATGAACGGGTTACGCGCCACCTTCTAGATTGAAGCCTGAGACATCATGGGGGAACTGGGTTCCGCACCACCTTCGAACTGAAATCTGGAACTTCATGGGGAAACTGGGTTCCGTGCCACCTCCGGACTGAAGTCCGGGATTTCGTGGGAGAACTGGGTTCCGCGCCACCTTCCGAACTGGAGCCTGGGACTTTGTGGGGGAACTGGGTCAATGCCACCTTCCGGACTGAAGTCCAGGATTTGGTGGGGGAACTGGGTTTCACGCCATCTTCCGGACTGGAGCTCGGGACATCATGGGGGAACTAGGTTCCGTGCCAGCTTCGGACTGAAGTTCGGGATTCATGCCAGAACTGGGTTCTGGGCTTCTATCCAAACTGAACTCTGGAATGTTGTGCCGGAACTAGGTTCGGGCTTCCATCCGGACTGGACTTCGGGATGTTATGAAAAATTCTTGCGGGCAGTAACAGGCTCTGGCGGACCGTAGTGCTTACCCTTGATAGTAGTACATGAGCCTTTCCTGTAGAACAAAAATATAATTTTTTATGTTGTCAATATAGCGGAGAAAGGAGTTACCTGTTGAGCTCCGATCATGAAAATATATTTCTTCCTAAGAAGGCCAGAATTAAATTCACCGACCATCATCTTAGGAGAGAATGGGCCCTTAAGCAGAAGATGGGTATGTTGCGTGGGAGCTTGAGGCTCTGTTGCATGGGAGCATGGAACTCCGTTACATGAGACCCTGTTGCCTGGAAGCTTGAGGTTCCATGCATGGGAGGAATGAGATCCTATTGCCGGGGAGAGCTCCGTTGCATGGATGAGCTCCGTTGCATGGGAGAGATAGCTCCGTTGCCTAGGAGCAGAAGGACTCCCTTGCATGGAAGGAAGAGGCTCCGTTGCATGGGAGCACAAGGGCTTGTTTACAGGAGGAGCCCGTTGCATGGGAGGAAGCTTCCGTGTATGGGGAGAGCTCCATTGCATGGGAGAACAAGGCTCTGTTACATGGGAGGAGAGCCCGTTGCATGGGAGGAAGCTTCCGTTGTATGGGGAAGAGCTCCATTGCATGGGAGAACAAGGCTCTGTTGATGACGTCATAGGAGCTCTTCCCGTAGAACTGAAGTACAGTTTCTTACATTGCAAAGATAACATAAAAAGGGTTACCTTAGGAAAGAATAATGCTCCTCTGCATGGGAGGACAAGGCTCCATTGCATGGAGGAGGAGGAGCTCCATTGCATAGAAGGAATGAGATCCTGTTGCATGGGAGAGAGCTCCGTTGCATGGGAGAGAGCTCCGTTGTATAGGAGCATAAGGCCCTGTTGCATGAGAGAGCAGGGCTCCGTCACATTGGAGAATAGGGCTCCGTTGATGACTTCATAGGAGCTCTTCCTACAGAACTGAAACATAGTTTCTTACGCTGTAAAGATAACGTAAAAAGGGGTTACCTTAGGAAAGAATAAGGCTCCTCCGCATGGGAGGACAAGGCTCCATCGCATGGAGGATGAGGAGCTCCGTCGCATATGAGAACAGGGCTCCGTTGATGATGTCATAGGAGCTCTTCCTTAAGAAAGAATAAAACTCCTCTGCATGGGAGAATAAAACTCTGTATGGGGGAAGAGGACTCCATTGCACGGAAGTAGGGGTCCGTTGCATGGGAGTATGAGACTCCTATTGCATGGAAGCTTAAGCTCCGTTGCATGGGAGTATGAGACTCCTGTTGTATGGGAGCTTAAGGCTCCATTGCATGGGAGAGGATGACTTCGTTGCATGGAAGAAAAAATCTCCGTTGCATGGAAAGTGCCTGGTGTTTGACAAGATCATGAGCATGAATACCATTACTGGACCCTTTTTCTTTCTCCTCTTCTCTTCTTCTTCCTTTTTCTTTTCCCCTTTTTTTTCTTTTTCTTTTCTTTCTCTTTTTTTTTAGAACCTGTGCGGCAAGCTACCCATGGCATTGGCGTGGGTTGAACATTCCCCATCTGATCTTGCTGGGGATGATGACGTTCCCTTCAGGCTCGGTCGGAACCTTTTCTCGAGACCACTCCCTAGAGTCTTGAGAGAGGGGGGAGCTTCCGTGCCCCCATCCTCATGCCCCTAGTCTGCCCCCTGGGGTAGAGGACAAAGGTGGCTACTGTTGTCCACCTATTGAGGAGCTTTGATCTGCCCCCCTACCTGGCGCGCCAATCTGTTGCCGCCAAGATCGTCGTGGCCCGTAGCTCCGGTGCGTCGGGTCTCTCCCACCGGATACTCGACCGTCGACCTCGTAAACTGACTCCCTCCATCGGGCGGACCTACAAAACAGGAAAGACCAAGGCCAGGGATTCCGGCAAAGATACTCTGATGATCAAGTCAGTGGGATGATCGAGGGGAACAGAAGACCTCCGAGGTAGAGAGCTTAGGGAACTCTCTGCTTCTAGAGGGTGATAAAAATGGAAGATAATGCAGGACTGAAGAGAGTCTTTCAGCTCTTACCTCCCTTACCTTTTCATGCCTATCTTATGTAGAGAGTGGCTTCTGTCATTTTTGGGAGGCATGCTAGTCTTGGTCTCGACTTGTTAGGCTTTTGCTCACTTGAGAGGTTTAGATGGGTTGGTGAACCTCCTCCTCCTGGATGGTTCAGGGAGTTGGTGAAGGAGCACAGTGCCTTGGATGGGGCACTCCTTCCTGATTGGTATACACTGTGTCCTGGGGGCTTTAATATAGCCCTCCTTGTAGGAGGCACACTAGGGACAGTGATTTTACGTGTCGGACTGCTATTGTACCTGCATTCTGAAAAGCGTACCTAAAATGATGTTAGATGGATCGTGGAATGTGGATCGAGATGATGCAGGCGGAGGCCCTTCGAGCACACGGTTCGAGGTGCGTGGCGCGAGGCATGTAAGAGTCCCTACGCACGCGTTCATAGATCCAAAAGAATCAAAAGAAAAGAAAGTAAGGAAATAAAGATATTGGATTGCCTCCTAACAAGCATTAAGTTTAACGTCTTTAGCTAGATGCTATGAGGGAGTCTCAATAATAAAGAATTTAGGTATGTCCTTCAAAGTTTCCAAAGGACAGGGCCAATCAAGAGGCCTTGTCATTATTACAGAAAAATATTTATAGAATGTTCTATAATGATTGGCCCAGATTAATAAAGTATAATGAGCAAGTATATTAGACCAGGATCTAAAAATATTATTATAATTTGTATGATGATCAAGAAGGGATTGTATTTGTTGGATCGAGATTGGAGTGGTAGTTTAAAAATTATTTCAACCATAATTTGATTTATCCTGATCCCTTTATTGGATATGTTGTAACTTGGCATTATCCCTTCTCGATCTATAAGCTGGTACTTTTTTTAGATTAACCTTAAACCTGCCTCCACACATCATTTTAGTATCATAGAAAGATTTTGTAGACAATCCATGAAAGTAATGCCAAAAATAAAAAATCAATCATGAAATTCTTAAAATCGTGATACCTCATATCAATAATGTCACATCCAATAGTTTCTTTATATACTTTTAGAATACTAACAAGTTGATCTTCTTAATTAGGGAGCACCGGTAGGATATCAATCTATACACAATAGGAAGTGGCTTTAGTTCAAATGCAGGTGCTAGCTCATATTTTTCAATCAATAATGATGTAGTTTCAAAGTATGGTATTTTTCCTAACTCGTATATTTTTATGGTATACCCATCTACATAAAACTCGTCCACCCTGAAATGAGCCAGATAGGGATCTAACAAATTCTGGAAATAAATTGTAGGTATAGCTTCCCCTATTATATTATTCATTAGTATTTTTGAGAGGTTTCAATTAATTCCATCATGTCATCTACTTGTTCTCCCTTCCCATTAAAGAGCATAGATGATTCTAGGATACTTGGGAATGGGGCCATAGATAAGTAGGATGATAATGAAAGTGGTTTATCCCACCAGTATGATTTTTCTTGATATATTTATGCCTTAGTCAAATTATCTATATTAGTCTTTATCATTGTGCAGGGTTGCTCTATGACTAGTTTATTCCACTACAAAAAAAGTCACATACATCCATGCTTTTTAGACACGTAAAATACATACGTGAGTACAAGTTTAAATTCTGAAAAAAAGGTTATATATATCCATGTTTGGCAAACATGAAAATGCTATAATCAATTTGTAACTTACGTTTCAACTATTAAACATGAGTAAATCAAATATAATGGATAATGTTGCCCAGAAATGGAGTCCAAGAGAGGGGGTGAATTAGGTCTTTAAAAAAATTTAAACAATTATATGCTGATCTTGAAGTATTTGTGAAACAAAGTGATTTAGCTCTAAAAGATATGCAGCGGGTAATAGCAAATTAAATGCAAGGAATAAAGAACAAGCAATAGAGTGAGCAATCACACACAAATACAAGATTTTATAGTGGTTCGGTACAATCCAAACACCTACATCCACTCTCCAAGCCTCCTTTGGAAATTTTACTATAATCTCTTCAAGATTACAGCCGACTTGTTTACCAAGGCACACAAGTTAAAACCTAAGTTGGTTTTGTCACCTAGGCTCACCAACAATCTTTACAACTTGTTTTGTCTTTAGGCTCACAAGTCAAACCCTAGTTGGTTTTATCACTTTGGCTCACCAACAACCTTAACAACCTAGTTTCAAAAACCTTGAAAGCTAAGTCAACAAATAACAAAGTCAAAGATACAAGAATAAAAGCATAATCAAACTCTCTTATAGAGTGGAATATGGAAGCTTTGAGGCTCTTGATGATTACTTGACTTGACTTCTTTTTGAAATCACTTCAAAGATACTTTTGAAATGTTGAAATGAAAGGCTTGTAAGTTTTTTCAGTGGAATCTTCTCTTTTTCTCTCTTTTTGGCTTTGGAAGTGAAGTTCTTAGAGAATGTTTGTCTCTTGTGTGTTCAATTCTTCATGAATGAGTTTGGTGAAGCTTAAATACTTCAAAAACTTTCAAAAAATGGTTTAAGATCGTTGGAGGAGCAAAACTAGCCATTGGGAGCATATAGGGATCAATTCTCTCTCAGAAAATATAGCTGTTATTGCTGTCAGAACTTGTGAGTCGACTCTTGACTTCTATGAGTCGATACTTGAGCCTTCATGACTTGACACTTGGGTCTTCATGAGTCGACACTTGGATTATATGAGTCGACACTAGGTATAAACACTTGAAAAATTAGGGTTACGTCCTTTTTTTGTTCTCAGGCTATGAGTCGACACTTGAACCATGTGAGTCGACACTTGAATCTCCTGAGTCGACACTTGCATTTTCTGAGTCGACACTTGACACAAAAACCTCCAAAAAGCATAGTTCTGTATCTTGAAAAATCTCAGGCCTTGAGTCAACACTTCATTTCTGTGAATCGATACTTGATTCTTGTGAGTCGATACTTGGCATGCCAAAAAAAATTTCTGCATGCCAGTTTCTAAACTGTCGACACTTAGTGTGCCATGAGTCGACACTTGACTCTGGAACTTGATAGAAACATGTGCCAACCTTTAAAATTCAAAATGCTCTTCAATAAAACTTCAATATACTTTTTATAAAGCTCCGATTGATCTATTTTGAGATCTTTTTCAGATGAGAAGACTTTTTAAATCATAAAAATTGCTCAGCTTTTAATGAGTATCATGATACTTTTATATTAAGAATTTGAGGTGCCTATATCCTGAAACTCATAACTACAATTGAAACATTAGTATAAAATATGTATTCAACATTTTGTTAGTCATCAAAATCAAGGGATAAAGCCAACAGATAAACGTTGGTATGCCAAAAAAAGAGTGTTCAAAAAAATTAACATGATCCCAGGTCTAAAGCTATTCCAAACTCGGATCTGATTAACTCTAACATAAATGAGTCGGATCTAGATATTTAATATCCAAACCCGAGACTCGACTAAAAATATAATATAATATATATTTAAATAATATAATATAGTATAATGTAATGTAATACGACATATTTTATAATTTATTATAATATATTATTTTATATTTTAAATATTAAAAATATAATTACACTATATTATAATTTATCATAATATATTAAAATGTATCATATTATTTTATATTCTATTATATTTAATATAATGCCAAATATTGATTTTAGTTATATTAAACCATAGTACTATTTAAGAATATTGTCTGGCTTAGCCCGATCCAGTTTCATGAGATATGAATCAGATACAGGATAAATTGGCGGATGCATGAAAAAATTCAAAATTTATCTATATAAATATTACCTATCTTATTTAATAGATCTAAATTTTAGCTCACAACTTCATCATTATATAAAAGAGCCGTTCCAAGCTGACCAAGCTAATACGCTGGTTGGGAGAGAAAAATAAGAGACAAAAAAAGATTTTTATTTTCTTGATTGCTTTTTAAAAAAATTAAAATGAAAATTAAAATTTTTTTAAAATTAAATTTTTAAAATTTCTCTTTTCTCCCTTAATTTTTTTTTAAAAAAGTTTTTTTTTCTGCTTACCATTTTGGTGGTAAATCTATTCCATTTTTTTAATTTCATCTAACCTGTCCTTTCAAGGACTGCGAGGATGCCTCTTTTATTTATTTATTTTTATTTTTTTGCCGTCGCTTCGTTTTCTCCTCTCGTCGAATCCAAGCCCCTCTCTCCCTAGCCTCAGGCAAACTCCTCCACTACACGATGGCTGCAAACTGGCTCGCACTGGTACTCCTCACCGCCTCCGACCGACCTGTCTTCCTCATCGGCGAGGTCGAGCACTACCTCCTATCTGCCGTCGACCTCAAAGCCGAGGAGAACCCTGCCCTTCCTACCCTTCGATCAGGCCTTCTCGTCCTCACCTCCCACCGGATCCTGTGGATCAACGAATCCTCCACCTCCGGCCGTGCCATTCCCCTCATCACCGTGGACCACGCCTTTTCCCCTCATCACCGTGGTCCACGCCTTTTCCCCTAAGAAGTCGCTGCGGAGCATGTTCGCCAGCCCCAAGATCCGAATCCAGGTATTAGCATCACCGGACGGGATGGTCAGGGAGAAGGGGACGCGGTCGGAGATGGTCACGATCCTGATGAGGGGGAAGACGGACCCCGACGTGTTCTACGGGAGGCTGCTGGAGGTCCCGAGGTCGAGGACGTGGGAGGTGTCGGAGGGATTGGAGGGGAGGGAGTGGGGATCGGGATCCGGATCCTGATCGGGGGAGGGGTTGGGGAGGGTGAGGATGCCGGTTGTGGGGGTTTTGGGGATTCTCAGGAAATAGCAGGAAATGTGGGAGAGCAGGAAATGTGGGAAGAGCTTGTGGGAGGTCTTCTTTGACCTGAACGCTCTCATGGTTCGTAATTGATTTCCACTCTTCCTTTTATATTTTTTCATTTAAGGTTGAGCTCATAGCCACTGGAATACTATATTTTATAATTTTAGAGTGCATTTTGCATCGTTGTAATATTTTTTTAAAAAAGTGAAAATAAATCCAAAACATGATTGGTCCGTTCTCTCTTTTTCTTTCTTTCTCTATACAATCAGGGCCGTCGATGTCGCCGGTGATGAGGGGATGGACCGAGGATGTGAACGAGGACAAGGGAGAACTCGACGTCAAGAAAAGAGATAGTCGAGGGAGTGGTAGAGAAAAAGGAAATGACGATGGAGTCAGCAATGGAGCCCGGCATGAGGATTAGCTCAGCATCGGGTAGAGAGATGGCCGGCAAGGCTTGGGTCGCTAGTGTAGGGTTGGGTGGAGGCAACAAGGTGGAGGGCATGATTGGATCGAAGAAGATGTATTATTGGGTTAGCAGAACGGTGAAAGCCCACTTAATTAAAAAAAAAGAAAGTGAAAATTTTCACTCCCACTTTTTTTAATTATATATATATATATATATATATAAAAGAAAGAACAAAATAAAAATAGGTAACCAAACATGTTTTCTGCATTGAATTTTATATTTTTATTTAAAAAACAAAAAAAGAATATAAAACTTATATAGGGTGAGTAAGATTTTAGTTCTTGATGTTCTTATACTTAATATAGATGGATGGATTCTTAGTTTCTAATAGTCTTTAAATATTTACTTTTTTTTTACTTGTTTATTTTTACTATTTCATGGTATATATGGAGCATGTTAAGCTTTTATCCACGTATTTTGCACGTGGGTGTAGCGCCGTTTTTTTGTGGTGTTCCTGAGAGTTATAGTTGATTGTTCAGGAAAAATTAGAGTCATTAAAATTTTCATGTTAGTATTGTCACCTTAGGTTACTCTTAGACTGACTAGGTAGCTCTCTTTCCTCCCCCTATTAAGTTCGATTAATAGTCGATCAGTTTGATTCATTAGCTCATCGATAGATTGCTATTGAATCATGATTAGTTGTTGAAATTGGATAAACTATCATTATCTGGATTGGTCTGTTGAAGAGATGGGTTTTGATCAATGCATTCTATATGGTCTATTACTTGCAAGACTTTCTCCTCAAATGATGGACTATGTATAGTTGAAGAAGATTGATATTGTGGATAGGGCTGGTCGTAATAGGGTTCATCTACAAATAGAAGTCCTTGCATAACTAGGGTAACCATTGGGTGTGATTTCCATGAAAAATTTGGTTGAGCCTGCTAGTCTGAATTGTAAGCATTAAAGTATTGATTACTTCTTGATCTGTAGGCCATCTGGATTTGATCTTGATAAACTTGGTCATACCTAAACTCAGAATAAATTTATGAGACTAATAAATTTATGGGGCTCGAATAAATTTGTTGTGCAAGAAGAAAAGAAGTAGAAGAGTGTCTAATAGCTAGTAAGCGATCTAATTTATGAGACAGTTCATCCACTCTACTATTTAATTTATGGGACATCTCATCCACTCTACCGTAAAGATTCATGTTCCTATACTAATCTATTTTGTCGGATTGTTTTGATTATTTGGATATGCAATTAAAGATCCTAGAACAAAACAATCATTTCCTAATATTATTATTATTTTAAAAAGGAGAGAGAAAAAGAAAAAAGAAGAAAGCTAGAAAAGAGTTCTTAAGAAAATGACCTAAGGAGTCCTAGAATTAAGAGAGATGGAGAAGAATTAGTTAGAGTTTAGTATTGATTGCAAACAAGTTAGCAAATATAGACCCTCTACCCTAGGGTTAACTATATCTAGACAACTCCTAACTGTCAAGGCCATCTTGGAACCCTCTAAGTCACACACCAATTAGCCTACTAACCAGGTAAGAATAAAATCAGTAGGGGTCCTTCCATTGCTTTCCTTAGATACCAAATAAATTGATCAGGTCAGTCAACGGAATCTATTAACGAACCATCTTCCTTCAGGGCTACATCATCCTTGAACCCTTTTTCAAAATACCAATCAACTAGTCAAACCTAACCTGGTCCAACTCTTCCAGGTGCCTTGTCCCAATGAGCTCAAAAAATCTTAGGGGTCAACATCTAATTAATTTTAGTTAGAAGACTTAGGTCAATTCAGTATATAGGATGGTAATTTATGGATCAATGAAGGGTGATGAAATCCCCATCTTATATTGTTTAGAGATTAGTATCCTTAGGATAATTTATGAGATGCAATGCAAACAAATATCTAAACAAATTAGTTTGATATTTTCCGTCTCTAAAAAAATTCTAATAAATTATGCTACTTTTTTAGTTTAATTAATTAATTAATTATTTGTTTTTAGTGAACTAACCTTGTTAGTGATCCTCGATAATGGTACCAAAATTTGATCGCTGATATAGATGGTTAAAAATAATTTACCAACTCAAAATATAATTAGAGTAAGTCAGGATCGTGTCCACAAGAATCAATTGGGGTTATGTTCACTTTTAGAATTTTATTTAGAGTCCTAATTACATTACACAACTTAGAAATTAAAAGGAAGTAGAATATGATTGCAACTAGAAATTAAAAAAAAATAATCATTTTAATTAATTAAAATAATAACTAGCAAGTAGGAGATTAAATAATATAAAATAAGTATCTCGGACTTTTAATTCAATTTTTTTAATAAAATATAAATTAGTTCTTTTGTTATATAATTAATATAAATATGATTGACATTCCGAGAATAACCTATCTTACTGGATATAGATCATAGTATCTTGATCTATCTCTATATAGATATAGATAATTTAAAGATTCAATTCATAGAAATAATTAAGATATCCTATAATTTATTATAAGTATAATCTATCTCGCTGAGCATGAATCATATTCATTTCTACACGGTCATAGATTATTCAAAATTAAAATTATATTATAAATAATAAAAATAGTATCTGAAGTAATAGAAAAAGTATTTTATTCATTAAAGAATAAATCATTATATTCAAAATCTAATTATATAAATAAAAAATTAAAATATTAAATATTAAAGGAATTTTTTAAATTTTTTTTGAAGATTCAGAGATCAGTTAAGCATGGTGGCTGCAAATATCATGTTCAACGGTAAAAAGATGAAGAAGAATTTCGGTGCTTAAAACACGTTTCCACGGTTAGATCCTCGCACCGGAAGGATTTCAATGCTTAAAACATTTCCCGATTCGAAGTAGCCTTGCTTTAAAAAATAGTAATTCAGAATAGCCTTCCGTGTGAATTGGTCCCGGGAGCATTCAATAAATTTGGAGCAGCTGGTAACCTCCCATGCCGTTGGATAGTGGGCTGAATTTGATCTCAGCCGCTCACTAACGCGCTCCAAATGCTCCCACGTGAAGCCTTTTGTTGGTGGAGTTAACGGTGAGTGGACCACGTGGAAAGGAAAACGTTAGACAAGTGAGAGGCTTTTATTTGGTGACCACATTAAATAATTAATATCATGGGAAGTGGACGTGCAAAGGAGAAGTTGGACCAAATGGAAAGCTGTCATTTGGACCAAATGGAATTTGGGAAGCCAACCTAGCGCGAGAAGCCTCTAAGCCACGTGAAGCCCTTTTGTCCTACATGTATGTCTCCAATAGCAATTAAGAAAGAAGCAACTCCTTTTTGGATCACTAGAAATAATTGGTACGAATGAATAACACTGCTACCGGCCGGGTTGCATGGTGCTGCAATCATCTTGGTTTTGTATTGATTTGTATCTCTCCAATAAGCCTTTTATCCTAGACTGCATTATAAGACTTGTAAATACATGGAACAGTAGATCAACAGGTAGGTGTGGACCGTTAACATTACCGTAGATTAAAAATAACATAAACTAATTTATTTAAAAATTTTAACCATTTTTATTTTGATTAATTTTATATTTAATTTTATAATGATCATAATGACTATTTTATTCATTTCTTATTTAATAAGATGATAATTAATTTTTAATTAATTTGGAATTAAATTTTGTAACGGTCATAACGGCTAGTTTGAGGATGTTTTGAAAATTTTTTCTAGAATTTTGAGACTATAAATAGGCCTCTATCCCGGTCATATAAAATATTCCAAAATAAATTCTAAGTTTTTCCTCTCTATATTCCTCTATTCCAATTTCTTGTATTTTTCTTATTTTAATTTTTTTTGACGGAAGACGAGCTGATCAGCGTCCGTTCAAAATCATGCCACCAACGGGCGTTGAAGTTTTGGCTTACAGGTTATATCTTGAAGGAGAACATGTGGCCCATCAGTCTTCACACGAAAAGGGAGCCAAATTTTTTTTAGGACAGTGGATCTATCCACCTCCCAGGCCAGACTTCCTAACTCAATCTTATTGTATTTGTAATTTATTTTGCCACATACTTTATTTTACCGCATGCATCACAAAATAATTTTTAAATATTTTTTAAAATTATACAAATATACACCCAGATATATATTTTCCTGCACCAAATATCAACATGAACCGTATGAAAAGTTTTGTAAGTCGCAATAAATGTGTTATGGACGGTCATCTATTTGCATTTGAGCTCCATTTCAAGTTCTGTTTGATCTCTATTAACCTGCATGTTGAACTTTTTACATTGATGAACATCTTTCTTGAAAAAGATAAATAAAAATATCAATTCTTAAAAATAAAAATAAATTGGTTTATAATGCGATGTGCTTATTAGTATATTTAATTTACTCATCATTAATGCAGGGGGAGTTCAAAATGAGCATGATGAAAAAATTTAATTTCTTTCTCAGATTCCAATAAAGTAATAAAAAAAAGATCTTCATCAACCAAACAAAGTATATAAAGAAAATACTTAAAAAGTTTGGCATAAAAAATTCTAAGAAAATTGGCACATCAATGAGTTCCTCATATAAGCTTGATAAAGATGTGAAAAGTAAAAGTATAGATCAAAAATTTTATAAAGATATGATTGGATCTTTACTTTACCTTATTACTAGTAGGCTAGATATAATGTTTTGTATTGTATATATGCAAGATATCGATCTAATCCTAAAGAATTACATCTTGTTGACTCTGGTCTTAATTTTGATGATTGACAAAATATTTAAGTATATATGAGTACTAATGCATGTTTAAAATGTTTATCAGATTCAGGTACTCATTAATGTTGAAAGATTGAAAAAGATTGTCATTCAGTTGAAAAAGCCATGAAATTTCAAGTTATGAACCTTGGAACATATATTGAAGACCTTGAAGGACTCAAATATTAAATTTGGATAAGTTTCGACACTGGTCAAGTCAAGTGTCGGCACATGAAAGTGTTGATAGATGGAAGTGTCGACACTTAGAAATGTCGACACATGAAGTGTCAACTCACAAAAAGGCTTGGACTAATACGTAGAGAAAATTTCGACCGGCATGCTGAAGTGTCGATACATGGATGTAATGTGTCGACTCAAAGTGTCGACATATAGATCAGCTCATCGCCTGAGATTTTTATATCATAGAACTTGCTGAAATTGAAGACTTGCCTGAAGTGTCGACACATAGATGACAAGTGTCGACTCACCAGATGAAGTGTCGACTCACTAGTGCAGAATAGAAGACTTCAGAAGACATTTTTTGATCAAGTGTCGACTCACTGTTCCAAGTGTCAACCCTAAGTGTCGACTCATGCCTGAAGTGTCGACACTTGAACGGACGACAACTCTACAACAACTAGTTTTCAGAAGAGCAGAACTTCTCCAAAATATTTGTAACGGCTAGTTTTTTCTCTCTAACGGTCTCTAATGGTCATTTAAGGGTTTGAGAGCTATATAATCAACACAAATCAATGGGGAGGCAATCCTTTAAGAAAAAAGTTCCATACATTTTAAAGATTCATATTTTGAGAGAGTTGAGCCTTCAAGCATCCAATTTCAAAGAGAGCTTCCAAGTCCACAACATCAAACTTCATTCAAAGGCTTCAACAAATTGAAGACAAGCTTCTTCAACATCATCCAAGAGCTTCAAAGAGATATTTGTTTTATTTTAGAAAGCTTTATTGTATTCATTACATTCATTCTTACTTTGTTGTAAAGGTTCTTGGTTAGCCCGGAAAACCAAGGGAGGTTGTTGGTTAGCCTTGAAAACCAACTAGGTTCTTGGTTAGCCTGGAAAATCAAGGGAGGTTGGTGGTGAGCCTTTGAAAACCATTTAGGTTGTTGGTTAGCCCGTAAAACTAAGTGAGGTTTTGACTTGTGAGCCTTGTAAAAATAAGTCAGATTTTGATTAGTGAGCCCGGAAAACTAATTGACTGTAATCCGTTGATATTATAGTGAATTTTCAAAGGAATCTTGGGGAGTGGATGTAGGTGCCTTTGAGTGTACCGAACTACTATATATCTTTGTATTTGTGTGATTGTTTTCTTTGTGCATTTACCTTGTCATTTTTGCTACATATTATTTTGAAACACACAAACACTTTGGCAAAATATAAATACTTAATTGTAATTAGAACATACTTGTTTTAGTTCATCATTAAATAGTTCAAAAGTTTTATAAAATCCAATTCACCCCCCTGGCCTCTTGGGTTGCATCATCATTAGGCAACACATCTACTTACTTTAAAAGAAATTTTAGATACTTATCTTGCACTATTAATGATGGGTTATGGTATTCAAAACTTTTTTCCATTGAATTAATAGGATATTCTGATGCTGATTTTGCTGGTTATAAATTAAGTAGAAAAATATTATTGAAGCTTGTCAATTTCTTAAAATTAATTTGATCTTGTGGTTTAGCAAGAAACAAATTTTAGTAACATTGTTTATGGCTAAAGCCGAATACATTGCAACTAAAGATTTTTGTGTTCAAATTTTATGGATTAAATAATAACTTAAAAATACTAGTATAATAAATCCAACTAAAAACTCAATTCAACAATCAAGAACTAAATACATCAAAATAAAATATCATTTTATAAGAGATCATATTCAAATTGGAGATGTAATACTTGGTTTTATTAGTACTGATAGATAATTAGCTGATATCTTTATCAAACATTTAAGTGAAAATAGCTTTAATATTATTAGAAGAGAATTAGGTGTCTGTGACCTATTTAATTAAACCTTCCCTTCTCTTCTTGAAACTCAATAACTATTATTTGATAGGAACCATATCTAGTTGAAATTTTTTTTCTTAGAATCCTTAAAATCCCTAGAATCTATTTTTTTCTATTTTTTGATTTTTCTATTTCTGACATGGATCTAAGCTAACTCAAATAGTGGATCCAAGTTAACTTGAATCTGAGTCGACTCAAACAAAAATTATAGTCGACTCAAGGATAGGATTTTCTATTGATAATCAGGACCGGCATATTTTCTTTAGGCCCTACCAAAAGCCCTAACAACCCCTTCTTCCCTATTCACACCCTAGGAATAGTAAATCCTCTCATCCTATCCCTTCATCTATCCTAATCCAGTCAATTCACTCCCATTCCCTCTTATTCCCTTTCAATCCTTTGTCATTTCCATGAAGATAGGACCTCGAAAGCAGTTTGCTCAATAATTGAAGCTTCTGTGGTCTGTAATGATCCAAGCTATTAGGGAGAAAGAGCGACAAAGAAAGGAAGCTGCTTGGAATGAAGAGGCCCCACTGACTTAGTTAGAATCCCCATGATCGGCTAAACCTCAATCCCTGTATCAGTATCTTCTCCTTCTCGCACCCAAATCGAGAGGATGGCTAGGAGAGTAATGACCACTAGAAGATAAATCAACTTTAAATTTTTTGATGATGGAGTTTTTCTTTTTGGACAATGGATTAGAGGTTAAGGGCAGGAACAGTTCTGCAAATTAAACATCCCTACCTATCCTAAATTAGTTGGAGAGTTCTATGGAAACCTGACGAGGATTCCAGGTGTCATCTCTTCCTCTGTTAAAGGTGTTGAGATTATCCTGACAAATGCATCTCTAGGTCAGATCATTGGAGTTTCATTCCAAGGCATCATACCAAAGAGGCTTGCTAACAGGAAGACTAGTTTGAGATGTGTTCTAGATAGGGATGATATGGACAGGATTGGTGACTTGATAGCTAGCACTTTGTCCATTGATATGAGACTACTGCACTATATTATAGGGAGGATTTTCATCCCTAAGACTGGCAGATTCGATTTTGTATCCGACAAGGAATTAGCACTCATGTATCATTTGATTCAGGGTATTTCCATGAGCTTGCCAGGTTTGATGTTGATTCTGATGAAAGAAGCAACGAGAAGGTGAAGGTCTATTTGCCATACGATATAGTTCTGAATTAGGTTTTTAAGGTAATTTAGTGTTTCTCTTAGGAGGAGTCATTTAAGAAATTATTGAGTCATAATGAGTACCGTGACCAGACCCCCCATAGGATGGCATACCAGAAGGTGAGTCCCCTACTCCATCAGAGTATTGGGATAGGAGCATCAAGTAGATCCATTAGAGTCCCCTACTAGTAGAGCTAAGCCGTCTTCTCCACCACCTAAAACATCACTTGCACCTCCTCCAGTTCTAGTATCTACTCCCAGGACACCCAATGCTCCTCATTACTCGAGTAGACATGTTGATGAGCTAATTTAGAGCATTGCCGAGGTAGTGGGTTAGTCTGTTAGGACAGAGATTTAGGCTTTATTTGATAGAGTTGATGGGCTCTAAGTCAAGATGCGGAGTAATTTTAAGTAGACTAGAGATTCTACATTTACTACTGAGATAGACAAATTTAGAGAGAGACTTGATTCTAGAATTGTGGATATTCATGCTGCCATTGATATATTAGGCATGTCTCAGCAAGTAGGCATGTATTCTATCTCCCATACCTTGACCCACATTGTTGAGATGTTGATCTTAAGAATGGCACTATCAGATCCAACAGCATCACCTACTCTAGCTTCTTCAATAGTAGTAGTAATATTGAACAGACCAGTCCCCATAGCTTCACTCCCTCATTCCACCCAGTTTGTACCCATCCAGTCTAGCCCATCCGCACCTACTAGGACCTTGTTAGATTGTTAGTGAGGTGACCACCTCCTATTACAAGTCCATCCACTAGGACTAGGAGCCAAACTACTCATCCATCATCCTCCAGAGTTGGATCCTCGGCGACTTTAGAGATCTACTCCAATGACCAGAGTTATAGCTAGAGTTAGAGTGAGTTAGAGTTTATAGGATGTCTTTAGGCTATATGTATTGCTTATTATTGTATATAACACTATATCTCTATGCACTATTGTTGTGTCACATTTTGTACATGGTACATTCATTTTGTAATACAACATTTTATACTATTTTATGATATCTTATTATATTTTGTACCACAATATGTACTATATTTGTTATATGATTACTTTATAAATGATATTCATGCTACCTGTTATTACCCTTCTAAGATTCTTATGAAATTTTATAAAGGGGGGTGTATCATGTGCCATGATGATTACATTTTGTTGTTGATGACAAAAGGATGAGAAAAAAGTATAAAAGTATGAAATGCAAATGATATAGAATCCTAAAATGAAGAATGAAACTCTATGATACTTGATACTTACTTTGATACTCGATACTATGATACTCTGATACTATGATACTTATAAAAATATGCTCTGATAGTTCCTTGGCACTATAATATGTTCTGACACTAAATATGTAAATATGCTTGGATATTAAAACTCCTTGAGATTTGCTCTGATAGTCATGCTTTGCTCTGATAACAAGAAAATGAAACTCTATAAGATAAATGATATCATAAGAATCTTGCAAAGTTATTACTCTTTGAAATGTTTTGAATTTTTGAGCCAAATTATACCTATATTTTATCTTGATATCATTTGGTAATATAATCAAAGTTTTGTCATCATCATCAAAATGAGAAAGATTATTGGTCCTAAGGATTGATTTTGATGAATAACAAAATATTTAAGTATATAATGTGACTAATAATTTGAATAAGTTTATGTTTCAGGAAATGTTGAAGTACTAAAAAGAAAGAATTGCATTTTGGTAAAATTTGGATACAAAAGATATATTTTTGAAGCACTCAAGAAAAGAAAAGGCCAATGCATTTCAAGCACAAAATAATATTTTGAAAAGAAAAGTCAAAAAATTTTGCAAAAGCCTCAAAAATAGAATTTTGGCATGCAAGAGTTTCAGTCAACACGCAATCGAGCCGACTCGAACCGAAATCCAAGTCAACTTGATAGGGGGAGCTGAAAATATAGAAGAATATATTTTGGAGGCTGAGAACCTAGTTGACTCGGTTGATGAAAATTAAGTCAACCCTAGTTATCCAAGTTGACCCTATAGTGTTCTATAGAAGATTAATTTTTTGATGAATTGGCAACCGAGTTGACTTCAACAATCCGAGTCAACTCAACAGTGGAGATACAGAAAGATGAATTTTAATGAGATGAGACCAAGCCTACTCTTTTTGGAATTGAGCCTACTCGGATGGTATTTGAGTCGACTTGAGTGATATTTGAGTCGATTAGAGGATTGTTGATAGTCCAATGGCCAATTCTGCAAAAAGTATAGAAGTGCATAGATTTAAATCTAACGACCATATTTCATCTTTCAATGACTAAAAGTTATCATTTTGACTCTAGAGACATGTTAAAAACTTACCAAACTCATTGAAAAATATTAAGAACTAAGAATATTCTAAAAGCAATCAAAAGAAAGTTGAGCACAAAGAAAAAAATTCAAGAAACATTGATTTGAGAGTTATCACTTTGCAAACACTTGAAGAGACTTCCAATTATTGGCTTTTTAGCAATGAGACAAGGAGACAAGCTACAAGATTCCTAAGATTCTCCTTCTTGAGCATAATTGTTTCATTCTTGCTCACTTTCAAGGAGCTTTTGTATTTATTCTCTCTATTTTTGTTTCTTAAATAACTAACTTCAATTGGGGATTGAAGCTAGATTTTTAGCTAGGGATTAGCTATAAGAGTTTTGGATTATGAGCCAAATAAAATAATCCGATTATAATCTTGAAAATATTATAGTAAAAATTCTCAAGAAGAGTGGACGTATATATTGGAAATACTAAACTACTATAAAATTTCTATATATTTGTGTGTGCTTTCTTGTCTCATTGATCTTACATTTAGCATTTCATTCTAAGATAGTTAAAGCACATGTCTATGCTCATCATTATTTTACTAGTTTTATAAAGTAGCACATATTTGAGTTAAATTTTTAAAAAATTCAAGTGTCCCCTATTCTTAGATTGTCTAGCTGGGCAACAGTTCTATCTAAGGCTATTCCTAAAACACCTTTTGAAATATAGAATAGATGAAAACCAAGTTTAAGATATTTACATATATGGGATTGTCTAGTTGAAGTGAAAGTTTACAATCCAAACCTAAAGAAACAGGATGAAAAAATAAAAAGTAATTTTTTTATGAGCTATGCGGTTAATTCCAAAGGATTCAAGTTTTATTATCCCTCATACACTCCAAGAATTATTAAAATTAGAAATGCAAAATTTTTTGAGGATCATGAATTTAGTGAGATTGAATTTCCTTGTAAAGTTAAATTTGAGAAAATATGAAAACCACTTGTGGTACCTGTAAATACACAAAAGTTGATATCTTTTTAGAGTAATCAACTGAATTTCATTGAACAATAGCTAATTGAATAATAATCACCTCATGAGGAGTTATCCCATGAAAGATCTGACAATATGGAAACCACTATTCAAGATACACATAAAACAGTGGGAGTAAGGAGATCTTCAAAAATTAAAAGGTTAATAATTTCTAGTGATTAATGGTGTACCTTTAAGAGTCTGATTATGATGTTAGACCTAAAGATGATCCAAATAAATTTTCACAAGCCATGAGTGAAGAGAATTCCATACTTTGGTATGATGCTATGAAGAAAGAGATATAATCATGGCTAAAAATAAAGTCTAGAATCTCATTGAATTACCAGAAGAAGCCTCAATTATTAGATGTAAATAGGTCTACATAAGACCGAAAGAGACTCATCTGATAATACCTAACAATATAAGGTTAGACTTGAACCTAAAGGTTTTATTCAACAAAAAAAAAGTACTAATTACAATAAAACTTTCTTTCTAGTTTCAAAAAAAGATTTATTTAGGATAATCATGGCACTACTAACTCATTTTGATCTAGAGCTACATTAAATAGATGAGAAAATAATATTTTTAAATGGGGATCTTGAAGAAGAGGTATATATGTATCAGCCTGAAGGTTTTCATAGTAAAAAAGGAAATCATTTAGTTTGCAAGCTAAAAAAATTTATACATGGACTAAAATAGGCTTCATGTTAATGGTATATAAAGTTTCATAACATTATTTTTTTTATATGGCTTTACAGAGAATATCATTGATCAATGTATATACCATAAGGTTAGTGGAAGGAAATACATTTTCTTAGTCCTATATGTTAATGGTATTTTACTTGTATGCAAGGACTTGGGCTTATTGCATGAGACTAAAAAATTTCTTATCCAAAACTTTGAAATAAAGGATAGGGGTGATGTACCTAGCCCAAAACAAAAAAAAAAGAGAGGAAGGAAGACTCCCGATCAGAGTTTTCCTCTTCTCCAACTTCGTTGAGGAGGAGTCTAGGACCGCCCCAAAATCCTATAAAAGGACTCCTTCTCCTTTCGCTTGCCATGGCCCAAACTCTATCCATGCTGGCAAGGAAGAGCTCCCGATTTTTTTTGATTTCAGCAACGAACCTTCTAGATTTCTTCGACGATCGACCGTGAGGACCTCATCAGAATCGAGGTAAGCCTGATCCCTCTTCTTCCCTTCTTTTGGATGGTCATCATCAAGATTGGGACCAGTGGGGTGCTAGATCTATGGAAACATAGGATCTCCCTTATTTTCTTTTTTTTTGATCCACTGGATGTTGATGATGGGAGCAGCTGTCGGGGTGGCCTCGTCGTCATCAAGAGTCGTTGTCGGTGGCAAGCTGGTGCGGACACCAAAGGCACTAGAATAAGGCAGAGGCTTCTCAACCCTCTGTGGATCACTTAAATAACATTCGAGTCCACTGTAATAAAGCTTAGTCCAGCTGAGTTGTTTCATTTAAGTCTTGTAATTATTTAGCTCATGTTGAGCTAGTTCAGTCCAGTGTTAGTCAGCTCATGTCGAGCTAATTTTATTTTTTTGAGTCCTATTCAACCATATTGAAGACTCAAGACCACATCATACAAGTAAAGACCAAGTCCAATCAGATTGAAGACATGGAAGTATAGCACAAGTCCAACCCAGCTTGAAGATTTGAAGACCCCAGGAGGAAAATTCAGAAAACCCTGATTTCTTGCAGATGCCCTCCAGATGCCCAGATTCCCTTCCAGATGCCAAAGTATATTTATAGATAAGGTCATCCATGATTCCAGAGGTCCATCTGCATCCTAGCCCAAAGAAATCAAGCCCAGGTGCCAAGCCCAAGCCCCTAAGAAGCAAGATACCAGGGAATATTCCTGCTACCTGGCTACCAGGCCACCCCAGCTTCCAGAGGCCCAAACCCATGCACCCAAGCCCCTTTGGGCCGGCCTTTTGCTGCTCCTAGAAGCCCAACACGCCCCCCTAGGCGTCCTTGGAGTCTTGACCAAGTCAAGAAAATTTTTAGGGATTTTTCTACCTAATATTTCCTTATTTTCTAGCTAGGGTTTGAGAGGAAAAAGGATTCTTATGTAAAGACTTATGTACCCTTACTTGGAGCCCAAGGTTAAGGGTCTATTTAAGGGACCCTAGCCTCTTGTATGAGGGAATTTTTGATGAATGAAAACCTTGAGTTCTTCTATTGAGTTGTGTGATACCCTGCTGTGTGCATAAAGGGGTTTGCGAGAGTTCTTCTTCCCAGTGCTGCAATCATCTTCCTGCTACCAACAAGCATCTCAGATCCCTGGACGCCCACTCCAAAAGAAGCCTTCCCTTGCTGTTTTTCCTTTGTTTTCTTGTTCCTTTGTGAGTTTTCTAACCCCTGACAGGTCGTTTGCAGGTCCCCGAGTTCCTACGAATCCAACGACTCCAGCCAAGCCTCAATCGGATCACCGAGCAGAAAGCCGGGTATCCGCGGGTCTTTGGCTCGATTTTCCAGGCCGCATCCGTCGAGGAACGAGAGACCCTTTTGCTGCGATCTTCACAGACGTTGTCAGGTACACCCCTCTACCTCCAGTAGTTTTATTGTAGGAGAACTTGCCCTAACCGAGGCTTCTCAGCCCCGGCGATCCTTCTTTTCTACTTTTCTAGGTCCTAATCTGCATGCTGATCTTCTAAAATTCATATAAAATTCCCTATAACTTATTTTAATCTGAAATTCGGGAATTAATCACCCAACCCCACATATAAAACATATAAAAAAATTGCATGCATATTAGTTCCGCATCATTTGGTATCAGAGCATATCCTGGATGATCAAGCCATTACGACCCGGGGCCGCGGTTATCAACGCTTCCTAGTCCGATGGCAAGGCCGGCCAGAGTCGGACGATTCATGGATTTCTCGAGAGGACTTGCAACGCCTCAACCCAGACCTTCTTGAGAGATATGTGAGCCAATCTGATCTTCACTCGACAGGGTCGAGTTCCTCCCACCCCGGGAGAATTGGTGCGGACACCAAAGGCACTAGAATAAGGCAGAGGCTTCTCAACCCTCTGTGGATCACTTAAATAACATTCGAGTCCACTGTAATAAAGCTTAGTCCAGCTGAGTTGTTTCATTTAAGTCTTGTAATTATTTAGCTCATGTTGAGCTAGTTCAGTCCAGTGTTAGTCAGCTCATGTCGAGCTAATTTTATTTTTTTGAGTCCTATTCAACCATATTGAAGACTCAAGACCACATCATACAAGTAAAGACCAAGTCCAATCAGATTGAAGACATGGAAGTATAGCACAAGTCCAACCCAGCTTGAAGATTTGAAGATCCCAGGAGGAAAATTCAGAAAACCCTGATTTCTTGCAGATGCCCTCCAGATGCCCAGATTCCCTTCCAGATGCCAAAGTATATTTATAGATAAGGTCATCCATGATTCCAGAGGTCCATCTGCATCCTAGCCCAAAGAAATCAAGCCCAGGTGCCAAGCCCAAGCCCCTAAGAAGCAAGATACCAGGGAATATTCCTGCTACCTGGCTACCAGGCCACCCCAGCTTCCAGAGGTCCAAACCCATGCACCCAAGCCCCTTTGGGCCGGCCTTTTGCTGATCCTAGAAGCCCAACACGCCCCCCTAGGCGTCCTTGGAGTCTTGACCAAGTCAAGAAAATTTTTAGGGATTTTTCTACCTAATATTTCCTTATTTTCTAGCTAGGGTTTGAGAGGGAAAAGGATTCTTATGTAAAGACTTATGTACCCTTACTTGGAGCCCAAGGTTAAGGGTCTATTTAAGGGACCCTAGCCTCTTGTATGAGGGAATTTTTGATGAATGAAAACCTTGAGTTCTTCTATTGAGTTGTGTGATACCCTGCTGTGTGCATAAAGGGGTTTGCGAGAGTTCTTCTTCCCAGTGCTGCAATCATCTTCCTGCTACCAACAAGCATCTCAGATCCCTGGACGCCCACTCCAAAAGAAGCCTTCCCTTGCTGTTTTTCCTTTGTTTTCTTGTTCCTTTGTGAGTTTTCTAACCCCTGACAGGTCGTTTGCAGGTCCCCGAGTTCCTACGAATCCAACGACTCCAGCCAAGCCTCAATCGGATCACCGAGCAGAAAGCCGGGTATCCGCGGGTCTTTGGCTCGATTTTCCAGGCCGCATCCGTCGAGGAACGAGAGACCCTTTTGCTGCGATCTTCACAGACGTTGTCAGGTACACCCCTCTACCTCCAGTAGTTTTATTGTAGGAGAACTTGCCCTAACCGAGGCTTCTCAGCCCCGGCGATCCTTCTTTTCTACTTTTCTAGGTCCTAATCTGCATGCTGATCTTCTAAAATTCATATAAAATTTCCTATAACTTATTTTAATCTGAAATTCGGGAATTAATCACCCAACCCCACATATAAAACATATAAAAAAATTGCATGCATATTAGTTCCGCATCACAAGCCTAAGGGCCTTCGCCCATATGGTTGGGAAAAAAGAGGAAAGAAGGGAAGGGGGAAAACGAAGCCTTCGATCCGGGGAAGAAGAAGAAGAAGAAGAAAGAAGAAGAAAAGAAAAAGAAAAGAAGAAGAGGAGAAAAGGAAAGGAAAGGAAAGGAAAAGAAGAAAAAAAGAAAAAGAATAGTAAGAAAAAGAAAAAGGAAAAAATAAAAGAAAAAATTTTCTCTCTCCTCTCTCTTTCCTCTCTATAGTTTCTCTCTCTACTTTCTCTCTTTAGTTTTTCTCTTCATAATTTTCTCTCTCTAAAAATTTTTCTTTCCTAGGGATTGAGGAAGTTATGAGTTGGGATCAGGGATCGGTAGGTGGACCTTGATGAATCTCGGTAGAGAATTCTAAATCAATAATTGTTATACCATAAAATTTATTTATTAATATTAAGATTGAGTCTGTAAAAAAATAAATTTTCAAGTAGGAAGACATTGGACGAGTTTCTTAGCACTTAGATTGAGGATCTGGATATGGATTGGTATCTGGCATGTTAACTCTATCTTCAGTAAAAGTAAGGATTTTATACACGATCATCATTTTATATATATGTTTCATACTGCATAGTTTTAATTCTTGGACATGAGTATTGGCATCCATGATTATTTATATATTATATATTTTGATTATTTATGATAGATATTTATGATTGTCAATATTACTATTCATATTTTTCATATGAATGTTTCTATCAAATATAATTATTTTTGGATGATTTGGATTATGATACCGGTTATTAGAAATATTGAAAAGAATATAATTTGACAACATATTTAGAATTTAATAAAGTGATAATCAAGAAAAGGAATGTTTGGACTAGTCATGATATGGGCAGGGTCGTGGTTACTGAGATTACTAGTCACGAGCTGAAGTATGACACTAAGATTGTCAATCACAAGTTGAAGTATGATAATGAGATTACTAATCACAAGTTGAAGTATGACACTGAGATTACCAGTACGGGCTAAAGCATGGCACCAAGAATAGCCTCTCCGTGGACAAGAACATGGTGTTTGAAATTGCCAATTATGGGCTAAAGCATGACCGTACTTAGTTCAAAATTTTAAAGAAGACTGATGATTAAACTAGAATATAAAAATGAGTTATGATTATCATATGTGGTTGTTGAGTTATTTTAATTACATGATATAATATTTTATGATTTCTTATTTTTTTATTATTTTTAAATCATACTATTATTAGTATGACTATATAGAAATCTTTACTAGACTGTAAAGCTCACCCCCTACTTTTTTTTCTTTTCAGAGTTGCAGGATTCGTAGTGTGGATCGAATTGAACATAAGATTTGAGTGCAAGATTGATTAGTTAGTTATATTTCTAATACTAATATAATCAAATGAGATGATCATTTGATTACTATAAATTTATTTTGATGGTATTTAGTTATTTAATTTTAATTTTTGGAGATGATGATATTTTTATGTATTTTAAGCCTAGCATGATCTCTAGAGTGATGCCCTAGGATTTGTGCAGTCGATCACAAGACCGACCCTGGTACTGGGTTAGGGCATGATAAAATAGTATTAGAGTTTATGTTATGATTACATAGAACTATGACATAAGTAATTAGAGTATAACATGGATGATATCAAAACTTAAGTTATGATCATTTAGGATTGTAACATAATTGATTAAGATATGATATAAATGATATCAAAATTTAAGTTATAATCACCAGGGATCGTTGCTAAAGGATATTTGTGGTTTAAGTTAATAATAATCGAGAATAATAATAGAAGTAGTATAAATAAGTTGAAATTTAGATTTTTGATCACTAAAAATTGTGATAAGTTTAACATCCAAAATTTGGCATATGATAAGTGTCCAAATGATGAGTATAGAAAGCCAAATAAAAAATATCTTTGATTTTGATAAGTGAAATTTGACCTGAATGTTAGGAATACTGTTCTTTGAATATATGACATTACGTTAATAGGTTATGTACTATCATATATACTTTTCAAGTTTTGAAATTTATCAATAAGTTGAATAGAGTGGTCTAAGAAGGAGTTTTATGATAAAATATTCTTCAAGGGCTAGAACTATATGTACATCAAGAATAAAACTAGCTTGTAGTTGGAAAATATATTTAAGATACTATAAATACATATAATTCCTTATTTATAATTTAAAATATCACCTCTGGATTGGATTACTTATTCTTTTCTATATTTATTAGAGATTATTTGATATGTTAAACCCCAAGTCAAATTTAAGATCTATAAGAAGATCTAGGTTATCTTACTACTGATGTTGCATTAAGTAAAAAAATTGATTTTAGGAGACTTATATGAGTTTTATTTATAAGGGACAAAATTTCAAGTAGTTGTCAATTGATGTTAGAAATTATAATAAGATAGCTTTATGAATAATAACATAATTAATCCTATTTATAAAAACATTAACATAGCATCATTTATTTTGTTAGAGTCAAAAATTAACTTTCTAAAAGAAAAGTTGATCTAGATTGTATAATTAAATTATCAAGGAGAATAAGATTAATTTGGGCTTGGACTAGAGTTATTAATATCTTAAAAAGATAAAAAAAATAATTTTGATAGACTTCTATGGGTTACATAAAGGACTGGATTTTAGGTCGACTAATTTATCGATGCTAAAGGTCATGATGAAGGAAATTTTATATGAATGATCGAATTGATTTTTATTCATAGGAATGTTAACTTGAGTTCTTCTAATTTATTAGAGCTTAAAGTTAATCTTTTAAAAAGAGAGATCGATTTGTAATTATCTAAAAGATTAATTGACTGTAAATTATTTTAGATTTATGGAGTTCTAGAAAGATGGTGAAGTTTATGTAATGGCTTTAAATTAAAAAAAATGGATCAAGGATTAATCTTGATATGATATACTCGATGGATCGGACATGACAAAGATTCTTAAAAGCTTTGCTTTAATTTGACCTAAAAATTTTAGATCTTTGGTACCAATGAAAGGTGATTATTTTTTGAAGGATTCATTTAGTGAACCTAGACAGTTCGGTAAATTACATCAGAGTATGCAGTGGAAGCATAGTGATTTGAGTTATTCTGAAACTAATTAAGAATATTAATTCTAGCTTCAGAAGTGTTGCCGTCTAGATCGCCGTAGCCTGCAGCTTCTTACGTGGCTCGGGTGAGTGGACTCCCTGCCAGCATCACTGGGCTCGTCGGTCGGAAACGATCAAGGAGAACATACCCTCAGTCACAGGAGCTTGGTGGAGCCGCCGTGCTCGGAGGGGTCGTTGCAGGGATGAAAGGGCTTGAAGCTATGCTGTGGTCCTCCTGTGGGCCTCTCCAGTGGGAGAAATCTTCTCTGTATCGTCCCTCCATCGGGCGGACCTACAAAATAGGGAAGACCTGCATAGGGGATTTCAGTAAAGACACTCCGATGATCAAGTCAGTGGAACGATCGAAAGAAATAAGAGATCTTTGAGGCGGAGAGCTTGGGGGACTCTCTGCTACCAGAGGGTGATAGTAAATGGACGATAATGTAAGAATGAAGAGAGTGTGTTGTTTCTTTCTTACCCTCCCTTACCTGTGGCCTGTCAGTCTTTATTTAGACGAATGGCTCCTGTCATTGGCGGGAGAGGCGTGCTGGTCTTGATGTAGACTTGTCAGGCTAGGATAGCCTGTGAGGCCATGATGGGCTGGTGAACCTTCTTCTTCTGGGTGGTTCAGAAAGTTGGTGCAGGGATCACTACAAGAAAGATAGGTTTTAGTGACCATTTATAATAGCGGCCCTAAATAGTTGGTCACTATATAATATTTTTAAAGACAACCAAGGGTGGCCGCCACACAAAAAGACTTTTAGTGGTGGCCAATATATATTAGTCACCAAATAAAGATGTTTAGTGGCGTCTACAATCGATGGCTATATAAAGTTACATATTTAGTGACAATCAATATCATATTATCACTAAATATTATATTTTTGTAACGATCAACTATGGCCCACACAAAAAATAAGAGGTTTAGTGGCGGCCATAACAAGTGGATACTAAAAGGATCATATTTGTGACGGCCATAAAGAAAGTTATCACTAAATAATATCATTTAGTGGTAACCACATCCAGCTATTACAAAACATTTTATATTTAGAAGCGGTCGATGAATAGTCACCACTAATTATGCTCTTTGGCGATGGCCATTGTCAACCCCCACGAAATGTTATATTTTTAGTGGTGACTCTAAAATGATGGACACTAAAAGGATCACATTTATGACGGCCATAAATAAAGTTATCACTAAATGATATCATTTAGCGGTATCCACATTTAGCTGTCACAAAAGTTCTTATATTTAGAAGTGACCGCTAAATAGTCGCCACGAATTATTCTCTTTAGTGGCAGCCATTGTCAACCCCCATAGAATATCATATTTTTAGTGGTGACTCTAAAATGGTGGACATTAATTGATAAATTATTAGTGGCAGTTAAATAATGGTGGTCTAGGTAGTCCATGTCAGGTTCAGTTATCATTAAAAAATATATAAAAATATAAGAAAAATATACTAAAGATTAGGGATGGCAATAAAACCCAAATCCATGGATACTCGACTCGACCCAACCTGATTGGGCCGGGTAGTCAACGCTTTGACTGGGTTTGGGCCAGGTTTGGGTAAAACCCGAATGCTTAACTTTAGATTTGGGCCGGGACTGGATAGATATACACCCGACCTGAACTCGATCCCAATTATTTTAATATTTAAATAATAAATATATATATTAAATATATATATTATTAATTATTAAATATTAATTATTAGTTATTAAATTTTAAAATACTTAATCTTTAACCCTAATCATTATTTTCCTATCAATCCCGATTAAATTAATCTCCAGCTTCCTTGGCCCTTGCTCTCCTCTTCCTCTTCGGCCTCCTCTCGGATCGGCGAAGAAGCGGCGGCGAGCAGTGGTAGCCAACAGCTTCCGGTCGTCATCCAGGTGAGTCGTCGTCGAGTGTTTTTTTTTTTTGGATTGTGATAGCCGTCGGGGAGGGCAGAGGCCGCAGAGCGGCGCATCCGGTGGCGATGAGGGAGATGTCGGGAACGAGGGGAGGGGCGAGGGAGAGGAGGAACAGATGGGAGGGACGGGAGGGGTTTGGGTCGACGGAGAGAGTTAGAGAGACAGAGATGACTCGGTCTAGGACTAAGGGAGAGGGGGCGCCGGTGAGGAGGGCGGCGGTGAGGGTGGAACGTTGCACGGCGACCGACGGACGAGGGTGAGGGGTGAGGGCCTCGATGATGGTTGGGTTGTCAATGGAGAGAGTCAGAGAGACTGAGATGGGGACTCGATCTAGGTTTGGGATAGAGGGAGAGGGCACCGGCGAGGAGGGCGGTGGGAAGGGTGGAACGTCGTGCGGCGACCGGCAGACGAGGGCAAGGGACAAGGGCATCGCATCGATGACGATGGGGTTGTCGCCGAGAGAGTCAGATCAGAGAGGTAGAGATGGGGATTGGGGAGTTGGGGACTTGGACTGAGTCTGGGATAAGTGGTTAACGGGTTAAGTATAATAACTAAAAAATAAATTATAAAATTATATATATACCAAAGAAATAATAAATTATATATATATATTAAGATTTTTTTATCTTATTTTATTCAAAGTTGATAAAAATAAAAAAAATTAATATGACTCAACTGGGTTCGGGTCGGGTAAACCCGATACCCGATTGAGATGGGTTTGGACAAAAAAATCCAGTACCGATAGTGTTTGGACCGGATTTGGATAGTGTATTGAATATTTAGGTTTGGGTTTGGGTAGTTATGAACCTGGCTCAAACTCAACCCATTGCCATCTTTACTGAAGATAGAGTCACTAAAAAATATAAAACAAAAAACAGGAAAAACAAAAAATTACAAAAAAAACTAAAAAAAATTATTAAAAAAATAAAAAATGAATTTGGCCGCAGACTAATTTTGGTTTAAAAAATAATAATTTTCTTTCTCCTGCGCGCGCTTGGCCTTTTTCTTCTCACGCGCTCCCGCTCATATCTCGTGCTTTCTGGGTTCTTCCTGTTCCTCTCTTCGACAGCGGCGAGTGACGGCAAAGAAGTGGTGAAGAAGCGGCGGCGAGCGGCGGCGAGTGGCAGCAGCATCATCCAGGTGGGTCGTCGTCAGCGATATGGATTTTATTATTATTTTTTTTTGGATTATGATAGCTCGATGCGGGACTGAGGGAGGGCGCCGGCGAGGAAGCAAGAAGAAGATTTGGGAGGGGACGGTGAGGGCCGTCACGATCCGCGGGAGGGATGGTGAAGACGCCGCGCGGAGGGGTGCTGGGGGGGCACGGTGAAGACACCGCGCGGAAGAGCGACGGGCGTAGCGGTGCCGGGGGGAGGGGCGGTGAATACGCCGCGGGGGTGGGGGAGGGGCGGTGAGGTCACCGGGGAGGGGGCTCGATGTCGCCAGGGGAGGGGGTCGAGGTCGGCAGCGGGATGGAGCTCTCGAGGTCACCGGAGGAGGGGGAATTTAGGGATTATAAATATTAAAATAAATAGGAAAGGGAGACCGATTAATAAGAAACAGTAATCATCTTTATTATATATATATGTGTGTGTGTGTGTGTGTGTATGTGTGGATTGTAGATAAATACATATACTAATTGAAGGTTAGGGGATAAATTATGTTCTTAATTAATAAGCCCAACTTTGATGTTATTGATGAATAAATCAGAGCCTTTTTTTGTAGTTTTTTTCAGTTCCTATCTCTGTATCTTTTTTCATTTTTCAACTCCATGTTGATTGTAATTCTTCTTATATGAATTTAAAATTGTATATTAACAGATTAATTTAATGAAGATTATAAAATAAAAAATAATATGCACTTCATGTGCCAAGGTTATCGTATCAAAATTTTGTCGTTATATAATTTATTTATCTTTCTTCTAGTAGATTTTTTTGGGTAGAATGGTTCTTAAAAACCAATAGAAAAGATATTGTGTGGGGATGGAGAAGGTTTCCAATCAAAACCTTGGGTTGGAAAAGGGACATCGAACCCAAAAAAAAAAAAAAAAAATTGTATGCTTGCCTTTCTTGTGGATCAAAGCAAATACCAAAGCGATATTTTTTCCCCTTTTTTTGTTCCCTTGTGTTTATCCTCTTCTTAACATGGTTGTGCTTCCACTGGAGAAGGCCTTCTGATTCTGATATCACTGAAGCTGAACTCAGTGCTTCTCCTGCTGCTAATGCTGAGGGTAAAACCAAGTTGTCTTTAGCCAGCACAAACAACAATGGGAGAAAAATGTGGGGGAACATCCTGCTCTCATGGGGATTTCAGATGGAATAGATTTATGCCTCTTTGATTTATTTTATTGGGAAGTCTTTGCCTCCAAATGTTTTATTTCTAGATGCTTAATACAATCATCTTTTTATGATCATTTGAAGAAGATAGTCAAGTTCCTCATGGTGTCTCTGATATCTACACCAAACTAATCTTAAACTGGAAAGTCCAGGTGGAAGACTACAATTTGAATCATCCGCTTGGTATTATATGCATGACTAAATATGTATAAGACTAAATATTTAATTCTTTCATAGTCAAGAAGTCTCGATAAATTTCTATATTGAACTCACTACATATTAGTGACTAAACCAAGCATTTTAATATAATATAATTGCTTTATCTATTTTCTACATTTAATTATTATATTTTGATTCTTTCTATCTTTTAAATGCACAGTATAATGGATAAGAGTTGGATGATGCAGCATAGATTAAGTGATGAGTACTTGAATGGAGTTGAAGAATTTCTTGATTTTGCATTTTCTCACTCATCTCAACCAGATAAAATTTTATGTCCCTGCATCAACTGTAACAATGTGTACTACAAAAGTTGAGATGAGGTTCAATTTGATCTAGTTAGCAAAGGGATAGTTTCAAGTTATATTAATTGGTATTATCATGGAGAATATGAATTTGAAGAGGAAGAAGTTAGTGATGAAGCAGAGAATGATAATGAGGTTGTGTATACCATGTTAGAAGAGGCGTTAGGGATGCCAAATATAAATCAAGAGAGGGGTGGTGCCTTGCATATTCTTGATGAGCCTAATGAAGATGCAAAAAAATTTTATAGATTGTTGAAAGATGCTCAGCAAGTGCTTTATCCTGGATGTACTAAATTCTCAAAGCTCTCTTTCCTTATAAAATTATTGCATTTAAAATGTCGCCATGGATGGAGTAATAAGTCATTTAGCATGTTACTTCAACTACTGAAGGATGCATTTCCGGAGGGTGAAACAATGCCTAGTTCATATTATGAAGCAAGAAAGATTATTCAAGATTTGGGTCTTCATTATGAGAAGATAGATGCATGTCCCAATAATTGTATACTATTTTGGAAGGAATATGCCAATGCCAATCAATGTGTCAAATGTGGTGCTTCCAGATGGATGTTTGGGATGGTTGAAGACAATGGGACTAAGGGTGTTAGAAAAAAAATTCTTATGAAGATTCTTAGATATTTTCCATTAAATCCAAGACTTCAGAGATTATATATGTCATCAAAAATAGCATCTGATATGACATGGCATGAAGAGGATCGCATTAATGATGGGTTATTAAGGCATCCAGCAGATTCTCAAGCTTGGAAAAAATTAGATGAGCTTTATCCCTCATTTGCATTGGAACCTCGTAATGTCATACTTGGGTTAGCAAGTGATGGATTCAACCCATTCGAAAATATGAGCATTGCACATAGCACATGGCCTGTTGTTCTAGTTCCTTATAATCTCCCTCCATGGATGTCTATGAAGAAATCTTTTTTCATGTTATCCTTGCTTATTCCTGGTCCTAAGGCTCCAGGAAATGACATTGATGTGTTCTTGAAGCCTTTAATAGATGAATTGAAGGATCTGTGGGAAGTTGGTATTGAAACATATGATGCCTCTAGAAAACAGAACTTTCGACTACATGCGGCGATATTGTAGACAATAAATGATTTTCCTGCATATGCAAATTTATCTAAATGGAGTACTAAGGGGAGGTGGGTTTGTCCTTCTTGCAATAAATACACTTGTTCTCATTATTTGAAACATGAAAGGAAAATGTGTTATATGGGGCATCGTCGATTTCTACCGATGAATCATAGATGGAGAAATAATAGAACTCATTTTGATGGTACTAAAGAATTGAGAGAAAAACCTCCACAATTATCAGGTAATGATGTTTTGGATCAATTATGCATCTCAGAAAGGGAAAGGATGAAAAAAAGTGGATCAAGTAAGACAAATAAAGATTGGCTGAGTAACTGGAAGAAGAAGAGTATTTTTTTTGAGTTGCCATATTGGAAAACTCTTTTATTGCATCATAACCTTGACGTTATGCATATCGAGAAGAATGTATGTGAAAATGTGCTTAGTACCTTATTGAATATTGAAGGTAAAACAAAAGATGGTTTAAAGGCTCGTTTAGATTTAAAAGAAATGTGCATTAGGGAGCAACTTCATCCAATAGAGGAAGGTGATAGGATATTATTGCCTTTTGCATGCTACACGTTATCTTCAAATGAAAAGTTCAAGTTATGTGAATTTCTGAAGGAGGTAAAAGTTCTAGATGGTTACTCATCCAATATCTCACAATGTGTGAATCAAAAAGAATGTAAGATTTCAGCACTTAAGAGCCATGATTATCACATTCTTATACAGAGATTACTCCCTCTTGCAATATGTAAGCTCTTGCCTAAAGATGTTTGTGAGGCTTTGATTGAATTGAGTAATTTCTTTAGAGAGTTGTGTTCAAAAGTCTTGAAAGTTAAAGAGTTAGAACATTTAGAGTCTCAGATTGTGGAGACCCTTTGCAAATTAGAAAGGATATTCCCTCCAACATTCTTTGATATTATGGTGCACCTGTCCATTCATTTATCAAGTGAGGCTAAGATTGCAGGACCTGTGCAATATCGCTGGATGTATCCTATTGAAAGGTTTGTTAACTATTTAATTAAATTTACCATTATATCTTATAAAGATGTATATTATCTTATCTATTTACTATAAGTTATACATATTACAGGTATTTACGGACGTTAAAAACTTATGTTCGAAATAAGAGTCATCCAGAGGGTTCAATTGCAGAAGGATATTTTGTAGAAGAATGTTTGACTTTTTGTTCAAGGTATCTACAAGGGATTGAAACTGCATTCAATCAAGTGGAAAGAAATGATGATGGTTGTATTGGAGAATCAAGTGAAGGATTATCTGTATTTAAAAAAATTGGTCGTACATTAGGAAAGGGAACACCATGTGAACTTGCTAGAGAGGAATGGCTACAAGCTCGTCTTTATGTTTTGAAAAATTGTGATGAAATTCATCCATTTCTCAAGTAAGTACAATCCTTACATTAATTTAATTTATATATTAAATAATATTACTAATTGGTTTTCTTTTTAATTCATCCTCTTAATTTTTTTGAAGCAGAGAACACAAACAATTAGTTGCCAGTAGTTTGACAAATGCACATGCAAAGGAGGTGGATAGTGTTCATGATAGGGATTTTCCAAATTGGTTAGAAAGTCAAGTAAGAGTTATGAATTTTTATACTTTGAATGTTTTATTAATTGATTATTGTCATGAATTTATTTTCTTTTTTTTTGGATTGAATAGGTGACACAATTATATAATTCTAAGAGTGGAGAAGTGAATGAACACTTATTATCACTTGCTCGTGGTCCTGTCCAACAAGTGATGTGTTATAAAGGATATGTAATTAATGGCTTTAGGTTTCACACCAAGGATTGTGAGAAGGAAAGAAAGACTCAAAGTAGTGGAGTTTTTGTAACAGGAGAGACAAATAGCTATGCAAGTGCAAGAGACAACAATCCAATTGTTGGCAACATCGACTATTATGGTATTCTAATAGATGTTATTGAGTTACACTACCTTGGTGGAAATTGGGTTGTTTTATTTAAATGTGATTGGAGAGATGTCTATAGCCAACGAAGGGGAATCAAGGTTGATCTTCATGGGTTCATTTGTTTAAATTTTACTCGGTCTTTGCGTACTAATGAACCCTTTATACTTGCATGTCAAGCAAAACAAGTTTTTTATGTAAGAGATACAGTGGATTTTGATTGGTATATTGTTCAAAAGTTTCAACCTCGTGATTTTTATAATATGCATATGAAAGGAGAAGTGCTGAATGATGATGATGAAGAGGAAGTGTTCAATGATGATGCTTATTAACAAAATGAAACATGTGGTGTTCAATATTTACCATATATTGAAGAGTCTGAAGGAGATGTATTAAGTTGGCATAGAACTGATATTCCAGAACAACATATGGATCCAACTAAAATAGTGCAGCAAACAAGAAAAAAAAGGAAGAAAAAATGATGATGATAATGATTACATCATTATTTTACTTGATAGATTGTATATAATTTTTAATCAATGAACATGTACTTAATGCTTGATCCCTTAATAAATTTTTGGTTATCATAGTATATTTTTCTTATTTTATGCTCTTTTTATGCATTTTATATTTTGTCATCATAATATTTTTGTGCATTTATATTTTAACATGAGCATTTGATATCTTGATTTGTATAATATGCATGATTCTATCTTTTTTTTATTTAGTATAAATTGTTATTGACATGCAAAAGATTATTATTATAGGATATTTTTTAATTATGGCTACAGGTTCAAGCAATAATGAAAATACTTCTATTCAACTTACTGGATCACAACCCTCACAATTACCTACTCAACTTAGCAATGCTGGTAAGATTTAATACCATTTACTTTTAAAAAAAGGTTATGTTCAACTCTTTATATTGATGTAGATGTCTAATGCTAATATTATTCCTTCTTATTTTGGTGAGCATATATTTAATTGCAATTCAAAATGCCAGTATGAAACAAGATGAGAAAAGAAAAAAAATGACATGGGACTACTATAACTTGATTCTGCTGGATGCACATGTAAATAACTTGACAAAAGCTTCTTCTTGAAATTGTACTATAACAATCAGGCATTGACTGCTCTCCAGTCTCTCTTCTTTAGAATTATTAACTAGCAGTTTCTTTAAATATTACTCTTTTTTTATTTGTTTATACCATGAATGTATGAAAAAGTCTTAACTATTGCTGGTTATAGAAAACTCTTACTAAGAACATGCCACATAAATAAAAAAAATCTATAAGGAGCTGATTTCAACTCATTTGATTTATCTATGTTGCTTGGTAATCTTGCTACTCATATAACGAATTTATAGTTCTAAAAAATTTCTATGTTCACAATAAGAAATATTCTTTTCAATTTATTGCTTGACTATAAGACTTTAGGCTAAACTTGCATGGCTATATCAATTAAATATTCTTGATCATCTTTCATGCTTACATGGATATCTCCTAATCTTGACATTCATGATTAAGGTCGGTTTTATAATTTGAATCTATTATAAGATGACAAGTAATCATTAAAAGCATGTCAAATTATGCCATAGATCCAAATTTTAGTTGTATCATTAAGATTACATTGCATTGCATTTTAAGACCTCTATCAAATATTGTTTGAGATTGCATTGCATGTAAAACCAAGATTTTCTTAGAAGGAATTGGATTATGGAATTGGTTTGATGATAGGAGATCAAGCATATATGAGTGATAATAAAATTTAGAAAGATATTCACAAGAAAAGTAATGTTATACATTTTTTTATAGCTTTTGCACGATTTATGAATTGTTACAAATGTTATAGTGGTTGGGTTGATTTGAGTTGTACCATTATTTTGAATATATTTTATATACTTTTTTTATATAATTAGTTTTGATTTTTAATATGTTCATCTAGTGGAAAAAAAAGAACTCGAGGGAAGACACGAAATCTCAAGTTAATAGCATTGAGACCTGGTGAAAATTGCCTTTGGAATTTAATGGTTTTGGGTAGGCAATAGGTATAAATGCAAATATTTTTACTAGCCATCTTGGAAAGATTGTCAAAAATGGTGAAGATGCACCAATCACTTATAAACGATGGGAAGAAATTCCACAAGAGAAGAGGGAAAAGATATATAAACATGCTGTTGCCGATCTCGCCGCCGTGCCCGTGCCTCGGATCCGTCGATCCTACCGGACCGCCTGGCTCCTGGTGTTCCTGGCTGGAGCGAACCTGCAAGAGAGAGGGTCAGAAGACCCTGGCCGGGGATCCCGGCGAGGGAGCTCCGACGGTCAAGTTAGTAGACGGCGAGAAGGAACAGATTCTCCAAGATGGGCGCCCGAAGGAGTCCCAGACTCAGAGAATTTACTAGCAAGAGAGGTGCTACAGGGACCGGAAGCTCGGCCGGGCCTCCCTACCGAGCTCACGCCAAGCGATCCCCTCTCAGGACCCTGGATCTTACTCTCGGAGCGGGGCTCTTGGCCACTGTTCCTTGCTTGTCCCCAGCTTGATCAGCCTACCTGGTCGCTTCCAGCTTCCTTCCTTTTATCTCCTCTCGTTGTTCGCCTGTCCTCCCCTCGCGGGAGGCTCCCCTTTCCATCCTGTTCTCTTTCCCCTTTTTGGTGTTGAGGGCCAGGTGGCTTTCCGACCTCGTTCGCCGAGCCCAGCGGGGAAAGGGCAAAGACAGGAAGGGGGGTGGCGCCGGCAAGGCGGCCGGTCAGACCTCGGGCCCAGTGAGGGTGCTCTCCTCCCTAAGTACCGGCGCTGTCCGCTTACGGGCCCTGTTTTGTCAGAGCCGCGCCTCTCGACTGCGGGACTTGTCGGGCCGACGTAAGTGGTGTTTCGCGTGCCGCCGCCATCCGTACGGGGCGCCGCCTGCGATGCGCGCAGCTCGAGGGCCAACCTCGGAACCTGCGCCTCTCTCTTTGGGATCTTCTCTGTACGGGCGGCCTGACCTCGGCGGAGGTGGACCCCTCCTGGGTGGACACCTGGCGAGGTGGCAGGAGGTCGCCTGGCTTCGGCCGAGGTGGACCCGTCTCCGGGGGCCACCTGGCGAAGGGGCGAAGGATCAGCCGACCTCGGCCTAGGTGGACTCCTCCTGGGTGGACACCTGGCGAGGTGGCAGGAGGTTGCCCGGCTTCGGCCGAGGTGGACCCGTCTCCGGGGGCCACCTGGCGAAGGGGCGAAGGATCAGCCGACCTCGGCCTGGGTGGACCCCTCCTGGGTGGATACCTGGCGAGGTGGCAGGAGGTCGCCTGGCTTCGGTCGAGGTGGACCCGTCTCCGGGGACCACCTAGCGAAGGGGCAAAGGATCAGCCGACCTCGGCCTGGGTGGACCCCTCCTGGGTGGACACCTGGCGAGGTGGCAGGAGGTCGCCTGGCTTCGACCGAGGTGGACCCGTCTCCGGGGACCACCTGGCGAAGGGACGAAGGATCGGCCGACCTCGGTCTAGGTGGGCCCCTCCTGGGTGGACACCTGGCGAGGTGGCAGGAGGTCAACCGGCTTCGGCCGAGGTGGACCCGTCTCCGGGGACCACTTGGCGAAGGGGCGAAGGATCAGCCGACCTCGGCCTGGGTGGACCCCTCCTGGGTGGACACCTGGCGAGGTGGCAGGAGGTCGCCTGGCTTCGGCCGAGGTGGACCCCTCTCCAGGGACCACCTGGCGAAGGGGCGAAGGATCAGCCGACCTCGGCTTGGGTGGACCCCTCCTGGGTGGACACCTGGCGAGGTGGCAGGAAGAGCACCGAACCGAGCTCGACTTCGGCGAGGGTGGCAACGTCTCGGGAAGTCGTCTTGCGAGGTAGCCTGGCCAAGCTCGACCTCGGCGGTGTGGGAACCGACGCTGACTCGGGCGAAGAAACCTCCACGTGGCTTGATTATATCTGACGGTATCTGAGCCCGGCCACGTCATCATTACGGCCGTAACACATGCATTGATAATGTGAATAAATATTACATAATCCTGATATTCCAATATCATTTTTTTTGTTAGATGGATTATTATGATTTATATGTTTATTTTATACTTAATTGTTTCAGGATAAATTTGAGTTTATGGAAACTCAATGTATAAAATATTGGATTATGCAGAAAATGACGAGAAAGTTTTCAAACTACAAGCATAAGTTGAAGACGGACTATTATGATAGATATATCACCGATGAAGAGAGGATTGAGCATTGTCCACCGGATATATTACGAGATCAATGGATAGAATTTGTTCATTGGGTGGGCGCACCAGAATTTCAGGTAAATATTTAATTATAAAAATAATATTTATATTGATAATGTTACTAAATTACTTAGTTTTTATATAGATAAAATGTGATCGAAATAAGCACAATCGATCAAAACAAAATTTGGGTCATACTACAGGTACAAAGAGTTATGCTCGTATAAGAGCCGAGGAGGTATAAATTTATAATAATGTTAGTGGATATGTTAAATTTTATTCTACATTTTTTTCTCTCTTTTTCTTTTTCTTTATTGTTGGCATATATAAAATTATTTTAGATATTTAATAAATAGTAATAAATTATTTATCATGCATGTAGACTGTGAAGAAGGGGTGTGAGCCTACTCAAAGGGAGATGTTTTGCATGACACATAAACGAAAGGATGGAACTATGGTCGATACAACATCACAAAATATAGTGGTAAATAGTTAAATTTTTAAGTTCATTTATATTCATATTGAGCTTTCTCTACATGTGATTTCCCAAATTTTAAATATAATTATATAATTATCATTTGATTATATAAATACATGTATGTATATTATTAGGAGCGTTTTGAGAATTTGTCAAACCAAATTGGGGAACAATCTTCTGGCTCAATTGTAGAAGATGAGATTTTTTCACAAATTATGGGACCAGAGAGGCATGGACGTGTACATGGATATGGATTGGGTCCAACACCTACTTTTGTATTTGGAAATGGTCCAACTTGTGCAGAACTCATTAGTGAATTGAAAGAATCAAACAAGCATAATGAAGAAATGAAAGATGAAATAGGACAGTTGAAGAAAATGATGAAAGAAGAAAGGAAGAAAAATGAAGAGGATAGATTGCAGTTCACCACTTTTATGGAGGAGATGAGAAGTAGTAGAATATCTTATAGGACTTCTAGTATGGTAAGTTCTACCTTTTTAAGTATTTTCTTTTATATATAATTAAGAATATACTTTAGTTTTTTCTAATCTTTTTTGTGTACTATGTTGTGCATATCACTTTTGATTTTTTATTTCTAGCTATATGACCTTATTTTTGTTATCCAATTTATTTTTGAAACAGGAAAATAATTAGGCAAAGGATGAGTACTATGGATCGAAAAGATGGAAGTCATGAAGCATTAGCAAGTACATTTGGATGTTATGTGCTGTATAACTTATTTTAAATTTGAAGTTTTAGCAAGTACTGTATAAATTTTAACAATCATTATATGATGTATAGATTTTTTTTCTATGGTTGTTTTGTGGATGTTTTGAGTTTTTTATTTTTATGACATTGAAATATTGTTGAAGTGAGAATAAAATCTTTATTCTCTTTGCTTGAAACAAATTTGAAGGCTTTGAATGTCGAAATAAATTTTTGTTATTCCATGTGTATTATTATATAATTGTACAGTTTCTACTGCTTAAAGATATTTTTAGTAGCAGACACTTTAATATAAAATATATAATGTTTAGTGACCACATTTAATCGCCGTTAAAGATATATTACTGGCGGTCATCACTGATGGTCATAATATGTAGCTCTTTTAGTGACAACTGCAGGCTGCCACTAAATATTTTGTTAGTGGCGGCCACTGGTTACCGTTGCAAAATATTTAATATTTTAGTGACGAATATATGGTTGCCATTAAAATATTATTCTTTAGTGACCATTACTTGGTCGCCACGAAAAATGCAACGATTAGTGGCTGCCACTTACACAAGTCACAAAAGGGATTTTTCTGTGACCACATCATGATCGTCACTAAAAAGCTCTTTTATGACGGTTATTCAAGCTTGCCGCTAAACTTTGTTTTTTAGTAACCAGAATTCAACCGTCACTAAACATCATTATTAATGGCAGCCACATTTTTTGTCACAAATGATTTTAGTGACGCCATGTTTAGTGACCAATGTGGCGGCCACTGCTGACCGCCACTAAACCTATTTAGTAGGGGCTTTTGAAACTTTTAGTGATGGCCTTGGCCGCTACTAAAAGTCATCTTTCTTATAGTGGATACAGTGCCTTGGGCATGGCACTATTCATTAGTTAGTGTAAATAGTAGCTTGGGAAGCTTAAATGCAAACTTTCTTTGCATGCGGCGTGTCAGGCGGCATGCCATAGGACCCACATGGGTGGGGATCCTTGAAAAGAGTACCGAGCCCACGTGGATGGGGCAGAATTGTACGATGCTCTCAGTGGCCGAGCTGGGTGGGACGCCGAAGTGTCGAGTTGGCTGGGACACTACTCTAGATTGTCATGCGGGCACGCGGACCGAGAGAAGGCTCCCAGAACCTTCCCATGCACGTGGATCGACGTGTGCATGGCGCAGGGCTCCATGCACGAACCCATGCGTGGATGAGTGTGCAGTGGCTGAATTGGATGCTGGTGGCGAGCATGGAACTGGAGCCACACGGGCCGAAGCCAGCGGAGCCAATCCAGGGGCGCGACGTCATCGAGCCGGGGTCCCACCGGGCTGAGTCGAAGGGGGCGGAAGCGCGAGGAGTGCCGGACCAAGTGGAGCCCACCGAACTGGAGCCGGGCGTGCCACGGGCGTGCCAGGCGGGCGTGCAAGCTGAAGCCAGAGCCGTTGCATGGGCGGAGCCTCGCGGGGTGGATCCGTGCGAAGCGAAGCCTTGCTGCACCCCGCACCAATCGGAGCCGGAGAAGCCGGTCCCGGGCACAATGTCGCCAAGTCGAGGTCCCGCCGGGCTGAGGTGCGGGCGTGCCACGGTGCCGAGCTAGGTCCGTGGTGCGGAACTGGGTCCGTGCCGGGCTGAGGCGCAGGCCTAGACCGGCACGAGCTGAGATGGGTGGAAGGGCCGGACCGGGGCACCGGACCGGGGTTGGAGCGGGGCCTTGCTGCCTCGGATGCGAGGCCGTCGAGCTGGGGTCCAGCCGGGTTGAGCCGGAGGAGCCGGAGCGGGGCCCTGTTGCTCTGGATGCAGGAGTGCCGAGCGAGCGTGCTGAGCCGGGAGCCGGCGCGGGGTCACCGTGCCAAGGTCGGCTGGACGCCGGAGCGAGCGCGGGAGGAGCTGGTGTAGGAAAAATTTGGATTAGATGGTACCCGATTTAAGAATTTGATGTGGAGAACTTGGACAGATATATGTTGCTGAGGCGTGCAGACGATCACAGCACTGTCCTTAAGAGTAGATCCGTGCCTCTCTGAGACAATGTCTCGGTGCAGAAGATCCCAACACGGCTACCCTCCAGGATTCAACAGCAAGAAGGCTTCAATCCGATATGCACACACCAATGTAGAAGCCCGATGAACAACCGAGAGAGATTCGTCCGTTTCTGAGAGAGTAGCGAGAGAGAAGAAGGAAGAGGAATGTATTTTTACCACCGCGTCTTCGGAAATTTTTATAAAACGTAAAAGGATGCGGACGCGACGTATAGGAACGTCGTATACAGCCCTAATGCCACCGTATCAATCAACGGTGCAAAAAGAAAGAAACGACGTATCAAAACAATGATACGGTATTATCCCAATCAACGGTGCGGTGCAAGAGAGAGACGACGTATCACGGTATCCAAAAACAACGACCGTTCCCGATTAAAGGGTTCCGAAATCGGGCTGAATCAGATTGCACTGATTTTGACTCGGCTCGCGCGTGCGAAAAAGTCTCCTAGAATCACTCAACAACTTAAAAGAATGACATTCTATATAAAGAGAAGTATGGAAAATAAATTATCCGATGTGGGATTTCATTTGTACCAATTCAAGAGGAGGAAAAAAAAATTTATTTTGGAGGGAAAAAGAAACAGGAAAAAAGAAATCTTTTAGATCGTTGAAATACTACAATTTCCAACAGCTGGGGCCATCGCGGGCGAACCGGGGGCGTGCCGCGGGCGTGCTGAGCGTCGGACTGGATGGAGGTGAGGCGGATGCCTCCTACGAGCGATCTGGGCACCATTGCCGAGGTGGGCGCGTGGGCTTGCCGGCGCGAGGTCGCCGTGCCGAGGTCGGCTGGATGCCGGAGCTGGCGCAGGAGGAGCTGGGGCCGTCATGGGTGCGCCGGGGGCATGCCGCGGGCGTGCTGAGCGTCGGACCGGATGGAGGTGAGGCGGAGGCCTCCTGCGGGCGAGCTGGGCACCATTGCCGTGGGCGCGAGGGCTTGCCGGTGCGGGGTCGCCGTGCCGAGGTCGGCTGGATGCCGGAGTTGGCACGGGAGGAGCTGGGGCCGCCGTGGGTACGCCGGGGGCGTGCCACGGTCGTGCTGAGCGCCGTTGCAGAGGGAGCCAGAGCGGGCAGAGGCGAGCTGGGGCTGGCCTTCGCACCGTGGGCGAGGTCGGGCAGAGCCGGAGGAGGCGGAGCTCGGAGGCGTGGCCTTGGCCTCCCACAAGTGGACCGGACAGAGCGAGCAAAGGCCTCCCGCAGGCCTCCCATGGGCGGACGGAGCGCCGGAGAGGGTGGAGCTGAGGCTTGCCGGCACCAGGGCGGCGGAGCCGAGGTGGGCTGGACACTAGAGCGGGCGATGGCCTCCCACGGGCGGACTGGGCGCCGGAGAGGGCGGAGGCGTGCTGCGGGCGTGAGCCTGGGGCGCAGGTTTGCCCTGGCACGGACGTGCGTGCGGGCGTGACTCTGGCGGAATAATATGGGTGCGCGCACCTCCCATGCGCGCAGACAGAGGCACGGACGTGGTGCCGAGTTGGGCGTGGCTAGAGCCAACCTGGATCTGATCTCAGTGCAGACTGGCCAGCAAAGAAACAGGACTTTACTCATGATCGAGATGGGGCCATGGTGGAGAATTATGTGGCCGTGTTATCCATCAAGGAGGGTGCCATGCCGGGGCCGAATGGGCTGGTGATCACTGTAACAAAAAGTATTATGATGGAAGAGTTGATTTAAATTTTAGTAAAAAGACTTTGAGTAATAAATGAAAAGATAATATTATTTATTCTTTAGCTAGTTTGTATGTGTTGCCATGTAATTTTTATCAGTAGATTCTCCTAGTATAAAGAACTTCGATAAAAAATTTTAGACATCTTCAAATTTAGAATAAATAAATGATGATGCTTTTACTGGGCATGGATTTGGAATATTTTTGACACAAAGCTTCTCTAGTTATAACATTATGATTTGATTATTTAAAGGGGGCTTAATGTTTCTATGAGATAAAAGATTAATTATAAAATCATGGAGAATGTTAAGAGAAAAAAGAATGCTAAAGACCATGGCAAGTATCTAATGCTCAAGTCTTCTTTTATATTTGGTTAAAAATAGATTGGGTCGATTATGATATTTATATGAAGTTAATCAAGAGAAGTAAATTTATGAATACAAAATTATGTATTTTAATTTGAGATTGAGATGTTGATGTTTATTTGAAAAAATTGAAGGAATTTACTATGTATTGTGGATAGTAAGGATCAAAATTGAGATACCATATAATTTTGTTATATTAAGATCTTATGATGAAAGAATTCTAAGACAAGGATTATCTAGAAGCTCGAGGATGATATTAGGGTTGGATATTTCTAAAGTCTAAGTCATCATGATTGTCTTATAGAATTAGTCAAGGATAATTAATTACATTGGCATCAAAAGGTTAGTATTATTTTGGAAGAGCTCAAGAGAATTCGATATATATTATAGTTAGAAAAGGATCTAGTCTTGAGATATTATATAATTATTATGTCAAGATCTTGTAGAGTAAATACTTTGAAAGGTAAACTATTTGAAATATTGAGGATGATATGAGGGTTGGCTATCAAGCAAGTTAATTTCAATGACGAAATTATTTTGAGGGGAGAACGCAATATCCAGTCTAAAAAAAAAAAAAGAAGGGAAAGAAGACTCTTGATCGGAGTCTTTCTCTTCTCCGACTCCGTTGAGAAGGAGTCGTCTAGGATAGCCCCAAAATCTTATAAAAGGACCTCTTCTCCCTTCACTTGCCATGCCCCAAACTCTGTTAATGTTGGCAAGGAAGAGATTCCAATTTTCTTTGATTTCGACAATGAACCTTCAAGATTTCTTTGATGATTGACTATGGGGACCTCATCAAAATTGAGGTAAGCCTGCTCCCTCTTCTTCCCTTCTTCCGGATGAGTCGTCATCAAGATTGGGATCAGTGGGGCACCGAATCCATGGCAACATAGGGTCTTCCCTGTTTTCTTTTTTTTCTTGATCCACAACCGTCGATGATGGGAGCAACTACAGGGTGGCCTCGCTGCCATCGGGAGTCGTTGTTGGTAGCTAGCTCGAGGGCCTCCACCCCTGAAGTTGGGAGAAAGGAGGAAAGGACGGGAGGGGGAAAACAAAACCTTTGGCCTAGAGAAAAGAAGAAGAAAAGAAAAAGAAAAGAAGAAGAGGAGAAAAAAAAAAGGAAAGGAAAAGAATAAAAAGAAAAGGAAGAAAAAGGAAAAAGGAAAAAGGAAAAAAGAAAAAAAGAAAAGAAATTTTTTTCTCTCTCCTCTCTTCCCTCTTTATAATTTTTCTCTTCACTTTTTCTTTCTAGTTTCTCTCTCTACTTTCTCTCTCTATAATTTTTTTCTCTAAAAGTTTCTTCGTCCTAGGGATTGGAGAAGTTGTGAAGCTGGGATTAGGGATTAGTGGGTGATCCTTGATGAATCTTGGTAGAAGGATCTAGGTCGATAATCATTGCACCATAAAATTTATTTATTAATATTACGATTGATTCTATAAAAAAATAATTTTTCAGGCAGGAAGATGTCGAGTAAGTTTCTTAGCACCTAGATCGAGGATCCGGATGCGGATTAGTATCTGGCATGTTAAATCTATCTCTAATAAAATTAAGAATTTTTATACACGATTACCATTTTAAATATATGTTTCACATTTCATGATTTTAATCCTTGGACATGAGCATTAGCATATATGATTATTTATATATTATATATTTTGATTTCTCATGATAGATATTTGTGATTATCGATATTACTATTTATATTTTTTGTATGATATGTTCTTATCAAACATGATTATGTTTGGATGATTTGGATTGTAATACTGATTATTAGAAATATTGAAAAGAACATGATTTAACAACATATTTGGATGATAAAGGATAATCAACAAAAAAGGATGTTTGGACTAGCCATGCTATGGGCAGGACTGTAGTTACTGAGATTGCCAATCATGGGCTGAACCGTGATACTGAGATTATCGGTTACAAACTGAAGTGTGATAATAAAATTGTCAGTCACAGGCTGAAGTGTGATACTAAGATTGCTAGTCATGGACTAAGCATAGTACCAAGAATAGCCCTGTCATGGGCAGGAACATGATATTTGAGATTGCCAGTTATGGGCTGAAGCATAACCGTGATCAATCCAAAATCTTAAAGAAGATTGATGATTAAATTGGAATATAAAAATGAGACATGGTTTTGTTATATGTGGTGGTTGAGTTGTCTTAGTTGCATGATATGATATTTTATGATTCTTTGTTCCATTATTGTTTTCTTATTATTTTCAAATCATACTATTATTGGTGTGACTGTATGAAAATCTTTACTGGACTGTAAAGCTCACCTCTCACTTATTTTTCTTTTTGGAGTTACAGGATGCATAGCGTGGGATGGGTTAAGCATGAGATTCAAGTGCAAGATTTATTAGATTAATTAGTTAGTTCTATTTCTGATACCAATATAATCGAACAAGATGATCATTTGATTATTATAAATTTAGTTTGATAGTATTTGGTTATTTAATTTCAATTTCTGAAGATGATAAAATTCTTGTATATTTTTGGCCTAGCACAATCTCTAGAGCGATGCCCTAGAGTTTATGTGACCGATCGTGTGGCTGATCCAAGTGTTGGGTTCGGGACGTGACGGGTGAAGTCTCTTATATCATTGGCACATAAATTCACAAAAAGGAGCTAAAAGAATGTTGGGACTATATATCTGAAAAGGCCTATATTAAAAAGCTTCTAGAAAAATTCAGGATGGATAATTGTTCACCTATTACAGCACCCATTATGAAAAGAGGCGAATTCAGCTTGAACCAATAGCCCCAAAATAAATTGAAATGATAACATATGAAAAACATCGCTTATGCTTAAATAGTAGGGAGTCTTATGTATGCCCAGCTAGACCTGATGTTGGATATGTAGTAGGAATATTAGATAGATACCAAAGTAACTCAAGTATAGAACATTAAAAAGCTGCCAAAAAGATTGTAAGGTACTTACAATAAACTAGTGACTTCAAGTTTACATGCAGGCATTCTGATCATCTAGAAGTGGTTGGATATTTAAATTTGGATTTTGTTGGATGCACAGATACAAAAAAAGTCTACTTTGAGATACATTTTCTTACTTGCTGGAGGAGCTATATCTTGGAGATGCATAAAGCAAACTATTGTTGCATCATCCACTATAGTGGTAGAATTTATCACATGCTATAAAGTTACATTACAAGCACTATGGTTAAAGAATTTTATATCTACGCTAAAGGTGGTCGATTCTATTGCGAGGCCATCGAGGATCTTTTGTGATAATTCAATTGTAATTTTTTAAAAAAATATTAGAAGTGGAAGCCAAAGTAAATACATTGACATAAACTTTTTGGTTACCAGAGAAAATGTTAGAAGGCAATAAGTAACTATTCAGCATGTAAGTATTAAGTTAATGATAGCTGAACCTATAAATAAAGGTTTGTCGACTAAATTGTTCAAGGATTATGTATGCTATATGGAACTTGTTGACTCATTTTGAGTTATTATTTTTTAATTCTCTATCTATTATGTATGTTTATAAACAAATTTGAATAATTGATGATATTATGTCTATTGTGCATATTAAGTAATTTGCCATGATCCATTTGGACCAATAAAGTAGGATCCTGAATGACTTATAAAAAGATCATTCATAAAGTATCACGAGGTACATAATTAGAAATTATCATAAATTGTAATACATGGAAGGAAGTGCTCATTTATAGAGTATGATCATTATGATTCATGTATAGAGAATTTCTATTCGGCTAATAATTATATAACTAGTTGATTAGTTGAGTGATAGTAAAGTTATTATGGTCATATTGGTGTATTAAATATATTTATATGGATTATCTGACAATATCATGTGGGCAAAATAGGAGAATGTTGGATACGTTACTTATGTGGCCCACATACAAGGATTAGTTGTTCGAGAATACTATCAGTTATGTCTAAAATAGTTTCTTTTATTGAAGGAAACCATTGATATATACTTCAATTATTTGATAAGTAGCCTAACCTATTCAAGCCTGTGAGATCCATTATTGAATGGCCTTTATAGAAGCATAGGTTAGAAGACTCCTGCTTCAAGTCTCTTAGCTTTCACGATAAACTCTAATCAAATATTTAAATAATTATGGCTAGAGGTACACATTGTTAACGTTTCCACTACATAAAATTATTTTTATTTGAGATATTTTCTTACAAGTTTCTCTTCAATTCTCATGTTAGAGATTTTTTTTCCATCATCTAGTTTTGGTATGGCTCAAAAAACATAAAACAATGGCAGTGAACATCATAAGGAGTATGGTTGCAGATAGGTATCCCCAACTACAAAACAAAAATGTCTGCCGCAAAACAGTTTACCATTAAATTAATGATAGAAATATTCTGAATTTATTATCAGTTTTTTTAGCATATGTTTTCTGTAGTGATATTTGTTCTTGCTTATAAAAGTGTTTAAAGACTTGGATTGTATTTGGCAATGCTGCATTTGTTCATCCATTTCATGCTATACCTAAGGCAGCGCATATCAGTAGGACTCAGAAGTATTCACTCATCATTTTTATGGATGCATTTGTTGCTATAGAATAAAAATATTGAAAAATTATTTTTGTTTGAAAATTATTCAATTAAGTGGGGGCTGAAAGCCTAAAACAAAAACCTGATTTTTGGCTGAAAATTAGACCCTAAACCTAAACCAAATTATTAGATTAAAGTCCCCCACATTTGTAATTTGGTCTAGATAATTAGTTGTAGTCTAGCTCATATGGGTTGGTTTATGTCTTTGTTTACTATAATATCCAGCTATCCAGCTATCCAGCTATTATAAAATCAACTGAAGGAACGCTTGAATTAAATGTATTGTATATAAAATGTTATTTGTTTCATATTTTAGATTCATCCATTCGTATATAGATAATAAATAAAATGATTAAGTATTACTTTCAATTCCATGCACTTGGACGTGGATGATGCCAGTACTCTGAAAAAGTATAGTATTCTCCAAAAAAAAATAATAATAAAAATAAAAATAGGAAAAAAGAAACTCAGTAAATAATGGCATAGCATAACGAAAAGCTAGTCCTCATAAAAAAGGGTCCAAAGCCAAGACAAAACAAAACAAGCAAAAGAAAGACTCAAACATGATGCGAGCCCCGAAAGACCTGACATCAATTTCATCAATACCACTCTCAGCTCTCTCAAATGGTACTGCAACCGCTAAGCAAACATACCGGGCCTAACAGCGGCACCAATTGACGAATCTAAAACATCCACCACGAGGAGAACGTAGCAAATGCCAGCATCCCAACAAGGAATCCTATGGAAATCCTGAGCTCAGCCGTGCTTGAAGGTGATGGTGCTTGGGCTGGAACAACAGGTGGCTGAGCCGGAGAGATTGGAGCGGGTAAAGGAGCCACCGGTGCCGGAGATGGCACCGATGGTGTTTTTGGTGGTGGTGATGGTGGAGCTGCATTGCATTAAGAGAATTAGTCTGCATAGATGACAGTCTTCATGGAGTATTAATCAGGGAGGGAGGAATCAAATTGACGTATGGATTAGTGATTTGCTAGTTAAGCCACTCACAAACTATAATCTAAATTCGACAACAAGCTTAAATATATGTTACAATTTAAATTAATGTTTAGGGTGAAATGAGTATTTCAGCCATCAAAACCATTAGTAGTATTTCATGTTCAAAAAAAGTGGTAAATCATGACTGGAAATCATTTTAGTTGTCCGTAGACGAAAAAAAAAAAAAAAACAGAGCGTTCAAATGAAAGGGAGATAGAAGAGGGAGAGCAACTTGCCAGGAGATTCACCAGGAGGACTCGTAGCTGCAATTTCCAACAAGAACGAATGTAAGTTTCATCAAACCAAAATTAATAGTAGATCTATTGTACAAGAAAGAAAGAAAAAAAAAAAAAAAAAAATGCATCGAGGGTCTAAATTTTCGAACAGAAACAAAAGTACCAGGAAATTACTCCGAGAAGTAAATGTTACTTTTTTTTCTTTAATTCTAGGAAAAAAACCTATATTAATTCCTTTCTTGTTTTTAAGAATAGAGATATAGCAATAACAAATGCAATTTAAATATGATAGATTTAAATGCCAGAGATCTTAACCAAATATACTTCAACCAAAGAAATGGAGTAACAAAATGGACGTTACATTGGATCCTTTCTTAAAATAATTCGATCGACCTTAAAAAAAAAAATTTTAAAAAAAAAAAAACTTCAAAAACTAGCACAGGCATATTTTACATGAATAGAAGAAATTAAGATACCCAACTGAAGACAGGATGAAAGGGCTGTGGTCAAAAAGACGACAACCACGTACCATTACAAGTACTAATTGGAGGCACGTTTAGCTTGCAAATGTCTGAGAGCCCAAGAGCCCGAGTCATGTTAACGGCAATATGTAGCTGGGAGGCTTCCTTGAGTGCTTCACAAAGACATAGCGGGCTCTTGGCCACCACCTTTGCAATACCGGTGCAGCACCCTTTGCCGGGGCTGGTCACATTGCTCCCATCGGTCACATACGGCAAGCAATCCGTCATATCCGGGATAACATCATCACAACCTGAGGGCGGTAAAGGGGAGGAGTCACCGGCGATGGCAGCAGGGACTAAGAAGGCCCAAATGGCCATGGCACCAATGGCCAACACTTGTCTAGCCATGGTTGTTGACGGTGTTGGAACGAGGAACAGAGCTTAGTGTGAGAGAGAAGGGTGATGAGAAGAATGGGATGTGGATATATAAAGAGAGAATAAAGGTAGGGAATAGGGATAGGAGTTGAGAATTATAAGGTTCGGATAATATTCAGTCCTTGGATTTCTCGCTTTCAGCTAATGAAACAGTTGCGGATTATAGGGTCTGTTTGGATTTGGCGATCCTTTGCTAGTTGTCGTGGTTAGGCAAGATCAGGGACCGAAGTAAATAAGAAAAATTTCCCCTCTGCTATGTATACTTATCGTTCTTATTAACATTAAAATCTTAATAGCATAAACTAATTATTTTCATATTCTTACATATTTACATAATATCATGTGACAATTTTAGTGATCTTCTCAAACGCTTATTATCAACTAAATAGACTGGAAGGTATTTTAGATTATTGTTTCAAAAAAGTTAATATAAAATTTGAGGACCGGTCTTTTGAAGTGTTTTGAGATTTTCCTGTGTCAGTGGTGCAAGTCCTGAAAATCTCTTAACCTTAGGAATATCTTACAACCAGGTATGTGGAAAATGTCATAACCGTGCTCATGCATTGGCCCGAGTGATGTGGCTTCATTACTGGCACAGCAGACATATAAAGTGAAACACCTCAAAATGATGCAAAGAATAGAATATTATAATAAAAAGATATTTATACAAGAAACCGATTCCATTATAATTGCAGGTACCTGGGGAATTGATGCTGCTGAAAAATCGATGGGGAAAAAGGGAATTTCAGATATTAAGAACTTTTTTCAACCTTTTCCAAGACAAAAATTCTTGACAACAAGATGCTTAGGAGTTACAGTGTCCAACAGCATCGAACAAAACAAACAGAAAACCACATCAGACATGACCCATGTACCGCATGAAGCTTTTTTTTTCCCCTTCTCAACCATAATGTTTCTCAAGACCTTGTGAGACAAATTTATTTTAAATTAGCAATTTGAATGTGATTTGGGGGTATCTCAACCCTTCCCACAATTACAATCCTGTTTTCTTCTTCCCTTTTCTCTTGATTGTTCTTCATGCATCTCTCCGGGGTTTTCATTTCCCCAGAGCAAACTTCGTTTCAGTCTTGAGACTAGATGTCCCATTAACATTGTCTAGCAGCAAAAGCAGAAACACCTAGATTTCTTTAGTGCAAGATAGAAGAGACATGCACCCTGATGTAAGACTAAAGAATTGTAAAATTCATATTATCGGTACTGATAAAATGCCCTGTAATCAAATGGTGTTATTGACCAATTCCACAGAAATAAGCCACGACAAATACAACTAATTATTGTATTTAAGCAAAGCCGAGCTTCTTCGAATAAAAAAACTTGAAATGACAGGTAATACATGAAACCATAATAAGAATCACAGGTCAAAGAAGATAAGGCTTTTTCTCAAAAAAAAAAAAAAAAAAAAAAAAAAGAGGCCCACTTAGAATAAGGGTTTCCAATAAATCTGAAGCTGAAAAACACATGGGATTTGCCTGCACTAATCGGGCTTCATGAGCCAAAGAAAAGCCAATAACCACACAAGTAAAAAGGACAAGAGGCCCAGTTTGAACAAAGCAAGCCATGCAACAGAAAAGGGCCATGATCCCTCCCTTCTCCACCCCCTTGCGCACCCTCTTTCTTTCTCTGGTGGTTCACTTGTACTCTAGGATCATGTTGTTCTCAGGAGCCAGGCCAATGCAAGCCCTCAGGATGTTCTCCAGCATGGCCCGCTGCTTTGCAAGGGCATTCACCACAGGAGTGCCTGGAGGAACCTATTTGCACCACCAAAAAAATTCAAGTTACTTTCTCAAAAAGTAAATTGATGTTACAAACTACTATTATTAGGGCACTGTGGAATTTCTATCATTCAAGCAAACATGATGGTAAAACAGCATAGTACCATTGATCTTGGATTGCTCTGGACCCCAGTATCTCAAATGCCTATTGCGAGTTGCAGCATTGTACTAGGTAACATAATTTGTCTTAAATGACGAGGTTTTATCCAAAAAAATGTCAGGTGACTTAGGACCATCATCACAGATGCTGTGGACACATCCTACACCATACACTAAAATATGTTGATGCAAGGGTTCACACTAAATACTTCTCGATATAATTAAAAGGGAAAAAATCAGAAATTTTGATTATAGATTTACTGCAACAACATGACAACTATATGCTACCATATGCAAGTTAAATATCATACACTAATATTTATTCCTGAACAACCTGAAGTTCTAAAGATCTTCTTAGGACTCAATAGATTTGCTTTATTACATTTCATATAAACTGATAATAGTCACAACAATTTCAAGATAAAATATATTGGAAAATCTTAATATACCTGATCTCCTACTATTTCTCTCCCTTTATTTTCTTCTCCATAATTTTTCTTTCATGCCTTCTTAAGACCTATACCTCTCCTATATGTATGGAGATCCTATATGAATAAAAATCAATCTATTCTCTTTATCATTACCAATATGGTATCATAGCCTTCCATCGATCCCTAGCCTTCTCCATCCTCTTCACAGCCAACCCACCTTCCCCTCATCTCCCACATGCCACCATCATCTCCCTTCTCCCATCTCCCACTCTTAGATCCTGCTCCTCACCTCCCACCATCTCCCCAAAATCCTCCCTTAGGCCACCATCTTTCGCCGGTCACCATCTCCTACAGGCCGTCAACTCCCCTCCTCCCACTCGTCGTGCCCCCCCTCACACACATCCATCATCTGCCATCATCCCCACCATGGCCGTCAACCCCCTCCTCCCACTCATCATTCTCCATGCCACCAGCATCACCGCCCCTTAAAGCATACCATCATTCCCACCGCCACCACCCCCTCCACACCATCATCCCCACCACCACCACCACTTCCCTCCCATCATCACACACACTTGCCATCGTCCCTCTTACCACCATCGTCCCACCCCACCTGGTCATCACTCCTTCCCCATCCCCACCACCACCGCCACTTCCCTCCCATCATCACACACACGTACCATCATTCCCCCCACCACCATCATCCCACCCTACCATCACTCCTTCCCCCCACCCCCCAATCATCATCGGACATCTCTGCCATCACCGTCCCTCCCAATTAACCCCTCCTCCATCCCCGCCTCTGGATCGCCGCTGAGCGCCCCACATTCTCAACTGGATCCCCACCGAGCGCTTGTGAATCTCCTTGCCTATGGATCCCCGTCGAACACTGAGCACCCCCCATTCTTGCTGAATATCCCTTGTGGATCCCCACCGGGACTCGTCTGCGTGTTCCCCCACATTCTTGTCCGGATCTACCTGCCTCCTTGATGGATCTCTATTGGATCTCATCCGCGCATCTCTCCTGATCCTTGGTCCCTCTCGGTCCTCCCCACAACCCCTGATCGCAGGCCCGCCTTCGGCCACTAGAGCCACTCCATGGAAGGTCGCAGGATCCCCGCCCCACCCTCTATTTCCTTTAGGTAAACTGTAGTTCCATTTTCAGAACCACAAAAAAAAAAAAAAGAAAAAAAAAAGAAAAAAGCAAAAAGAATATGAGGGGTATGGGTGGATTATCTCTTGCCACTCCTAAGTAGGAATGACTGTTTATTGAGATTGGTGGAGGGTGATTTCTTTTTATGGGCTCGTGGAAGGCAAAGTTCTGGGTAAAAAATGTCCAACCCGGTTACTACTCAAGACTTGGAGAACCTAATTAGTAGGTTGCTCATAATCCATGTATCGGCTATCCAGGTAGCAATCAACCGAGAGAATTTTTGAGAGACAGTGCAACGCTAAATCACTCCAAGTTGCTATCAAGCTAGATGGGCCAGCCATGTATTTATCATGGTCTAGAAGTACCCGGCTGCTTGTTAAAAGCCAAGGTTTGAAGGGATATCACACCGGCACCGTACAAAGACCTATTGATGGAGTACCAAGGGTGGCTCAATGAGACATGAAAAATTTGGTGGCCATTTGTTGGTGATAATCTAGTCACTTAGAAAAGTAAAAAACAATCTATTATGGCTAGATCGATTGCAAAGGCTGAGTACAGAGTAATGACTCAGAAAATATGTGAGCTTCTCTAGCTTACAGAAATTATTCCAAGAATTATGCCTTCTAGAAAAGTCTCCTATGATGCTGTATTGTGATAATAAGGTGACAATTGAAATTATGAATAATTTGGTACAACATAATCGTATGAAGCATATTGAAATTGACCGCCACTTTATCGAGAAAAAGATGATCGGCAGATAGATTTGCATTCTTTTTATCCGCTCAGCTAATCAAATGGCAGATATCCTAACAAAGGGACTAAGTGTATCTTCTTTTTTATCTCTTGTTAGCAAGATGGGTCTCCGTAATATCTTCTCGTCCCATCTTGAGGGAAAGTATTGGAAAGTCTTAATATACCTAATCTCTTACTATTTTTCTCTCCCTTGTTTTTCAACTCCTTGTTTTTTCTTTCTTGCCTTCTTAAGATCTGCACCTCTCCTATATGTATAGAGATCCTGCATGAATAAAAATCAATCTATTCTCTTCACCATTACCAACAAAATATTATATAATGGATTATAATATTATTTCTTGCTAAATGCAATAGTATTGCATCTCAACATCAAACTAGTTCTATGCTATTAAAAGTACATCAGCATGTTTCTTTACATGTTTTAATAGTATTGAATTGTAATATATGAAGATCACATAACAAAATACATTATTCATCAGACTAGCAGAACAAAAAAGCCTTGAAAGTTAAAACTAAATAATATAAATTAAATACTTAACCAATGCCAGCTGCTGATATGAAGATTAACCCAATAAAAGGAACAAAAAATTAATTATTTTCACTTACAAGGGGAGCTTTAGTGAGATAACTCAAGATGGTGGCCACTGGATGGAAGGAGTGGAACTTTTCCTGCACAGCCAAACAAGAGCAACATTACTAAATCAGCGCAAATCAAGCTTACAGATCAACATTCCTCACGAGTCATTCATACATACCTCTCCCTCTGCTTTGAGCTGAATCCTGGTGCTGAGCTCAGCCAGCAAAACCAAATCCAGGATGATGGGTGCCGCCAAAAGAGAGTCCTCACATGTGTTGTGAAGAACAATTGTGTTCCTCCCACCCATAAATATCTCTGATGTGTATTCATCCATAGCCCTCTTGCTGTCCCCAACATAGGGCACATACTATGACAACACAAGCAATTGATCAGTTGCAGCTTGAAAGCCTGCTGCCACAGTATCAACATGGCATTGGATGCATACTTACCTTAATGACAATAACATGGTCAGGATGCTCCCCCGGCTCATAGAGTATGCCATTGCTAGAGACCATGTCATCAACAACATTGCTCTTTGAGATCTCCTTCGACCGGAAAGTTTGTGGAGCAGAGAGATTCATGCCATCATTGTTCCCGAGATGGTTGTAGCTGACTATAGAAGTTGGCTAGAAGAAAAGAAGAAAATTTTCATTACTTTTTCTCTTTTTATGCTTAGGTTTTGTCATGTAAGAAAAGCTACTAGTCCAGAAAGATTATAAGCAATTGTATAAATTCATAAAACAATCAGCAGTCTAACATATTGCATTTTATGCATGTATAGTTGAAATCGATGCATCTAATAAAATCCATGACCACCTAGAAAAGAGTACTAAAGTGTTGGAAAGATTAAGATTCTAGATTATCTTAATTCCAGAATAGTAGGAAATATGGCTGATTGTTCTAATCCCAATATAGGAGAAAATCAGGATGAGCTGTATAACATTATGCCAGATCATCCTAATCCCAATATAATAGGAAATATGGCTGATTGTTCTAATCCCAATATAGAAGAAAATCAGGCTGAGCTATATAATATCTGTACCTATCAAAACAAAAATAGCAACCCATTGTATTTTCCTCTATTAAAAGGATCATGAATCCTTCTCAAAATATATATGATTGGGAGAATTGTCACTGTGGATATAAGTTTCCAAGACTTTTTTCTTGGTTGTCTGAACCACATTAAATCATTGCTTGTTCTTTTTACTTTTTTCTATACTTGATTAATCTTTGAAACATAAAGCATCTACTTTATATTTGAAATCTGCAAAGATGAAGATTTAATAAGTCCAGAGAGTTTCCAATGTCATTTCAATTCGACGTGTAGCATGTACTGTAATTCACTTTGAGTACTATGAAAGCTCAATAATCCAAGTATTGTATAATTAAAAAGCTCTATTAAAAAAAAAAAAATAGATACCTTGATTCCAGCTCCCACAAGAAAATCCACCATGACAGACTTCATCTTTGTCTGCCCACTCTTGAAGTCATCTCCACCAATGAGGATGTTCCTCTTAATAGCCAGATCAATCAGTCCTGCACATAGCAATTCTCCAATATTAACATCTTGTGACTTCCCTCATAGGTCCAAAACAACCAACAACTTGAACAGAAGCATCATACCTGGCACAAAGGTGTTCTGCGGGCTTCCATTGATGAATGGAACATTCTCTAGGACACAAGCTAGTGCATACAAGGTCGATGGAGATATCTCAGCCTCGTTCTTGTCCAACGAAGCCAAGAGGTTCTCCATGGTGTCATTGAGCCCGACAATCACATCACTGTACCTTTCAGTATTTGCTGTCCATAGCACCACCACCTTATCCACCTCGTTCTTCTCCTTAAACTCTCTATTCAAATTCCAATTTAGAGATCACTCATAAGAAAACCAAAATTGTATACATTTGATTCTCAAAACATTAAAAAAATATATCTCTTATTGTTTAGATATCAGACACTCGCAAAGAACCTCTTCCAATCATCATCCAAGCCTTACCCTTTTTTCCTCCAAATTAAAATAGAGTTTGTCACGGAGTCTCAGTTGAGAAAGCTCCACAGAAGTATTAAGCAGAGTGTCACAACTAGCTATCAAGATAGCATCAACCAAAAAGTCTAGAAGGCTAATAATTGATAGTTGATTAATACATATTGTGGAGTGATATTAGAAGAAGTTAATAGTTGATTGTTACCTTATGTCCTTGATGATTTGTTCGACCTGCTCCTTTTTGTTCCCCTTGATCACGTTATTAGCACGTGACCCCTGGTTCGCAGCAATGAAATCAGGGTCATAGATTCCGGGGAGAGGGACCATGGATTCCATGTAGGGCCTGAGCTGCTTCTGGAGGTCTATGTCCAAAACCTTGGCCCTGGTCATGGCATCGGCCAGGTTCATGTCACTTATGTCCCAACCTCCAAAGATGATATCATCTGGGTTAACCTGAAGGTGGAAAAGGACACATAAACTAAGATACTTACATAATAATAACCATATCCGACAAGATTCATTCCAATCATACCATGTCATCTAGTCCTTCTGACAAACAGTCATTTGAACTTTCATTGAACATAATATGGGTTAACCTGAAGGTGGAAAAAGACACATAAACTAAGATACTTACATAATAATAACCATATCCGACAAGATTCATTCCAATCATACCATGTCATCTAGTCCTTCTGACAAACAGTCATTTGATCTTTCATTGAACATAATATGAGTTTAACAAACCTCTCTCACAGCCTCCATCTATACCATCTCCATCTAACCTTTTTCCACTCTCTTTAATGTTAACCATGAGTTATGCTATCTCCATCTATATTCTATTTTCTCCATCTGCTCACTTCTCATGCTAGTCTTTGCATGCAGAAGACATTTGCTTACATAAAACCATATGTAAAATATAACAAGAGTTATTCTTTTATCAAATTTTTTTTTTTTTTAAAAAAAAAAAAAACAGTAATCATCGTCATCATCACAATCATCCACACCTTTCCCTATGGATTACAGAAAACAACTCAGTTAAAAATGGCAAATAGGTTGAATAGATTGTTTAACCCTCTGAAAACTGATGCCAAATTCCTAACCAGGCAAAATTGGGCATGGAAAAAAAAAAAAAAAACCCATAAAAGCTGACCATCTATGTTCCTTGCCATAGCTTAAGCCCATGCAACCAGGGAACAACAAAAGAAAAAATTAATATAAAAAATATATATTAACCTTGGAAAAGTGTTGACGAAAGGTGGAAGGAAAAAAAAAGCAGTAACGGTTAATGTTGAATGCTGAGTTTATCTCAAAGGCACAAATAAACCAGAGTGCAAAGAAAAGGCAGTTTCAATATGTATATATTATTAATTACATTTATATATTCGTTAATAGTCATGTGATTTGTGTCCTTTTTCATCAAAGTAAAAGAAAAAAAAAAAACCTTTTAAAAACATAAACAAATATATTTTAAAAAAATACCATTGGAAGCAAACTCTTAAAGGGAGCATGGATCTCCTCGCCATTGAAAGATCCAACCCTGATCGTGGAAGCCTGGGTCAGCGACCCATGATAGTTAGCCCGCTGCACTTTATCCTTGGTCGCCCATGAGATCCCCCTAAGCACCATCGTTAGAAGCATTAACCACCTCTTGACATGCATTAAAATTTTAAAAATAACTACAAAAATAAGTAAATCACTCACTCTCTGTTAGCAATGACTCCAGCCGTGAGTGTGGACCCGTTGTTCCCCCCCCATCCCACCAGCATCACCCTGCCGGTAAAAAAAATAATAATATCCCAAATCATTAAAATAAACAAAAAATACTTAATCTGGGACCGCAACGGTAATAAAAAAAAATTATAGAAATTTATTATAAAAAAAAAAGTAAAAAGATTGCCGCGTTACCCGAGCTTGGGAATTCGGGTATCGGTCTTGAAGTCATATCGGACGGTCTTGGGCTTAACGATCCACTGGTAGGACCCATCACGGCTCTCGTGGACGAGCTCGGTGGTCTGGTAGTGGTACACCGATTCGATCTCGTGCTCCCCATACTTCACGTTAGGGCTCTCCACCTTAAACTTCTCTATAAACATCTTCTCTCTTAATCCTCTTTAATCTCAAAACTAATGACAAAATCAGAGATTGGAGAGAGAGGAAGAACGAGAAAGATGAAACCTATAGTCTCCTCTCTCTCTTAATCACTGCACTTCTCCCTCCCCCGCTCTCTGCGAGCTCTCTTCGATTACGAGCCCAGGCTCCAGATTTATGAAGAGGTGGATGGACGCGTTTCGCGTTTCCACTTGTCTTTCTTTTCGCAGAGCGTGACGCGCGTTTGCCCTTCCGCGTGGGCTTCTATGTGCGAAACTCCGTATAGAAAATCCTATGACACCGTCGCCGATGCTTTCCTTCGGAAGACGTTGTGGACCCGGTCTTGCGTGGGGAGCAGCGGCGGTGATTCGAGCGGTCGCATGGATATTTGTATGCGGAGAAGGAAGGCTCGCATTTCGTTACATAGCATGGAGTGGGGCCCGCGAGTTACTTTGTTTGGGAAGCGTGGCCGGCGAAGACGGAGCCACGTGTCTTCGAGGGAAAGCAGGAGGCCACGTGTCTTTGAGTGAGGCAGGCGGGGCCCGCTTCGGAAGGTACTCGAGGATACTGACGGCGTTGGGAGCCGTTAGGTGGTCCCCCTCCCATCATCCCCGAGCTGCCGGTGTCGGTGAGAGGGAAGCGAGCAGAGCCATGAGATGGGATGGACCATGTCGAGACTGGAGAGTGCATGTGGCATTAATGAGTGAAAGATCCTTCTACTCGTGACTCAAGCACGAAGATTCCCTGCACATGTGAACCCACGTGCCAAGTGGGAGAGTTAGTTTTTTTAAAAAAAATTAAATATGAATATGCGAGGGAAGGAGAGTGCTTTAGATGCTGTTGCTGCAATTTCTCCGGATCGGGATGGTTCGGCTGTAGCTGGAGCGCTCCTTTTTTGATTCCTGTAAAAAATTTTCAAGGATCGGTGATATTCCGATGAGGGACATCCGATGCTTAAGTTAGTGGGAGCTTGAGGGCAACAGAATGAAGGAATCTATGTAGAAGATGAGCTCGTGGAGAGGGAAAGAGTCCCTGTGCTTCTCCTTACTGTCCTGAGTCCCCCGGTTTACCTTATATAGATACGGAACGTGCCAGAATCTGTTAGGGGTGTAGCTAAGAATGACCGATCTGCCCCTAGAAGATTCAGATAGTGGCCACGTGGTACTAGGATGGGACGGCATCGTGGGAGTAGTGGAGTAGAGGCGCTGATGTGGCAGAATTCTGTTATAACAGAATTCTGATACCAGCTGGAAAGGGGTTTCTGGAGCTTTCTGGTTAGTATGGATCGTTTGGACTTTTTGATAGAGTCAATCGGCTAGACCTCTGATGGAGTGGAGGGTCTTCAGACTTTCGCTAAAAAGAGGGTCTCCGGACCTCTGGAATGAAAGAGAGTTTTTGGACCTCTGAAATGAAAGAGTCCTCGGATCTCTGATGAAGTGGAAGGTCTTTGAACCTTCGCTGAAGAAGAGGGTCTTCGGACCTCTGATGAAGGAAAGGATCTTTGGACCTCCACTGAGGAAGAGTCTTCGGATCCCTGAAGAAGGTCTTCGGACTTCTGATGAAGTAGAGGATCTTTGGTCCTCTGCTGAAGAAGAGTCTTCAGACCTCTGAAGAGGGTCTTCGGACTTCTGATGAAGGGGAGGATCTTTGGACCTTCGCTGAAGAAGAGTCTTCGAACCTTTGAAGAGGGTCTTCAGATTTCTGATAAAGTGGAGGATCTTTGGTCCTCTGCTGAAGAAGAGTCTTCGGACCTCTGATGAAGGGGAGGATCTTTGGACCTCCGTTGAGGAAGAGTCTTCGGACCTCTGAAGAGGGTCTTCGGACTTCTGATGAAGTGGAGGATCTTTGGTTCTCTATTAAAGAAGAGTCTTCGGACCTCTGAAGAGGGTCTTCGAACTTCTGATGAAGGAGAGGATCTTTGGACCTCCGCTGAAGAAGAGTCTTCGGACATCTGAAGAGGGTCTTCGGATTTCTGATGAAGTGGATGATCTTTGGTCCTCCGCTGAAGAAGAGTATTCGGACCTCTGAAGAGGGTCTTCGGACTTCTGATGAAGGGGAGGATCTTTGGACCTCCCCTGAAGAAGAGTCTTCGGAACTCTAAAGAGGGTCTTCGGATTTCTGATGAAGTGGAGGATCTTTGGTCCTCCGCTAAAGAAGAGTCTTCGGACCTCTGAAGAGGGTCTTCGGATTTCTGATGAAGTGGATGATCTTTGGTCCTTCGCTGAAGAAGAGTCTTCGGACCTCTGAAAAGGGTCTTCGGACTTCTGATGAAGGGGAGGGTCTTTGGACCTCCGTTGAGGAAGAGTCTTCGGACCTCTGAAGAAGGTCTTTGAACTTCTAATGAAGTGGAGGATCTTTGGTCATCTGCTGAAGAAGAGTTTTCAGACCTCTGAAGAGGGTCTTCGGACTTCTGATGAAGGGGAGGATCTTTGGACCTTCGTTGAAGAAGAGTCTTCGGACATCTGAAGAAGGTCTTCGGATTTCTGATGAAGTGGAAGATCTTTGGTCCTCCGCTGAAGAAAAGTCTTTGGACCTCTGAAGAGGGTCTTCGGACTTCTGATGAAGTGGAGGATCTTTGGTTCTCTGCTGAAGAAGAGTCTTCAAACCTCTGAAGAGGGTCTTTGGACTTCTAATGAAGTGGAGGGTCTTTGGTCCTCTGCTGAAGAAGAGTCTTCGGACCTCTGAAGAGGGTCTTCGGACTTCTGAAATGAAAGAGTCTTCGGAACTCTGAAGAGGGTCTTTGGACTTCTGATGAAGTGGAGGATCTTTGGTCCTCTGCTGAAGAAGAGTCTTCAGACCTCTGAAGAGGGTCTTTGGACTTCTGATGAAGTGGAGGGTCTTTGGTCCTCCGCTGAAGAAGAGTCTTCAGACCTCTGAAGAGGGTCTTTGGACTTCTGAAATGAAAGAGTCTTCGAACTTCTGAAGAGGGTCTTTGGACTTCTGATGAAGTGGAGGATCTTTGGTCCTCCACTGAAGAAAAGTCTTAGGACCTCTAAAGAGAGTCTTCGGATCTCTGGACTGAAAGAGGGTCTTTGGACCTCTGATGAAGTGGAAGGTCTTCAGATCTCCGCTGAAGAAGAGGGTCTTCGGACCTCTGATGAAGTGGAAGGTCTTCGGACCTCCGCTGAAGAAGAGGATCTTCGGACCTCTAGAAGGAAAGAGGGTCTTCGGACCTCTAAAGAAGGGGAGGATCTTTGGACCTCCGCTCTGTCCCAACCAGAAAAAAAATATTGGCTCTGGTCCGATTCAAAGAAAAGTTGATTTGGTATAACAGCTATATTGACGGGAATGGGCACAGTTTGATTAACCATTACCTTATGTTTAAAATCAAATCAATTTTATAAAAAATCAAATGAAAATCGAACTAGTTTCACTAGTTTGGTTTTCTGATTTCTCAGTTTTTTTCTATAAAATATATTTTAAATTACAATCCATGAAATAAATACATTATATTGAATGCCTTCCTATTATTAATTTTATTATTAACTTCAAAAATTAAAATAACCTCTTTCTTGATTATAATTATTTTAAAATAAAATTTAACAAGATAATCTAATATAAGTAAAAATAATAATAATAACTCAATGTAAAATCCTATAATATGGCTTTAATTATTAAAGTCATTTCATGATAAATATCATAAAAAGCTATCAAATAACAAAAACACAATACCATATATATATCATTTCAAATACAATTTCAAATATTAAATGGCAAAAATAATAACCGGGAGAGAAGAGTTTCTAGAATTTGATAAAATACAGTTTTCTTATATAAAATAATGAAAGTAATAACTAGATCTAATATATATATATATATATATATATATATATATATATATATATATATATATATATATATATATATATATATATCAACTAGTTCTAAAATTATAAAATTAAAATCAAACTAAAAATTTAGTTTTTTTAAAAAATATCGAACCAAAATCGAATTGATCAGCTGAGTTAATCGAGAATTTAGGATCGATTTGGATCAATTTTTAGATTTGATTTGGTTTTTCAGTTTTCCATGCCTACCTCTATACATTAGTAGGGCTTTCCAATGGAATGGGAGAGTTGCAATATGCTTTCATCTAATGCCACTTAAATGCAATGATATTTTTTTTAAAAAAAAAGTGAATATGAATTTGGTGATCAAAAGGAGACTTGTGCTAAAAGAGATTGAATCTCACTGCATCCACTCCTAAATAAAAATAAACATGAATTTAGCAATCGAACAGAAACTCTTCAAGGACTTGATCCCATTTAATCCACCTATTTATTTTTTTTACTAATAAGTTAAGAAAAAAGGGCAGGGATCATTTTAGTTATTGTATAAGGTTCCTATTATTTGCTTTTTGGAGTACCGAGGATTATTAATAAGAATGATACCCACATATTATCGGGAAAGATAATGAAAGCCGGGATATAATTGGATGTAATAGAAGAATAATAAGAAGATGAAAATAGAATAAAAAATAATGTTACAAGCGAAATGTATTTAATAATTATTGATTGTTTTACTTTCAATATTTTATTAATAAAATGATCATCACTAATAGAAAAGTTAAATTGTTTTTAACATAACAGTTGAATATTTGTAGTAGGATAAATAAATAAGTACTTTTATGTAGATGTTCGATTTCTTTTGAACTTGAGCAACTGCTTTCGTTTTTATCATAGTGTTCATTTTTATAATTGTTTCATCCTATGAAAAAATATAGAAGAAAAAAATTAGTAACATTTATATACTTTAAATGAATAAGTAGAAAAACAGCCTACTAATCACAATTTTTTTTTTTTAAAAAAAAAAATGAATCCAAAAATAATTAAGAATTATCAATTTTTCAACAATTTTCTTTCTAATATTCCTAAATTTTGAAATGGGGCCTAATTTTCTCTCTCTTTTCCATGAAATATGTATAAATATATCTAGTTAGTATGGAAGCTAGGGTAACAGTTAGGCTTACCTGGCATTGTATTGTTCCTAGTTGCGTGGGCTGTGCATCAGACATCAATTTAGCATATAATCTATATACTATGGAGAAGTTAATCATAATGGTGTATGCCTTACCAGCAAGTGATACTTCTACAGCAAGCAATCATGTACTATTTAGCACAAGGAAGAAAAAGAACTGTCCAGCATTTGTAGAGCAATTGATTTGATGATAGTACCATTTAAGCCATCTTCCTGGATGAGATAGGTCGGCTTTTCCTTTTAGCATGACACTATTTGCATAGTTTGACTCGATATTAATTATATTATGTTATGCTACCAACTACACTAATATTATTTATCTAAGAAATTTTTCATGTAAAATGTGAATCCTCATTTTTATAATCATGATTGTCGATGTCGATACTGCAAGAAAATGAAGAAAAGAAAAAGAAAGCACAATTATTTGGACATGTAATGTTTTACTATGAAAAAAAAAAAAAAAAAAAAGATCGGTCTCTCACTTTCATTTATGTACAATTCTCTCAACAGAAAATTTTAAATTCATCTCATAAGTTCTCAACTCTAAGTCCTTACAGGCTCTATAAACATTGGAGTTAATTTGTAATTAATGAGAGCGGAAGTCTAAGAGTTGTTATATTTTCTATATGAGTTGAATGAGTCAAGAATTCTATAAGTTATCTAGATAAAATTAAGAATCAGTCAGAAAATCTAAGAATCATTTAGATATTCAAAGAGTAAGAATTACTATGTATTTATGGGGTAGATCAAAAATCATCTTCAAATATCTATATATAGGATAATATGTATTGAGTCCAAGTAGTATGGAGAGTTTTATGATATGATAATATAAATGATATTCCTCCTACTCCAAGCATTTCTCCTTGAACATTATCAGAATGCTTCCAAATTTCTAATATTTGGTATCAAAGCCAGATCAATTTTTTAGCAATTATCAAAGCAAGGACAATCCTTAAACAAGTATCATAGGTCCTAGGCTACCTGAGACCTAGATAGCTACAGAATCACAAAACAGTTTCAGAGTCAGAAAAAGCTATTCATGAAGCTATGAAGTATTTCCTTCATTCAAGGTGTTAAGTCTCCGGATCAAAGGGAACCCATAAAGAAGTGTGCAAGTCTAAGATAAAGAGACTTTGCAAAAGAAAAAGAAGTCGAGCAGTCTTCAGAGGTTGAAAAAAAAATACCTTATTAACAACATCAATTGAGCAAAATGGAGGATGAAAAGGTAATTGTTGTGGTTGCGCCATCAAGGTAATACTCAAATAAATGCTTGAGAAAGTAATTTTTTCTCCAGCAAGGTATACAAGTGAGAAGTTTAGACTAGATTACTCTCCAAACTTTTTGACAACAGTCATTTTTGAAGATACAAATAAAAATTTTATGATTGACAGTCATGCAACTATTATAAAGAAGGAAGCAGAAAATAATGCAGCATTACAAGTAATTATCTATTTGAAAAATATTTATAATATTATTGTGAAAGATGTTCATTTTTAGGAAATTGAAGATGTCAATATATCTGTGCAAGATTTGCATAAAGCCTATGAAGAACTGAAGAATAAATATGAAGATATAATTAAAGAATTAAATAAGTTGAAGTTGAAGATGAAACAAGAAGTTATCATAGAAGATGAAGAAAGGATGATTGAAAAAGATACAAGATCTCCATCTCATAAATTAATGAAAAGAGTATTCGTCATAAGAGATTTTTCTTCTAGTTGCAGTTCAAACCAGTAATTGAAGATATTATGAAAAATTACAAAATAAGGGGGGATGTTAGAGTTAATTTATAATTAATGAGAGTGGAAGTCTAAGAGTTGTTATATTTTTTATGTGAGTTAAATGAGTCAAGAATTCTAAGAGTTATTTAGATAAACTTAAAAATATGTTAGAAAATCTAAGAGTATTTAGATATTCAAAGAGTTAAAGATTACTATGTATTTATGGGGGTAGACCAAAAGTCATCTTCAAATATCTATATATAGGACAATATGTATTGAGTCTAAGTAGTGTGGAGAGTTTTATGATATGATAATATAAATGATATTCCTCCCACTACAAGCATTTCTCCTTGAGCATTATCAAAGTGCTTCCAATTTTTTAATATTTGGTATCAGAGCTAGATCAATTTTTCAGCAATTATCAAAGCAAGGGCAATCCTTAAGCAAGTGTCACAGGTTCCAAGTTACTTGAGAGCCAGATAGCCATAGAATCACAAAGCAGTTTTAGAGTCAGAAAAAGCTATTCATGAAGCCGTGAAGTATTCTGTCCATTCAAGGTGTTAAGTCTCTGGGTCGAAAAGAATCCATAGAGAAGTGTGCAAGTCTAAGATAAAGAGACTTTGTAAAAGAAAAAGAAGACGAGTAGTCTTCAGAGATTGATGGAAAGACACCTTATTAACAATACCAATTGAGCAAAATAGATGATGAAATGGTAATAGTTATGGTAGTGCCATACAAGGTAATTCTCAAAGAAATGCTTGAGAAACTAAATTTTTCTCAGCAAGATATACAAGTGAGAAGTTTGGACTAAATCACTCTCCAAACCTTGTGGCAATAGTTATTTTTGAAGATATAAATAAAAGTTTTATGGTTGACGATCATGCAACTATTATAAAGAAGGAAACAGAAAATAATACAGCATTACAAGCAATTATCTATTTGAAAAATATTTATAATATTATTGTGAAAGATGTTCATTTTCAGAAAATTGAAGATGTCAAGATATCTATGCAAGATTTGCATAAAGCCTATGAAGAGTTGAAGAACAAATATGAAGATGTAATTAAAAAATTAAATGAGTTGAAGTTGAAGATGAAAAAAGAAGATGAAGAAAGGATGATTGAAGAAGATACAAGATCTCCACCTCATAGATTAATAAGAAGAGCATTCGTCATAAGAGATTTTCCTTCTAGTTGCCGTTCAAATTAGCAATTGAAGATATTATGAAAAATTACAAATTAAGGAGGGATGTTGGAGTTAATTTATAATTAATGATAGTGGAAGTCTAAGAGTTGTTATATTTTCTATTTGAGTTAAATGAGTCAAAAATTCTAAGAGTTATCTATATAAAATTAAGAATCAGTTAGAAAATCTAAGAATCATTTAGATATTCAAAGAGTTAAGGATTACTATATATTTATGGGGGTAGACCGAAAGTTATCTTCAAATATCTATATATAGGACAATATATATTGAATCTAAGTAGTGTAGAGAGTTTTATGATATGATAATATAAATGATATTCCTCTCACTCCAAGCATTTCTCCTTGAGCATTATCAGAGTGCTTCCAAATTTTTAACAATAAAGATTCTTCATCACTTTTTTGATCTTCACACCCAGTACGGTCCTTTGCCTTTATTTTTTATAGCTTCTGTTATGAAGAACATCTCACAAGGAGTTTAATGGTCCAAACCACATCTAGATCAGAGTCATGTAGCCTCTTCAATTCATAGTTGAGTTCCAAATCAACTCTTGGCCATCGATCGGCCTTGATCATATCGAAAATCATGTGTAACAGTCCTAGATTGCATCAATCATGTTCAAAAATAATTGTAGCCATCCGATCATCATGCCTAATGTGCACTGCTATCCAATCAGGCGCGTAAACCATGCCATCACCTCTGTGGACCGGTAGTCCACACAACACTGCATAGAGGTTGGAGGAAATGATCACTTGGGTCTGGACCGCCGCGTGCGCCTACCCGTGCCAATGCTCGCCTGGGCCTAGGTCGGTCCCTCGCATGCCATGCTGGGCCATGTGCCCGTGCGCATGCCATGCGGTCTGGGCTGGTGGGCTGGCCTGCTACGGGCCTGTCATGGCTATTTTTTTCTTTTGAATTGGATTGTTCTATCTTTTTCTTGGATCTTGTACTAGACTTTTTCGGGACTGAATTTGAGATATTTTTCTAACATATTAACCTCATCAGAATCTTTTATTTTGTAGCTTGTCTCTTTTACCGACCTTTTTGGGCATGAGTCTCTTTCAAAGAATTTTTATAAGTTTTTTTTTATGTACCTAAAAGATTATAATTTTTTTTGAAGTTTTTTTTAATATACTGCTGGTTCGAGAAAGGATCCTTACGATGACTTGATTAAATCTATGATTTATCTTAGAGCTCATGATCGTTGGTGCGAGTGAGAGGTCAGGATCCTCTCCTTTGTTCCCGTTCTACTAGCTGGCGTCTTAATGATGTCAGGTTACGGGTTGGGAGCCAGTGAGATAGCTATACCAGAATTTATCCTCATATCCCTTCTGCTTTATTAAAAAAAATAATAATATAAAAATAGAGTTTTCTTTCTAAGAGAAACTTATAAGTTCCTTTCTCGTAAAATCTTATCAGATCTTAAGAATCAACAAAGCTGGATGTTTTTTTTAATTTTGTTGGTACAAAAGCTGCTTGCTTTTCTAAGCCTGATTCTAGGATGCTTCTCTGGATAGTGTCGGTGGGGATGGCTGTAAGGTAGAAGATGTAAATTAGACACTCTTAAGCTTAAAAACTTAATGTACTGATAACCAAATTAAGAGATGACTAGGTTGTTGCTATGTTCTTAACCTTGACTTCCCAATTAACTTGAAGTTTCCCGTATTATAAATACTTTAAAAATAATTCACCCTCTAGAACATCCTCAGTTAATTTTCACACAAGCCCAACGAGGGTGCAGTCCCACTCCCTTAAAGAGTTCGAATTTTTTTAAAAAATAATATTAAAAAAAAAATTCTGAAAATAGGTGTCGTATAGTATATTTACGAAAATAAATATTTTTGGCTAACGTGGACACGCGATGCCAAAAATACCAACGTGGCATGCCAGCTGGGTTGAAATCGTCTTTGGGAAAGACGATTTCATGATGAGAAATCGTCTTTCTAAAAGACGATTTCAGGCTCCCACGCCGCTCCTAGTCCCGACACGTAGCTGCCTGAGAAATCATTTTGATAAAGACGATTTCTCAATTTGAAATCGTCTTTACCAAAGACGATTTCAACCCAACTAATTTTCTGAATTCCCTAAATATCCTTTTAAAAAATCAATTGAAATAACTACGAATGGCATTTTTGTAGTTAAACGAATGGTATTTTTATAATTAATTCAAATATTATGAAGGATATTTTGGAAATTAATTGTTCATCTTTTCTGTCGATTTTAAAAAATTTAATTTCCAAAATATCCTTCATAATATTTGGTTTAATTATGAAAATGCCATTCATTTAATTATGAAAATGCCATTCATAGTTATTTGAATTCGTTTTTCGTAAGTGTTACAGCCGTGACAGTGACGTGGCCAGGCTCAGGTATCGCCGAATGCGAGCGAGCCACGTGCGAGTTTCCCTGCCAGAATCAGCGCCACGTCCTCAAAGCTAGGGTCGGCAAGACCGCACCGCCCGACGACTATCTGAAGCAAACAGCTCCCGCCGAGGTCGAGTTCGGCGGGGAGTTCCCCCACCGACTCATCTGCGCCCGGGCTCGGAGGAGTCCGCCCCGAGTAAGGTCGGCCGAGGTCGGCTGACCCTCCGCCTTGCGCCAGGTGGCCACCCGGAGACGGGTCCACCTCGGCCGAAGCCAGGCGATCTTCTGCCACCTCGTCAGGTGTCCACCCAGGAGGGGTCCACCTAGGCCGAGGTCGGCTGACCCCCCGCCTTGCGCCAGGTGGCCACCCGGAGACGAGTCCACCTCGGCCGAAGCCAGGCGACCTCCTGCCACCTCGCCAGGTGTCCACCCAGTAGGGGTCCACCTAAGCCGAGGTCGGCCGATCCCTCGCCTCTCGCCAGTTGGCCCCCGGAGACAGGTCCAACTCAGCCGAGGTCAGACCGCTCGTACGGAGAGGCCCCCGGGGAAAGCGACAGGTCCCGAGGCCATCCCTCGGCGACAGGTCCCGAGGCCATCCCTCGGGCCGTACCGACCCCAGACGGCGTCCCGTACGGAGGGCGGCGGCACGCGGAACGTCACTTACATTGGCCCGAAAGGTCCCGCAGTCGAGAGACCCGATCCTGACGGAACGGGCCCCGTAAACGGATGGCGCCCACCCTCGGGGAAAAGAGCACTCTCACGGAGCCCGAAGCCTGACGACTGGCCGCTCTGCCAGCGCCGCCCCCCTCCTCCTTTTCTCTTCTGTCCTTGCCTTCTCCCTGCTGGGCCCGGTGGACGAGGTCGGAAAGCCGCCTGGCCTCCTTCACCAAAAAGGGAAAAGAAAGGAAGACAGGGGAGAGGAGTTTTCGAGGAGGAAAAGGACAAGCACACGACGGAAAGCACACAACGGAGGGAGATAAAGGAGGAGGGATCCGGAGACTGCGAGGTAAGCCAACTAGCCTGGGGACAAGAAGGAAGCACCGGCACAAGGCCTCGCTCCGAGAAAGAAGCCAGAGATCCCGAGAGGGGAATACTGGACGCGAGCTCGGCAGGCAGGCCCAGCCGAGATTCCGGTCCCCGGCGCTTCCCCTTCACGAGTTAACTCTCCAAACCTGGGACCCTTTAGAGGGCCTGGGAGCGAGAGTCTGTTCCCCCACGTCGTCTACTGACTTGACCGTCGGAGCCCCCTCGCCGGAATCCCCGGCCAGGGTCCTCTAACCCCTTTGTTGCAGGTTTCTCGCAGGAAGGGAGGCTCCCTTGCCAGGCGGTCAGGGAGGATCGGTTGATCCTCGGCACGGGCGCGGCGACGAGGACGGCAACAGATTGGCGCACCAGGTAGGGGGGCAGGACACTAACCCCTAGTGGGAACTAGCTTTTTGCAGGTGTCATGCTCTCTAGCAATGGTGGTCACTCGTGGTCGCGAGGCGTCCACCAGCCATGTGGGAGAAGCCCACTCCCCACCGGGGGGCCACACCCCCGAACGGGAGCTTCCGGCTCCCCCTCCTCTTATGCAGCAGCCTACCCCGGCGGACGGATCCCTTGCGGCCATCGTCCAGCAGCTGCAGACCTTGACCTCAGCGGTCCGACAGCTCCAGCATCAGCAACGGTCCCTGGCCACTCAGCCGCAGCCAGGGACCCCTGCGGCTCGGGTCGCGGGACAGCGTGGGAGCCTGCGCTCAATCCAGGGCAGGCCGTCCCATCCGCAAGCCATCTCCAACCCCCGAGAGAGCCGCCAAGCTCCCCCGAAGAAAGACTATTCCGGCTCGGAGGATCACGAGAGTCGATCCCCGGCCGATGGGGCCGAGACGGCGCATCGCAGCAAGCGACGCCGGGTCCGAACCCCGCGCCGAGACCAATCGGCGCCTCCCTCACACGCAGTCTCGGTGGAAGACTCCACCGATGAAGCCATCAGGCGCCAGGCCGAGAGGCGCCTAGAAGAGCACGAGCGCAAGTTGGCGGAGTTCGCCCGACGGTTTGCCGACCTGCAGAACTCGTCAGCTGACCCGGCGGGCTACGACTCCCGCCCCCCTTTCTCCGAAGAAATTCAGGCGGAACCGATCCCGAAACGGTTCCGCATGCCACAGGTGGACCCTTACGACGGGACCACCGACCCCCTGGACCATTTGGAGAGTTATAAAGCTCTCATGAGGGTCCAGGGCGCCACCAACGCCCTTCTGTGCATCGCCTTCCCTGCAACCCTTCGGAAGGCCGCCCGAGTCTGGTTCGCCCGTCTCGAGCCCGGATCCATTCGCTCCTTCCAGCAGCTGGAAGGAAAGTTTGTGGCGCATTTCGACGCTTGTCGAAAGGTGCCAAGGGAGGTGGACAGCCTCTTCTCCGTCCGCCAGCAGGACCAGGAGCTGCTCCGTGACTACATCGCCCGGTTTAAGACCGCGGCCCTGGAGATCTACAGCTTAGACGAGCCCGTCGCCATGCTGGCTCTAAAGCGCGGGCTCAGGACGTCCCGCCTGACCTATTCCCTGGACAAGAAGCCGCCCAGGACGTATTCCGAGCTCCTCCTCCGCGCCCACAAGTACATCCGAGCGGAGGAGGCCGACCGCACCCGTCGAGAGCTGGACGGGAAGATTTTGAAGAAGTCGACCCCGAGAGACGCCCCGGGAGCTCGGAGGCCCGGGCCACCAGTCGACCCTCGCCCGAACCCAAGGCCGAGGGCCGAATCTGCCCCCGAGCGGAGGTACACCCCTCTCCTCGCACCTCGAGCCAAAATCCTTATGGAAATCGAGGGCGAGCGTTATCTCCGCTGACCTCCACCTCAGAACCCGAGGGCAGCCCGAGACAAATCAAAGTACTGCCAATTCCACCGCGAGCACGGGCATGACACGGAGGAGTGCCGCCACCTGAAGCGGGAGATCGAGGAGCTGATCGGGAGGGGATACCTCCGGAAGTTCGTCAAGAACGAGGCTCCCTCCGAAAAGCAGCCGCTCGCGGCCTTGCCACCTGTCCCTGCGATCGACAACCGGCCAACGGAGAGGCCCGTGGGCATGATCTCACGCGGATCTGGCCGAGCAGAGAAGAGAGCCCGGGAAGTCCCGGAGAATGTAACCCCTCCCAAGGGAGGGGAGCCTAATGACAATGTAAACAATGATGCCGTGGTGGTCGAAATGACCATCGCGAAACACCCTGTACATCGAATCATGGTGGATAGTGGAAGCTCGGCCGATGTACTTTTTTATGACGCTTTCTCTCGGATGAACTTGTCTCTCGACCAGCTAGAGCCAGTGCACACCCCACTGGTAGGTTTTACAGGGGACTCCGTGGGAGTCGAAGGGGAGATCACTCTCCCAGTTACCGCCGGATCCCCACCTCGGCAGGCGACCATCATGGTAACTTTCACTGTAGTCAAGATCCCTTCCCCTTACAACGCCATCCTTGGGCGACCGGGGCTCAACCGACTAGACGCCACTATCTCCACAAGGAGATTGCTGGTGCAGTTCCCCACGCCTTTCGGGTTCGGGGAAATGAAGGGGACGATCCAGCCAGTCCCGCTCTGCCTGCAGACAATCCCGGGCATCAAGGGCGCAGAGCTCGCCCGCGAGGTCGAGGACCTCGACCTAAGAGAAAAGGAACCCAGGGGAGGGCCCGTAGAGCACCTGCTCTCCTTTCCCCTTGGTTCAGACCCTCTGAAGACGGTGCAAGTTGGGGCCCAGCTCCCCGAAGAGGAACGAACCCGCCTGCTGGAGTTCCTCCGTGCCAACGCCGATGTGTTCGCCTGGTCGGCGGTCGACATGCCGGGTATTCCGCCCGAGATTATCATGCACAGCCTGAACGTGGACCCAGGCAGCCGCCCGGTCCGCCAGAAGAAGAGAAGCTTTGCCATGGAGAGGCAGAAGGCGATCGACGAGGAGGTAGAGAAACTTCTCGCCGCCGGTTTCGTCCGAGAAGTCCAATACCCCAGCTGGTTAGCAAATGTGGTCATGGTAAAGAAGAGCAGCGGTAAGTGGAGGATCTGCGTGGACTACACCGACCTCAATCGAGCTTGCCCGAAGGACAGCTTCCCTCTGCCAAAGATCGACCAGCTGGTCGACACCACCTCGGGACACCGTCTCCTGTCATTCATGGACGCTTTCTCCGGATACAACCAGATCCGGATGAATCCGGAGGACGAAGAGCGTACCGCCTTCATAACTGATCGCGGGACTTTCTGTTACAGGATGATGCCCTTCGGCCTCAAGAACGCGGGGGCGACGTACCAACGTCTGGTCAATAAAGTCTTCAAAGACCAGATAGGCCGCAACATGCAGGTGTACGTGGACGACATGCTGGTAATGAGCAAACTTGACTCGGACCACGTAGCCGACCTGGCAGAGGCGTTCGGCAACCTCCGGCGCCACCAGATGAAGCTGAATCCGGCGAAGTGCGCCTTCGGGGTCTCCGCCGGAAAGTTCCTAGGGTTCATGGTGACCCAGAGAGGAATCGAGGCCAACCCGGAGAAGGTCCAGGCTATCCTGGACATGGAGCAGCCAGCCTCCAAGAAACAAGTGCAGCAGCTGACCGGCCGGGTTGCGGCCCTTAGCCGTTTCATTTCCAGGTCGGCGGACCGCTGCCGTCCCTTCTTCAAGGTGCTGAGGAAGATGAATGGTTTCGCTGGACCGAGGAATGCCAGCAGGCCTTCGAGGAGTTGAAGAAGACGCTCGCATCACCACCTTTGCTGTCCAGGCCCGAGGAAGGGGAGGAGCTTACCCTCTACTTGGCCGTTACCCCGGAGGCCGTCAGCTCTGTCCTGGTCCGAACCGACGACCACGGGATCCAGCGACCGGTGTACTATACCAGCAAACTCCTCCGGGACGCGGAGCTCAGGTATTCCCGGCCCGAGAAACTCGTTTTTGCGCTGATAGTATCTGCCCAGCGTCTCAGGCCCTATTTCCAAGCGCATCCCATCGCCGTCTTGACGGACCAACCGCTGAAAGCGGTGCTCAGCCGACCCGACACCTCGGGGCGATTGGCCAAATGGGCACTGAAACTCAGCGAGTTCGACATTACATACCGACCGAGGTCGGCAATGAAGGCACAGGTGCTGGCCGATTTCTTGGTCGAATGCGCAGGTTTGGGCAAGGAGCCCGAGGAGGACTCTTCGGCCCAGCCGATGGAGGTCGGCGCCAACAAGCCCGGAGAGGACGCCTGGATCCTCCATGTAGACGGAGCCTCAAACTCCGGAGGGAGCGGGGCTGGGCTCATCCTCGCCAACGGCGACGGGGTCGTCGCAGAATGTGCGCTCCGTTTCCAGTTCCCCGCGACAAACAATCAAGCGGAGTACGAGGCGCTTCTCGCCGGACTCAGGGTCTCCCGCGAGTTGGGCGTGACCAACCTCAGAGCTTTCACTGACTCCCAGCTCGTGGCGGGGCAGGTGTCCGGGGAGTACGTCGCTCACGACCCCCAGATGGCGAAGTATCTGGAGCTCGTCAAGGCGGGCGCGTCCAAGTTTCGGCGCTTCAACATCTTTCATATCCCCCGCGGGGAGAACGCCCGCGCGGATGCTCTCTCTCGATTGGCGACTCTGCCAGACACAATGCTGGGACGCGCTCATGTGGAGCGACTCGAAGTCCCAAGCCTCGAAGCACCGGCGGGGGTCCATCAGGTCAGCCAAGAGCCCGGCTGGATGGACAAGTACGCCGCGTACATCACCGACGGCATTCTGCCGGAAGACCGAGACGCGGCTCGCCTCATCAGGAAGAAGGCCGTGCGGTTTGTCCTGATGGACGGGCAGCTGTATCGAAGGTCCTACTCTTATCCCCTCCTCAAGTGCATTGGACCCGCAGAAGCCAAGCTTGTGCTCCAGGAGATTCACGAAGGCATCTGTGGGAACCACGTGGGGGGCAGGGCATTGGCATACAAGGCCCTTCGTCAAGGCTACTTCTGGGAGACGATGAAGGAGGACACCGCTGACTTCGTGAAGAGATGCGACCGGTGCCAGCGCCACGCCACGGTACAGCGGCAACCCTCCAACCCGATCTCTCAACTCTCAGCCCCCTGGCCATTCGCCCAGTGGGGAATGGACCTTCTGGGCCCATTCCCGCCGGCATCCGGCCAGCGGAAGTTCCTGATAGTGGCCATCGACTACTTCACAAAGTGGGTCGAAGCCGAACCCTTGGCAAGAATCACCGAAGCAAACGTCGCCAAATTCTTCTGGAAGTCCATCGTCTGCCGCTTCGGCCTCCCCCACACCGTGGTTACCGACAACGGACGCCAGTTCGACTGTCGAGAGTTCGAGGATTTCTGCAACGACCTCGGCATCAAGCATCGCTTCACCTCGGTGGCGCACCCCCAGACCAACGGGGAGGCTGAGGTCACGAACAGGACCATTCTTCAGGGCCTCCGCACGCGGCTAGACCAAGCCAAGGGCAGGTGGGCCGACGAGCTTCCCAGCGTTCTTTGGGCATACCACACCACTCCAAGGACGGCTACCGACGAAACCCCATTCAACCTCGTCTTCGGGGCCGAGGCAGTCATCCCGATCGAGCTCAGCATACCCACGCTGCGCGTAGAACAATACGACGAGACAGAAAACCCGGCCAGGATGATGCTCAACCTAGACCTCCTCGAAGAAACAAGGGACAATGCCCGAATTCGAATGGCGGCATACCGGCAACGTGTAGCCAGATATTACAACTCCCGAGTACGGCCGAAGGTTTTTCGTCCCGGGGACTTGGTCCTCCGGCGTACAGAAGCCTCCCAGCCACGAGAGTGCGGCAAGCTTTCACCCAACTGGGAAGGCCCTTATCGGGTAGCAGAAGCCCTCCCCCACGGGGCATGTTACTTGGAAGAATTGGGAGGTGCCAGGTTCCCCCGGACATGGAACCCCTCGAACCTGAGAATGTACTACCAGTGATGTAAGGCTCCCGGCTCCTTGAACAAAGCTTCTTCACTTTAAACATTCTTCTCTAAACTTCAGCGAGGAGGCCTGCGAAGATCCTGGGCTTCGGCCTGGAAGGTGGCGTCGAACCCAGTTCGACCACGCAAGCCCGGAGCACAGCTCAGCAAGCCGCGCAAGGTTTGAGAAAGCCTGCGGCATCGAGCTCAGTCCGGAAGATCCTGGGCTTCGGCCTGGAAGGTGGCGCCGAATCCGCTTCGCCCACGCAAGCCCGGAGCACAGCTCGGCAAGCCGCGCAAGGTTTGAGAAAGCCTGCGGCATCGAGCTCAGTCCGGAAGATCCTGGGCTTCGGCCTGGAAGGTGGCGCCGAATCCGCTTCGCCCATGCAAGCCCGGAGCACAGCTCGGCAAGCCGTGCAAGGTTTGAAAAAGCCTGCGGCATCGAGCTCAGTCCGGAAGATCCTGGGCTTCGGCCTGGAAGGTGGCGTTGAACCCAGTTCGACCACGCAAGCCCGGAGCACAGCTCAGCAAGCCGCGCAAGGTTTGAGAAAGCCTGCGGCATCGAGCTCAGTCCGGAAGATCCTGGGCTCCGACCTGGAAGGTGGCGCCGAATCCGCTTCGCCCACGCAAGCCCGGAGCACGGCTCAGCAAGCCGCGCAAGGTTTGAGAAAGCCTGCGGCATCGAGCTCAGTCCGGAGGATCCCGGGTTTCGGCCCGGAAGATGGTGCAGGAACTGTGCTGTCCGCGCAAGCATGAAGGCAGCCCAAAGTCGGACCTGCTCAGGATTCTTGCCTTGCCGCAACACGGCTCTGCAGACCCCGTCCTTCGATTTAGTATAGAAGGACCAGGCCTGCAGTTATCTCAGGTGTCCCAGACCGACATCTCACAAACAAACAAAGAAGAAGAAAAAGAAGCAAAGATGATAGACAAGTTTTTATGAAAAAGGAGTCTTCATTACAAAGTGTTCAGTACAAACTGGGAGCTCCGACAGGCCGGAACCCCCCAAGAAAAAAGAAGAGGACGAAGACAGCAAGAATACAAAGTAAAGGTCACTGGGGCGCAGGGTCGGCGCCGTCCGCCGGAGGTGCGGGCGCCACCTCTTCAACCTCCACGACGACCGGCTCCTGGGGCTGTGCCGGGACCGCGGCATCGCCGGCCGGAGGTGCCACAGGTGTCGCCTGAGGTGTCGCCTGGGTCGCGCCGGGGACCCTGCTCTCGCTCCCCGGCTTCCTGCCGCCGACGACGACCCCACTCAAGTCCAGCTGGGGGAAAAAGGCCCCCACCTTCTCCCGGCACATCCGGAACCCCTTCAGGAAGGAGTCCACGGCGGCCTCCCGGACTTCCGACGTGAACTCGTCGGAGGCCCGGAACTTGGGGACGGCCTCCTGCGCTTCCCGCTTCGCCGCCTCCAGGAGCCCGTTGATGTAGGAGCTCCGGTCCTTCGCCGCGGCCACCTCTCGCCGGGCCTCATCCCGTTGGCGCTCCAAAAACAGGGAATGGGCCTGCAGGCGGGCCTTCTCCGCCGCATCCTCCTCAGTCCGGCGCTGGTTGGAGGTCCGCTCCTCCGCCAAGGAGGCCTCCAATTCTTTGTTCCGCTCCTCGGAACGTGTCAGGTCGGACTGGAGGGCCTGCTTCTCAGCTCGCAGCTCGGCCCCCTTGTCCATCAGGTCCTTCACATCGGCCGCGAGTTTGCCAAGCTTTAGCTCCCGATCGGAGTCCCGCTTGGCGTTCCCTACGAGGTAGTTCCTCAGTAGGAGGACGTCGTTCCCGATCTGCAGAGGCAAAAACAGCGCATGTCAGTATCGAGGCAGAAGCCCTCGGATTGGAAGTAAAGAAGAAGGGAAAGCTCTGACTTACCGTGAAGAGTTGGGGCAGGATGCCGAGCAGCGCATCCGCGTAATCTCGGCCGCCCCGAGCTCGGCGGTCCCGGGCGGTGGAAGCGTACTCCATCAACTTCTCCGCCAGTCCTCGGTCGAGGATGACCGAGTCTCGGTGCGAGATCACCGGCGCCGGGCCCTTCGGGCCGATCCCCGCGGCAGCTGCCCCCTCTGCTGGAGCTACAGCCGACGGACCGGCGGTCGCCACTGGCGGTGCCGTGGGGCTGCTGACAGGAGTGGGCCCGGCGATGGGCAGAGCGGCGGGCGCCGGAGCTCTCTCGGCGGCGTTGCCAGGTCGTGGGGCCGAGGCGCCAGGGGCGCCGCCCTGAGGAGGTCTGGGCGGAGAAACAGCGGCAGCTAGGCCGGGCGCGGTCGCCGCTGCGACCTCCCGGCTCGTCTCTGTGCGAGCCCTCTTCGCCACGGGCTCGTCCACGTCGACGACCTCCCTCTGGGCCGCTCCCTCCAGAAGATTCTCTAAGGAAAACTTCATCCCTGCAAAGTGGAGAAATCAGAAGGTCAGACAGTTCAATCTTAAAAAGAGAGGGGGGAAGGGCAGGAGTTAATGCGGGGCCAAATCTCACCGGTCTCCCGGATGGGACTGATGCCGGCCTCAAAAAGATTCTGCTCAGAAAGCAGAACCTCGAGCGGCGGGACCACGTCACTCAGGAGCTGGCTGTAAGACTCCTGGTCCGCGGGCTCGACTCGAGAACTCCGGTTCGGCGACCGGTCCGGTTCGCTCCAAGCCCAGTCGACGTCGTCGACCGAAGCAAAGAAAAACCGGCTCTTCCATCCCTTGACCGAAGAAGGGAGGTCGAACCGGAGACACCTAGGCCGGGGCGAAATATACCACCAGCCATCATCGGTGGAGCACTTCTTCAGGGTGAACAGGGCCCTGAAGAGTGAAAAACGGGCAACGAACCCGTGGAAATGGCAGAAGACAATGAAGGAGAAGATGACCCGGATGGCATTAGGAGCCAGCTGAGCCGGGACGAGCCGGAAATGGCTGAGAAAGGAAAGGAAAAAAGGGTGCAGAGGAAAACGGAGACCCCCGAGGAGGAAGTCTTCGTAGAAGGCAATGCGGCCGGGGCCGCTCATGGTGACACGCTCCCCGGACCGCGGAGCAAACAGACGAACAGATCCCGGGATGCCATAGGCATCCCGGAGCAGAGAAAGATCACCTTCGGTCATGGTAGAGGCATGACCGGAGGGACCGGCGGGAAGAAGTGGCGGAGCAGGAAGAGAAGCCAAGGCGGGGAGTGAACGGAGGGGCACGGCAGGCGCAACCGGAGGGGACCGGACCCCCCTGGGGATGCCAATAGTGACACCCCCGGGTTGCAAGCGCCGGCGGACCTCCTCTGGAATTACCTCCTCATCCGAGGAGGAAGAAGATGGAGTCCTCGGCCGGGATGGACCGGCCTCGTCCGGGTTAGAAGAGACATGGCGACGGCGCGCCATGGGGAAGGAAAGGACAAAGAAACTGAATAAGAAATGAGAGAGGAAGGGGGCTAGAGAAGGAGAAGAAGACACTCACCCAAAAATGCACAGACGGGCGCGAGCGGCAGAAGTTGTTAGCCTGCAGCAAACCGCCCACGAAGCAAGGGAAAAGGCCTCGTTCTGGAAAGTCCCCTCCCTTTCAAACTCAGCCGGCAGCAGCCGTACCCATCATTCCGCCTGGACCACTGGATGGTCGCCACGTGGGCGCACGCCCGACACCGTCGCCTCGTTAGCAGAGTAACGGCCTCTGCCCCGAAGCGACGCATTGATTACGGGCAAGTGGACGACGCGTGGCGACCCCCCATAGGTCTTCAGCCACATCGAGCCACGACGAATGGAGATCGTGCCAATTATGATGCAAGATCTTCGCCTCCCCACGTCATGTCTGCAATTAATCCCGACGTTCCGTTTTACGATGACCCGACGGAACGGCGGGCTGGGGGGCAACTGTTACAGCCGTGACAGTGACGTGGCCAGGCTCAGGTATCGCCGAATGCGAGCGAGCCACGTGCGAGTTTCCCTGCCAGAATCAGCGCCACGTCCTCAAAGCTAGGGTCGGCAAGACCGCACCGCCCGACGACTATCTGAAGCAAACAGCTCCCGCCGAGGTCGAGTTCGGCGGGGAGTTCCCCCACCGACTCATCTGCGCCCGGGCTCGGAGGAGTCCGCCCGAGTAAGGTCGGCCGAGGTCGGCTGACCCTCCGCCTTGCGCCAGGTGGCCACCCGGAGACGGGTCCACCTCGGCCGAAGCCAGGCGATCTTCTGCCACCTCGCCAGGTGTCCACCCAGGAGGGGTCCACCTAGGCCGAGGTCGGCTGACCCCCGCCTTGCGCCAGGTGGCCACCCGGAGACGAGTCCACCTCGGCCGAAGCCAGGCGACCTCCTGCCACCTCGCCAGGTGTCCACCCAGTAGGGGTCCACCTAAGCCGAGGTCGGCCGATCCCTCGCCTCTCGCCAGTTGGCCCCGGAGACAGGTCCAACTCAGCCGAGGTCAGACCGCTCGTACGGAGAGGCCCCGGGGAAAGCGACAGGTCCCGAGGCCATCCCTCGGCGACAGGTCCCGAGGCCATCCCTCGGGCCGTACCGACCCCAGACGGCGTCCCGTACGGAGGGCGGCGGCACGCGGAACGTCACTTACATTGGCCCGAAAGGTCCCGCAGTCGAGAGACCCGATCCTGACGGAACGGGCCCCGTAAACGGATGGCGCCCACCCTCGGGGAAAAGAGCACTCTCACGGAGCCCGAAGCCTGACGACTGGCCGCTCTGCCAGCGCCGCCCCCTCCTCCTTTTCTCTTCTGTCCTTGCCTTCTCCCTGCTGGGCCCGGTGGACGAGGTCGGAAAGCCGCCTGGCCTCCTTCACCAAAAAGGGAAAAGAAAGGAAGACAGGGGAGAGGAGTTTTCGAGGAGGAAAAGGACAAGCACACGACGGAAAGCACACAACGGAGGGAGATAAAGGAGGAGGGATCCGGAGACTGCGAGGTAAGCCAACTAGCCTGGGGACAAGAAGGAAGCACCGGCATAAGGCCTCGCTCCGAGAAAGAAGCCAGAGATCCCGAGAGGGGAATACTGGACGCGAGCTCGGCAGGCAGGCCCAACCGAGATTCCGGTCCCCGGCGCTTCCCCTTCACGAGTTAACTCTCCAAACCTGGGACCCTTTAGAGGGCCTGGGAGCGAGAGTCTGTTCCCCCACGTCGTCTACTGACTTGACCGTCGGAGCCCCCTCGCCGGAATCCCCGGCCAGGGTCCTCTAACCCCTTTGTTGCAGGTTTCTCGCAGGAAGGGAGGCTCCCTTGCCAGGCGGTCAGGGAGGATCGGTTGATCCTCGGCACGGGCGCGGCGACGAGGACGGCAACAGTAAGGATATTTAGGAAATTAAATAAAAATTCCTCGTAAAAATCTTGCACCTCATAAATGTTGTTCTTTTATTAAATTTTAATATAATAAAATTTTAAAAAATAAATCTGCACCCCATAAATGCTGATTTTTTAATTAAATTTTAATATAATAAAATTTTGAAAAATATTAACAAAATTTAAAAGATATTATAACATTAATTAAAAATAAAATTAATTAAAAAAATATGATAATGATATATTTTTACATATTTTATATTATAATAAATAGTTTATATTCTAAATTATAATAAATTTATTTATAATTTTTATATTATATATTATATAATAGTATAAAAAAAAAATTTAAAAAATTAAAAAATAATCACTATGTCGATACCATCTAGTTGCCAACCCGATACCAGTTCAATCGATAGCCCGGTGTCAGTCCGATCCCTTACTCAGGACCGAGGGCAGGTAGGGATGGCAATTTTTCCCGATCCGATGGGTATTCGACCCGATCCGACCCTAATGGGGCGGGTAAAACCCGACTCACCTAATTTATAAATGGATATGGGTTATATAAAAAAACCCAACTCGGGTTCGGGTCGGGTACGGATAGTAGTACGCCCCGACCCGAACCCGACCCGTTTATATATAAAAAATTTATTTATAAATATTTAAGTAAATTTGATATGGGACGGATATATCCGACCCGACCCGGCTCGACCCGACCGTTTAGCTTTTAAATAAACTAAGTTTTATGAGACCGGGTATACCCGACCCGACCTGATCCACATGTGATTTTTTTATACCCGACCCGACCCGAGACGGGTATGGGACGGATATTTTTTTAGCGGGGCGGGTATGGATTTGGATGACCCGACCCAAACCCGACCCGTTACCATCCCTAGTAGCAAGACCCCGACGATCAGACCGACGATCGGATATGTGGCATAACTAGGACTAGACCGGTGGCGGAATCCTAGCGATCGGACCGGTAGTCGGATCCTAGTGACTGAACCGACACCCGGACTGGCGATCGAACTGGGGGCCGGACCGGGGTCTGGCCACCGTCCGACCATCGATCCTAAGCAAGGAATCGGACTGACACCGGGCTGTCGACCGAACTGGTACCGGGCTGGCAACCGGATGGTATCGACATAATGATTATTTTTTATTTTTTTAATTTTTTATTTTTTATATTATTATATAATATATAATATAATAAATTATAATAAATTTACTATATTTTAAAATATAAAATATTTATTGTAATATAAAAATATATTATAATATATTATTATAATACTTTTTAATTAATTTATTTTCAATTAATGTTATAATATCTTATAAATTTGTTATATATTTTTAAAAATTTTATATATTAAAATTTAATTAAAAAATCAGCATTTATGGGTGCATATATTTTTTAAAATTTTATTATATTAAAATTTAATAAAAAAAAGTATTTATAAGGTGCAGAGGTATTATGAGGGATTTTTAGTTAATTTTCTAAATATTCTTATGAAAAACGAATTCAAATTGATATTTTCATAATTAAACGAATGGTATTTTCGTAATTAAACCAAATATTATAAAGTATTTTGAAAATTAAATTTTTTATAATCGATAAAAATGAAGAACAATTAATTTTCAAAATGCCCTTCATAATGTTTGAATTAATTACAAAAATATCATTTATTTAATGACAAAAATATCATTTTTAATTATTTTTAAAAAAATTTAGAGTATTTAGAAAATTGGTTGGGTTGAAATCGTCTTTGTCAAAGACGATTTCAAATTGAAAAACCGTATTTATCAAAGACGATCAGACTGAAATCGTTTTTTGAAAAGACAATTTTTAAGGGATTTCAACCTAGCTGTAACCCACATGCCACGTTGCAGGTATTTTTGGCACCGTGTGTCCACGTCAGCCAAAAATATATATTTTCATAAATATACTGTATGACACATATTTTTAAAATTTTATTTTTTATAATATTATTTTTAAAAAAAATTCTCACCACGTGACTCCAAGCTTCCGGGGACTTCCCATGAACCCTTAAAAAGAAGGGAACACAAAACATACCTCTTTAAATAGCCATGCCTCCTGTCCACGCGTTTTGTTTGTGGCCCAGTTCCATAGCAGGAAGGGTGTGGCCACGGTGCTCCAAGGGATGCAAAAGGTGGTCCCAACTGCTAGTAGTCACACACGAGGTCCAATTATTGGTTGGGTGAGATTCACTAGCTCGACGATGAATCAGGCCAATCACGAGGCAAAGCACTTGAATCGTGCCCTTCCCTTATATTTCTTTATCATCCATAAAAGTCAACGTTGCTTCGTAGTTGGATTGATCCACCGCCATGCTGAATGCTGCTGATTGACGTGGTCCAACTAACAACTTCTTGGACCAGGACTCCGAGCACCTCCCATTGTTTTTGAGGTGGCATCGAAGCCACAGGTCTTTATCCATCGCAAGGAATGGATGAGAAAAAGTGAGGCAGGATGGGAGCCACAATTCTGCTTTCCGTCCCTTCTTACAATGCTGCTTCAATGGTGTCATTCGTGGCAGCGTTTTGAACTTGTCCCGGTGTGTTCGGATCGTACATTTCGCAGGAACGAATGATTGATATTCTTCCATAATATTAATTATTAGATGGCATAAAAGATAAAAGATCCTTTGAGAGCTTTACAGGAAGAGGGAAGGATGGTGCCATGAGAAAGAGGGAACGAAGGTGCCAGATGCTTTGAAAGCTATATTGGAAGGGGGAAGGAAAAAGGTGCCGGGGTGCTTTGAGAGCTATGCACCTTCATTCAAAGCAGTGCAAGATGACATCCGACGATTGATGTCATCAAATAACATCAACCATTTATTCATAGAAACATATAACCGGAACCCTTTGGAAACTAGGTCCATGAATGGGAGACCGATGCTTTAGGTTTGCTCATGCATTCGATCTCCGTTTGATAAGCACGCAAGGCAGGTTTTGATGGAAAGAAGTACACGTATAAGATAATACATGTTTTACTTAAAACAAACATATTAGCGCATGTTGTTGTGAAGACCGAGCTGGACCAAGAGGTTGGACCCGAGGAAGGTGATAAGCTTGGGTGAAGCAATTGCCATGGGCTCCGAAAACCTACAAAGTCTTGAATTCATTTTTTTGCAGGATCCTCCGATGCTCACTCACGTTAATTTAACTAAAAATAGAGAAAAACTAGGAGAGTGGGAGCAAGAAAACGTTTTCTACGAATACGAGTGAATGCCCCTACCCAGAATCCCCCTGCCATTATTTATAGAGGGGGAGATCTCACCAGGAGACTCACTGCTTTCGAGAATGGCATGCAGATATCGGCAAGGATCACGGTGAGGACTCAGCAAGGGATCGCGGCGAAGATTGCATCACGCACTCGCGATGTAAGATGGCCTAATGATGGCCTTATCGGGCTACTGTCCAAATCTTGCATAGATGGAGCTTGGAGGTCACAGGTTGGATGGTCGCCTGGCCAGTTGGGAGCTTCTGAGGTAAATTAAGGTCAGATGGCCACCTAGACACTAGTGAGCTTTCAAGGTTGAGGTTGGATGGGGCCTGGTAACTTTCATTTTTGGATTCGACCAAGCTGGGCTAGTGTCCCTACCATTTTTGACATCGATACTAAACTAGGCTCAAGTAATTAGCAAAGAAGTCAAGTTTATGAATCACTTTGGCAAGGCTGAAATCCATCGATTACCTCGACTTATCGAGATCCTGTAAGGAGGTTATCCGACAACATTTATGAAAGAGGTCGGCCATGATCATGCCGTAACACGTGCCTCTACTCTTGAGCCCGAGATATTGGGTAAAGATAGTTGTCTAGGTTGGCACTGATCTCTTTCATATTATTGCTCCTCATAGTTTGGGTCTTGAGCGGTGGGAGGCATCCACGTGTCGCTATGGTGGTTGTCGATTCTGTGTTGATCCCTCAATCTGGACCATTGGAAAACCGAATTTATGTGACTCCAGATTAGTGAATTGCATGTTGCCACTTGGCATATATCCACATGGGATAGGCGAAGGGTCTAGAGATCAGGACCGCCTGCCCCAACCTTATCTCTATAAATAGGTTTCCCCATCACTTTACCATTCTAGTGGATAGAATGAGAGGGTTGTAGGTGGCCAAGTAGTAGCGAGGTCTTCTTCGAAGGCGCATCCTCGGTTGCTCGGCCTTTTCCTTTCTTTAGGTTTGCTTTCTCCCTTTTTAAATTTTGGGATGGGTGAGTCTAGTTCATGGTCGGATGACTTGCCATCCAACCAAGATTCCTCTAGTTCGGCATCTTCTTTAGGTGAGCCTAAGGTAATGAAGAGGTCGAAGGGTGAGCCTAGGGTCATGGAGAGGCTAACCTATGGCTCGTTTCATATAGATTCGGTCCTCAAACTTGAAGATTTTAGTATTTATATACTCCAATGTCAAATTCCTCATATCGGCCTGGAGCTCCTAAAGCCAAGGGATAGGATTACTAATCCTCCACCCGATAGGATTCAGCTTTATGAAGAGTGTCTTCGGGCACGGCTTAGGTTATCCCTCTCGAACTTTGTAGTAGAGATATTCAACTCCTTTAGTATTGCACCATGCTACGCGGTGCCCAACTCCTAGTGATCCATCATCGCCTTCCTGGCCCATTGTTTCCTCACGATCGAGCTGATCATCTACCTTTTTCGGGCTTATTTCATTTTCAAGGAGCACCCAAGAGAGGAGGGATGGTGGTATGCATCTCCTTAGCTAAGGCGTTGCCTTGTCCGAGGTGCCCACTCTTTCGTCAATAATTAGAACGTAAGATTTTTCTTCATATCGGTCGAGTAGCCCTGAGACTTCAATGCTTTGTGGGATTGACCTTGGGAATCACATAATGCCAAATCGAGACTTCGTAGCACCAAGGAGGAAGTTCTAGGCTCCATTTTTTAGGAACCAATTCCTATATAAGGTTATGTTTGGTGCATTGCTAGATAATCTTGAAAGGTAATGTGAATTACTAGTAATGTCGATTGCCAGCAATGTAGATTATTGTATTTGATATATATTACATAATATAAAATTAAAATTTCAAAATATCCCTAAACTATATCTATATTAAATTTTATAAAAAATATATATTTTTATATTTATATTACAAAATATATAAATATTTTATATTTTTATATATAAAAATTTATGTTAAATAAATTAATATAAAAAATTATATATTAACTAGATAATGTATTTAATATATTATTTAAATATATTACATAATATATCAAATTATATATATTATTATTAAATATAATATTTTTAATATAAAATATTATATTACATTAAATTTAATATATATAATATTATAATTAAAATAAAATAAAATATTATATTATTATAATATAATTTATATAATTATATCATATTATAATGTCATATTATATTTTATATTATATTATAATATAAGAGGAAGGGAGAAGGGAAGAGTAATATTGTCCAAAAGATTATTTGGGATATTGTAATCTGAATTATCATCCTTTTCAGAGGCAACCTTTTAAATTGATGGTAATATAGATAGATTGCCTGCTACCAAATGCAACCTAAAGGTTCTTCTCTTAAAGGAGATTCTTTTCCAGGTCGTCCTAAGTCTGGCTAATCCTAGGGATAAGCTCATACTGGATATTTCATTATTCTGATCAGTTCAGCTTAACTTCCTTGCTTTTTCTTTCCTTTTGCAAAGATGAGGCCTGATGAAATTGAATTATAGCAGCGCGTGACTACCACGAAGAAGGCCCCAATGGGTGCCCGGTGCCGAAGAGGGCCTAAGTTGAAGCGATCATTACCCAGCTAGTCCTGGGACCCTCAAGGGGGTCGACTCATGGGGAAGAGCCTGGGAGAGTGCCTCTTCAAAGGCATCAGAGGTCCCTCGATCTTCGCTACCATGGTTGGAGCTCTGTCAGGGTCCTCGACTCACCGATGCTCTAGAGGACCCGGTGCTCTTCGCAAATCACCATGCATTGATCCATTCTAACACCCCCAGCTTTGCAAAGGTCCTTAGCTGAGCCGGAGGAAGATGCTCCTAGTGCTAGCTCAAGGTTTGAGGACACCAAGGTGGCTCAGTGGCTACTCCAGGAGATAATACTCTCCATGGATGCCCAAGCCATCAAGATGCGGGGTTCTACTTTTGCATACAGGATTTATATGACTCTTTCCTTCGAGTTAGTACCGATCTCTTTTTCTTTCTTTTTTTCTTCTCTTTCTTTCCCCTCCTATTTTTTTAACTCTTTCATTTCCTTTTAGTAGCTTGTCCATCACATGGACTTTTTCATAAAGACTTTGAAGGAGAATCGAGATGCCAAGGATGAGATCGTAGCTCGAATAGAGGCTACCGAGGAGAAAGTAACGATGGCCTTCAAGGCCAAGGTGGCTACTCGAGCCATCGAGGAGGAAGCAAACAAAGCCTTGTCCAAAGTTAAAAAGGAGGTCAAATTTTGGAAGGCCAAGGTTCACCCCATAATGGCCAAGGTGGAGGCCATCAAGGCATGGGTTGTTGAGAAGGTCAAAGTGACGAAGGCTGAGAGGAGGAAGGAGCTCGTGGAAGAGAGCGAAAGCTGTTGAGTACCTCCGATCCTGACCAATCCTCAATCAAATTCAAGGGGCTCATGGCAAAGTTCGACACTGATGCCTACTTTATTGGTATTGCAGACTGTTGCACTAAGGTGAAGGCGCTATTCCCTAAGCTAGACATGGCTTGGCTTGACGATGATGCTCCTGTAGCCAAGGCTCCAAAAGAGGCCGAGGTCCTTCCAACCAATGATCTGACGACTGAAGGTGGAAAGGCTCCCTGCTATAGGCATCGACCGAGGGACACAAGGCTCCGAAAGTCAATGGTCGTGCCGAAGACCAGGCCTAGGTTAATTTTTTTTGTGTAACCATGCTCGGGAATGCCTAGCTAAATTTTGGGGGTCAAATCTCTTATCCCTCGCTTATCCAAAGTGATTTTTTTGTGAAGTCCAACCGGTATGTTGTAAAACTTTATAAAAAATCCTTTGCTATACCTCTATCTTGCATTTTTCTTCTTTTTTGCCATGGCATGCTATTGGTGGTGATTCGAGGTTCAGCCGGCCATATAGGGGCAATTTCCAGCATTGTGCCAACCTCAGTCAAGGTCAGAGGTTCTGAACTTAAGGCATTAGCTCGATCACCCCCAGAAACTTCTCGAAGTAATTCGACCTTTTGGTAAGGCCAAACGTACCCATGTGGCACGCCTCCTTGGACTCTTGCTTGGGCTATTCGAGGCAGATAGAATTTGGCCACCCTCATGGGGTCCCGAGGATTAGACCCTTCATTGTTTTGCTCAACCAGTCCAAGGTGGATAGGGAGGTTGGCTATTCGCGTGGGGTCTTGAAAGTTAGCCCTTTCGCGTTTCTTTGGACTTTTGCTTAACCTATTTGAGATGGATAAGAAGGTCAGCTATTTGCATGAGGTCCCGAAGGTTAGCTCCTTTATATTTTTTGGACCTTTGCTTGACCTGTCCAAGGTGGACAAAGAGATTGGCTATTCGTGTGAGATCCCGAAGGTTAGCCTTTTCATGTTCTTTTGGGCCTTGCTCAACCTGTCAAAGGTGTACAGGGAGATTGGATATTCATATGAGGTCCAAAAGATTAGCCCTTTCGTATTTCTTTGGGCTTTTTCTTAACCTGTCTGAGGTGGACAAGGAGGTCGGCCATCCTCCAAAGGTCAACTTGCTCATTCACAACACGAGATGGAATGTGAAAGGAGCTCTTTATTAATTTATGACATTCTGGGATATATATGGTTTCTTAATGCATTAAATTTCTCTGGCTATCAAAATAGTTGATGCAATAAAAGAATTATAAAAAAATTATAAAAAATATTTATGAAAGGTTTTTTGCTTTTTATTGGGGATGATATATATTTTAAAATAATAGAATAAGCCTTCAATTACTTACTTCAACCTTAGATCAAAACTGATTTCTTAGACCCGGCATCCAGAGTATTTTTTTGAGCAAGGAAGAATCTTATTTCAACCTCGGATGCTACTTGATTCTTAGATCTAGCACTCATAACTTTTCATAGCGAGAAAGAATCTTACTTCAACCTTGGATATTATTTGATTCCTTAGACTTGACACCAGAGCACTTTTCAGAGCAAGAAGAATTTTGCCAGAAGTAACTTTCAATATTTTAGAATAAGCAAAATCCAATGTAACATGCTTTTAAGTATCTTAGAGTGAAAAATATCTTGGAGGGAAAGAGCATTTTAATCCACTCAAAACTTTTTAAAAAAATTGGTCGGATATTAATGCACATCACATAGATAATAGATGCCGCTTTCCCGATATTCAACACAAATCATGCCATATCCCATCACACCAGCTCGAATCCGCGTGGACCAATGAAATGAGGTGGTACATGCCAGCTCGGATTTTTTATATCGTGTTCAAAGAATTTTGCTTGGACTTAAGATATGGTTTGGGCCTGTCAGCTTAAACCTAACTATGTTTAGATAAAAATAAGCCCAGCTGACCCAAACTAGTGGAGGTTCTGGAGTGAGGTGGCCTCGGTTGCACTGTGATGTTGAAGTGGCCCATTCAGTTACTTGCACGGGATTCGGGAAGGGAACACGAACCAAACTCTAAGCAACCAGACCACGCCGGTACGCAAGGGGCGACGAAAACAGACCTTACCACGCCAAACACACTAGTATGGGTTGGGTCAGCAAGGCCCACCCAGCCCAAGATAGTTGTCCAGCCATGACTCCGTTTTCCTACCAAAGAATATGTAATCCAATTGACACATCAAACATGTGCAGCTAGGGGAAACTAGCAATTCACTCGACACATTAACACAACACAAGCCATTTGATATCACTTTCATTTATTTTCAAATAAAAAATATATATTTTTAATATGGTATAATACTTATTTCTAAAAATGTAAACACAAAAATGACCGAAATAGCGATCGTTGACAGCCATGGGGTGATAATAGCAGCAAAATGATCATTGTTCTATATAGCAATGGAGAGGATGATATCACTTTTTCTTTTTCTCTTTTCTCTTGTATATTTCGGTGGTTTGTATGAAACAATTAAAATGAAATGCACCTTCCTGATGGAGGTTACCGTGATTTCAAATTTTAATCCATGGACATATGAACACTGTTGGAATATGGGGGAGAGGTAATAGAGCTCCAATATACTGTAAAAGAGGACCTCGCCAGTTTACCATGCAAACATGTTTTTTTTAGAGATTAGAACATTGAAGGTTGTTTGGTGTGATTCAATTTCAAGAAAGGAAGATGAATGGCATGAATCTTTAAACAAGAAGATGCAATGGTTAGGCCCAAGTAAGGCATGACACCAAAAAACCATTACTTTGCACTTGGAGATGGTTCATTTTAGGCACACAAATGGCGCCATCGTTCAGCCACCCCCAACGCCCAAGCAAAAAATAGTATCAACAACACCACATTTGCCACCTGAAGATGTTTGATAACCCATGATCAGCACCTATATATCCAGTGTTTTGCAAACTATTAGAAGTTGTTACGATGAAACAACAAAGTATCAACAACACTATATTTTGCCACCCGAATTGTTTCTGTTCATTCTAGGCATGAAGACCACCTATCCATTGTTTTGCGAAATTTTAGAAGTTGTTGTGATGGAAAAACGGTTTCATTTAATTGTGCTCCTATGCCATCATGGAGTATCTACATCAGCAACAGTACGTTATTAAAATCCATGGTGGCTTCATAATATGAATACAAATCACTAACAAAATCAATTTATTGAATCCTCAAGTGGGAAAAAAAAAGAGAGAGGAAGCTTGAGTAGGTCACAGTTTAAATTAAAGTGTCTGGCGAGGAGTGTTCAGCTAGTATCAGTCATGGTTGTCTAAGGATTCAGTGAATGAATCCACGAGGAGTGAATGAATCCAACAAATGAACCTACATACTTGCCATAGGGCAGTGTGGACCTTCATCCACACACAGCATGTTCAAAGATAATTTTAAGAAAGGGAATGAAATGCCAAAATAGATGCTTAATGTGTCTACAACTTAGAAACCAAGAGGGGGTGGTTAATGTATCACAGTCGGTGCAATTCCTTGGCCAAGGTTTCTAGTAAGGTGAGGTAAAATAATTTGCCAGTGCGGAAAATTGGGTGACCATCTGCCATCTGGTATATAAAACAGCTTTATTGCATGAAATACAATGAATGCACAGAAAAAAAATTATATATATATAAAAAAGAAGAAGAATGGATGGATTTATTTCACCTGTGTGAACTGAATCACTGACGTGTCAGCTATTATCCTCTCTCCAGCAAGAATAGATTCAGCATGAGGCAACGGTATGTCAACAGGGTGTATTGGAACTGAAGATGCTTCAGAAACAGGGTCACCACTAATGGGATTCATTAAAGAACATTAGGCTGAGATTTTTCCTGTAATTTGAAAACATCCTGCCAAACGAATTTACCATATGAACATTTGCATCATACAAGAAACATCTAAACCTTATAGAAGCTCAAAGGAGATATAAAGTTGCAATGGGAAATATGCATACTCATTTACTTAATAATGAATTTGGTGTCAGTAAGGGAAAATAGATGCCTAAAAGGCAGCAGCACTCATTCTACCTTTCAATAGACCAACTCCCAAAACTTGCGTATACCATATATCCAAACACAAATATAGTACACCATGAAATCCCAAGGTGCCATTAGCAAATGGTGCTTAACATTGATGTAATACAACATAATTGGATGCTCATTTACTTGATGACAGATTTTGGTGTCGACAGTGACACAGGAAATATAATCTCTATGGTAGGACATGATTCCCACCAATATTAAGGGAATCAATGGTGTAGGGTCATAGTCTGCTTGTTGTCCAGGAATCTGTCTGCAAGTATACCGGAGACAGAAAAAGAAGACAAATTTGAAATGCAACAGGTTTAGAGAGGTTTTTCTTATGATCCTTAGGATTGATTAATACTGACACTTTGATCGATGGGGCAGGGTTTCATGAGAAGCACTAGGCATGGGCCAAGATACTGATTTCTTGGGTGGAGAAATATTCGAGATCATATGCAGCTGGATTGCAGTAAAATTCTGGGATAATAAAATTTTGAAGGTGTCTATACTTATCATTTTGTTTGAACTAGGTGAAAATATAATGATTGCATATGGCAAGGAATAGAAGGTTTTGTTGACAAATCCGCTATCCAGGACGGTCAATAGCAGTAATGAGAGGAAAGATAAGAAAGAAAGAAAGAAGGAAAGGACAAAGGAGATAACAGAAGTATTGCCCAAAGTCCATACCTACTTTCTTTAGTTTCTTGTCCAGTTCAGAAGGTTGCTCCCGTGGAAAAGCCAGCCTACCCTTGCTGAAAGAATACAACCATTGATAAGTCTCAATATAATTTGCAGCTTAAAAGGAAATACAATAAAACTAGATCTCTTATACATATCTATCCATATCTTCCCTCCAGTCCTTGGTAACTAAAAACAAAAAAATTGAACTGATCAGGTCTGGTCAGAAGTGGAAACTTTATCTCTGCTGACTTGAAAGGTGCATGGGGAGCATAATCACTTCATGATGCAGCAGTGAACAGCTTTGTTTGCATCATATTCCCAACACAACATCACAGTTCTCCGAGTATTGCAGATTGTCCCCATATGACCTTTTGTCATTTCGCCAGATTTTCTCAGAGTAGAATCATCTGCTGTTTCAGCAGGCAGCAGGATCATCCTCTTCTAGGATTTTTTTTAAAATAATACAAAAAAATAAAAAATTACCGAACTAGGTGTTTTGAAACATATTTATCAAAGTAGATATTTTTGGCTAATATAGCATTGTAATCGGAGTTTTTTGCTGACGTGGCACTGGATTCGAACATGTAGAACGGGGTGAGGAGATGTGGATACGAAATCGTCGTTTGAAAAGATGATTTTGATGAGAAATCGTTTTTCGAAAATCAATTTCAGAAGAAATGGATTGGTGGCAGCAAAACCTGAAATCGTCTTTTGAAAGGACAAGTTTAAATTGATTGAAATCATCTTTTCAAAAAACGATTTCAATACGTATTCCACTCCCTTAACACTGCACAAGGGTATTTTGGGAATAATCACCATTAATACCTGTATCCCCTTAAATGTTCTTTTTTAATTAAATCTTAATCCAATTAAATTTTAAAAAATATATAATAAAATTTAAAATAATATAATAAAATATTTAAAAAATACAATAAAATTAAAATATTTAAAATAACATAATAAATTTATAATATATAAAATATTTAAAAAATATAATAAAATAAAAATATTTAAAATAATATAATAAAATCTAAAATTTTAAAAAAAATAAAAAAAAGTTAAGGTGAAGACGCATATACACATGGACTTTATCTTATTCCGCACCTCCATTTTTAAAATAAAAAAATTAAAAATTAAAAATATATAAATAAAGTCATAATTTGTTACCTAATAATAATATAAAATATTACTATTATAAAATAAAATATTATAATATATAATTAATATAAATAATATAATAAATATAAAAATATATTAAATAATATATACATATATATATATAATATTACATCGCATGGAATACTCATCAAATTACGCGATGTACTCATCTACACTCTTGCTACCCTGACTCAATATTGCTACTGATCCAACAAACCCTGGCAATATGAGGTTGGAACGTATTTCCCTCTAAGCTTGGCCTTCATGGCCCTCCAGGTGATTATAGATTCATGGCCTCCTAGCCTAAGTGTTCTTTCAACAGTAGCCCAATATAACCTGGCCTGGGGACTAGCTTAAGCTTGGCAAACTTAAACTTACGTTCCTCAAAACATATCGTACTACTCAAAATACTGGTCAACTTCTCTCTCCCAATCTATATAAACCTTTGGATCAAGACAGCCATCAAAAGTGGGTGCATCAAGTCTAATATTTCTATAGGCCCTGTCTTCCTGGTCCATGAAATCCTGATTGGGTCTCCTTGGATGAACCTCTAGAACTGGGTCATGATGATGGGCTCTTCTAGGTTCAACCTCAAAGTATGGATTAGAGTTTGGGTTTCTCCTAAGATGGGGAGGTGACTTAAGATCTGGTTCAGAATGGGACCTATGTATCTCCTCTAGGGTTCTTAGCTAAACATCTACTTGGTCAAATCTTTGAGTTAATTGGACATTCGATTGGGTCATCTAATCATCCATTTGGTCTAATCGGGTGTTCAATCGGGCCATCTGTCACTCAAAGGTCTTTAAGACAGCATCAAGTTGGGATTCCATGGATTTACCGGTTGTGGAGGTGATGGATGATATGAAGCTCCCGATCTAGTGTACATGCAAGACTCAAACAAATCGACTACGGGTACCTAGACCTAGAGCCCAAACAGAATGGGTCGACTCAAGTTACACACAACTCAATCCCTAATCCTTCCACTGGCCAGGTAAGAGATGGGATGGTGGGAGGCCCCTCTGCTTAATGCAGGACCCAATTAAAGAATCACCGATCCGCTTAGATGTTTAAAACTGTACCTCTAGCCTGGACACCAGCTTCCAGTAATAGGAGATGAATTGGGTGCAGTAGTCTTCCCACGATGGTTAAACTCGACCTGTTGATGTCCCTAGATCTCTAGAGCAAATTAGGTATAATCAATTTTAGTTAGGGTTGAGTTCAGATGCAAGGATTGTAGTTTTGGACTAAGGAGAGGTGATCAAATCCTTCCCCTATTTGATATAGTAAAAGTGCCCTTAATATAAGTTAAGTAGATGATGGCACACATATGAAATACAAATTAGGATTTTGTAGTTTTGGTATTTTCTGATTTTGAATATTTTTTTTAATTTTTATATTTGGTAGGAAATAAAATATGCAGAAAAGTACCTAATATGCAATAAATATACAGAAAAAATAAAATATGAAAATATTATGCAAGAAGAACCCTAAACATATAAAATATTGTCTTGCTAAAAAATAGAGCAGAATTGTTCTCAAAAAGTATTTCAGCATAAAAAAAATCCACAGACCGAATTAAATCATGAAAAAATTATGAAAAATACTTTAAATTATAAGGAATCCAAAAAATTAAAAATCAAGATTTTGGATCTTTCTACATGCAGAAATTACAAAAAAATAACATATATATACGGAGATGACGGGATGCAGAAACTAGCCTTAAACTATGCTCTGATACCAAATGATGCGGTATGATTTATGCATGCAAAGTTTTTTTCATGATTAATGATGAAGTTAAGGTTTTAGATCCCAAATTTCAATCCAAGATTCAAAGTATATAATTCTATGAAAATTTTGAAATTCATGCATGCAGAAATAAATCCTAAAGTAATAGATAAGTAGGATCGCCAAGGTGAGAAACCCTGGTCAGGCTAGCTTTCCTGCAATACCACTATTGATGAATCAGGGGGTGTACCTGGCAATGGTAGAAGCACCTGCTAAAGATCGTTCCATGAAGAGATAGCTCATGCTCCGGATGCGGCCTGGAAGAACAAGCTTCTGACCCTGCGGATTCGTAGCTTTGCTCGATGATCCGATGGCTGATCAGAAGGTATCCTTGGACTCGTGAGAACTGAGGGACCTACAAATCACCATCTGGGATTAGAAAACTAAGAGTATGAAGACTGAATATTGAAAGAAGGGAAAAGAAAGGCTCTTGGATGATGGCGGTCAAGGTTGGAAGGAAGGGGTGGCTAGGGTTTTGATGTTGTAGATGGAGGCAGGGCGCAGGAACAAGAAGAACTTACACAGCTCGCACACAGCATGCACACATCAAGGGCACATAGCAAAGAGAGAAAACTCAAATTTAATTCATCAATATTCTAAAATTACATTAGGAGGGGAGGCATTTAATAGGCTTACAAACTTGGAGCTCAAGTAAGGGTATTCATGAGAAATTACATTAGTCCTAAACCCATACAAAGACATAGACTAGGGCTCTCCACTTTTGACTGAGCCTCTCTCTCTCCCTCTCCTTCTCGTGGTCGGCCAAAGGGGGGTGACTCTAAGGGAGGCCGACCAAGGGGGGTGACCATAAGGGTTGGCACCCCCTGATGCTCCTCATGGGCCTTAGGCGGCCCAGCATGCTCCAGGCTGCGGTTCAGGGTTCAAGGCTTTCAAATTCTCTTGCTGGGTCTTCCATGATCTTTAAGTGTGGCTGTATGACTTTAAGCTGGCTGGATCCTTGATTATCTTGAGTCTTCTACTTGCAAAATTTGACTGGACTCACTATAAAATTTACAGGACTCAGAAAATAACTAGCTCAACATGAGCTAACTTAACTGATAAGCTTCAAAACTTACAGGACTTAAAAACTTGACCTGACTCAACTGACTTGGTATTCTAAATACAGGACTCAAGTGTGGACAGGACTCCAATGGATTTACTCACAAAATTCAAATGAACTCACTCAAAATGACTAAACCTAATTACAAATTGAATAAAAACTTGGACTCACATCCTAAACTCTAATTTGATAACCACAAAGGGTTGAAATGCCTCTGCCAAAGTCTGGGGCCTCTGATGTCCCCACACTTGGAGGATTTCAGTTTTCATCTTGGATTTCTAGAATTTTGGCCTGTATCATCAAACTTTCTTTTACCATCCTTATCAATGGCACTCCTTAGGAGTTCTTCTACTCAAATATCGGCCTTCATCAAGTTGTCCTCTCTATTCATACTTGTTCATTATTTGTGCTGATTCTTTATCACGAGCATTGCGGGCAGCAGCATAGGAGTCGGCCCTCTAGCCATACGTTCCCGCTCCTGGTGCCCTCTCGATCTAGCATCTCTTATTTGTAGATGATACTTGCTTTTAGACCAGGCCTTTATAGCCTATGCGCAGGGCTTCAGAAGGGTGCTCGAGGACTGCTGTTTGTTTTGAGACAGAGAGTTAATCTTCTTAAATATGAGGTTCACTTTAGTCCTAAGACTCCTATTTAGCTTCGATGCTTGATTTGGACACCCTGGGGATTGCTGAGCATGAGGGCCCATTTCGGTATTTGGGGGTTTCCATTTCTAGAGGTAGACTTCGTAAGGCAGAGTGTGCTGGGTGGTGCAAATGGTTTAGGAGAGGATGGAGGACTAGCAGGGTAGAGCCCATCTTCCATGGACATCATTACTTTGACCAGGTCAATCATCACTTCTCTACCAGTGTATATGCTTTCTAATGCTATCCTCTCCAAGTTTGTGATCTCAAGGTAGAGAAAATCATTCGTGTTTCTTGTGAGGTCTTCCTATATTAGTCGGGGAGTTCATCTTCTGGTGGCATGTTGTCTGTTAGCCTATTCGGGAGGGGGGCCCTTGGATTCACCCTCTTATTGGTAGGCAAGGCTCTGTTGGCTATACATGTTGCCAGATTCTTGTTAGGTCCGAATAGCATGTGGACCTCTATGATAAAGGTTAGATATGGCTCTCCTTCTGCTTCACTAAAGGGGGTAGTTGGGCTAGGCAGTATTGCTCTACTATTTGGAGAGAGATGGCGGCTAGGGCCTCTAATATCCTTTTTCAAACAAGATGGATTATGGGGGGATGGTAAGTCGATCAACTTATGATTGACTCATGGATTAGGGATGTTCCTTTGGCCCGATAGCCAACTTTCATCTCGATGGATATTCCTGATTCTATTTTTATTTATGATTTTTGATCATGAGTGGTACTCAGTGGAATCCATTGATGGTCACTCAGATTTTTGGGGATATTCTGGTTCGAGGGTCTTATTTATTATGTGCCTGCTTATCCTTGCTATGATGTTAAAGTTTGGAGGTCCTCTACTCTTATTAAAGTTTCTTTGTGGATTTGTACCCTATGTATTATTCGGAGTCCCGGAGGAGTCTTGACATTGGATGGATTTGGTCACTTTGGGACACCCTAGAGTGAGCTTGTTTTATGGAAAGTTGCCTGGTGTCGTCTCTCGACAAGATCTTTTCTCATTACAAGAGGACTTCATTTGCCCCCGTCCTGTCTGGCTTATAGGGTGGATGGTGAGACTCTTGTGCATGTTCCGTTTCTTTGCCCAAGGGCATGGTAGGTTTGGTGGATGGCTAGTTTGACGGGCTCTTTAAGCATGCTATGGATGTGGTGGACACCTTTTTGGAGCTGCTCCAGTCGAGTACTATTCATCTCCTTCCATCTTCTTGGCCTATATTGCTTACCAGATCTGGCTCACCAGGAATGCTATCATCTTTAGCTCTTCTAGATGCCCGACCAGGGTTATTATAGAAAGAGCTCGAGCCCATGTGGAGGAGTATCAGATATGACCGTGGTAACCATAGAGACCTGGGATTCCGATTTGGCTCTTTGAGCACCCGTCAGGTTTTTATTCTTGGGAGCTCCCTCCTTCGAGGTTCTTTACGATCAATTTTGATGGGAGTGTCAGGGATAGGCAGGGGGTGTTGGCTTTGTCATCCATGGCTCTGGGCTTGTTTAGTCACTACAGGGGATGCCATCTCTTTAAATCGATTATCCCAATAGAAGAGCTTCGGGATGCTTGGGCTGGCATTGTTTATGCCCGGAGGATTTTGAAAGTGAAGCAGTAAAAGTAGACTATATTTTAAAACCATTTTAAATAAAGAAAAGTGGAAGACTTGGTGAATCGATCAAATCGATCTACCAATCTACCTGTAACAGGATCCAACATAATAAAAGTGCATGCAAAGGATACCATAAGCAATAAAAAGAAAAAGCATGTAACAATTTCATGCTTTAGATCTGATCACATGAGACCAAGAAAAAGGTATGTTACCTTTAAACTGTTAGATGGAGGTGATGAAGAGCCGCCGAGCCATACAGTATCTGGTCTCTATGGGTAGTTCACACCAGGACTCGATCCCAATCAACTCCCTTGGAGTGCTAGCTCCTCAGGATTCTGGAAGCCAATTCTCCTTCCTTGGACCTGCAAGACTTTCTTAAAGCCGTCGGGAAGAACTTGCTGGAGGATAATGAAGAGAAGTGGAAGTGGAACCCTTCTCAACCAACTCTCTCTTTCCAAATCCTAGCTTGATTGCTAGGTAGGCTCACACCCAAAATCCTTATCCTCTCAAACCCCACTCTAAGAAATCCCTTCTTTCTCTCTTAGAAAAGCCCAGCTTATCATCATTTTTCTAGCCCTATATAACACTTATTATAGTGGCAGTGAAGAGGGAGAGGATATGGAAAGTGAAGTGATTGGGGGAGAGGGTTAAGGGTTAAAACAAATTAGCTCTAGGTTTAAATGGGAGAAAATCTACATTTCCAAATAATACATTCCATAAAAACCTTGGAGCCAATTTCAGCAAGATTTAAAATTGAATTCAAAATTCAAATTTAAATCTTTTTAAAGGAAAGAGAGTATGAAAATCAAATTCAATTTGATCTTAAGCCACAATCACATTTGGCTGACCCATCAGGTTGCAATCATATTACAAATAAGTCCTCCAAAATTTATTAAATGAATTAGTAAAAAAAAAATTCTCATCACAGCCAAGTGTCGACACATGAAAGTATTGACACTTCAAAGTATCGACACTCGGATCATGGTTAATCATATTGACCCCCAGTGATGCCAAACGATTCTTAATCGTCGATCAACCTTTAGATCAAGTAGAAATCCCTATAATGTGTGATCCCATAGGTTCGAACACTAAGCCGGTAGCACTGGAACACTTCCAGTACCAGTCAAAGTCATCATCTAGCAATGATACCTAACGTCCAGAGAGTCGAAGATTGCAGAGAACTCTCAAGAACCCTTGGCATATGGTTATTGCATAATTCATCTCTTTGACCTCTTAATGCTCAGAATGACCTAGGTTTGACTGCCAACCCTAATTTAGTATATCCAGATCATGTCTCGACCTTACAACTTCTATGACTCCTCACAAGAACTACCCTAGCCAAGATTTTGCTAAATTGAGTATGGTGAGTTATTCACTCCAAACCATTTGAAGGATCAATCCCATCTTGATCCACCACCGCTCCATAAGTACTTGACCATACCCAGAAACCTTCCATCATTGGATTAGAAATCCAGGTAGTTCGGTATCAAAGTACAGTGAGTTGCTTGTAAGCTATCATGGTGACCTCAGGTCTGGGGGACACATATATCCATATCCCTTCTCGAGCAACCCTTTGACAGAAGGGAGCTCTGCAGTTGGTCACGTTTAGTGAGATGTCATATATTTCACCTGTATGTCACATCAGTGTCTCTACACTCCTTGGTTAAGAGGATAACCAACCAATGTGATATACAACAACCTACGCTTCGTACATCATCATCCTATAATAATATATCCTTTGGTTGTGAACCAATTTAAGAACTACTCGATATATCCTCTCTATATCAAATATAATGTAGTTCTAAGGACTCCATCATACAAGAATTTTTTTCAGAAAAATACACATGTGATGAACAGCCAAAAGAATTTTTTTATTCATTTAAAAAATCATATACAATTATAAAATAGCACAACCATTTATAGCTTAGACGATTGTCTTTGGAACACTATTCCTAACAGATTTTACAGTTGGACCATCTCATCATCGAGGGTGATTCGGTAATTGTCATTTCCTTGATTCGGGAGGTTATGAGGTCAAGGCCCTTGTACCGTCTTATCCGTGATATTGTTCTTCTTTTATAGGGTTGCTCGGTTATTGTTGTGAGGCATGTGTATCGAGAGACTAATTCTGTGGCTGATTGGGTTGCCTCCTTTGTTGCCAATCACTCGGATAAAGTATTGTGGATTCACTTAGGGATGCCCCGGGCCCTTTCTGTGATATTCTCCTTTCTGATTTTATTGGATGTATTTACTTTAGAATGTTGTTTGAATACTCCGATTTACCAAATAATATAATAATAATCACTCCTTGGAAGTCTTGCATATCATCTACATTGTAATATCCCTAGTATTAGCACATGGGCTAGCTTAAAAAATGCCCAATCATGCATGGTGCCTAATTCCAGAGAGGAAGACTCCTATTAGGAGTCTCCTTCTCCCCCAACTCTAGTGGACTCCAAGAGTCCTAGGATAAGAAAAACTCCCACCAAATCCTAGAATCACATCTATAAAAGGGTTTCTTTAATTTTCTCCTACCGTAGACTCCATCACTAATTTCTCAAGGGGTTTCCATCGATTTGCAGAGCTATACCTTGAGTTTTTCCTTTGGATTTTGTTAGAAAGGTTGTCGATCTCCCATTATTCAGCCCCATTAGATCTAGGTAGGACCTAAGCCTTGCCGTCTTTCCTTTTTCAAGCCTAATGCCTTTGTTTAGAGCCGACGGGCTTCTGAATTTTTAGATGAGATTAGCCCCCCAGTTTGAGTTATTTTGGATTCTTTCTCTCATTTGGCCAATCATCAGCAACTGTGGTAGCCACTGGGGGCATTTCTCAATCACCACCGGGCATTGCCATTGGTTACAAGTCCAAGTTTTATGATCATGACAAGAAGGAAGAAGGGAAGGGAGATGATCTGTTTAAGAAGAAGAAGAGAAATAAAGAAAAAGAAAACGAAAGAAAGAAAAGAAATTCTTTCTCTTTTCTCTCTTATCTCTCTAGTTTCTCTCTCCACTATCTCTCTCAGTTTTTCTTTCTAAAAGATTTCTCTCTCTTAGAAATTAGGTAGGTTATGAAAGTGGAATCAAGGAATTGGTAGGTAAACCCTTGATGAACCTTGGTAGAAGTTCTAGATCGATAACCGTTACACCATGAAATTTATTTATTAATATTAAGATTGATTATGTAGAAGGATAATTTTTCGAGCAAGAGATGTCAAACAAGTTTCCTAACATCTGGTTCATGAATCAGGGTATGAATCGATGTCTGGTATGTTAAATTAATCATTAGTAGAGGTAAGGATTCTTAGACATGTACAATCACTAGTTTATATAAATATATTACATTACATGATTTTAATCCTTGGATATGAGCATTGCTATATATGATTATTTATGCATTATATGATTTTGATTTTTCATGATGGATATTTGTGATTGCCGGTATGATTATTTATATTTTTTGTATAATATATTTATATCAAACATGATTATTTTTGAATAAATTGGATCGTGATATCGACTATTGGAAATATTGAAAAGAATATAATTTGATATATTTTTTTAATATATTTGAGATGGGATAAATTAATAATGAAAAAAAGGATATTTGAACTAGTCATATTAAAAAGAGAATAGTTGCCATGGACAGGAGCATAGCACTGAGTATGACCTAGCTATGGGCAAATATGTGATATATATATTGATGATGGCCTAATCATAAATAGATACGTAGCATATATCTTAAGGATAGACTAGCCATGGATAGATATGTGATATATATATTGAGGATGGCTTAGTCATGGGCAAATACATGGTATATATATTAAGAATAGTCTAGTCATGGATAGATACGTTGCATATATAATGAGGATGGCCTATCAATAGGTAGATACGTGGTAGATACTTGAGTTTGCCAATCATGGACTGGAGTATGATTGTGATTAGTCCAAAATTCTCAAAGATAATGGTCCATTGGTTTGAATCACGTTAATGAGATTAGATGATAAGATGTAAAAATAATTAAGTAAAAATGAGGTTTTAATTAATGACAAATATGATGTCTTACTTTTGAATAAGATGGATATTTGGTATTAATTGATGCATGTTTTTATATATATCAATTTTGAATTATCTTGATCACTTGACATGAAATTTTGATATTTATATTCTATTCAATACTATTTACTATTATTTTTGAATTATATAATTATATTGATGTGAGTGTGGGGGATTCTTAAGCTCATATCCCTACTTTTATTCTTTTTTAGAGTTGCACAAGATATTCAAGCTTGGCTATGGATTTGGTTCGTGGACAAAAAGATGAATAGATAGAGAGTCATTAATATCAATCGGATAACTGAAGGATGATTGGATTTGTAATTATATAAGTTATATTATTTTTTTATATTAGGTATTCTTTTATGAATTGTGATCAATAACGTTCTTGGAATTTGAAGTTTTAATGAATTTTTAAGGCATTGCATGATTTCTAGGGAATATTCTAAGATTCGCGCGGTCGATTGCATGGCAGACCCAGATGCTAAGTTCGGGACATGACAGAATGGTATCAAAACTTAGATTATGTTCACCTAGAACTGTGACATAAACGATTAAAAAAATATGATAGTTATTAGAGCATGACATGAGTGATATCGAAACTTAAGTTTTGATCATTAAGGACTATAACTTAACTAGTATTTAAACTTAAGGTTATGGTTACTAAAGACATAACAAAATAATAAAAAAAAATTAGAATTTGGATTTCAGATCACTGGATGTTATGATATAATTTGTACTTAAGATTTGATATTTGATGAGTAAAAACATGTTATAAAATATTTCTCTAATATCAATGGTGAGGTTAACTTGAAATGAGTACAAAAAGGCTGAATGATTTATATCTCTTAATTATGAGAAGTGGGGTTTGACCTAAGCAAGAAAGGTGTTGATCCTAGAATAGAATATGCTATGTTAGTGGGTTATGCTGTGCTGTATATATTCAATTACTAATTAGATGATTTTGGAATTCTAAATTTGATATGGGTGCAAATTTTTATGGCCCTCTATTTTTTATTAATTGTTTGATTTCAAGTGTTGGATTTATCAACAAATTGTTTAGAGTATGCCCTAAGTTTCATGATATTAGAGCTAGCTAAATATTTTTCAAGGATTGAACTTGCATGCAGATTACGAATGAAACTAGATTATAGAGAAAAATATATTCGTGATACTGCATTTATCTGTAATTCCATATTGGTGGATTAGATTGTATTATGTGGACATGGGACATGCATCTTGATAAAATTTTTAATAATTTAATTGCCATCTTTAGATTGGTTGCTTGGTCCTCCTAATATTATTGAAGATTGTTGAGTGTATTAAATTCCAAGCCAAGTTTAAGATTTATGAACAAATATTGTTGTATTGGATGGAGAAATTGATTTTGGCAGGCTTTCATGAGTTTAACATAAAGGGGTTGGATTTCAGATGAGTTAAATTGTTGATGTTAGAGGTCATGATAAAAGAAGTTTTTTTTGTGAAGGCCAAGTTGATTTTATTTATAAGGATGTTGACTTGAAATCTCCTAATTTATTAAAGTTTAGAGTTAATCTTTTTAAAAGAGAGGTCGGTTTGGAATTGTTTAATTGATTTGTCAAGGAAAGCATGATTGATTGAAGCTTAGACTAGAGTTATTGATGTCTTGAAATAATAGTGAATTTTATGCAAGGGCTTTACATATGAAAAGTGGATTAAAGTTTAATATTATAGTACACTAGAGACATAGCAAGGATAAAAAACTTAAAAGGTTTTTCTTTAAAAGGGTGGATCTTTTAGATTCTAGTATAAAATAATATTTTGTCAGAAATTTATCTAATAAAACTAGAGAATCTAGTAATTTATATTAGAGTGCGCGGTGGAAATTGGTGACTTAAGTTATTTCAAAACTAGTTAAAAATATTGATTTGTCAACCTAAAGTTATTATTTTGGAAGATTTGAGCTAGTTTCTAGTATAGAATGATTTTACTAATAAAGAAATAATAATTATTGATTCTTTGGCTAGTCTATAGGTATAGTTATGTAATTTTCATTAGTAAGTTCTCCTAGTATAGAGAACTCTAAGAAAAATTTTGGATATCTCCAAATTTAGAGTAAACAAGTGATGATTCTTTTATCAGGCTTGGATCTAGAATATTGTGACACAAAGCCTCTTTTATTTTGACATTGATTTTATTATTTGAAGAAGCTTGAGGTTTCCCTCGGATAAAAGTCTAATTATAAAATCTTGAAGGAAGTTAGAGAATAAAGAAGGCTTTAGATTATAAAGAGTATTTAATGCTCAGGATTTCTTTTGTTTGTATTAATAGTATAGAATAGGACCGATTATGATTTTCATTTGGAGTAATCAAGAGAAATAATTTCATGGGTGAAGAATTATGTACTTTAATTTGAGTTTGAGATGTTAATGTTCATTTGAAAGAAATTTAAAGAATTCAATATGCATTATGGATGGAATGGATTGAGTTATAAAATGACATGATCTTATAAGGTAAGTACTCTAAAAGGCAATCAAATTAGGAGATTGAGGATGATATGAGAGCTGGCTATTTTCAAGGTTTAAACCTCAAACAAGTTAATTTCGAAGACGAAATTATTTTAAGGAAGAAGAATGTAATATCCCTGATATTGTCCCATGGGTTGGCTTATAAAGGACCAAATCATGCCTGGTGCCCGATTCCAGAGAAGAAGACTCCTATTAGGAGGCTCCTCCCTCAACTCCAGTGGACTCCAAGAGTTTTAGGATAAAAAAAACTCCTACCCAATCCTAGAATCACATCTATAAAAGGGTTTCTTTCCTCCTTCCTTAGACTTCATCACTAATTTCTCAAGGGGTTTCCATTGATTTGCTACACTATGCCTTGAGTTTTTCCTTTGGGTTTTGCTGGAAAGGTCGCCGATCTTCCCTCGTTCAGCCTCGTCAGATCTAGGTAGGGACCTAAGCCTTGCCATCTTTCCTTCTTTGAGCCTAATGCCTCCGTTTAGAGCCGACAAGCTTCTAAATTGTTTAGCAAAATCAATCCCATGTTTTGAATTATTTTGGGTACTCTCTCTTGTTTGGTTGATCACCAATGACTATGGTTGCCGTCAGGGGCATCTCTCCATCACCATCGAGCATTGCCATGGTTGCCAGCCCGAGTTCCATGATCATGGTAAGAAGGAAGATGCGAGGGGGGATGCTCTATTTAAGAAGAAGAAGAAGAGAAAAGAAAAACAAGAAAAGGAAAGGAAAAGAAAAGAAGAAAAAGAAAGGAAAGAAAGAAAAAATACTTTCTTTTCCCCTCTAGTTTCTCTTTTCTCTTTCTCTTTTGAAAAGGTTTTTCTCTTAAGGATTAGGGATGTTGTGAAATAGAATCAAGAATTGGTGGGGTAGACTCTTGATGAACCTTAGTAGAAGGTTCTAGATCAATAATCATTACACCATGAAATTTATTATTAATATTAAGATTGATTATGTAGCAAGATAATTTTTCGGACAAGAGGATGTCGAACAAGTTTCTTAGTACCTGGTTCATGAACTGGTGCATGGATTGATATCTGATGTATTAAATTCATCATTAGTAGAGATAAGGATTCTTAGACATGATCACCAATTTATATATATTTTTTATATTACATGATTTTGATCCTTGGACATGAACATTAGCAAGTATGATTATTTATGCATTATATGATTTTGATTTCTCATGATGGATATTTAGATTGTCAGTATAATTATTTATATTTTTTATATAATATATTTATATCAAACATGATTATTTTTCAGATGATTTGGGATCATGATATCGATTATTATAAATCTTGACAAGAATATATTTAACATAATATTTTCTTGACATATTGAGATTTGATAAAATTAATAATTAAAAAAATATTTGGACTAGCCATGTTAAAAAAGAATAGCCGTTATGGATAAAAGCATGACACTTAGTATGGTCTAGTCACAGGCAGATACATGGTATATATATTGAAATGGCCTAGACATGGATAGATACATGATATATATTGAGAATGGCCTAGCCGCATGGACAAATACGTGGCATATATATTGAAATGGCCTAGCCATAAGTAGATATGTGATATATATAGAGAGGATGCCTAGTCTTGGATCGATACATAGCATATATATTGAGGATGGCCTAGCCATGGATAGATATGTGGCATATATATTAGGATAGCCTAGCCATGGGTAGATACGGCATATATATTGAGGATGGCCTATCCAATGGCAAATATATAGTAGATACTTGAGTTTATTAATCATGGCTAGAGCGTGATCATGATTAGTCCCAAATTCTCAAAGATAATGATTAATTGATTCGAATCATGTTAATAAGATGTGAATGATAAGTATGACCATAATTAAGTAAAAAGGAGATTTTATCTAATGACATATGTGGTATCTTACTTTTGAATAAAATAGATGTTTGGTATTAGTTGATGCATATTTTCACATATATCGATTTTAGGTTATCTTGATTACTTGATATGAGATTTTGAGATATAATTCTATTCAACACTATTTACTATTATTTTTGAATTATATTGTATTATATTGGCGTGAGTGTTGCCTCCAAGATCGTCGTGGCCCGTAGCTCCGTGCGTTGGGTCTCTCCCGCCGGATGCTCGGCCGCCGGCATCGTGAATCGACTCCCTCCATCGGGCGGACTTGCAAACAGGGGAGACCTGGGCTGGGGATTCTGGCGAAGACACTCCGACGATCAAGTCAGTGGGATGATCGGGGAACAGAGGACCTCCAAGGTAGAGAGCTTGGGGAACTCTCTGCTCCCAAAGGGTGATTAAAATGGAGGATAAATGAAAGATAACTTAAGACTCAAGAGAGTCTGTTATTTCTTACCCCCCTTACCTCTTCATGCCGACCTTATGTAGAGAGTGGCCTTTGTCATCTTGGGGGCATACTGGTCTTGGTATAGGTCTCTGAGACTTCTGCTGGCCTGAAAGGTCTAGATGGGTTGGTGAACTTCCTCCTCCTGGATGGTTCAGGAGGTTGTGTAGGAGCACAGTGCCATGGATGTGCCACTCCTTCCTCATTGGCGTAAACTGTGACGGGGCTTTTAATATAGCCCTCCTTTGCAGGCGGTGGCTCAGTTTGGCAGAGATGGTGACGTGTCAGGTTGCCATTCAGCCTTCCTCTGTACCTATATTTTGAGAAGCATACCTGGGATGGAAACAGATGAATCGTGGCACGTGCTTCGAGTGAGACAGGTGAGGCTCATCGTGTGGCATGGTTCGAGGCATCCCACAGTGAGGTAGGCCGCATAGCCCTTCTGTAGGGGGCTCTATGCATGCGGACGAGGTGCACGGGTAGTTGCGTACCAAGGCGCGCATGCAGGGTCTCCCCCATGCGTGTGGTTTTGGGCATCGGAGCAGGCGGAGATAGATGCAGTCCCGCGGGCGGAGCCAGACCAGGCGAGGGTGGAGTCGACCGGAGCGGGCGGACGCAGGGCCGGAGACGGGCATGCCGGACTGGGGGCGCGGGAGTGCCGAACCTTGGGCGTGTAGAGCGGCGGTGCATGGAGCGGAGGCATGCCGGACCGACGCAGGGGTGCACCGGGCGGAGCCAGACCGGGTGGAGGAGGAGCCGAACCTGTGTAGGCGAGCCGGACGGAGCCGGAGGTGACCTCGGCGAGGCACTGGCGCGGGCGGAAGGACTCCACGCGGGTGGAGCCATGGGGGAGTGCATGGGCGGGCTGGGCGGAGCCGGACCGTGGCTGGTTTGCCGTGGGTGGAGGCGAAGCCGGAGTCGACCGGGCATTCCAGACCGGGCGCGGGGGTGAGCCGAGGTGGACTGGAGCGGGTCGTGCCCCGGCACGGGCATGCCGTGGGCGTCGCGTGGCACGAGCCTAGCACGGCGGAGCGGAGGGCCGACCTTGGCATTGGACCGGAGCCGGAGCGGGCATCCCCCCGGACTGGGCCGGACCGGACGGGGTGTGCCCAGGCGTAGAGGCGAGGTGCGGAACCTACGGACTGGCCGGCGCCGGACCGAGCATCCCGCCAGACTGGGCCAGACCGAATGGAGGACCGCCGAACTGGCAGGGGCTGAGGCCGAGATGCTGCATGGAGCGGGGGCGTGCCGAGCATAGAAGCGGGTGCGAAACCTGCGGACTGGGCCGGGCGCCGGAGCGGGCATCCTGCCACGGGCTGGACCGGACCGAGGTCCCACAGGCCGAGTCGACCGAACAGGACCGCCGAACTGGCTGTCTGAGGCCAAGGTGCTGCATAAATTAGGGCATGCCCAGGCGCAGAAGCGAGGTGCGAACCTGCGGACTGGGCCGGGCACCGAGCGGGCGTCCCGCCAGACTGGGCCGGACCGGACGGAGGTCCGCCGGGTCGAGCCGGACCGACGGAGGATCGCCGAACTGACAGGCTGAGGCCTAGGTGCTGCATGGAGCGGGGTGTGCCTAGCGCAGAGGCGAGGTGCAAAACATGTGGACTGGGCCGGGCGCCGGAGTGGGCGTCCTGCCAGACTGAGCCGGACCGGACGGAGGACCGCCGAACTGGCGGGGCTGAGGCCGAGGTTGGAGCTGGCCCTACACGAGCGAAGGCGCTGCACGGGATTGGAGGCGGAGTCCATGCTAGCATACGTGCCGTACTGGACTGGAGCCGAGTCCACGCGGGCGGACGGACTTCACGCGGCGGAAGAGCCGAGCCGCGCGGTCTCGCCAAGCTGGACCGGCACGACTGAGGTGCCGAGCTGAGTAACCCTAACGCGAGCGGAAGGCGCTGTACGGGATTGGAAGCGGAGTCCATGCTAGCGACATGCCGAACTGGACTGGAGTCGGAGTCCACGCGGGCGGATGGACTTCGCGTAGGCGGAAGAGCCGAGCACGCGGTCTCGCCAAGCTGGACCGGCACGGGCTGAGGTGCCGAGCTAAGCTGAGCTGGAGCCTTGCCGCCGCTCGGCGGAGCGCAAGGTGGAAGAGCTGGGCCGTGCGGGCTTGCCGACTGGACTGGCATGGCAGCCGTCGAGCTGAGCTGAACTGCCACTGGACTTCATATACGGCCGAAGTGAGGCCGAGGTGGGGCCGAGATGGAGAAGTATGTAGCCGCGCCAGCCTCCAAGGGGGATGCGTGTCGGGCCGAATGGATTTATTTACTACTGTAACAGTGAGTGTGCGGAATTTTTTTGGGCCGTAAAGCTCATACTCCTACTTTCATTCCTTCTCAGAATTGTTCAGGATATTCGAGATTAAATTTGTAATTATATAAGTTATATTATTTTTTTTATATTAGGTAATCTCTTATAAATTATGATCAATAATGTTCTTCGAATTTAAACTTACATGAATTTTAAGGTTTTTAGATAATCTTTAGATATATTCTAGGATTCGTATGGCCGGTCACATGGCCGACCCGGGTGCTAGATTTTGGGCATGACATATATATTTTACAGAACTTGATAAGTAACAATTTCTATGTCCATGCTTCTACTTTTCCTTCAAACAGTAGTTGATGCGAGGTAATTTTATTGCACAAGCTAGAAGAAAGATTTGATTAGACCAGATTTTATATTGGCCTTCAAAGGAACAAACGATTGTTTCCCTTTTGAAGTGGTGAGAATTTTTCTCGTATTTGGACATTTCAGTCCAGGCAAGGAAGAGATGTTTATTGTTCCACGCGAGGAAAAAGTTAAAACTTTCATCATAATTTTGAAACTTTCCATGAATTTTTGCTGGCAAGTCCATACAATGGTGATATAGTGAAATAAATGTGATTCCATTGATTATCTTATATGTTCATTAAATGCCTAACTAAATTTTAAAAAAAGTTGTTTGTTTTATCATAATTTTGATGATTCGAAAGCTATATACTACGGACTTTATTCCTGGCATATTATTTTTTATTGTAATTGTGACTTATTTATATTAAAATAGAGCATCACTTTCCACAATATCATCTATTTAGATGCATGGAGCATACCATTGACATGCAGTCTCAGTTTTCCCCCCTACTCAACCAAATATACTTCCAAACTTATCAATCTATGAATCTCTTTGCGCCTCTTTATATACTGCTACAATTTAAGAAGAAGTACTTTGCATATACCAATTCGTCGGTGTAATGTGCTCTGTAGCAAAATTTCTAGTTATGTGGATGATAAAGAAAGAAGATTTCAGTAAACGTACTAATGTGGATGGAGATGGCAGTCGACCATCAAAAAGTTTTTATAAGGAGGCAAGGGCCTGATCTTTTTGCCTTTACATTGTTGTTTGCAAGGACCAGTGCACATTAAATTAGTAGGCCTTGCATTGTAAAAACTTAGGTATATGCTTTCACTTACTTCTTTCTCTTGGGTTTATCATTGAAACATAGTGTTGGTATATAGGACAGGCTAGTATCAAAACTGATGCAACCAATCTCAATAGGAGCTGACTCACATAGCTTAAAATCTGTAGGGGATGAGAGATTTAAGGTTTAAGTGACCCCCCCTACTAACCCATGTTGGGTCATATTAGATACAGAACTTGATTGCATGTTTAATTCTAGGTTGTCCCACCTTTATCTGACCGATGGTCACCATGCTTAAATCTGCAGCTATATGGTAGGCAGCCACTTAGGCATGTACATGTAGTAAAAGACAATAGAAGACAATTAGCTCCTCATCAGTCCTCATCCTGGTGGATGGAGCATAACAAGCCTTGTCGCCTACTAGAATGATTATTTCTTCATTCTTTCTTGATTGAATGACCTTTTGCTCTCAACAAGTGCAACCAATCATTGACTCCTTTGCCCCCTCCTTGTCCATCAACTCATTCAGAAGGCTCGCTGGCCCTCTGTTGAATCCACGCTTATAATTGTTTGGTACTTGACTTTATAGTGGGAGATCAACACTGGTCATAGAGAAACAGTACAATGCCTGATGGTTCAATTAATGGATTAGTCGCAGACCTGTTGTGTCCTCTACTTGGACTGTTGTAATTGTGTTAGCAAAGTGCTTATCAGACCATTTTCCTTTCAAGTTTTTTTTTTGGGACAAAAATAACAATACTACTTTCTGAAAGTGACGGAGATTTCCTTTCCCCATTGAAAATGAGAGGAACCTATCCAATTTAATACAATAGAGCTAAATTATTTCCTGGTAGACTGCATTGAAGAAATCTGACTAACTGGTTACTAGAGTTTGGCACAAGATTTAGCATACGTAATGCATGTATATGGGATGAAATCTCGATGAAAAAGATGGTTTCGAATGGAGTTGCTCATGGAATGGGAGTGAATCTCATTCAACAAAAATAAAGCCTTGTGACGCTGGGAGGAGGAGACAGAGGCATATGATCAAACAGGTAGGGGTAGTTAGGAAAGAAGATGCAGGGTAAAAGAAAAAATTATGATGAAAAGTTGCTGGAGAACACCTTTTGGACTGAAAGCCAAGCTATAGGATTTGTCCCATCCATCAGATATCAATCGCTATTTTTTAAAAGAATATTTTTGAGATTGTCTATGGCAAGAGGGACTAATATGTTAAATTCATGTTATATATTGGCGATGGTTTCATGAAAAAGATAAAAAATTACAGATCCAACCAAAATCTGAATATAGTTCAATAAACGGTAGACAACTATTATCGCTTGAATATTAGTGTGAACTATCAAAGCTAACCTAGATTCAGTTATAACTATCCAGATTAATAATACGCAACAAAGGCCATACAAAAGAAAAGGCCTAAATTATCAACGTTTCAAGTGATTTTGTAGGTAAAAAGGGCTCGTAATATTAACAAAAACCTGGTTTGGTGGACCTAAGATGGTAATTTGCATCTATGATGCTAATATATGTTCTACTCCCCTAGTAACATTTTAAGAATAGCTAATACTTTTCTCTCCATCCGAATTATTATATAATCAAGTAGATTTGAGCATTAGTCTTGTTGCTCTGCTGAATCTTCCAGACCGGGTTCTCTCGACTTGATTGGAGTGTGCACATTCCGATTCCTGCAAAAATATTCCACGGGCCGAGGTGTTCTGGCGAGGACCCCCGATGGCTAAGTTAGTGGAAGCTTTAGAGCAATAGAATGGAGGAATCAAAGGAGATAGCTCGTGAAAGGAAAAAGCTCTCTTAACCGCTCGAAGTCTCCCTTCTACTTACATAGGTGCGGAACTTTACCGTACTCTGTTAGGGACCAGGCTGAGAATGGCCAATCTGCTCCTAGAAGAAATCTTGATAATGGCCAGGGGCACCAGATCGTGAGACCTGCAGGTAACGACGCCGAGATCGTGGGATCCGCAGAATAAAGGTACAAATGTCAGGATTCTATCGTAACGGTATCCTGTACTAGCTGAAGGGATCTCTAAAGCCTCCGGGCCATCCTTGGAGCAGGCCGTCTTGGGCCGATATGGACCCAGCTGAAGTAGGTCGATCGGACCTCTGGTGGGTTGGTCGGATCCCTGGTGAGTCAGTCGGACCTTCGTGGGTCACTAGACCTTTGGTTCGACCCGTCCGAAGGGCCATCATCCGGTCTGGATCGGAGGAAAGCCGATTGGGTATAACAATTGCCCCTTGCTCTTGGCCTTCGAGAGGGCTTGTTGCTTTGAAGGGAGAGAGCATCATTCTCGCATTGAATCACTTGTTTTTGAGGTGATTGTGGATCTGATTGGGCATGCTATGTCTGGTCGTTTCCCACTCCGAAAACTCCTGCTTGAGATAGGTGTCGACACCGCATTGGAGGTGGAGGGAGAGATAGTTAATGCAGAAGGGGTGCAATGATGAGTGGCCAACCTGGCCCACTCGTCGTCGGGCCTCGAAGGTGACTTGAGTGATGTGGCGACATCTGGGCGGTTAGTGCCGTGCTGGGGACAAGCCCTCCGCTGCTGATCTGCGATCACGCGGATCGTGGCTCGAATGTGCTTCTTTCCGTTGCATCGGCTTCTGCTGTGTGGGGAGTCATACTGCCTGGCACCTGGGTCATGGCATTCGAGGGACGGAGAAAGGGGTTCTCCCAGGGGCTATACAAAGGAGGCGTTGAGACTCTGGGTTGAGTTTCTTGCTGCCCGCACTTGGAAGAGAGCGCTACATTCCACCATCTCTGTCCTCTTAGGAAACTAGTCCCCAGGTTAGTCCTCCTTCTCTTCAAGCCTCATGGTAATGGCCTCCAACCGTAGGGAGAAGGAGCTAGGTCTCAATCAGGTCCAGTCTAAATTGACGCGGATCGGTAGGGGCCCTTAGGGTTAGATACAACATTTTCTCCACCCTGCACCTCACTGTCCCGGAACGGGAAGGGAGGGTAACTGGCCACTGAGCCCCGCAGCCCTCCCAGTATACGAGATCACCTAAAGGCTGGCCTTAGGTTCCCCTTGTATGACTTTGTTTTCATCAAGAGCTTCAATCTTTATAGGATTACCCATGCGCAGCTGACCCCGAATAGCATTCGGGCCATCAGCTACTTTATGGTTCTGTGCTAAAAAATTGGAGCAGAGCCTAGGACCTCCTCTTCACCACCTTCTTTGTTATGAAGAAATACTTTAGGAGCAAAGAGTGGTGGGTGCTTGGTCCCCGTCCCAGGCGGAAGATACTCGGAGGTCTTCCGTCGGCCATCCACGGATGGAAATCCAAGTTCTTCTTCGTGCACAGCCTTCGGCCTTGGGGCTTTGACCTGTCATGGGGAGAACCAAGGCTGAAGGCTAATGAAGGGAGGGCGGTGCTGATGGCCGACCAAGCTGACTTCAATGAGATGGAGGCGGTCGACGTCACAATGGTGCCGGAGTTGCTTCGGGAGGATAGCCTTCACTTGGCTGGAGTCAGTCGTCACAAACACTTAGGGGAAGACATAGATAGTCGCATTCTCGATTTCTATTATGTCGACTATATTTTTCTTCTTTACTTCAATTTTGTTCTTGCAATAGGAGAGAAGATGAAGCCCGATAGAGCAAGGCTAGCAAAGCAGGCGGCAAAGAAGAGGGCCGCCCAGTCCGCGGTGCCGACCGTGGACAAGCCAAAGAAGCAGTAGGCGGAGGAATGACCCGTGATCGTAGTGGCATCGAAATCCGACGAGGACAATGTACCCTTGTTGGAGCGGTTGGTGGTGAGGATGTCAAGACCTCTGCCCACTGTCGAGGAGTCGACTGCCCGACCGGAGCAAATCTCCTATGAGCTGATCGAAGTGGGGACGACCTTAGCCTCACCATTGGCTGAGCCGACAGAGACGGTTCGCACCGCTGACAAGGGAAAAGGTGCAGTCGGAGGAGCGAACGTCGATGAGGTCAGCTATAACACCTTCAAACGCTGGCGCACTCTTCAGAACCCCCAGCAGGCCAGGGATCTGCTCAAAGGGGCTATCACTAAGGCCGACTGGGAGGAGTCCTATCGACACAAGCTGAATGAGGTGGCGAGAGGCGCCTACCTCAACTGATGAAGGTAGCTTACTATCCCTTCATCTTCTTTCCTCTTCTCCTCCCTTGTATGTGACTAACACGGTTTATTGTTTGCAGCTTCTCCATGACATCTCATTGATGGATGAGGGTCTCGGTGAGATGGTTCACATGACAAAGGCCTCAACAAAGAAAGCCGAGGGGTTGGAGATGGCCAGAGCGTGGCAGAGATGTCGCAGAAGGCCATGCTATTGACCAGTCTGGCCGAAGCCGAGTTCTTGAAGAAGCAGGTAGAAGACCTGCAAGTTCAGCTGGCCGAACGGGAGGCTAAGTTGAAGAAGAAGAAGGTGAAGATTACTTCTTTGGTCCATCGGCTGAGCGAGGAGGAGAAGCGGTTTACTAACTTCGAGAGGAGCACGTGGGCCCACTAGGCAATGTCGGCGAAGTACCTGACCCAGCTAAGAGAGGAGAAGGAGATGGCCGAGGAACGGGTCCACGATGTTGTGGCAGAATACAAGGCTTCTGCCAGCTTCAACGATGAGATGGAGGAGGCCAGAGCGGTGAGCTACGAGTACGGCTTCGACGACTGCCTGAAGAAGGTAACCGAAGCCTTTCTGGAGCTCGACTTATCTACCATACAGTTAAGGCAGCTGGTGAAAGAAGAAGGAGGGCTGACTGACATCAGGGCCGACGCCCAAGCTACTGCCGACACGAGGCCGATGGAGGCATCGGCCGGGACTTTGATGCAGCATAGGAGGCTGAAGCCAAAGCTCCTCCAACCAGTCCCCCTTGTACCCACAGGGCAAGACTTAAGATTGATTGTAAAAGTCTACCCACTCTTGTACAAGAACTTTTAATCAATGAATGAAATGACTTCTTCTTTTGGCATATGTCTTCGACGTTTATTTTTCTGAATGTGGAATGGTTGTCTTAGTCTGATCTCACCTCTTTTAGAAATATTTCTAAATATCGAGAGGTTGGTTTAGCCCGAACTCATCTCTTTTAGAAATATTTTTAAGTGTCGAGAGGTTGGTTTAGCCCGAACTCATCTCTTTTAGAAATATCCTAAGGAACCTTTGAACTAGTCATTTATAGGGAAATCCCTAAGGATCCCACAAAGTACTTTCCGATCAAGGTTGGATTTTGAAGGGGCTACGCTAGAGCTTTGCCAATGATCGGACTTTGAGTGGGCTGCATTAGAGCCTTTGTCGATCCAATCGAATCGGACTTGAGTGGGCTGCCTTAGAGCATTTGCCGATTAGAATCGGACTTCAGTGGGCTACACTAGAGCCTTTGCCGATCAGAATTGAACTTGAGTGGACTGCACTAGAGCCTTTGCCAATCAAAATTGGACTTGAGTGGGCTGCACTAGACCTTTGTCGATCGGAATCGGACTTGAGTGGGCTGCACTAGAGCCTTTGCTGATCAGAATCGGACTTGAGTGGGCTATCCTAGAGCCTTTGCCAATCGGAATCGGACTTGAGTGGGCTGCCCTAGAGTCTTTGCCGATCGAAATCGGACTTGAGTAGGCTGCACTAGAGTCTTTGCCGATCAAAATCAGACTTGAGTGGGCTGTCCTAGAGCCTTTGCCGATCGGAATCGAACTTGAGTGGGTTGCACTAGAACCTTTGCTGATTGGAATCGGACTTGAATGGGCTGCCCTAGAGCCTTTGCCGATCGGAATCGGACTTGAATGGGCTGCACTAGATGATGCGGGACATGGATGCGATGTAGTACTAAATGTTGATTTAAATTTTATGTTAATCGAGAGCAAATGTTCATTAACCTAACAGCCTATTAAACAATACGTTTAAAGAATCTATAGCAAGCAACTAAATACTGGATTACATCACCCGCATGCATACCTAACAAAATAATTAATTAGGTGGATCACGACGATTGAGAAACCATCCCAGATTAGGTTCCTACTTTCTAACATCAGATCTAGAGGAAGGGAAAGGATCTTGAGTTACCGATACGCTTAGAAACCTCCTCTGATGAAGATCTGGATCACTTCACTCCAGGATTGAAGAATCGGACTCCAAACTGATCGCTCTGGTATCCGGATTCCGATCGAACTGATTCCAAAGCATGGACGCCGATCTTCAGAGTCGGATCTCAAGAGAATCTGCCAAAAAACACAAAAAATAGCAATTAAACATTGAAAATCAAAAGCTAGAAGGAAGGCTGGCACCAAGGTTGTTGGTCCTCCCGGGGATCTTCTTCTTTGGTTGGCTTCTAGGATCTCTTCAAAGCATTGGATGAAGGCCTTGAAGAGACTTAGGGATCAGATCTGATGGAGGGATTGGATGGATAAACAGGGCATCGCACCCCTGTAGAACTTGGACGTCGCACCTAAGTGTTCTAGGCATCACACCTAGCACCTATCAGCCGTCGTAGCTAGAAAGGAATTGGAAGAAGAACTCGGCAGAGTTTCATTTCATTTCATCAAATATTCCTTTTTTTTTACAAGGGGTACAGGGTCCTATTTATATGATTATTCCTTACAAGAAGTATAATAGGACTCAATTACATTTTTGAATTTAAAACCTCCTTGCAATCTTGGACTTCTCCTTGAGCTTGAATTTTGAATGGCTTGATCTGAATTGGGCGACAACTCTCTGGAGCAAGGCACTAATTTTCTTCTTATTTTTTCTTAAGTTGGCGTGAAATCCTTCTTGAATCACCGTGATATCTGAAATGGGACTCCCTTGGTTGGCTAAAGGAATTTGAATGGAGTTTGGATGATCGATAAGTCATTCTCTTGAATTTGAATGAAGATTGGATGAGGGCTTTCATTTAAAGTTTAAATTCCTTGGAACTCTTCAAATGGGATGGCAACTCGGAATTAGCGTGAAGAAACAGAAGCAGATGGCGCATTTCTCCCTTGGGCGTGATTTCATCTGTCGTGGAATCCTATTTGAAATTTAAATGAAGAGAGCTCCTTCTCATGGACTCTTTCTTGTTTAAATTTGATCCTCCTTGTTTCTTGGATGGGGCATCTTGGAAGTAGGCGACAAGAGAGGGAAGAGGGTGCCAGATGAAGCAGACTCCTTCTGCTTTACTCATCTTAAAATATGAGGCGCCAAATAATTTTCTTATGGGCCGACCATGTGGTGTTGTCTTGACTTGTGTAGCATGTCAAAATTCAAGTGACAGGCCATGTGTTATTGTCTCCTTTTTAATACAGGACTCAATAAATAATTAAAGTCCTATTTGATCAATTGGAATCCAATTTGATCAAAAAGGCAAGACATGTAAATATGTAGTTCAACTTGGTAAAAGGGATTTAGCGTAAAAGGCTAAATAAATAAAACCCTAATTCCAGTTGGTAAAAGGGGCTAACCCTAACTAATCCAAAATAACAAAAATTAAAATAAATTATTTACATGGATAAAAGGGTTGGGTCCAGGGTTTCATTCACAGGTGATCCACAAGGATGTGGGTTCAACCTGTCGATATTTTCGGGCCCTGGTGTCCTCACCACTAGAGCCTTTGCCGATCGAAATTGGACTTGAGTGGGCTACCTTAGAGCCTTTGCCGATTAGAATCGGACTTGAGTGGACTGCACTAGAGCCTTTGCTGATCGGAATCGGATTTCTTTGTAGTGTAAATTGCTGTCTTTATTAATAATATTTGTGGAGGTTATCTACATTCCAGGGATATGTCAACTGCCGTCCGTCTATATGCTCGAGTCGGTAAGTTCCAGCCCGGATCACTTCGACTACCCGATAGGGGCCTTCCTAGTTGGGGGAGAGCTTTCCTTGTTCAGTTGGCCTGGATATCTCTAATCTTCGTAGAACCAAGTTTCCGACTTTGAAGCTTTGAGCCTTGACTCGAGAATTGTAATATCTAGCCATTCTTTGAAAATAGGTCGCCATCCTTAGGTCCACCTGGAGTTGGGTCTCTCGAGTAAGTCAAGGTCGACCTTTTTTGCTCAAAATTGGTTGGTTCGGTGAAATGATTAATCCGGAGGGACTGCAAGGAGACTTCCATTGGTATGATCGCCTCGCTCCCGTAGGTGAGATTGAATGGAGTTTTCCCAGTCGCCATGTGGGAGTTAGTCCGATAGGCCTAGAGTACCGAGTGGACTTCTTCAGCCCATAGCCCTTTGGCATCATTTAGTCGAGTCTTCAGGCCCATGAGAATCGTCCGGTTGGTGACTTCGGCCTCCCTGTTGGATTGGGGGTGTCCGATTGAAGTCAACTAGTGGGAGATATGATGCTGCTGGCAGAAATTCTGAAACTTTAGGTTGTCGAATTGCCGCCCACTGTCGGTGATGATTGCCTGCGGTATGCCGAACTGATAGATGATGCAATTTTGGATGAAGGTCTCCACCTTTGCTTCAGTGATCTACGCCAGTGGTTCAGCTTCCATCCACTTGGTGAAGTAGTCGATGGCGATAATTAGGAACTTCCATTATCCGGATGCTGGGAGAAATGGCATGAGAATGTCCATTTCCCACTGTGCGAATGGCCAGGGGGCCGTCAGCGGGGTTAGCTGACTAGCAGGTCACCTTTGTACATTGGAGTACCTCTAGCATGCGTCGCACCTTCTAATAAATTGCAGCGTCCTTTTAGATGGTTGGCCAGTAATAGCATTATCGGATGATCTTGTAGGTTAAAGATCTACTTCCTAAGTGGTCATCACATATGCCTTCGTGCACTTCTCTGAGTGCGTAATTGGCATCCGACAGTCCCAGACACTTGAGTAGTGGCTGTGTTAATAATCGCTTGTAGAGGATCCCGCCAAGGATGACATACTTTGAGACCGTCCAGCGCACACGCTTGGCTTCGGTCTTATCTTCAGGCAAGATTCCTTTATTGAGGAATGCAAGGATGGGGTCCATGCAAGAGGCTTCTCGCTCTACTTGATGGATTCCTGATGTCTCTTTAACAATGCTTGGGCTTTGTAGGTGCTCCACGAGGGTCTGGTCGGAGGGGTTAGCGACGGTAATGGCCAGCCATGACGAGGCATCTACTCGAGAATTTTGCGCTCGAGGTATATGGAGTATCTCAAAAGATTTAAGCCGAGTCACGAGGCTCTGTACCTTACTTAAGTACTTGGCCAGGGTCGGATCTTTCGCCTTGAATTCGCCCCTCACCTGGTTTACCACCAGTTGGGAATCAGAGAAGGCTCTGATCCGACCGATGCCCGGCTCATCGGCTATCCTCGATCCCGTGAAGAGGGCTTCATATTTTGCTTGGTTATTTGATACTTGGAATGCGAAATGCAGGGCATACTCCAGGCTCTATCCGTCGGGGTCGGCTAGGATCAATCCTGCTCTGCAACCAGCAAGGTTAGATGCCCTATCCACATGGAGTGTCCAAGCGGGGTCTGATTCTCCAGCAATATCATCCTCAGGTGTGTCGACCATTTGCAGAGGTGTCTCGTGTCTCCAGGTACACTCTGCTATGAAGTCGGCGATCACTTGAGCCTTCATGGTTGATCGAGGCTGGAAGGAGATGTCGAAATCGTCAAGCTTGACGGCCCACTTGGCAAGTCATCCCGAGGTATCGGGACTTTTGAAGATCATCTTGAGAGGTTGATTAATCAGGACGATGATTGGATGTGCCTGAAAGTAGGGCCGCAATCGCTTAGCTGCCATAACTAGGGAGTAGACAAGCTTTTGCATCTTGGGATACCTTATTTCGGTGTCGTGGAGTACCTTGCTGATGTAGTAGACTGGCTTTTGCTAGTTGTCATCTCCTATCCAGACAAGGAAGGAGCTCACTGCCTCATTCGACACCGACAAATACAGGTATAGGAGCTCTCCCTCCACAGACTTAGCGAGTAAGGGAGGCGTTTCCAGATACCCCTTCAGTGCTTTGAAGGTCGACCGACATTCATTGGTCCACTGGAAGCGATCCGACCATCATGGAGTTTTAAAGAAAGGGAGACATTTTTCAACCGATCTAGAAATAAAGCAGTTGAGAGAAGATATTCGACCTGTAAGTTCTTGCACTTGTTTCTTGCTGGTTGGATGACCCATGTCGATGATGGCTTTGATTTTATCAGGGTTGACCTTAATTCCTCACTACGTGACCAGAAAGCCAAGGAATTTTCTGGAGGTTACCCTAAAGGTGCATTTGGCTGGGTTCAACTTCATCCGGTGGTGCCTAAGGGCATCGAAAGTTCTTTTAGATCCTTGATATGGTCATCTCTTCGAAGGCTCTTGACTATCATGTCGTCAACGTATGCCTCCATGTTTCTTCTAAGTTGCCCCTCGAAGATCCTGTTGATTAGCCTCTGGAAAGTGGCTTCAACATTCTTTAGGCCGAAGGGCCATCATCCTATAGCAGTACAGTCCTTTGTCAGTGACAAAGGCTATCTTCTCCTCGTCTTCCAGGTCCATGCTGATCTGGTTGTACCTAGAAAAGGTGTCCATGAAGTTCAAAAGTTGATGACCGGCAGTGGTATTCACTAGCTGGTCGATTTTTGGTAAGGGAAAGCTATCCTTCGAGCAGGCCTTATTGAGATCAGTGTAGTCCACTCATATCCTCCACTTCCCGTTGGCCTTCCTCACCATCACGACATTCGCCAGCCAATCAGGGTAGTGGGCTTCTCTGATGAAGCCAGCTTCGAGGAGCTTCTGGACCTCCTCATCGACCGCCCTCTGCCTCTCGGGGGCGAAGTTCCTCTTCTTCTGTCGGACAGGCTTGTAGGTGGGGTCCACCTTAAGCCGATGGGTTATGACTTCCGACGAGATGCCTGGCATGTCGGATGTCGACCAGACGAAAATGTCGGCATTGTTTTGTAGGAAGCTGACCAGCTCTGATTTGGCTTCTTCATCGAGCGTGCTTCTGATTTGCAGGATCCTAGTAGGATCGTCCTCCCTAAGAGGTATGAATAGGATCTTCTCAATCGGTTCTTCATAGCAGTCGGCTTCGAACTTGGAATCATGCTATTCCAAGATGGGTCTTCCGATTGCCTATCCTGAATGATCAAACACTGCCTGGTGATCCTACGACCCTCTCATCATCCGACCCCATTCCGAGTCAGAAATTTCGTCAGCAAGTGGTAGGTAGACACAATGGCTCAGAATTTGATAAGGACCGGTCACCCTAATATGGCATTGTAAGTTGATGTCGTGCGGATGACCACAAAATTGATAGGGAGGGTCTTCTAATAAGGTTCTGATCCGATGGTCATGGGCAGAGTTATTTCTCCTTCTATGCTGATAGAGTTATCCCGAACCGGTCAACGATGTTGGGGATTCTTGCAGCCTAGTTCTAGGCAGATTCATTTTGACAAAGGCATCATACAGCAAAACTTCAGTGGAGCTTCTATTATCAATGAGGATCCTTCTTACATCATAATTGGCAATTACCGTCGACACAACAACATGATCATTCCAGAGACTTGGGTCTCTGGGAGGTCTTCATCGGAGAAACTAATTATATTAGAACCCCGAGGCCTCTTTAAGATGTCCTGACCTCCCTCGTCTCTCCAGTCGGACCAGCGGTGGAGCATGCCAACATTCTCATCAGTAGGGCGTTGGTCGGGCAGCTTTGTTTCCCGGGGGCTTTCTGGCAATGGAAGTTTTAGCCCGACTCCTCTGGGGTCGGACGTACTTGTACAGGTACCCCCGCCTGATCAGGTCTTCAATCACATCCTTTGACTGGAGGCAATCTTCTGTGCTGTGCCAATGGTCACGGTGAAACCGGCAGTACTTATCCTTGTTCCTTGACATGGAGGGGCTCCTCATCTGGTGAGGCCTCTGTAGGAAGGTCTCCTTCTCTATCCCCATAAAGATTTTTTTTTCTCGGAAGGGAGAGGTGTGTAAGTCTCGAACCTCCTGGAAAAGTCTTTTGACTTAGGGCTACGACGTCGGGCAGAGTTGATGCCATTGCTGGGAGGTCGGACTTCAGGAGCCCTATCGCTCCTCCTACTGGGAGTCGACCTCCCTTTAGCCTAGCATTGGCTTGCCGCTTGTTCTTCTGCCAGGACATATTTTTGCACCCGGGCCAGTAGTTTAGAGTAGCTTATTGGAAACTTTTTGTCCAGTGAGAAGGTAAGCCTAGATGATCGCAGCCCCTTCTTGAAAGATGACATAGCTACGTACTCGTTGAGTTCGGGACCTCCATGTCTGTCGAATTAAATTGGGCTATGTAATCCCGGAGGATTTCTCCTTCCTTCTGCTGCACGAGGAAGAGGCAGTCCGTGTTTCTCGGTATCTGGTTGCAAGTCCTGAAATGGGACAAAAAGAGCTTTTCCAGCTAGGAGAAGGAGTGAATCGTACTTGGTCGGATGGCGGAAAACCACATCCGAGCTATCTTCTTAAGTGTTGCGGGGGAAGGCGATGCAGTGGAGGGCGTCGGAGGTGCCCTGCACCATCATGTGGGCCTTGTAAGTGCCCAGATGGTCTAGAGGGTCGGTGGTTCCATCGTAAGCATCCACCTGGGGGATCTTGAAGTGACAAGGGATAGTTTCTCCCATAATTTTGGCGGAGAATGGCGAGTGAGAGTCGTACACCAACACTCTCTCTCCCTTTTGCTGATCGATGAGTTCGGCAATTTGCTCCTCCATGCATTGGAGCTTGCTGTTGTAGTCCCTCGGGTCTTCATTGCATCACTGGTCATTGTCGGAGATCGAATCCGCGAAAGAGGGCGAGGCGTACCTCATTCTTTCCTGTCAGCGCGAGTCTGCTGTGACCTTTAGGGCTCCAGGGTCATGTAAGAGCGGTGTCGAGGGACTCCTTGCTGTCGACTCCCTTCGGCAGCAGGTGGATGACTAGTTCTAGATGCCGCGGGCGGCTGCTGTCTATCATTGGCCGCGTCTTGAAGGTTCGAACCATGGCGGCGAGAGTGTCGATGCGGTCAGAAGAGTCTGGAATTGCTGCTATCCCAGGGTGATGGTAGGCTGGGCGGCATCGTTCTCCCTGAGAGGTTCTCCCGACCCAGCCTGAGAGCGGCCTCCCCTGTTGGAGGTATATGAGCTCTTCCCTTCGCCATCCTTTTATTTAGCAGTGGATTCCTCCTTTTGGAGAAGGGAAACGAGAACGAAGGTTCGGGCCCTTTTTCTAGCGCCAATCTATTACTGCTGAATCTCCCAGACCGGGTTCTCTCAACTTGGTTGGAGTCCGTGCCTTCCCGGTTCCTGCAAAAATGTTCCACAGGCCGGAGGTGTTCCGAGGGAGGACCCTCCGATGGTTAAGTTAGTGGGAGCCTTAGAGCAACAGAATGGAGGAATCAAAGGAGATAGCTCGTGGGAAGGAAAAAGCTCTCTTACCGCTCGAATCCCCTTCTACCTTACATAGGCACAGAACTTTACCAGAATCTGTCAGGAACCAGGCTGGGAATGGCCAAATCCCCCTAGAGGAATCTTGATAGTGGACAGGTGGTACCAGATCGTGGGACTGCAGCCTGCAGGATATGACGCCGAGATCATGGGATCCGTAGAATAACGACACCGAGATGTCAGGATTATGTCGTAACGACATCCTTGCACCAGCTGGAAGGGGCCTCTGAAGCCTCTGGGCCATCTTGGAGTGGCCCATCTTGGGCCGGTATGAGCCCGCTGAAGTGGGTCGGTCGAATCTCTGGTGGATCGGTCGGACCTCAAGTGAATCTCTCGGTGGATGGGTCAGCCGGATCTTTGGTCCGACCCAGCTGAAGGGCCATCGGCTCCGGTTTGGAACGGAGGAAAGTCGATTGGATATAACAAGTCGCATAGGGTGCTTTGATAGTTATGTTGCATAATTATTTACAAGGAAATCGAAAATAAAGAAATCATCATTTATAAATTGGTGAGGTGTATAACTACTGGATACAAGCTAAGCTTTTTGCAGGGTGAAAAATTTTATCGGTAAAAAACTTAAACCAATTGAGGCTATGGATGGGGTTAGCTATACATCATCAAGTGTGTACGAAAATTAATGAATAAAATAGAAAATTATATATTGGTTATAATCTAAGCATCATAATTTTTAATATTAAATATATATTATATAGTGCGGGGGCATGGGCCAAAATGTGATATACAAGATGAATTCTTCGTTAAAATGATTTTTGTTATATATTTAGTATAATACATCAACACAATAAAGCTATATATCTTTGTAGTATATGATATTATGGTTTAGAGATTATTAAAATATATAATATCTGATTCTTAAATATTATTAGTAGAGTCTTATGGTACTGTTACAGATCTTTTATTAAATATTCTGTCATTGATTTTATATCTAACAAAAATTAAATACTTTTTTTTTTGAAACTATATTCTCTTATATACATTATTATGATGTTGTGGATGGATAAATAGCTACTAAGAAAAGGCGAGGAAGGCATGGATCATCCACCTAACTAAACTCCTACCAACAACTTGCATCATCAATTTTCTTTTTTTTTTTTTTTTTGATGAAGCACCACCCATTTTTTTAATGCCCATTTCACTAAAACCCCCTTAATAACCCTCATAACAGCTACCATGAACGACCAGAAATAACGTGGCAACCTCCTCCAATCCAAAAATCACACACGGCCCACACATAAATTATTAGGACAACGTGCCCTACCTAAATAAATAAATAATTATGAGACGAGCACGAGTTGTTCCTTCTTCCCCCCTTCAAGTTCGAGGCCGCAACCCTTCGACGTAACATTGTTGACCGCAAAAATCGCCGGATCCCAGACCCTAGCGAGTAGCGACAACGAATGGAACAGTTGGTCATTACTGGACGCCACCCAACTCTCAGTCAAAAATTCAAAGGCCAATAAACTCTAGCCACCATCCTTTCCCCCCTCCAATAGACGCAATTCCTCCAACAACTGGAGAAGAAATTTCACTTCTTTGATGAGTTTTGACGGCGGTAGCGGGAAGTTGTTTTATTCGTCTTGTATTAGTCCGAATGATGGGGAGAGTAGTGGGGCGAAGGGAGGGAAAAAGAAAGATCGCATTTTTGACTGAATGCGATGGGATTGGATGGGGGTAGTTGGGAGCTACTACCAATTGAGGGGGAGAGAAGGGAAGGCGGAGGGTGGCCGGTATCACGTGGGGCTCCCTTCCCATTTAAAGCCGTTAGGTTTCTCTCTCTCTTTCTCTGATAATTTTGCTGTTTTCTGTTCTCCTATTCTCTTTTCTCTCCCTCTGTCCTTGCTTTCCTTCTCATTTTTCTTATTATCTCAGTCATTTAGTCGAATACCTGACGCTTCTCGGCGAATGGGCGCTTCCCGGTGAGGTGGGGAAGAAGGATTGGTATCTGGAAGGACTTCTGATCCGGATTTGGCTTGAAAGGGGAGATCCTGGCCTCCCCTGTCGCTACTCCGATGTGAGTTGCCCAAAGTTTCCATCTTTCTTGCCTTTCTTGTCTCTTCGTTCTGGTGCTGGTGTGGATTTGTGCTGTTTGGACCTTTCTTGGATGTGTTTGGGATGCTGGGCACTCTGCTTTTTTGGGTTCATTGGGTTGTGATGTTTGCGTTTTGTTTAATTTTTGAGAGTTTGATTTATCAAGATATGTTGTTTTAACCTGATTGATTCGGAGGCTAGTCTGATTTGATGGTGCAACATTTATACTGGAGGAGACGTGATATGTGGTCCTATCTATCTTTTTTTTTCAAATATTTTAGTGAGATTGATTGTCTCTGAAGCAATCATTGAGCTAAAATATGCCATAGAAGAGTGATTTGAGTCATCGTATTTGGTATCTGGTAAGCTAATCGCTATCATTATTAAGCTTGCTTTATGTTTTCCTGGGATCGTATTGTATGATACTTCTTTGCAGAACACCTTGGATGTTGGTTAATACTTTTCTCCTCCATTTTTTTTCTGTTTCATTTTGTTGGAAAATTTGTGATTTTATTGTGTTCTCCTTTTAAATTTGCCATGTACTAATTATTAATTAACTATTAACTAAACTTCATTTAAATAAACCCGATATAGGTGTCAAATAATCTGTCAGGAGTGTAAATTTTACCCTGATACCTTGATAGTCATTCGATCTTTTGTCATAACTGTCTTGACAAAATTAGAATGCCAGCACCTAGACCTTCTCGGAGAATATTCTAAAATCAAGTTTTGATCGAAATTCTGTAAATAGTCGTTTGCAAAATTGATCCCTTAGTTATAAAAGAAGACACCTAGTGGGCTTGTGTCACTAAATTTTTATCAGGAGAGATGTTGTTACCAGATGGGCACAAAACATTTAAGAGCTTGAAAATGGTGAAAGAAAAGATACTTAAAAATAAGCCTTTAGTTTAAAATGCTTGAATCTATTTATAATATTCCTTTGTCTATGCAGCATGTCTGAAGTCCAGAGGGGACCAGTGATGGCAGAACCTTGGAGCATGAATGGAGTTGTAAATGGAACGGTTCAACTCAGACATGCGGCTACACTGTCAGAAGTCGATGACTTCTGCATGGCGCTGGGTGGGAAGAAACCTATCCACAGTATATTAATTGCCAATAATGGAATGGCCGCTGTTAATTTATACGTAGTATCCGAACATGGGCTTATGAAACCTTTGGATCGGAGAAAGCAATTCTATTGGTAGCTATGGCTACTCCAGAAGACTTGAGAATAAATGCAGAACACATTAGGATTGCTGATCAATTTGTGGAAGTTCCTGGAGGAACCAACAACAATAACTATGCCAATGTTCAACTCATTGTTGAGGTTATCTCTTTTCACTTGAGTTTTTGTAAATATGCTTAACATTGATAACCTGAAGTTAGAATAAACTTGCAAGTGTCTTTGCTTTTTTTGCTTTATGATATAACAATTCAAAATGTTGACAGATGGCAGAAATAACCCATGTTTCTGCTGTTTGGCCCGGTTGGGGCCATGCATCTGAGAACCCTGAACTCCCAGATGCACTAAATGCAAAAGGAATAATTTTTCTTGGGCCTCCAGCTACATCAATGGCAGCACTAGGTGACAAAATTGGTTCTTCTCTGATTGCTCAAGCTGCAGGAGTACCAACCCTTCCATGGAGTGGTTCACATGTAAGTCCTCTATTGTCCTTTATATTTAGTAAGCCCATTTATTTTTGTCCTTAAATGTGATATATCCACTTTCCTGGAAATGATCGTATAGGTGAAAATTCCAGCAGAAAGCTGTTTGGATTCTATTCCCGAGGAAATTTATAGAGAAGCTTGTGTTTATACAACAGAAGAAGCAGTGGCTAGTTGTCAGGTGGTCGGTTACCCAGCCATGATCAAGGCATCCTGGGGTGGCGGTGGCAAAGGAATTAGGAAGGTTTGCATCCTACCCAACCACAAAATGTTTGTTTTTCCCTACCTTTTATAATGTTTAAAAAAAATCTTAATACTATTCAATTGGATAGGAAAAAAGGTATGCTGTTGAGATTTGTTTATCAAGTACTGATCTTCCAGGATATATGCTGAATCAAGGTTCTTAAGTTTCAGTCAAAGCTTGGTCAATTTCAGTTGGTTTCAGCTCATTTTGGCTGGTTTCAATCAATTTCAGGAGTTTGAAGCAAAACCAACCAAACTAGTATTTACCTATTTATTTATTTAGTCAACAATTTAATATGATTAATATTTTCTAAATTGACTAAAACTATTCAATCACAAATGTGTTATTTTTGTTTAAGCTTTGTTATCATGATGGATAAGCTGCATTTTGAAATAACAAAATAAAATGGGTTCTTATTTATAAGTATTTTTTGGCTTATGGGTTTTTCAAAGTTCAAACAAAAGAGAACGAAATATGCTCATACTTTTTGTTTTGCTTAGATGTTTTTCAATATGTGATGGTCCTTTTTCCCCTTTTTCAGCTTAGATGGGTATTAACATGGAATAGAATGAAATATCCTTAGATGGGCATTTTGTTGCTTAGATGAGTTATTCAAATGAAATAAATTGAGATATGCTTAGATAATTTTTCTATTTGCTAGTTCTTTAATTGAATAGAACTGAGTATGCTTAGATAGGTTTTTCCTTGCTTAGATGAGTTTAAAATGGAAGAAAAAGTGAACAATGGGTTTTTTCCTCAGACTAGTTATTAAAATGAAATATAATGAAATATGCACCGAGAGAAAAGCTTAATATAATTCAAAAACTTGAATAGATGTGGAAAATCTACAAAAAAGTAAAGAATAGTGTAGGTAGATTGCATACGCCAGGGAAAAGTGTAGGAACATAGAACAAATTTATCAAGAGTGGAAAGATTAGGCTGCGTTTGGCATTGCCACTTTTTTTTAAAAAAAATCGGTAGCAGAAAATTCTATTTCTATTTTTTTTTCAAATTTTTAATAACAGAAAATATATTTGGTTTGTCTCTTTTTTTTACAACGAGGGCTGAGGACATGGCCGGCAATGAGGAGAGGGAGGGCATCGAGCTAGCAACATGATTGAGGATAAGAGAGAGCTCGACATTGGGAGGAGAGGCAGTAGAGGGAGTGGCAAAGGAAAAGGAAGTGGTGGGGATGAGATTGGCAACAAAGCCAAGGATGAGAGATAAGTTGGCATCAGGTGGAAAGATGGATGGTGAGGCCTAGGAAGCCGGTGTGGTTGGGTGGGGGTGATGGGGCTGAGGGTAAGATTGGGTGGAAGAAGAGGAGTTCGAAGGAGAATGGTGAATATCCATTTTTTAAAAAAACTGGAAGTGAGAAGTTTTCACTCTCACTTTTTCTAAAAATAATGGAAGTTGTTTAAAAAAAACCTAAAATAGAAGCAAGATAACCAAACATGTTTTCTGCATTGGATTCCATGTGTCTGTTAAAGAAAGGAAACAGAAAAAAAAGACAGTAAAACAGGCCCTTAGCATATAAGACACTAAGCTTCAACATAGTTTCAGCCTGGAAATAGCCTTATTACACAAAATATGATCCTAAATAGCTTAAGCACAAATTTATATATGAAATAACTTATCTTGATTTTTTAATTATTTATTTTTTCTTTTAATGGCATTTTGCTAACTTTTTTAACCAAGACCCCAAAACTTGGAGTGAAACTGCTGAAACCACCATAACTGCTGCAATTGAAATTCAACTCAGGGGACCTAAACCGAAACTGAAGCTGTATTTAGATGCTTGTTCTGAATTATGAAAGCTATGTGATGGGCAACATGAACAATAAAAAATAAAAAAAAATTCAAGAAAAATCAAATACTGCTGGATTTTTCAATTTCAATCAAGTCTGTCTTTCTTCTTGATAAAGTCAGATTATTGTCCTAATAAAAAAAAAGTCCTAGTAAACAGAGTTGCCAGATCACATCTCATAATCACTTCTTGTAGTTTCTTTCAGTAATTTTAAGTATTATGTGTGCCAAGATACTTGCCATGCATGCAAATTTAGATCAAATTAACTCTTTTACTTTTTTAGGTTCATAATGATGAGAGGTCAGAGCGTTGTTCAACAACAAGGTGAAGTTCCCGTTCACCAATATTCATTATGAAGGTTGCTCTCACAGGAGTCATTTTCAACATTCGAAACTTTTGAACTAACTATCCTATTAACTCTCTATTCCTCATTTCTCGAGTCACTGGTGCAATCACCTCAAGCTCAGAGTGCTCTCTTCAAGAACATTCTAATTAGGAAAAGAACCCATTTACCTTCTAATTCTGAGCTAACATAATAAAACTAGGAGCTATTACATCAGACTTGTGGGTGAATACTGTTATATAAAGTGTGATACATACATCCATGCATATGATGCATCCCATGCAACATATGTTTTGAATTGATCGTTCTGATATCTAATGTTTTTATGTTATGTTAAACTCATATAAAAACACACACATGTCTGACAGGATGAAATTAGGACTTACCGTGCTTTTTATATGCAGTATCTAACCCAACATCTTTTTGACATTTGGATTCCTCTTGTAGAGCCGGCATCTAGAAGTTCAGTTACTTTGTGACCAATATGGTAATGTGGCTGCTCTGCACAGTCGAGATTGTAGTGTTCAAAGACGGCACCAAAAGGCGAGCTTATCATAAATTAATTTCTCTCCTTCTCTCCTGAGCTTTTAAAATATCTGTAACCAGAGTTGTTGTCTTTGTTATATGAATTCAGATGGGCATCAATTATAATTCTGCACACTTTTGTTTATTTTCTAACTCTCCATTCTTGGATTTCTTGTTTGTTTGATTCATCTGACTAATATATTTCTTGAAGAACAAACATTTATACGTAGAACAAAAATTCTTGTACTGGCTGTTCCATGAACTCCTTGAATAAACATTGACAGTTAATGTCCAACAGATTATAGAGGAGGGCCCAATCACAGTAGCACCTCCTGAGACTGTTAAACAACTAGAGCAGGCAGCAAGGAGGCTTGCTAAGTGTGTGGGATATGTTGGTGCCGCAACTGTTGAGTATCTTTACAGCATGGAAACTGGTGAATACTATTTCCTAGAACTCAACCCACGATTGCAGGTTGGTTTTTTTGTTTGCAATTAGCTGTGATATTTGGCTCGTTCAATTTCTTTCTTGCCTTTTCAGTATTGGTCCTTTTCAGGTGGAGCATCCTGTAACTGAGTGGATAGCTGAAGTAAATTTGCCAGCAGCTCAAGTTGCAGTGGGGATGGGAATACCTCTTTGGCAAATTCCAGGTATGATAATTTCATACTATTGGTTCTTGGCAGAATATCTCTTATACATTAATTTGCTGCCTAACCTGCTTACTTGTGCCATTGTTCTTCTCATATATAGAATTAGGCGCTTTTATGGAATGAACCATGGTGAGGGTATGATGCTTGGAGAAAGACTTCAATTTCTGCAACTCCATTTGAATTTGATAAAGCAGAATCTGTAAGGCCAAAGGTCACTGTGTAGCTGTACGGGTAACTAGTGAGGATCCAGATGATGGTTTCAAGCCTACTAGTGGGAAAGTGCAGGTGAGGTTTTGCAAAATATGATATTATGCTTGTGGTGCCTGATAATGTGGGCTTATGATGAGCCTGATTACATCTAATTTGGTTATTACAGGAGCTAAGTTTTAAAAGCAAACCAAATGTATGGGCATACTTCTCTGTGAAGGTATATTCTTTAACCAATGAGTTGGGTTGGTTGGATTGCATCAGAACGAGCCCTGTTGTCTCTTCTGCTAAAACACAAATGTGAACATGGTCTCCTATGCGTTTAATACAGACAGATGCCATGAATACTTTTCTTTCAATTAATTACACGGATCGATATGATTATTACTATAAAACATTGTATATAGAATAAAAATACCAAAACAACTACTACTACTGCAATGACAAAATAAAATTCTTATTTTTTTTTTTTATTATGATTATCCACCAATAAGATTAGCTGCACTATTATAATGGAACTTGGCTATTTGATTGAACATCCTGGTGAAATTATATCCTCTAACATTTGCATTGTATGCTTCTTATTCCAAGTGACTAACTGACAAGCTTTTTTTTTTTTTTTTAAAAAAAAAATGCAGTCTGGAGGTGGAATTCATGAGTTCTCTGATTCCCAATTTGGTATGGATCCTTTGAATAACCAGATTGCTAGATTCTTGTAAAACTCTTGATATCGCTTGTTGTTAAATTTCTCATCTCTCTCCTAGGGCATGTTTTTGCTTTTGGGGAGTCCAGAGCTTTAGCTATAGCTAATATGGTCCTTGGGCTAAAAGAGATTCATAAGGGGAGAGATCCACACAAATGTTGATTACACCATAGATCTCTTACATGTAAGTTATTTAGTCTATGTTGTTAGATTACTGACCATGCAAAATTTGTAGTGCACTTCTCATGTGCTTCCCTTTCAGGCTTCAGAATACAGAGACAATAAGATCCACACTGGTTGGCTGGACAGCAGAATTGCTATGCGAGTTAGAGCTGAGAGGCCTCCTTGGTATATTTCTGTTGTTGGGGGAGCTCTCTATGTAAGCATAGTTTATCTAAACTATATTATGATGGCTTGGCTCCCATTTATGTTGTCAGATGGCATGATTTGTTTTTCTAATCTGCTTTTTCTCATGCTTTATAACCTCAGAAAGCATCAACAAGCAGTGCAGCCATGGTTTCAGACTATGTTGGCTACCTTGGCAAAGGTCAGATTCCACCCAAGGTAATGCTCTTCACTGAATCCAGGATTGGAAAAAAGAAAATTTGGCCTTTGAGCTCTCTTTCTCTCTCTCAACATGATCAAGTGACTCGGTAATGTTGATTGCAGCACATATCACTTGTTAATTCCCATGTCACATTGAATATTGAAGGAAACAAATATACGGTATCTTAACTATACCTTTGGCCTGAAAAGTCCTTTACAATTTCTAAGCATGTGGAAGTTATTTTTGGGGAACTTCTTCATTCTTAATTTATTGAAAATTTTTCTTAGATTGAAATGGTAAGGGCTGGACCTGGTAGCTACAAGTTAAGGATGAATCGATCAGAGATTGAGGCAGAAATTCATACATTGCGTGATGGTGGTCTTCTGATGCAGGCAAGCATTATACTGTCCCTGCTCCCTATTTTCTCAATATCATATGCTTCCACTATGATAAACTTTGGTGCTAACCACCAGGAGCCGCTGAGCTAAATTTCTATGCTAATTTACAATGTTAGTGCTAATTTTCTTTCCCATTGTTCTGGCAATCATCTCTGCAGCTCTCAGTTATTCAGACTTGTAAGGATGAAAGCTCAAAATAATCAGAAATGTATAGTGGTGTATAAATGTATGGTATCCTACTAAAGCTATTATAAGTCCTGTTTTCAGAATTCTAAGTCAGCAAAATTCTCTTATTATTTGGGCTTGGATCTCCTGATAAAAATTTATAGAGTTGTTAATATACTTAAATTTTAGTTGGAGGTTTGTTGGATGGTGATCTTGTTCTCTAAAATGAAGGGATTTCAGTTGTTAAGCTCGTATAACTTTTATAAGATCAAGTTGAAGGGGGAGTTGTTTTGTTGATATTTTTCGGATCTATTAGCTTCATATGAGCAAAAAGGCCGAGAATAACCGTGTCTGATAATATTTTGCAAATGCTGCAGAAATATCTTTCTTTTAATATCTTTTTGGAAGTTTTTGCATAGAATAACCTCAATCATGTAAACAGAACATAATGTGTTTTGAATAGTCAGCATGCTTTGTGGTCTTCAAAAGTGGGTAATGACTTTGTGAGGCCATGTGGCAATTTTCTGCTCTTTACAACAATCTCCTGCAAATTTGCCTAGTTGAACTGTGAAAAATAAGAAAATAATTGCTAGGCATTAAGGTTACATTTGAATTTTGCAGTAGTTGTAAGTAGACTTTTTTAAAAAATGAAGGCTAAGTCTATTATCACGTTGTCTAGGTTAGCACCGTGTTTAGGTGTTTAACTAATCAAATGGATGTAATTTTCTACAGTTGGATGGAAACAGTCATGTGATATATGCTGAAGAAGAGGCTGCTGGTACTCGCCTTCTTATTGATGGAAGGACATGCTTGTTACAGGTAAAAATAATCATCCTCTATATTTCTTCAACATAATCAAGTCACCAGAAAGAAGTTCATACATATTCTCTATATGTCTTTAGGCAACATATCTTCAACCAAAAGTGCAAGTGTGCCTTGGCATATGTTACCAAATGACTTATGGTGTGCTATTACGTTATTTAACATTAAATTTCTAAACTTCAATGCTAATGTAAAATACTACAAGCAATACATGTTTCTAAGAAAAGGCAGTAAGAAGTAACCTTGGCCCAACTTATGAGAGATATTACTCCACTGGAATGAGGGAATAAAATGAAGACACTGATTTGTGTTACAAATACTCATATTTTTCATGCATTTTTAATGAATTAAAGGAGATTTTGTGTCTACTGTGAGTAGTGGACTTTTTGTATCTTCTCTCTTAGTGTACACATAACATTTTTCCATTAGTACATGTATATCTGCCCACGGATTGAAGTATCGCATGCTGGTGGTGTGCCTGCCCAGCAGTGCAACTGTATGTAGTATGCTGTGTTGAGTTGTGCCGATGCTTGGCATACACTGATTTGGTGGTTTGCCATATATAGGAATGCAGCTGGTACTATGTTAGTGCCACTTGCCAGCAAGGTGATAGCAAGGTACATATCATGCTATGTCTTGCTGTGCTGATTGGCACTTATTCATGTTTCTGCCACTCCTGGATGGTCCAACCCTTATATTCTGTGTTCTTTGCAATATTTTATAATGAACTTCATTCATAAGTCAAGCCTTATCTTCATGGATTTGTTATTGTTTCCCTGTTCTTGATATTTATGCTTGTTGTAGTACTCTCCAATATCAAAAGCACAAAAAACATCTTTTATTGACTACATAAATTCCTTGTTTGCAGCAGTAAATGCCAATTCCTGAACTTAACTTCCTGTGGGCATGCTGGCATTGATCTGTAGTGCATGTGCCTTAGGAACTACAATTCATTCTCACTTGAGGATCAAATCAATCATGCAACCAAAATTTTTCTAGTTTTTTCTTTGTTCACTATATTGACTTGGTGTCTATTTAGGGGCATTTGGCAATACAAACACATTGTGGTTTAGGGTTTATTTGAAAAGTTTGGTCAGATAATGTCTTGCAAAATGATGTGTAATGACTATGAATTTCTTGATACATTATGCCAATAATTGGCTACTTTTGATGCTGACTTTTGTATTACATGTAGCTTTTCGAAGTTGTTGGCTTGCACATCCAGCAAATATCTTGACTTGCAAGTTTTGTTGATAGAAACACTTGTTCTTCGGTAGTGCTTAGCAAGACATGGAAAATAATTCTCTCTTCTTTCAGAATGATCATGATCCATCTAAATTGGTGGCTGAGACACCATGCAAGCTGCTTCGTTTCTTGGTTCCTGATGGTGCTCATGTTGACACTGATGAACCATATGCGGAGGTTGAGGTAATGAAGATGTGCATGCCTCTTCTATTGCCCGCTTCTGGTTTTATTCATTTTGTGATGTCAGAAGGCCAGGCAATGCAGGTAACTTTTATCTTTTGTTACTCTGCTCTTAGACTTCATAATTTTAAGACCAATATCAAAATAGGCCAACACTATAATTTTGTTTCAGGCTGGTGATCTTATAGCAAGGCTAGATCTGGATGACGCATCAGCTGTGAGAAGAGCTGAGCCATTTCATGGCACATTTCCAAAACTGGGTCCTCCAACTGCAGTTTCTGACAAAGTTCACCAAAGATGTGCTGCAAGTTTGAATGCTGCGCGAATGATTCTTGCAGGCTATGAACATAACATCAATGAAGTAAGCACCAGAAACCATAAAAATAAACTTTAGTTTTCATTTTTCTTGTTTGAATGTTTATTCTTTTGGTTACTTCTACATGGTTTCGGAAAAGAAATATTAGTTCTAACTAATTTAATGTACTTGAATAAATTTAGATTTCTGTCTTGTATGTCAACTTTTTTGGAATTAACTTCCTGCATGATATATGTATATATATAGTTGGATAGAATTTAATTTGTTGATTGGATCTGTTGTTCATGATGTTTCAAACCTTAATTTCTTACATCAATAAGGTTCACTATATTGTCATCCTTCGCTTACGCTTTAGAATCTATTCTTAACTTTGTACCAAAAAAATCCTGAATCTTTTGCTATCAAATTATAACATTCCATGCCAAATATGCATTGCATATGTCACAAAATTTATTGACACATTGACAATAAAGTAATATTCAAGGTTGGTAGAACCGGTATCAGTAGGCATGCCAGCTAGCAATTGGTATGGTATGGTACCAGTTCGTACCGTACCAAACCAAGGTGTATTGGAACCACAAGGAGGGAGGGGTAGAGGGCTGGAGGGGGAGGTTGAGGAAGAGGGTGGGGGAGGGGGAGAGAGAGAGAGATAGATGGAGGACTCACTTAGGCATATTTGAATCTTGAGAAGGCCTTCATCCTATCTTGTAGCGACCAAAGGTCGGATCCAGGATTAGACAACACCGAGGGAGAGAGGCCACAATGAAGACAAATGAGGCTGGTCGCTCACTCACAGCCTTGTTCCTGGGAGAGAGCAGCCATGGAGCCGTGAAGCTGGGACCAAGGGCTAAACCCTAGCATAGGGGGGAGAGCGGCCAGGTTTTTTTGGGGGGGTTGAGTGAAGATGCAAACCATCCCTTCGAAAGGGAGAGAGGAGCAGAATCGAGAAAGAGAACCATAGAAAGGGTGCCAATTATTTATAATATTAAAGTAACCTGAGAAATTGAATCGTCCTAGGCCGGTGTCAATATGGTTTGGCAAGGGCCAAACTGCCTGGTTGGTGATCCTTGGTAATATTACTTATCAAGCATGAAATTCTAAACAATAGCATTCATAAACTCAAGTACTGTCTCCCGAGGTTTGTGGTACCATCCCGTACTGCACGGTATGGGGCATACTGTACTGGCCAAGAGGGGATACGATTCATATATAAAAAAACAATCCGGCACTCTGGACCGTTAAAAAAATTAAAAAAATTATATCCCATACAGTATAATATGGTACCGTATCGTACTGACTGCCCAGTTCGGGCACGGTTCGGTTCGGTTCGGGTTTGGTTTGTACTCGATTCAGGTTAAACATTTTTTGATAGGGAGAGAGAGAATTTTTTAAGATTTTGTGAGCCCGGTATGGGGTCGGTATAGTTTGATACGGTATGGTACTGTACCATACTGTACCGGTCGGTGACCGGTACAGGGGCCTGGTACCGGTTCCGAGTTCCTTGCTAGACTACCTTCTACTTGAATCTGGTCCTTCTGTTACTAAAATAATGAGTATTCTGATATAGAATTCAATTAACTTATCTTATATGGTGCATTAAAACTTGGTGCCTGTTACAGCACCAGTGTGAAGCTAGTCAGCTTTTTCTAATGCTATGCACATCTGTTATTCTTAAGGTTATTTTCAGCTGTTTATTTATTTTTCCAATAGACAGCAAGGACTTCGACTGGCACGGCATTGATATAAAGATGATGTGCTTGCATTGGTGCAAATACTATCCTGCTTAAGCATTTTACTGATTTATGTAACTTCTAATTTTTATGGTCATTTATATAATTTTTTTTTGAGCAATTCTGATCATCTACATATTATCAGGTTGTACAAGATTTGCTAAACTGTCTAGACAGTCCTGAGCTTCCTTTTCTACAGTGGCAAGAGACCATGTCTGTATTGGCTACTCGCCTGCCCAAGATCTCAGGAATGAGGTCTGTTACAATTTAGAATGTACAAAATTACAGTTGACAAGATTTTCTTTTCCTTTTCTTTATCACTTTTTTCTTGGTTTTATAAACTGTGGAGCCAAGGTAATATTTAATTATTACACATCCAATGCAGCTAGATGCAAAGTATAAGGAGTATGAAACAATCTCAACTTTTCAGAAGAATACTGATTTCCCTGCAAGGTTACTGAGGGGAGTTCTCGAGGTTGGTGAATCCTTAGATTAATTTCTTGTGACCATCCTGGTTTTTTTGAGTTGAAGTTTGACAATGCCTTTACTTGATATGTCTTCTTGCAGGTTCATCTCTTATCCTGCACTGAGAAAGAAAAGGCCACACATGAGAGACTGGTGGAGCCTCTGATGAGTCTCGTCAAGTCATATGAGGGTGGACGAGAAAGCCATGCTCGTGTGATTGTGCAATCTCTTTTTGAAGAGTACCTATCTGTCGAAGAATTATTCAGTGATAACATTCAGGTCTTTATTTTTATCACAAGATACCATTTTATTATGAACTGCTGCATGTGTTCTTATTTCATTTTATGTGAAACTTTTGTAAAATTGATATCAATTTTTTTTCTTTCAAGATTTTCATACATACAAATTCAGCCTTTATATCTGGTAGGAACAATAAGAATCTTGAAATAAAATTTCTTATGTTAGGCCTTATGATCATTTGCTTGATACATAGGCCGATGTCATAGAACGTCTCCGGCTTCAGCACAAGAAGGATCTCCTTAAGGTTGTTGACATAGTGTTGTCCCATCAGGTAATGCTTGACTAGGTTCTGTTAAACCAGTTATTTTCTGCTCTCATTCTTGTATTCTACATTGATTGTATTGTAACATACATGTACTAATGTTGATTGGTTTGTAGATATTAAAGTTTGCATTGTTGAGTAGTTTATATTGTTGTCTTGAAGGGTGTCAGGAGTAAAAAACAAGTTGATACTACGGCTCATGGAAGCACTGGTTTACCCAAACCCTGCTGCCTACAGGGACCAATTGATTCGCTTTTCTGCTCTTAATCACACAACGTACTCTGAGGTCTATAAATCTGGCTGATATCTATAAAACTTTTGTTGAAATATTTCCTTTCTGTTGAGTATGAAACAGTCCACCCTTGACAACATGCATGTTATGAATCTGATTGCTGCAGCTGGCACTAAAAGCAAGTCAACTACTTGAGCAAACAAACTTAGTGAACTCCGTACAAGCATTGCCAGAAGCCTTTCCGAGTTAGAGATGTTTACAGAAGAAGGAGAACGTGTATCTACACCTAGGAGGAAAAGTGCCATCAATGAGCGGATGGAGGATCTTGTTAGTGCTCCTTTGGCTGTTGAGGATGCTCTTGTAGCTTTGTTTGATCACAGTGATCCTACACTGCAAAGGAGAGTTGTTGAGACATACATACGTAGATTATACCAGGTATTGCTTTAATATTATAAAAAGCTCATCTTTTTCTCTTAAAATTTAGATATTGTTGATAATATTATGTCTCTTTGTTCTAAATATAACTTAAGACATGTTTTCCAGCCCTACCTTGTCAAGGAAAGTGTGCGGATGCAATGGCATAGATCTGGTCTAGTTGCTCTGTGGGAGTTCTCTGAAGAACATATCGAGAAAAGAAATGGATCTGAGGATCCAATTCCTGATAAGCCATTGGTAGAGAAACATTGTGAGAAGAGATGGGGGACCATGGTTATCATCAAATCCCTTCAGTTTCTGCCAACAGCAATCAGTGCTGCATTGAAAGAGACTACACATTGTTTAAATTCTAAAGCTGATAATGAACCATTCTCAAATGGGCTACCAGAGCATGCTAGTCAAGGCAATATGCTGCATGTTGCATTGGTTGGCATTAATAACCAAATGAGTACACTTCAGGATAGGTCAGTTAACTTCTTCAGTTATCTTCTTTTATAAGTAGCTGCAATTTAATATTGTCTTTTAATTAAGATTTTTTGCATATATTCTGATTAGGGAGGATTATAGTTTAAATATTAATGGGAATTTCCTAATTGATATTCAAGTTTCCTTTGATGTTTGGCAGTGGTGATGAGGATCAGGCCCAAGAAAGAATAACAAGTTGGCCAAGATTTTGAAAGAGAACTCTCTAAGTTCTGGTCTTCATGAAGCAGGGGTCAGGGTTATTAGTTGTATCATACAGAGGGATGAAGGCCGGACACCTATGCGCCACTCCTTCCATTGGTCATCTGAAACTCTATTATGAGGAAGAACCTCTGCTTCGTCACTTGGAACCTCCTCTTTCTACATTTCTTGAATTAGTCAGTAACCATATTCATCCATTGATGTCCTGTACTTTTTCCATCACAGTCTTTTAGATTACTTACTAAAATAGTTTGCAACTTTAGGGCAAGCTGAAAGGCTACAAAAACATACAGTACACGCCATCCCGGGATCGCCAGTGGCACTTGTACACTGTCCTGGACCACAAGGCACCCATCCAGAGGATGTTCCTGAGGACACTTGTGAGACAACCCCAGCATGACCAATGGATTCTCATCGAGTGAAGCACTTGACAGTGAAATAATTTGTGCACAATCTCATTTATCATTTGCTTCAATTAGTTTTTGAGATCATTAATGGGAGCTTTGGAAGAATTAGAATTGCATGTGCATAGTGCAACCATCAGATCAGACCACTCACACATGTATCTTTGCATCTTACGAGAGCAACAGCTTTTTGATCTCATACCAGTTTCAAGGTAAGCATTATATATACAGTTATTTTTCTTCTCTTCTTTTTTCTTCTTTCTTCTTCTCTTCTCTCTCTCTCTCTCTCTCTCTCTCTCAGCATTTTAGTTACGTGGTAATAAATATGTACTATTTGACTTCTTTTTCTTTTCCTCGAGAGTGATCTTATTTTATCTTATGTCTTTTACAAATTTCAATAATTCACCTGAAAAGATTTACTTGATTATCAGTCCATTACAGTCATGTAAGGTCAATGTTCACAAATTTTGTCCAGGACCTTGGATGTAAATGATGGTCAGGAGGAATTTACTATCTGTGCAATCCTGGAAGAAATGTTTGTAAAATTCATGAATTGGTTGGCGTACGGATGCATCGTCTTGCTGTTTGTGAGTGGGAAGTGAAGCTTTGGCTGGATTCTATTGGACTCGCTAGTGGTGCTTGGAGAATTATAGTGACCAATGTTACTGGTCATACATGTACCATACATGTAAGTCTAATTTATGTTATGGAACTAATTTTTGGTGAATACAAGCTATTAGATATAATTTTGAACCGTATCAATAAGTCATCTTAAGTAGATAGCTCTAGAGATAATTGAACTAGATATTAGCTGTCACATGCATATGTTACTTCATCTTTTCTTTCTTTGGGAATGAGTGATCATGTTGATTTCTTTTCTAGATCTACCGAGAAGTTGAGGATGGTAAATCACATGAACTAGTCTACCATTCTGCTACACCTGTATCTGGTCCTTTGCATGGTGTGCCATTGACTGCAAGATATCAGCCTCTAAGTATCATTGATCGAAAACGTTTAGCTGCAAGGAAGAACAACACTACTTACTGCTATGACTTTCCACTGGTGAAACTCTCATTCCTTCATTATGTTATTATGAATTCAAGTAGTTGTAATTGCATATATGTGAGTTAACATCAGTTCTCTGCTTAATTATTCCTAAATTTAAAGTAATGTTTTTTCAGGCATTTGAAACAGCACTACGAGTGGCATGGGCATCTTATGATTTGGGTAATGCCAAAGCCAAGGACAGCAAAGATCTTCTTAAAGTTACAGAACTCATGTTTGCTGACAAAAATGGAGCATGGGGGACTCCTCTAGTTCCTGTGGAGCGTTCTCCAGGTCTCAATGATGTCGGCATGATAGCTTGGTTCATGGAGATGTCAACACCAGAATTCCCCAGTGGAAGGAAGATTATAGTTGTGGCTAATGATGTGACCTTCAAAGCAGGGTCATTGGTCCTAGAGAAGATGCATTCTTTTATGCAGTTACCAATCTGTCGTGTGAGAAGAAACTTCCTCTGATCTATTTGGCAGCTACTCTGGCGCTAGGATTGGGTAGCAGAAGAAGTAAAAGCTTGCTTTCGTGTGGGTTGGTCCGATGAGTTAAGTCCTGAACGTGGCTTTCATTACGTTTATCTGACCCCTGAAGATTATGCACGTATTGGTTCATGTGTAATAGCACATGAGGTGAAACTAGAAAATGGTGAGAGTAGATGGATCATAGACACCATAGTAGGAAAAGAGGATGGTTTGGGAGTTGAGAACCTAACAGGAAGTGGTGCCATTGCTGGTGCTTATTCAAGGGCTTATAAAGAGACCTTACTCTGACGTATGTGACAGGAAGAACGGTGGGCATTGGAGCTTATCTTGCTCGGCTTGGCATGAGGTGCATTCAGCGTCTGGATCAGCCTATAATCCTCACTGGGTTTTCAGCACTGAACAAGCTTCTTGGGCGGGAAGTGTACAGCTCCCATATGCAGTTGGGTGGCCCAAAAATCATGGCAACAATGGGGTTGTTCATCTTACCGTATATGATGATCTTGAAGGCATTTCAGCAATTCTGAAATGGCTTAGCTACATTCCTCCTTTCATTGGTGGGCCTCTTCCTATATCGAGATCCTTGGACCCACCTGTTCGGCCAGTGAATACTTCCCTGAGAACTCATGTGATCCCCGGGCAGCTATTTGTGGCATTCAGGATGGCAGTGGCAGGTGGTTAGGTGGTATGTTTGACAGAGATAGCTTCATAGAGACACTGGAAGGTTGGGCAAAGACAGTGGTTACAGGAAGGGCGAGGCTTGGTGGGATTCCTGTTGGAATTGTGGCTGTTGAAACTCAGACTATGATGCAAGTCATCCCTGCAGACCCTGGTCAGCTTGATTCTCAGGAACGGATTGTCCCACAGGCCGGACAAGTTTGGTTCCCTGACTCTGCGACCAAAACATCTCAGGCTTTGTTAGATTTTTAACCGTGAAGAACTTCCACTCTTCATACTTGCTAACTGGAGAGGTTTCTCAGGTGGGCAGAGAGATCTTTTTGAAGGGATCCTTCAGGCAGGGTCCACCATTGTTGAAAATTTGAGGACATACAGGCAACCTGTCTTTGGTACATTCCAATGACTGGAGAGCTTCGTGGAGGAGCATGGTTGTCGTGGACAGCAAGATCAATCCAGATCACATTGAGATGTATGCTGAACGGACAGCCAAGGGCAATGTGCTCGAACCAGAAGGATGATTGAGATCAAATTCAGATCTAAGGAGCTTATTGAGTGCATGGGTAGGCTCGACCGGGAGCTGGTAAGTCTCAAATCAAAGCTTCAAGAAGCAAAGACAGTCGGAGCCCCTGGTGATGTGGAGTCGATCCAGAAGAGAATAATCTCTCGAGAAAAGCAGTTGTTGCCTGTGTACACTCAGATAGCCACACGGTTTGCTGAGTTGCATGATACCTCCCTCAGAATGGCAGCTAAAGGGGTATAAAAAAAGGTAGTTGATTGGGAGAGCTCCCGTTCTTTCTTCTACAAAAGGTTACATAGGAGAGTTTCTGAGGGGTCTCTCATAAGGATTGTTAGAGATGCTGCTGGAGCAGTTGTCTCAAAAGTCTGCATTGGAATTGATCAAGAAGTGTTTTTGGCTTCTAAACCAGCTGAATTGGCTGGCAGTAAATGGGAGGATGATGATGCTTTCTTTGCTTGGAAGGATGATCCAAAGAACTTTGAGAAATATCTCAAAGAATTGCGGGTTCAGAAGGTACTCTTGCAGCTTTCTAGTCTCGGTGAATCACCTTCAGATTTGCAGGCTTTGCCTCAAGGTCTTGCTGCACTCCTCACCAAGGTATGCATTATTGTTATGTCTTCTATGTGATGCTATTTATACGTCTAAACCTTAGTATTGAAATTTATGACCTGTTGATTTTTTTCCTTCTTTTTTTTTCTTAAAAAAAAAGAAGAAAGGTCAAAGGTGTTTCTCTTCAATTCTATGCAGAAGTGATGAAAATCTTTTATGAATTATTATTGACCTTCACATATTACTCTTGATTTTTGCTAAAATTTTTCCACTTATCCTGAAACTTAAGTTTTCCTTTTTGCTAAAAATGGTTCTTCGATGTGATACAATTTATTCTAAACCTTAGCAGTGAAATTTTAGCACCTGTTGATATTTTTCCTTTTTTTTTTTTAATAAAAAAAGGTCCAAGGTGTTTCTCCTCAATTCTACACACAATTGATGAAAAATCTTTCATGAATTACTATTGACCTTCACATATTACTCTTGATGTTTGCTAAAATCTTGCCACTTATCCTGAAACTTACTAAATTTTCCTTTTTGCTAAAACCGGTTTGATATTGTTCCATAGTATTCTTCTTTCATTAATTCTTGAAACTCCGACATCTACAAAAATTCCACTTCTTGAACTTGTCATTACGATCCAAACCTGTTTGAGTTTACTGATGAGTTGATTTTTGGACATTTTTTACAGATGGATTCCTCTAGCAGAGCTCGGATAACTGAAGAACTTAAACAGTGCTCGGATAATATGAGCAGGTGCTCCGATTGCAACAAGTGATCTCATCCCTGTGAAAATTGAAAAGCACCGGGGTCACACCACAGTATAAGCTTCTTGTTGCCCTTTAATACAACTTAGTCTCCTAGTCATTTGAAACACTATTTATCTTCTGCGGAAAGTGTATATAAGGGTAGTTGCCAGTACGGTATTTTGTACTGGTAATGTAGTATTTTTTTATTGAGAGACTATTTCAGGCAACTAGCATTCATCTGGACCTTCCAGTTATTTGTGCGAGTTAACTTTTATTATTTATGAATAAGTGTTTCTGGAATCCAATTTTTGGAGCATTCCTCATCTATGAATCTGTGGCAATGGCTGTTATGTTTTCATTCTCCCTGACCAATGGGTGTTCTAAAGCAGGTGATAAGAGAAACCAATGGAGAGAAGAGAAGGAAGAGGTGATGTTTAGGAGGCCCAAAGAAAGATGGTGATCAATTGCATGCCAGAAAACAGAGCGTGTAGAAGAGTAAAGGTTAACTTGTTATGAAGAGTAAAGGTTAACGTGTTATGTAAGTTAAAAAAAAAAAATAATAAAAGATGTGAAACTGAGGTTCCCGAGAGTACCAAACCTCCATGTTGACTATCATAGTTTCTAAGAGGCATTTGAAGAGGGCATAATATTTTCTGTGATCTATCTCTACTGGAAGGGAAGACAATTATCTGCCCATCAGTTTCTCTTTATTTTTTTTGGGGATGAAAAATGGGAGGTGGTTACCATGCCTAATTTTATTAATGATGTTTATCTACAATGATTTAGTGTCAAGGATATGGATTTACATGAAGAGGGCAGCTAACCAAAAGCAAGTCGAGTCTGATCAGACAAGCAACAGGAATCTTAGCGATCGGTTACTGCTTTTTAGAATGAGAAGCTGAAACAGAACGGAACCAAATATAAGTGCATCAGTTTCTATTCATTGTGCACTAGTTTTAGCCAGCACTGTCAGCTCACCATGAAGAAGTGTTGTTTCATGATTGTTGTTGTTGCTTATTAGTTATTGGTACTCGGGAATGTAGTAGTTGAAAAGAAGAAATGTACAAAGAAGTATTTTTTCCATCACCATCTTCATTCATGGTGATATGCCAACATGAAATGTTCCTAGAGTCACAAGTAGAGTGTATATTTTCTTTCCAGAGTAAACTAGATTGCTTATGTTACTTGGGTTAATGAAGAACGCAACAGTAGACACTGTGGGTCAGCTAAGCTCAACCTAACAATTAATTTGGCCATCGTGGTAGGTAACAACGAGCATCCCAATCAATCAGCTGGTTGCATTCCCTGTAAGCTGTGGCATGCAGGAAAGAGAAACCGGCTTGATTGATCGTTGCTTACTCTACTCCAAAGGTCAACTAGGTGTTTGATGTTTTATTTATCACAACGAACATAAATAGCAATTAACATGATATCTAGTGGCCCAAAGCTGTAAAATAATGTAATGATGAATGCTTTAGTTGAGGCAACTCGATGTGATTTATTTGTTACGTTCTCCCTCAAAAGAAACAATCTTGATCGTGTACTAAAAAAATATAAGAGATGTCACAAAAAGATATTTTAGAAAATAGAAAAGCATTTGGGAAATCACAATAAAAAATTTGGCAAACTAAAATTTGAAAAATGTTTATAAAACTTTTATAAAAAAATTGAAAGATGATTTTTTCGATAAGGCTAGTTTTCGGATTTGAAAGTAAAGGATATCTGTTTGTTTAAGAATATTTTAAAACAGCTGACGGCTAGGTGGACATTATGTAGTTTTATCATTGTTTCTCGTGATGTGATTCTTAACAGAACACTCTTATCTTTTCTCTTAATAGTAATGATTTTATATGGGAGAGAAGGGGCTGGAATGGTGCAGGGTTGAGATTAGGATTTGAGAATGGGATAGCAAAAGGAGACCAGAGAATTAGTTGGAAGAAGATAATAGACAATGGAAGAGTGAAACAAATTCCTATGAAATTACAAAGAATTTAACTTTGTCCCTAGATGCAATGGTTGGCTTTTGACTATTGAGTACAGGGCCTCATGGTCCTCTTTGCTCTTTTGTCAATGTGATAATATGCGACAAACTAGCCAATGGCCGGCCTTCGGTAGAACCATGGCTGGCGCCTTGATTTCTCCTCAAAACGGATGCGGCAAAAGCGCACAAAACCAACAACTAAGGTACAAAATTAGGTTTCTATATGGCCTCTCTTCCATGGAAGAGGTGATTAATTCTTAGAGGACACGTGTTTCACCATTGGTAGAAAGCCCACAAGGGCATCGAAGGAGGAGGCGGCTAAGAGAAGAAGGAAAGAGAAGGAGCGGAAGCAAGCAAAGAAGGAAGAGGCAGGGAAGGAAAAGAAATGGAAAAGAAGGGAGGAGAAGGAGAGAAAGGAGGAAGAAGAAAAGAGGAAGGGGAAGAGAAAGAACGACAGGGGAAGAAACAGGAACAAGAACGAGAGGAAACGAAGAGGAAGATTCAGAAGGAGAGAAGAAAAAACGAGAAGCTTAGGCCTATGGCTGGGAGTTTTGGGAAAGAGAAGAAAAGAGAGAAAAGTGTAAGTGAGAGGGAAAAAGGAAAGAAAGGAAAGTAGTGACTTATTTTTTTTTAAATTAGGAAAGAAAATAAATAATTTTATTCATGAATAAAATAGAGAAGAAATGAAAGAAGAAATGTTATAATTTTTATTATTATTATATTTTTAAACCAAGATATTAGATGTTGAAAATGGAGAAGAAAAAAAAAAGGATAAAATAGGAATTATAAAAAAATGACTTAACCCCAATTCCTTTCTCTCCTATTCCGCTCGATTTGAGAGAGAAAAAAAATAGGAGTCTAGGGGATTAGTATTTCTTTTATCGATTCCTTTCTTTTCATTCATGGAAAAAACAACCCAAATACTTTCTCCTCCTATTCTTTCTTTTCTCTCATACCATGCCCTCCCAACCAAGCCCTAAGTGCCTAGTTGGGAGTTCGGGAGAGAAAAAGAAGAAGAAAGTATTAATAAGTAGAGGATGGAAAGAAAAGAAAATGAAGGAGATTTTTTTTTTCTTGAAAAAAAAAATAATTAAATTAAATAAATACTTTACTTTTTAATAAAAAATGATTAATTTTTTTTAGAATTTTTTTTCTCTTCCTTTTTATTCTTCTTTTCCAAAAAAAAATATATAAAGAAAAAAAAGAGCTAAAAAAAGAAAAGTTATGATACGATTATATTTAAAGTAATATCGGTCATGTGGAGTCTCCATTCCTATCACCGCCCCTCTATGTTAGCTCATCTTTTTTACTTTCGCTTCTTCCTCTAATGCATTTTAAATAAAATGAACATAAAAAATGTATTTTATTTTTTCTAAATTATTATGATTTTTATTTCAATATACCATCAAAACAATGAAAGAAAAAGAAGAAATACACTACAATTCTCTCTTTCTTTTTAAATATTATTTTAAGAAACAACAATAATTATTTTTCTACCTGTGAATTCTAGCATTTATCATATATTTCCTTTGCAAATAGAATCAGAATCAAAATGAATTGGAATAGATATCAGAGTGGTCATATATCAAAATGCTTTTGTTCTATGACCAAAATTAGAATTAGAATTAAAATGAGATTTAAATACTAAAGAAGAGTAGGGATTATATTTTAGGAGAAAGGAATATTCTCTCGGGAATTGAAATGAAAATGAGATTCGCCTTCTAATTTAATAACTAGAATGAAAGTCATTCATTCCCATTTCTATTCTAGAATCTAACTCCTTCCAACCAAATGTACCCTTTCATTTAGTTTGCAATTGAAATTGGATCAAAATAGAATAGAATGAAAATTAGAATAACCGTATCTCCAATATATCCAATTCGTAATCAAAATTGGAATTGAAATGGTTTTGAATACCGAGAAAGAGTAGAGATTAAATTTTGAAGAATTAGGTTGCTTTGGTGAATCGCCAGGGAATCCTGAATGGTAATCTGGATTACTTGCAAGATTACCACTGGATAGATTGTCAGTAATGCTGATTACTGTGTTTGTTATATACAGGTAATCTATCAGTAAGATTGATTACTATGTTTGGTATGCTAAATAGATTACCAGTAATCTAAGCTTAAATTTTAACATATCCCTAAGTCAAATTTATTAAAAATATATTATAATATAATATAGTAATGTAATATAATATTACATTAATATAATATATTATTTGATATTTTGTAATGTAATATAGTATTATATTATTTGATATTTTATAATGTAACTATTTAATATAAATATATTATTTTAAATTTAATAATATAATATATATAAATTTAATATATTACTTGGTATATTTAAAACATCATATATAATTCTTTATATTTATTTAGTATAAAAATATTTTTCATTTTTTAATTTTTAATTTTAATATAAAAATATTAAATATTTTATATTTAATAATATAAAATATTTAAAAACTATATTTTTAATAAATAGCTAAAATATAAAAATTATATTTTTATAAATAAAATATAGATTTAAGAAGAAATCCCGACCATACCTAGAGGACCTAGATGAGAGGGAGATGGAAAATATTTCCTTCTCACCGAAGGGAAAGGGACGGGACAATTTTGTAAAAATAAAAAATACTAGATTACTGCAACTCCGGTAATCTAGATAGCCACCCCTCCTGAGGTAATCCGGATTGATTGCCACATGAGATGTAATCCGGATTACCGGTTAAAGATAGATTATCATTTAACATAAATACCAAACGTAGTTATCTGTGGGTCCACTTTAAAGTATCGGTAATCTGGATAGATTACTGTCTACCAAATATAACTAAGTCATTCACATTTTTTACTGGAATCGAAATTGAAATAAACTCCTCCAAATAAAAAATCTTGATATTTTAATTATAGGATCCTACTTTTCTCAATGACACATGCCCTAAAGGTTTTTTTTTTTTTTTTAAAGGGTAAAGAAGGAAAATGCCATAGCCCTTGTTTTCGTCATTGTGGCATGGCATCTCGAATCGAGCTTTAATTCATTAAGCTGACATATAAATATGGTAGTACTTGGTACGTTTCCAGCCCTAATATAAGGGCATAGAATGTACGGCAATCCAAAGCTTCGAAATGGGAATTCAAAGTGATTGGAAATATCAAATGGCATGCACTTGGAAGAAATGTTGTAGGACATGATATCAAATCTTGTAATGTAAATAAATAAATTGCCATTTATTTATTCAAAAAATAACCGACCATTCAAATCAACAATTAATTTAAGATATAGATCATGGCTCAGCAGTGATGAATACCAATATTTTATACTGGTTTTCTAAATGAACATAGAAAGAAATAGCTAATATATAGTACATTTCATTTTTTTTATAAAAAAAAAATTAATTAAGATTCGAAACTTTAATCATTGCCGGTTATAAAAGGAAGAGATTATAAACTTTAATAATTGAAGGTTAGATTATATGTTATTCATATAAAGAGACTAAATTTATGCATGCTTGCCACAGAGGGAGAAAGAGAGAGAGAGAGAGAGAGAGAGAGAGAGAGAGAGGAGAGAGAGAGAGAGAGATTTGGAATCTCATCTTTGATCTTATCCATAAAACCACCGTTCCAAATCAGCCCACAACTTTAGTAAGTGCGCAATAATTTGCGATGTCCATGATAATATTACCCTCCTTTGTTATCTCCCTCTCCATTACATTCCATCTCCTGTTATAAAGCTTTTGCACTAACCCTTCAATAGGAGCTACTGCCCCCATTCATTCCAAGTGAGATGTTCTCTCACTTTATGTAGGTAACTCATCCCAAGATAACTAGGTTTCTCTTTCCTTCATACATCTTCCCTCGCCTTTGGAACACAAGTCATCACAGCCTCTCCAACTGTCAAGAAAATCTTGTCATGGCCTATGAGCTCTGTGAACTTGGATAAGCGGAGCTTGTCGATCACAACAGGACCAGGATTGGCAAGAACAAGCTGAAGGAAACATATTAACAATCGTAAGCCATGCTTCGGACCTGATCCCTTTAATAATGTTTGCCATGATTTGAGATATAGGAGAATGGTATGTAGGAGAGTTTCGTTCTAACCTGGATGCTGCGCTTTTGAAGACTCTTGTGCAACTCTTCGAAGGCATGGATACCACTGGTGTCGATGTCGGTCACCGCTGCAAAGAACGTCGAGTAGTGAATATGTTAATGACTGGCATGCATGAGGTCTACATGAATTTGGAAGATCAATATGGGAGAATAGGGAAACATGGTGTGAGATCTCTTACGTGACATTTCAACAATCAAGAAATCGATCCTTGGTAGTTGCTTTGGTTCGAGTTGTTCTTCTTCGTCTCTCAACCATCTTAGGATCCTGAAACAGGAGATGACCTGTTATAAGTTTTTTGCAGTACTGTGATGACTGAACATCTACAATTAGTCATTAGTGTGTTGATGCAGCCTGGTTGAAATTTCTGAAAATAGATAACCCTCTACTGTGGTGAATGAAGGAGCTAAATTTATGATATAACAGTTGAAGGTACTTTCAAGAGATGGGAGAGAGTTGATTATGATTTGTCTAGGAATTTTCAAGAAAGCGAGAGTATCAAAGGATACAATCAGTGTTAAAGTTCAAGGAAACAAAATAGAAACAGTAACTTCTAACAGAGGGTAGCTGCAAGGCATGTCTTGGAGATAGCCTTCTCACTGTTGTTCATTAGTTCATAAATGACCATGAGCTACTACGTCATATGATTTGAGCATTGGTAATTCGTAGGTTTGAGGTTCCATGCATCTCCAAGCACATTCCAAAGAAGGGTAGGAAAAATAGAGGAAGCACCTGAAGTTGCTTAGAATTTCAGTATCCTTACTGAATTCACTAGAATCATCTCTGTCCTCTTTTCTTGTATTTGTTACAATGGAATTCTTCATCAAATTTTCTTGTGTGGAATTTAGCTTTTACACGTATAAGTTTCAAGTTTCCAAATCCTAAAAATGCAAGCTATATACAGAAGTAATGGTGAATCTGTTGAAATATGATGGCTAAGATATAAGAGAACAATGATGAACAGACAAAAATGACTGGCACGATCCATGGCATTGTGTAAAGGATCTCTTCAAAGAAAGAAAAACAGAATGAATGAAATGAATCATTGCTAGCACTTTTAGTTCAGATTCTAGATCTACCTTGGAAGAGCATAACTGAAACTTCAGGCGGAACAGCAATGCTAAGGGAAAGAAACACAAGTTACAGGTTTCTGAAATGCCTTTCTAAACTTCTCAACAAATCCTTGTGTAAATATTAAGTCATTTTCTGGATTGCTCAAAGTCATTTTCTGGATGCTATTTTCTGGATTGTTGAGAATATAAACCTAGTCCAAATTAACTTTTTTTAGTTACACTAGCCTAATCCATGAATCCCATGGAATTTTGGACCCAGACATCCAAACAGGCCCTAACCAGTAGTCCTTGAATATTAAAAATTAGAACCCAAGGATCAAATTCATCAAGATGTTAAAATGAGTCATTACCTCTCTTTGACATAATGGAGTTGGTGAAGTAGATGGCAGAATCAACTCTCACGATCAGTACTCCTGGAACTTTGGTAGCCTCAGGATTGTTCAATGTTCTATATATCATAGTTCTTGGAAGATTCCCAAGTAAAGCTGTCCTTGGCCTTGTTACTTGCAGAAGGATTTTAGCAAGTGATATTGAGACCTATTTAGGAGGAAAAAATCATCGGAATGATTTCAGTTCCAATTGGAAAGTCTGTCCAGTGAATATTCAAAAGGATGGCCAGATTCTTACAGCAATTAACAGGCCAATCTCAACTGATACAAAGACCACACCAAGGAAAGCTCCCATGCAGGCAACAAAATCCAATCTATCAACTTTCCAGATAAGATATGCAGCTTCATAGTCAATTAGGCCAACCACAGCTGCTATGATGATAGATGCAAGGACCGCATTCGGGGTGTATTTGAAGAGAGGTGTGATTAGTTCCAAGGTTAGAAGTACTACAGCTGACATAACCATATTGGAGACTGCTGTTTGGCAGCCAGCCATGCAATTTACTGCCGATCGAGAAAAGAGCCTGCAAATGAAATCATAATATTTTTAATCACTAATCTCAGCAATTTGCTTTCGTGATTACCAACTCAATGTCTGTTTCCAAAGTAAATAAGATATGCTTACCTGTGGCAACATAGCAAGAAGTCATTGAACCAATGACATTCATAGTACCCAGCGCTACCATTTCTTTGTTCCATCCAACTGATAGTCCTTGGTGGCAGCATATGTTCTCCCAATTGCTACAGCTTCCTGATAAGTCCGCAGCATTTTAGTGTAAGTAAGACAAACACATTTCACTCCTGGCAGATGATCAAGGTTAATGATTAGCATACCGTCAAAGCTACCATTCCAGCTACCAATCCAATTCTGAAACCTTTCATGGAATTCGAACCGGTCAAATAAATTTGATTAACAGATGATGTGTTGATGCCTCTGTCTATGTGTTTCACCTTTCATGCATTAGTATTTCAGTTAGTTTCAGACATAGAATCCAGTAAACCCAATGAGCAAAGCTGACTATTTTGCTTCTGATGAATGAATATCGCAGAGCTAAAAACTTACAATCTGAACACCATGCTTTTCAGCATGTGTTATGTACACAAAAAAGGTGGATAGAACAACAGAGATCAATGGAGCAATTGCAGGAACCCAGAAAAATCTCTTGTTCTTTCCCTGTTGATCTCAAACCATAAGAGTCCTAGAAGAAGTAGCATTACAAAGTAATCTAATTTTCTTTCAAGCTGTTCAAATGAAATGAATGTATTTTCTTACGATGAACTTAGCACACAGAAGAAATGCCAGGAAGGCTGACCCTATCAGTATCGTCTGCCAGTTCCACTGCAGAAGGGGTAAATTTCATTAAAGACTATCGATACCACCACAGCAAGAACAAGTAAATCTTTATCTGAGCAAAAAGGAACGATAGATTTCTTACCCCATGGAAAGCAGAGCCCCACACAGACTTCATAACAGAAATTATGTCAGAATTCTTGGTAAAATCTCTTATACCAAGAAATCCTTTTAGCTGTTGAAGAGCAATTGTAATGGCTGCTCCACCCATGAATCCAACAATGGCAGCATGAGACAGGAATTCAATGAGAAAGCCTAATCTGAAAATGTAGTCATGCAAGATGAGTTAGGAGTTGCAGATATACTTGATAATGAAATTAGAGGTAGCAAGGCATAATAGGCACTAACAAGAGGCCTAATTCTTACCTGAGGAATCCCAGTGCTGCTTGAGCGATGCCAGCAAAGAAGGTTGCGGTGAATGCAAGCCGAATATATTCCTCCTTTTCTGTCACGGGATCAAACTCGTTCCGAAGAAGAGTCCCGAGCAAGAGAGACACAACAGCCACTGGTCCAATAGCAATATCCCTTGAGCTACCCATTATCGCATAAACCAGTGGTGGAACAAAACTGGAGTCTGAAACAATCAGAAAGAAAGAAACCCACGTTAAAGGTTTTGCATGACAAACTAAAAGTTATCATGAAGTATAAATGGTACTTACAGAGCCCATACTGTGGGTCCATGTTTGCAAGCTTTGCATATCCAATGTCCTGGTTAGGAGTCAAATCTCATGTTAAAAACTTATCTACCAATTGCTCGTAAATATCACATCATATTTATTATGTGTGAAGATGGTTACTTGAGGGATGCAGAGACTCGCAATCGTAAGTCCAGCAATAATATCTCCTTTCAGCTTACCAAGGCTGTAGTCTCTTCCCACTCAAGGATCGGAAAAAGAAATTGCAATCCAAGTATGAGCTTCCTTGATCTGGTTTGATCCTTGTAAGGGCGTAAAGGGTCATCTGCAAACAATGTTTCCTTCAAAGTATCTTTGAGCTCTCTAAAAAAATTCCTCCGAGGGGGGAATCCAACCTTGTAGATAGAGTGTGGATTCTCTCTCTGGCCTTGTGAGGAGGGAAGGCTGGCTGCATCCAATATCTTATCTTCGACTCCATCAGAAACATGGTGACCCATCATGAACTCGTTTTCCGATGGACACAAGAATGCAGGATTGGGGTGTCAAGTTTTCATCTGAAAAGAGAGAGAGAGAGAGAGAGAGAGAGAGAGTGGTCAGGATAAACGAAGTTGCATACAAACAAATACCATTCAAAGCGCATAATAATCCAGCCTTTGTTTCTATCATATCTTCTGTTACACTAAATACAAACTTCTGATGGGGACTAGCAAAAAAGACAATCAATCGTAATATACAATACAGAATGCCCTTCAGATACCCCATTCCAATCAAACAGTACAGTCTTTTTGATAAATGTTTATGTTTGAGAAGTAAGCAAATGAAATATAGAATGACAAAAAAGTAATTCACGCAGAACACTTACTAAAATTCCAGGTCGAACTTTCAAACTAACAGCCAAGAACCTAGATTGCAAATGTACCAACTTCAACATTTAGAAAACAATAGAAAAAATAATCAAAGGTGAGTAGACTCTGGAAAAAGTAGGACACTTTTTCTTTTCATACTTCTCCTAATCAAAGTGCAACTCCAGGGCTCAAAATGTAATAGACAACCATCCCTCGGAAAAAAAAGTAAAAATGCAATAAGCAACCATTAGCAGGGTATTGGCTTGGAAGTAATTATTGATTACTCTATATTCCTTTTTTTTTTTTTTTCTAATTCAAAACATGCAATTTTGATAGATGTGAGTAGGATGGGAATCATAGATAGGAAAGGAATATGAGACAACTCCGATTGTGATGTTTTCACAAAGTGAAAGGGCATAAAACTTCCATTAAATGCATAATGTCCCCGGAAAGACACCATTCATGATTCTGATAATTTGTTCCTCATCAAATTGCAACATGGTTGCTAATACAACTAAAATATATATATATGAATACCTGTTCCTCCCTATCTTACCATTGACACTTACTATTACTACTAGTTTATTTCATAGTTATTGACTGGTAAGTCATCAGAAAGAAAAGTAGATGATGTCTGCATAATCCAAGAACATAGGATGTTTAAAGTAATCAAAGATGAATATGAGTGCAAAAAGTATCCTACAAATGGATAAAACAGAAGCTAGATAAAGCTTAGCATGATTTGAAAAGGGTCATACAATCTATCGGTGGATTTTTTTTTTTAATCAAATAAATTGTATCATTTTGCATATAGTGATGTAGATGATCTTCCACAGTTTTGTTTTTATATATTCATTTTTAAATTTTCTGTTACTTTTAAATCCTGCTCCCAAATGAAGACTTTTACTTTACAAAGAAGAAAAACAGTGTATAAAAGAAAGAGTAGACTACAAACCTCAATGACAGATCAATGATCACCCAGCAGAGAGAAAAGGTGTATTTGAAAATTAAAGTGTGCATCAAAAAAAGGAAAAGAAAAATAGATGCCCTATTTTATTCCTCATTTTGTCTCGGTTAACTGCTGTTGGACCTTTTTCTGATTGCTATCATATTTGGAATGGGCTTTTGCCAAATTCTTCCCCCCGAAAGGGAAACGAAAATAAAATGATCAGAAATTAATTACATGCACCATAAATACAAAAATAATTTTTTTTTGGTTTCTTTCCCTTTTTTCATCGAGAAAAGAAACAAAGAACCATTTTCATAATAAAAAAGGGTTATTTCCTTATTATTTTTACAAAAACCCCAAAATTGAAAATAAAATTCAATCGTTCTTAACGTCACACCCATTGTAAAACTCACCAAAAAGCAGCAATCTGGATCAATCAAAAGATTCCAAAATGAATCCTGTGAATTAAAGAAAATTAAAAAAAATAATTCGAAGCAGAAAAACTAGACGTGAGTCACATATCATCCCCAATTCCTAAACCTACGAAAGGGAACGCATCATTGCAAATTTGCAACATCCAAATAGTCCAACCAAGGAAAAGGGAGGAAAAAAAAAAACAAGGAGTAAAAAAAAAAAAGTTTTTTTTTCTTCCTTTTCAATCCCTGTTTGTAAATATATAGGAAATAAAACAGGGGAAGCTGAAGAAGAACCTAAAAAGAGATTTCAGAGAAAAGGAAAAAGCTAACCGTTATAAAGCCATGCAGGAACTTTTGACCATGGTCCCCTAAACAACTTGGCTGCCCCACCACAAGAATCTAATTATTTTTTTAGTCCTTTTTAATCCTCCTTCCTTCAAAGATTCCCCCCACCGCGCCCCCACGCCACCCCCCCCCACCCCCCCCCCCCCCCAAAAAAAAAAAAAAAAATAAAAATAAAGTAAAGAGTGAGGAAACGGGTAAAGAGAACCCCTCTAAAAATATGAAAACAAGAAGGTAAATTGGAAGGAAAGAGCCCAATATTTTTAGTTTAACAAAGACCAGACTGGAGAACTGCTATATTAGGCAAAAAGGTTAGAATCCCCGCCTTTTTTGTTAGAGCAATCCTATGGTAACTCAGAAAAATCACTCGACCGGCACCCACCGACCACGTAAATATAGATGGAGCACTCAGAAAACAACACACCAGTTGGGTCAGTATTTTGGGTTACATTAATGTGTTACAAAATCATTTTGTTTCTGCTGTCCGAAGGGACGCACCGGTTGGAATCCCACAGTGGGAGGCCATGGACGATGTCGATCTGGAACATAAGCATAAAGCTGGTAGGGTTGGAAAAGGTCAAAAGAAAAACGTCCACGTTCAATGAATCGGGTAACCCGACAGCAATACATCATTCGAAGAATCCGATTTTTTTTTAAAATATATTTTTAAATAAAAAATTACCAAAATAGTTGTTCCAGATATATTTACCGAAATATGATTTCGACCGACGTGGCGATGACGGGGTATATGAGTTCGTCTTTTCAAAAGACGAATCTCACTTCATCTTTTGAAAAGACAAAATCCTTATAAATCGATATTATATTTTTTAAATTAATTTTAAAATTTGATATGATACGAATTAAATGGATGTGATATTGAATTCGTCTTATGGAAGGACGAATCCAGTTTTGAATTATCCTTCCAACAGACGAATTCAAAACTAAATTTCTTTTTTTTTTTTATAATTTTATAAATATTATTATTATTTTTAAATAAAATTAATAAATTTTAATTTTAAATAAATAAATAAATAATAAAAAATAATATTAATTAAAATTTTATATATTATTTTTTTGATAATATTAATATTATATTATCTTAAGATAATATTAATTAAAAATAATATTAATTAACTATATAAAAATAATATTAATTTAAAATAATAATATTAACTATATTTTTAAAATAATATTTTTTAAATAAAAAATTATCAAAATAGGTGTTTCAGGATATATTTATCGAAATAGGTGATTCGGTCGACGTGGCGGTGACGGGGCATTTAAGTTCGTCTTTTCAAAAGACGAATCCAACTTCGTCTTTTGAAAAGACGAAATCCTTATAAACCGATGTTATTTTTTTAATTTAATTTTAAAATTTGATGTGACACGAATTAAATTGATGTGATTGGATTCGTCTTACGGAAAGACGAATTCAGTTTGAATTCGACTTTCCAACAAACGAATTCAAAACCAATTTCTTTTTTTTTTTTATAATTTTATAAATATTATTATTTTTAAATAAAATTAAAATTTTAATTTTAAATAAATAAATAAATAATAAAAAATTAGAATTAATTAAAATTTTATATATTATTTTTTTGATAATATTAATGTTATATATTTTAAGATAATATTATTAAAAATAATATTAATTAACTATATAAAAATAATATTAATTTAAAATTAATAATAATTTAACTAAAACATAATATTAATTGAAAATAATATTAATTAAAAGATATTATATATATATTATATTGAAATCATTATTTATATTCTAAAATATAATAAATATATTATAATTTATTATATATATATTATAATTTTTATAATATAGTATAAAAAATTTTAAAAAAATAAAAAAATAAAAATAATCATCATGTCGATACTATTCGGTTGCTAGCCCGGTACCAGTTCGGTCGACAACCCGGTGTCAGTCCGATCCCTTGCTCAGGAGCGGTGGTAGGACCCCGACGACCGGACCGGCGATTGGGTTTGTGGCATGACTAGGGCTAGACAGGTGATAGGATCTTGGCGGTCGGATAGGTAGTCAGACCCGGGTAGCCGGACTGGCGTTAGGATCTTGGCGGCCACCTGAGTCCGATTACCTATCCGACCGCCAAGATCCTGTCACCGGTCTAGCCCCAGTCATGCCATAGACCCGATCGCCGGTCCAGTCATCGGGGTCCTGCCACTACTCCTGAGCAAGGGATCGGACTGACACCGGGCTGTCGACCGAACTGGTACCGTGCTAGCGACCGAATAGTATCGACATGATGATATTTTTTATTATTTTTTATTTTTTAATTTTTTTATACTATATTATAAAAATTATAATATATAATATAATAAATTATAATAAATTATTATATTTTAGAATATAAAATTATTATAATATAATATATTATTATAATATCTTTTAATAATATCATTTTTTAGTAAATTATATTAATTTTAAAATTATAGTTATTTTATATAGTTATTATATTATTTTTTATTAAATTATCTTAAAATAATTATAAAATTTTAATTAATACTAATTTATTATTTATTATTTATTATTTAAAATTAAAATTATTAATTTTATTAAAAATAATAATAATTTATAAAATTATAAAAAAAAAATTTGGTTTGAATCCGTCTGTTGGAAAGACGAATTGAAAGCTGAATCATCTTTCGTAAGATGAATTAATATCATCAATTTAACTCGTGTCACATCAAATTTTAAATTAAATTTAAAAAAAAAACGTCGGTTTATAAGAATTTCATCTTTTCAAAAGAAGAAATTGATTCGTCTTTTGAAAAGACGAACTTAGAGTCCCGTCACGTCATGTCAATCGAAATCATCTATTCGATAAATATATCATGAAATACCTATTTGATAATTTTTTTATTAAAAAATATTATTTAAAAAAAAAATTCGACTTATATAGTGCGTGCATATCTCCATATCCACCAATATCTATAAAAATAAAATAGGCCAACTTACTGATGACCCATCAAGGCTCTATAGTCACTCCAAGCAAGTTAAATATCAAATTATTCCATAATGATATTGTTGACGATAGGAGTAGTTTGGGCTACCTCCTACTTCAGTCAAAAATAAAAAATAAAAAATAAAGAATAAAGACATTGTTGATGATAGGTATATGCATCATGCAATATTGTAAAAATTATTTATTATTATCAATTTTCTCTTGATATAGTTACAATAGACGCAATATGTTAGTATTCAGAGCAAAAAAAATACATATACATGTGTATATTTATGTAATTTTAAAAATATTAAAAATAATTTTTATTATGTATGTGGTAAAATAAAATATGCGTAATAAATTAATTGTAAATATATAAGATAGAATTGAGAAGTCTGGCATGGAAGGCGGATAAATCCACTATCCTAAAGGAGATTTGGCCCCCTTCTCGTGCGAAGACTGATGGACCACACGCCCTCCTTCAAGGTACAATCTAGAAGCCAAGACTTTAACGTCCATCGATGGCACGATCTCGAACGGACGCCGATCAGTTCGTCTTCGATCCAAAAATTTCAAAGTGGAAGCAAAAGGAATTTCAAAAAAAATTAGGATAGAAAAATAAAAGAGAGGGATAGCTTAGGATTTTTTCTTTTGGATGTATTGTAGGGCTAGAATAAAGACCTATTTATAGGCCCAAAAGTTCCAAGAAAAATTTCCAAAAGGCTCTCAACTAGCCATTACAGCAGTTACAAAATTTAATTCAAAATTAATTAAACTAATTATTATTTTATAAATAAAAATAAATAAAATGGCCATTATGACCATTATAGAATTAAATATAAAATTAATTAAAATCAAAACGGTTAAAATTTTTAGGGGGTTGTTTTTATTTTGTTTTTAAAAATACGGTAACGTAAACAATCCCCCTCAAAAATAAAATAAAAAAATAAAATTTAATAGTATTAAACTCAATAAATAATATAAAATTTTAGACTTTTATCGTGCTTAGTGCAAGTACCTTCTAGATTTGAACTTGTATTTAGTATAAAATATATATAGTATGAAGATGAGCTGATCATAATGCGGGGTAGCGCTATCTAGGCCATGCGCTTGTCTTGATTTTCATGAGAGTTACTAGGGATTCGCCCGGGTCCCATAGTCGCGGCCTCATGACTACACTCACTAAGGTAGATCCTTCAAGAGTACGTGCAACAGAATCATAGCTCGCTGAACTTATAGTCTTGGATCTATTAAGGGCTATGCTCAACCTAATAATCACCATAGAGCACCACATCATAGGGATGGGATGGAGACAGACTCCTAAAAAAGGTGCTCCAAGGCATCATCTAAGAGATCGTTTTCCTTTGAACCTTAACCATGGGGCTACCATGATGGAAGGGGTCAACTCTGGTGACTAATATATGGGCTTAAGTTCTATTCCCCTCGATGTCCCATATATCGCCAGTCTTTGAAAAGCCTTTGGTTAAAAGATTTGCCATAATTTTTTTTTTTATTTTGGGTGTTCTTTCTATCATGTAACTTTACCAAAATAATGATGTTTGAAAAGAAAGTAAATATGAAGAATACCATATGCAATTTTATGAAAGTACAAATAGACTGGATGTAGTTAATGAAACAGCATACATAGGCAAGTACAACATAGAAAAGCATAGAGGTACCACATAGAAACTTTTTCATGAAAATTAAATTCGATATCTTTGCCAGGATGTTCTTTTTTTCCCATGTTTTGTGGATAGAAACAAGATGAATGGTAGAGTTTTTTTATGTTTCCCCCCTTTTCTTGTACATTCATAAATATAAGAACATAAATTAGCCAGAAGAGAAGCCTTCAAATTATACCAGATCTTTTGATCATGATATGAAGGCAACAAGGTGGGTGTTGAACACTCGTCCTTTAACAACTATCTTAAGTTCAAATATTCGGTGACACGACCGGGCATTAGAATTTGTAGACATTTTATGATCATGTATCATAACAAACATGTAATAGGTATCTTGTTATTATAATATAAAGAAGAACAGTAAGAAGGAGCATTATAATATTCAAAACATTAATTATAATTGACAAAATCTAATTGTGATATAAATATAGCTGTCAAAATGCAAACTTCTAATCGGAGATAATGATGCAGGAAGAAATATGTGTAGAAATATACATGATGAAATTTTAACTATATTATGTACCATCATGATTTTGGGGCTCTATGAGATAACCAACTTTGGTTGTTAACTATATCATCAGTCCTACTGTTATTACCCTTTGAGATGCCAAAATAACCTACCGTGGTCATTTCCTACAATCAGTCATGTCGAGAATTTCAATACTGTGGTGGTGAAATAATCCAGTTTTGTCATTACATACTAAAGGAAATAGCACTAAAATTGCAATGACTTATAATATAACTTGCTGTGTCTATGGAGAATAGCAGAACAAGGAAAAAGTTTCATGTCCATATGCATAAAGGTGATGTGTGAACCACAAGCTGGCTAGCTAAATCCTTGGCCCCATATATGAATCAGCAGGACAATGTCAAGAGAGCTTTTATGATCCAGTTCATGTATGCAGCCAAAGCCAATACATGCAAGTAAACCTAGCAGTCACCACTTAAAAAAAAAAAACACTTCATAAAATTTAATCACAACAGAAACCAGCCACCACACAAGACTAACAGCATAAATACGAATGGCTCTAAATGTTCAAGTCACATAATCAACCTAGTTATGACTTGTCCACAAACTACATATAAAGGTAGCCAATTTGATATACACTGTTCATCCTGACATACAAAAGACAGAGTGCATTCAGACATTTTCAAATATTTTTTCAGGATTTATTACATGCTCATCAAGTAAACACTTAATGGTTTTTCTCGATAATAGAACCAAAGATTTAGTTTAATCTGAGATCAGGGAGTATTGAATTGCTTTCTTTTGCTCTACATCTGTTTCAAGATTTTGCAGGATACAAATATATATATGTAGGTCATCCACTTGGATAATCCACCATGCATTTTGTCACAGGACACCATGAGATGAAATTATCCTCACATATGACAAGATATTTACTTGGAAGAGCAAATGGTAGCATAATCCCAAAATATTATTAGAAGGCCAATCAAAACAAAATAAGTCACGGGAGTTAAACAATTACAAGGTTTTTATATCAAATACTTCAGCCTAGCTGAGCATGTTATAATGGTTTCTGTTTGCAGACCTACATAATAAGTACAGGTATTCAAACTACATACATAAAATTTAATACAAATAATAATAATATAATAATAATACAATAATATAATAATAATAATAATAATAATAATAATAATAATAAATAATAATAATAACAACCTCAATGTCTGTTTTGTTAGAAGTTCAGGATGGAAAAGAGTTTAGGGGAGCAAATAGCAAATCAAAAGCTGAAAATTAAATATCTATCCTTATGTCTAACATATTCCGCAAGTACTCAATAATATGAATTATCATTTTATAAAAAAGCAATCACTAATATTTTAATTAAATATCAACTCATTCTTGATTTTCTCAATCTATAACTAATTCTTATAGGTTATAGATCAACCAAGACAATATTATTAATGAAAAATGTCAATAGAGAATACCTATTTCTATGCCAATCATCTTACACTGAGATAAAGTAGGAGTGCAAATGGCCAGATTAAGTGTCAAAGCAAAACTGAACCTATCCTAACAAGTTGTCAGCTTTTGAACACAAATGAAATAATCGATGCCGGAACCAGACAGCAAAACAATCAACATTGGGTTAATTCAAATAAGTTCTTGAAATTTATATATATATATATATATATATATATATATATTTTAAACAGAAGTAAATGGATCTGTTGCTTTTGTTCAAGCATTAAGTACCAGAGACAACATAAATTAACAAATAATCTATGCAGGAAGATCACATAATAAGCAAACCAAAAGAATCGGGACGGTTTAATCATGCTGACTATAATTCCATATCCCTCATATTCAAGGCATCCCAAAAGCATAAACTATTAATCTTGAACAAACACGTCTAATCAACAAAACAAAAATAGATATGAAAAATGAATACATGAAAAAATAAATACCAAGCAGATTCATATCATATTATACACCATATATATATATAAAGTGTATAATATGATATGTACTACATAATGTATATGCATATGTACCGGACACCTTGCCCTAGAACAAGAACCAATCAAATCAGGTCTTCTTAAAAAATGAAAAAAAATAGGTAATGAACCAACAATCTATGCTTAAATTTTAACCAAATCAAGCCAAGGGCAGGTCAGTCCAGTTTACAGGTTCCTGAAAAATGTGCAGCTCTAGTTGCGAGTCTAGAGTATGATGATTCTAGTTAGAAAGTAGGAGCACATAATTAAAAGAAAAGTACTCATACTCTTTTATTCAATCAGGAGGTATTGTGGAGACGAAAATCCAGAGTCCAGTGACTTCAGGAAAGTGATAGGAACACCTACTTTTTTCACCATGCTACCGTTATTCGGAGGCACATGAACTCTATTAGAGCTCTTCGCTCTCTTAAGGGTGTGTGGATCCAGGATGACGCATCCATCAGAAAAATGATAAGGCAATATTTCATTGACAGGTGGACGACCTTTACTGTTCATGTCCTCTCATATTATCCTTTTCCTCCTTCGGTTACTGTTTCTGCTATCCAAAATTCTTTACTTTTGGCCCAGGTTTTCGAGGAGGAAGTTAAAGCGGCCCTATGGTCCATCGGGGAGGACAAATCTCCCGACCCAGATGGATTTCCTCCTTTCTTTTTCCAGGTACATTGGGACATTATCTGTGCTGATGTTGTTGTTGCTGTTCAGGCTTTCTTTCAATCCAGGAGGATGCTAAGCTTTTGGAAGCAAACTTATATTACTTTTATTCCCAAATATTCCGACGCATCGGAGCCCGGTCACTTTCGGCCCATTAGCCTCTGCAATACTCTTTATAAATTTGTACCAAGATCATGGCTAACAGAATGAAGCATATTTTACCCCGCCTGATTAGCTTGGAGCAGGGTGCATTTATCCCGGGTCGAAGCATTTCTGATAATGTCCTCATAGCCTAGGAATTTATGTATGATCTTCGGCGTGCTCCTGCACGGCATGGGTTGATGGCCATTAAACTGGATATAGAGAGGGTGTATGATTGTATCAATTGGAATTTTCTGGCTAAGGCCATGGACGATTTCGGCTTCCATCGGGCTTGGATCTTTATGATTATCTCTTATGTTACTGGATCATCCTTCTCCCTTCTTATTAACGGCTCTCCCTCGAAATTCTTTTATTCTTCAGTAGGCCTTCGCCAAGGTTGTCCTCTATCGCCTTATCTGTTCATTATTTCTGTTGATTTTCTGTCGAGAGCCATACGGGCAGCGGTGCAGGAATTGGCAATCCATCCGTATATTCCCTCTCCGGATGCCCCACCGATCTCGCACCTTCTCTTTGCAGATAATTGCTTGCTGCTTGGTTGGGCATTTGTGCTATCTGCTAGGGATATTCACCGAGTATTGGAGCTCTACTGTCAGGCTTCGGGTCAGAGGGTTAACTTTCACAAATCTGGTATTTATTTTAGCCCAAAGACTTCAGCGAGACTTTGACATACCATTCGAGATACTCTTGGGATTACAGAGCGTTAAGGTCCGCTATCTTATTTGGGGGTCCCCATTTCAGGATCTAGACTTAAAGCCTTTGAGTGTGCTCTGATGGTCTCTGCTGTTAGGGATAAGATTGTGGGCTGGCAGGGCTACTCCCTTTCCTCTATGGTCCGAGTGACTCTTATCCGATCTATCCTTACTTCACTTCCATCTACCTTCTCTCCAACACAGTTGTTCCTAAGTCTATCATTCTTAAATTGGAATAGATCATCTGTGCTTTCCTTTGGAACTCCTCGACCACTAGGAGGAGGATTTATCTGATGCGATGAGAGGTTGTATGTTTGCCAACTACCCTTGGCGGTCTGGGGATCTACTCTCTTCTTTCTAAAAAAGAAGCCCTGTTGGCCAGGCATGCTGCCAGATTCTTCTTTTGTCCAGATAGTTTGTGAGTATCGTTGATGAGAGCCAGATATGGTTTTATTTCTATTGATACGGATAGGCCCTATACTCCGCCCCGGCATTGTTCAGTTATGTTGAGGGAGATGATGACCAGTTTTCACTGGTTACCCCTCATCTCTCCTGGCTTCTCGACGATGGTGCTTCAATCAGGTTTATGCTCGACCCATAGATATCTGACATTTCGCTGATCAAATAGCCTACATTTATTTCTATTCACACACCGTCGACGATATCTATTGTTGATCTCTTGCTCACAAACTGTACCTGGTGGGATCATCAGGCGATCATTTCTATTTTTGGTGATGTTCTCGGTCAGCGCGTCCTCTCTATAGTGCTGCCTGTTTTTCCGTGCTCAGATACTTTGGTTTGGCGGCAATCGACCTCCTCCTGGGTCGAGCATGTCTGATTTGATGCCCCTTGTTTTTCGGACCCACCCGTCACCCGCAGTCTTGCATGGATCTGGTCTTTACCAGTTCATCCTAGAGTTTCTTTATTCTTCTGGAAACTCATTTGGAAGCACCTCCCCACACGAGACTTTCTTGTTCGGAGGAGTCTCTCCATGCCAGTTGTTGTCCGGCTTGTGGGTTTGATCGAGAGTCGCAGGCCCATGTCATCTTTTTGTATACCCGCGCGGAGTCGGTTTGAAGACTGGCAGGTATTGGGGCTATCTTCCAGCAAGACGATGACTTGGTGGATTCTTTTTTTACATCTTTGAGTTCCGACCTGACCGGTTTCTCCACTTCCTTCAAGGCGTACCTTGCTTATTATATTTGGATCTCCAGAAATGAGTTTCTCTTTAACTCAGTCAGGTATTCTCCTAGGATGACTGTTGAGAAAGCTAGGGCTTCTGCTTTGTTGTTTCAGGGTTCGACTGTGAGGTTTTCGGAGTTCTGGGGTTCCTCTTCGGCTCTACGAGCATCCTGGAGAGTGTTTGTTTCCTGGGAACCCCCTTCTTCGCATACCTTTACTATTAGCTTCGACGGGAGCCTTCGCAATGGACAGGGGGGTGCAAGTTTTGTTATTTGTGATCATAGACTTGGGTTTCTTGCTGCTGGAGGGTTGCCGGTTTTTGATTCCTCAGTCCTAGGTGTGGAGCTACTAGCGGCTTGGGTAGGGATTCGGTATGCCCAACAGATCCTCCATCTGGATTCTTTGATCATTGAGAGAGACTCAGCGATGGTCATCTCCTGGATCAAGACTGTGCAGTGTTCTATGTCTACACATCCCATTATCCGGGACATATGCTTCCTCCTCCGAGGATGTTCTTACGTTGCTGTTCGCCATATCTTTAGGGAGGCTAACTCGGTGGCCGACTGGGTTGCTTCCTTGGTTGCTTACCATGCGGGTTCTATCTTGTGGCTAGACTGGCATGTAGCTCATGTACAACTTAGAAATCTTGTTCTTTCAAACTTTCTTGATTATATTCACTTTTATTTTTTCTAATGAATATACTGTTTCAGCAAAATAAAAAGAAAAAAGAAAAGTCAGTAATTATGTCAGTTCGCATTTGTACAACATCTGAACCCTCTGTGGCCTGGAGAAGCTCACTCCTTGAAGGTAGAACAGATCTTATATTAGGGGAAATCAGAATACCAAGAGATCCTAGTTTTGAGTCCTTTGTTTATGGGGAAAAAAATACTCATGCTTGATGGCATTGTCCAGCTAACAGATAAAGATGAATGTGCCTACCAAGATGATTGCAGAAAAATACATATCTAATTTTAAAAATATACTTCTATCAAGAGACAATTTTTTTTTAGATTGTTAATATTTAGAGCAGGAAAAATATATATACATGTATATATTTGTGTAATTGTAAAAATATTTGAAAATAACTTTTGTGATGTGTGTGGCAAAATAAAATGTGTAACAAATTAATTGTAAATATAATAAGATAGAGATGGGAAGTCTGACTTGAGAGGCGGATAAATTCACTGTCCTAAAAAAAATTTAGCCTCCTTCTCGTACGAAGACTGATGGCCCACGCTATCTTCCAAGGTACAACCCGAAAGCCAATACTTCAACGTCCGTTGGTGTCGCATCTCGAACGGACGCCGATCAGCTCGTCTTCAACCAAAAAATTTCAAAGTGGGAGAAAAAGGAATTTCAAAAAAAAAATTAAAAATTGAAAAAATAAAAGAGAGGGAGAGCTTAGGATTTTTTTTTTTTTAGGATGTGTTGCAGGACTGGATAGAAACCTATTTATAGGTCCAAAATTCCAAGGGAAATTCTCAAAAGACCCTTGATTAGCCGTTACACAGCATTATAAAATTTAATTCAAAATTAATTAAAACTAATCATTATTTTATTAAATAAGAAATAAATAAAATGATCATTATGGTCATTATAGAATTAAATATAAAATTAATTAGAATCAAAATGGTTAAAATTTTTAGGAATTGTTTTTATTTTGTTTTTAGAAATACGGCAACGTCAACACTATAATCATTAGCTATTTATAAAATTGTTGGATAAATATTCATTTGTCTATCCATAAATTTCATAAGGCACATACCTGGCAAGAAGTCAAAAATCCTTTGATCTTCATAACCTATCCAAATATTAGAAAATAATATTTAAAAATGATTAGTTTGCTCCCTTCAGCCAGATTAGATTGGATTTTTTTTTAGCATGCTCCACTTATATCACGAAGGAAGGTATTTATAGACCTAAACTGTCATACTAAAGATATTTGAATTTAAAAACCATATCAAGACCCTAGATAAGGATAATAAATTAAGGTTCATCATGAATTTTAATAAACAAATCTTATCTATCCGCCTCCCATATAGGAATGCCAGCTGACCACAATATTCTGTAGTGTAATTACACCAACTTGTATGCTAGATTGAATCCCCTGCTCAAAATAATAAAGACATAATCTTTTCATTTTTCAAAATAATAAAGACTTGACCATTTCATTTTCCAAACAATAAAGGCTTGGCTTTTCCAAAAAAGCCAGAAAAGTAAATGTAAAACCCAAAAATATATATTTTAAAATTTATTATGAAATAAAAAATTTCAACAATAACAAATGATTTTATTACTTAGATTTTATCGAAACCATGTAGACCTAAAAGGCATGTTTTTGATGTAGAAATATCTAAAAGTATAGTTTTTTTTGGACACACACTTCATGGAAATGCAAAGTTATAAATAATTTAAGTATAATGAATATTATAAATAGCTATGCTTATAACTACCACAATACTTGTAAGCCATGCATAAGATAGTATTCATTTGGTATATCACAATTGATAGTATTTACTTGGTATATCACAATCGACCAAATACTTAGGGAAATAGAAATACAAACAATCCTCATCGATGACCTTAGGCCAATGTACAGTGGGTTTATCTATGATGCTTTTGATTAACTTACTCAATGCAAGTAAGATAAACTCATAATATAATAATATTCATAAAAAGCGAATCTAGTTCTATCTAATATTTATTTTTTATTTATTTTTTTTTTTTTGCTGAAGGAGAAATTAAAAAGAAAAAAAAAATATCGGATAGAACAAAAAAAAAAAGAGTTGAATTGCATCTTCCAAATTCATAAGAAAAACTACGTCATACAAAAACAAGCAAATAAGCTAATACAACTTACCATTCCAACATTTGGTCTCCAATAAATAGAGTGGGAGAAAAATGAGAAGAAAAAAGAAAAAAGTATGAAACGAGAATTTTTATATTTTTGAGTCATATTATAGCAATGGATCGCAAAGGTAAACAGAGAGAAGCTGTAGCGCTTACCATTCTAACATTTGCACTCCAATAATTATTTACCGTCTAGCTTCTTTGTAACAAGGTGAGAAAAGATCGAGGAGAAAGGAAAAAAATAAAAATTTATAAGCAAATTGGTGATGCGCTCCATCATAAATTAGAACGGAAATCCCCCAAAAGAGAGAGAGAGAAGAGAGAGAGAGAGAGAGAGACTTTCTCTAAGAAATTGTTTGCTTTAGCTGCCCCAGGTGGGCTTCACTCATTTATCATAATTATTTTTTAAAATAATTTTTTTTTTTAAAAAAATTATGAAAATAGGTGATGCAAAATTATTTACCGAACTATATAGGGGGGAGGGGCTGACATGAACTAATTCGACTGTCTTAAAGATGAAGTCAGTTAAACTGAATTCGTCTTTGGTCTTTTCAAAAGACGAATTCAATTAAACTGAATTCGTCTTTTCGAAAGACGAATTCAGTTTAATTGAATTCGTCTTTACAAAAGACGAATTCTTGATAAATCGCCTAAAAAAAAATTATTGAAAGGGAAGATATTTTTAATTTTAAAATATTGATTTATTATATTAATTTTTTATTAAAATGAAATTTTTTTAAAAACATTAAAAAAAATTAACCCGTGAATAACTGTATAATACATGAATGTATCAAATTTTATAAAAAATAAAAAATTAATAAAAAATTGCAGGACCAATATGTGGATCGATGGTCTGACCGATAGGTGGACCGATGGTCAGACTGGTAGCAGGACCGGTAGGTGAACCGATGATCGGATCCTGGTGGTAGCTGGACTAGCAATCGGGACGTGATAGGACCGAGGGTCGGAACCTTCCACAATTTTACTGAAAAAAGGAAAAAAAATTATTATTATTATTAAATAATTAATATATTAAATTAAAATATTTTAAATATATTATTTACCAAATTATATTAAAAATTTAAAAAATTAAAATTTATTAAAAATTGTTAAAAATTTTATATTTTTTATAAAATAAAATAATGATAAATCGTCGATTGTATCGATGATTTCACCAAATAATATTCTTTTAATAAATTTAATAAAAAAATTTAAAATTAACGAGAATCATGAATTTTAATAAATCCTAAAATAATTTATTATTTTTATAAATTTAATTTTATATTTTATATATTTTTTAATTTACTTGAGCAAATAAATGATTACACTACAGTGAATCGGGATTTACCGACGCTTTTTTTGACTTTTACCGACGCTTATAAATGTCGCTAAATAATCTCCCGACGTTTTGTAAAGCGTCGTTAAAGCGTCGCCTATGCAAGCGTTGGGACGCAACTTACCGACGCTTGGGAAAAACGTCGCAATTCTAGCGACGCTTTAAAGCGTCGCTATACTAAACCTAGCGTTAAAGCGTCGCCGATTAGCGATGCTTTAAAGCGTCGCCATTTTCAGTTCTAGCGACACTTTTCTCAAGCATCGCTAGGATTTATTCTAGCGACGCTTTAAAGCATCGCTAGAACTCGCCACGTCGGAGACACCAAACCTAGCGACGCTTTAAAGCGTCGCCAGTTAGCGACGCTTTAAAGCGTCGCTAGACACCAAGCCTAGCGACGCTTTAAAGCGTCGCCAGTTAGCGACGCTTAAAGCGTCGCCATATCCGTATCCAAAACTACGCGCTTTAAAGCGTCGGTAGATTTTTTTTTTAAAAAAATAAACAGCCATATATACAAACCCATAACCGGTATACATTACGAAAAAGAAACATTCAAACCTGTATCACATCCAACATACACAAACAAATGAAAATATTCAAACTTGTATCACATATCACATCCAACATACACAAACACAAATACAACCCAAATATAAAAATTATATATATATATAACATATCAATCCAAGTTCAAATAAACAAAAAGACATACATATAATAAAAAAACCATCTAGCATCACTGATCCGTGGGAGGCTGGTCGTCGTCAGGTCTGTGGCTCGCAGATGCACCAGGAACCTGCATATATACATCAGGAATTATAATACATATATTATATATATTCTCAATTATTAGATATATACAAAATTATAAATAATTACTTACCTGAGATGACATGAACATATGCAGCACAGATGTAACATGCTCTAGCTGAGACTAATGGTCTGCATCTTTGCTCTGTCTGCATCACGTGTCTGTCGGAGCTCTGCTATCTCCTCCTGGAGCTGACTGACGAACATGTAACTGATCATGACTCTCTCTAGTATCCCGAGTATATCTACGCACCTCAGATAACTGAGTAGGGGTAACTCCAATCCCAAACCCCTCACTCGTCCAGGACGCTCTGATCCCATCAACTTCGAGAATACCTCGGCCTCGATGCGACTGCTCTGTGTAGATGATGAACCCTCGCCAGCACGCTCGGTTATCATAGAGGTAGCCCTATTCTATATTTGACAAAAAATACATATATTAATACTTAATAAAAAAAAAATATAAATCATAATATAACATAAAAAAAAAAATACATATATATCTTTGGACTCGTCCCGAACAAAACTGCCATCCTGGTGAACGTGAGTCATCCGATAAAACTCCACCTCACCAGGCTCCCTCCCCTGCTGATCAGCCTATATAAAGAATAAATATTACAAAAAAATTCAAAATAACACATCTTATATCCCCGTACCATTATACATGACACATGCATGATACATGATGATACATTATGTTAAAACTAAAAGTATACTACTAGTATTATGGGATGAGAAACATACAAACTCATGCCTGAGCCGTGCATAACTCTTGGACCCCGCTGTGTGAGGAACAGATTGAGCAGCTCGTGCAGCTCTACCAATATCAGAATACGTCTGCAAAATAAAATTAAAACAATGTTATATATTGTATAAATATAATTATAACAAGTGAAAATTAATAAATTTCGAAGTGTTTGATGATGCTACACAACCTGTGCCCTCTCAGAGAACCAATAGTGCACCAGCTCCATCCACTGATGAGGTGAACATCAGGAGGACAGGTAGCTACAACCTGCTCCTCTGTCCTACCCTCTAGCTTGTAGTCTCTCTTCAACTTCGCCCTATATTCTTTCCACTTGTGATTGAGAGACTTAAGCACAAAATCAGATGAATCTGAAGGAAGAAGAACGAACTTGCTCTACAATTTAATTAAACAATAAAATAAATATTAAATAAAAAAAGCAATTCAATGTTAAAAATCTAAGATATAAAATAATATATTAATTTTTTTACCTGCACAACTCGTAGCATTTCTATTTTATATGCAGGAAGCATGTCGTTCCACTTCGAATAATTCAGAGGACATAGCTGACCACGGCGTGCTACTGTCCCCAGAAAGCTAGTCAACAAGCTAGCAGCTTTCTTAATAGGCTGCCCTAGCTTGTTGCACTCTATCACTATCCTCTCACCCTCAGGTAACTGCCACACATCACGGACTAATGTGGGTCCTCGCCTACGCCTGAGTCTCCCGGATCCATCTACAAAAAAAAAAATTACAGACATTGTATATCAAAACTATTGCATATGCATGAATTGAAATGAGATAGAATTATTAAATTATGTACCCTGTATCTGTATATCATCGATGATAGGCTCGTCATCAGGATGATCCATAGAAGGATCGTGATGTGCGGACTCGGAGGGAAATAACGTCGTCCTGAGGCTGATGTGCAGAAATAGAGGGACTGCCATCAGACCGATGTGAAACTGATCGACTGCCCTCAGGCTGTTGTGCTGAAGTACCAGCCTCGATCTGGGAAAACTGTATCTGTACATCTGCTAATCGCTTCCTTCGAGGCATGGTACCTAACGTGCATTATTTAAAAACAAGTCAGTCAACATTATAATCAAATTATAACGGAAATGAATTACAATTTAAAAGATAACATAATCATCAATGCAAAAACAATGTAAACCATCTTACAACTACTTACTTGTCTAATCAACCAGTTGTACCTTCCTCGGAATCCAACCTAACCAAAATGGTTGTATCATTTATATGATCATCCGGTACAATATTATAAGGCATACACTGAGTGTAAGTATCATCATCTTCTTCTTCCACTCTTTTTCCCATGTCATCCAATGAGATTTTTGGCTAATATCATTAATAGATAATTCTTTCATGTTAAAACAACTCTCTATTCTATTACTAAAAAATTATTCAAAATTATAGGTACATATGATATAAATTGAATGTTATTTTTAAGGATACTAATGCAAAGGGGTAAAATAATGTCATTTACTTTTAAAATGATTATTTATCAATGCATCAGACAACAAATGTAATAGAAAGGTCATATTCCAGAAACATGATAATTTGAAGGGATATATATATAAAAAATGTGATTTCTGTTAGAAATTAAATATGCTATAAGACAAGGGTATATATGTAAACATCTCAAATAGAAAAGGATTTTGGTCAAATTATTAGCCCTAAATCACTGATGATAGACATGGCCACTCTGATCCATCGACACATCTTATTTAACAAATGAAAACAAATTATTCCTTTTGAAACAAAGCTTGAGATTGATTTTGCTTATTGGGTTATACCCGTTATGACGCCAATTGAACTAACCAATTTTAAAATAGGTTTGAGTTCATTTTATTTTAGAGGACCCATGTTTTTACTGGTGTTATATCAGCACATTCATAATCATTACACCAAGTCCACTGAGACTCAACCTGTAAGGTCCATAAGTTCATCTCTTGAGCTAATTTTTCCTATTAAAATATCCATTTCAAGTACATATATAGCCCCATGGTGACTCTTAAAATAGATGACTGTAACAAAGTATACAAATAAATGTATAGTCATACTCTGACCCACAAACTTAGGCAGGAACTTCCCCAAACCAATCAAACTAAGCAATTGGTGGAGCAGGGTTCATAATTGGCAACCAAGACCTCAAGCATTAAAAAAGGTGGATGTCAAAAGGCCAGTCCAATCAATAACATTAGATCCATGAAACCAATCTCTTATAGATAAAACTTCATATTGGGCAATTTATCCAAGACGATAGGGCCAGAAGACACACAACGAGGGAAAAAAACTAGGAAAACGAGGCAGCTAAATGGCGTTTTGCAAGAGAACCAGCACAAATCATAATTCCCTGTAACATATTCTGACTAAATTGATGGAAAAGAAAAAAAATTGTGATGCTGAGTATACCAAAGAGATACAACAAAACAAATGACATTTGGTTGTCCATCAAAAATTTTAACAAAATGGTGCTGTGGATTATCAAATAATTCTTCCCAACAAGGTAAAGATGGAGAACTATTGAACTACTCATCCTCAAATTAGTTCCAGAAATGAGAGAATGCACGGAGAAAACTTGTGACAAGCAGAGAAGTTGAGTTAAATGTATAATGCCAAAACCCAACTAGTATTACTCCATAATTGATTACACTGGCCATGGAGCCGCATCAATACCCTACCTAAACCGATTCCTTTTTGAAGATTCCCTAATATAACCTTATAGGGCATGTCAATCCTTCAATTATTTTTTTAATAAAAAATAATTGTTCTTAATTGCCCAAAATTTTATTTGAGCAGAATAACATACAGTTACACAATTGGCACAAGCCACCAGTGGATGAAACTAAAGCAAACAGCATAGAGTTTAACAGAATGGTCAAGAAAGTTTAACAAAAAGGCAAAAAAAAAATGATATCATTTCTAACCCTAAATATATTATAACTCATGAGACATAACAGTACTCAGATGACCAAGAACAAATAACCAAACTAAGCCAAACAAAACAAAATTACAAGAAAACAACAAAAAGAAGAAGAAAACTAAGAGGGTTAAAAAAATAAAATTAAAATTAAAAAATAACTCACACGAGATTCACGATTGCTCGTGAAGGAGGTCACCCAGATGGGAAGTTGCCCGAAATACGATACACTCTCGCTGACTTCCGGAGCCCAACAACGCCTTTATCCAAGCAGCATTACTCGCGGCGGAAATCGAAAAGGAAACACCCGCAAATCCCACGCTTCCTAGCCAAGAAACCCAAGGAAACCCCAGAAATTCCAAGAACCGCCAGAAACCCTCCCGAGATGTTCGGTGGCGTGGGTGGGGGGGGGGTGTTCGGTGGCGTGGGTGGGGGTGGGGGGGGGAGGAGGAGGGGGGGGGGTGTTCGGTGGGGGGGGGGGAGGAGCGGGGGGGGGAGGGGGGGTGGGGGAGGAGGAGGAGGGGGGGTGTTCGGTGGCGTGGGGGGGGGGAGAGGAGGAGGAGAGGGGGGGGGGGGTGGGGTGAGGAGGAGGAGGAGTTGGGGGGGGGTGGGTTCGACGGTGGACCGAGCCGAGCGGGGGGGGGGGGGGGGGGAGGAGGAGGAGGAGGGGGGAGGGGGGAGGGAGGAGGGGGGGGGGGGGGGGAGTTGGTGTGGCGGCTGCAAAGAGAATTAGGGTTCGGTGGGGGGGGGGGGTTTCTTGGAGTCCGGCGACGCTTTTAAGCGTCGCCAAAAGTCCTGACTCTAGCGACGCTTATAAGCGTCGCTAAATAACCAGGAAACTATAGCGACGCTTATAAGAGTCGCCAAATGTCCTGGAATCTTTGGCGACCCTTTAAAGAGTCGGCAAAGGTCACGGACTTCGGCGACGCTTAAAAGCATCGGCAAATGTACGATCCGACGACGTTTATAAGCGTCGGGAAAGGTTCCTGGTCTTCGCGATGCTTAAAAGCGTCGGTAAATGTATAGTACGGCGACGCTTAAAAGCGTCGGTAAATGTCCAAAACTGTGGCGACGCTTTTAAGCGTCGCCAAAGCTCCCTGGACTCCGCGACGCTTATAAGCGTCGGTAAATGTCCAGTCTGGCGATGCTTAAAAGCGTCGGCAAAGGTCGGATGGTCCGGCGACGCTTAAAAGCGTCGGTAAAACTCAGGGTTAATTGCCGATGCTTTAAAGCGTCGGCGGACTTTCAGTTTTGCCAACGCTTTCAAAAACCGTCGGCGGGTTCTAGTTCTTCCCAACGCTTCTCCGAAGCGTCGGCAGAAAAGGGTCGGAATAATCCTGTTTTTGCTGTAGTGTTATTATCATTTAAGACCGATATATGGACCGATGATCGGATCAGTAGGTGGACGGATGATCGAATCAGTAGCAAGACCAGTAAGTGAACCGATGATCGATCCTGGTAATTAGACTGGCGATTGAAACGATGACAGGACTGAGAACCAAATAGATGACAGAATCGACGAAAAATAAAATTTTTATTATTTCATAATTTATATTTTTTTAAATTTAGTTAAGCAAATAAATTATTCTTGTCTATTTTAGGCCGAAACACATATACACACATATATAAATAAACACTTATATAAATAATTCTTATATATTTTGGACCACAACACATATAAATAAACATAATTTTTTAAAATTAACAAGAAAATGAATTACAATAAATTCTAAAATAATGACTATTCGGTCCCACATGGTGGCCGTCTCCTAATGCGTGCAGGCTGTATACGACGACGGATCGGAGGTGGCTGATGCTGCTATGTCTCATGCTCTATATCGTGTGATGCCTGATATGCAGCATGCTCTACATCATGTGATGCCTGCTGTGCAGATACATGATGTGACGACGATGCTCCATGTCCGGAATAATCATGCTGTCAGCCCATGAAATTTGGTGCAGTAGTATAATCAAAATGTGCTGCCACACTCCTCAGTAGATGTGAACTTGTGCATCGGATGTGGAATAATGCTATCTCGTCTCATACCTCGTCTGTGATGAGCTGGCGGAGGTGCTCCGGATGAAGATGCATATGGATCATAAGGCGAAGGAGTCTCGTCCTCCCTGTCTCCCTCTTGATAAAACTCACGTAGTGGAATCCGTGCATGCTCGCCAAGAGTATGGAGGGCAGAATGACATATATCCTGTATATCCGGGAGGTCGTCGCACGCTCAAGTATCGTCGCAAAACTACTATCCTGTAAATAAAAAAATAATTAGTTTGACAAAATTAAACGTATATTATAATTAAATAAAAATTTAAATTACTTACCATGTTATCATATACTGCACCATTGCGACTGATGAATCGACGAGTGATCCTATGATACCACTGCATATAAGGATCGTGATAATCCATGGTACCATCGAATGGATCACCATGTATAATATAGTCACGACGACTCATCCATAACTGTATATAATCCCGATGAACGGTGGACCAATCATGATCAGATCGTCCTCTCATATCAATACGATATAGTACAGACAACGTATCAAACTGATCTGGCACGACCTGTCGCATCCCGAACTGGCGCATCACTCTATCGGGTAAATGCCACTCTACTATATAAAAACATACTAGTGGCACTCTACTACACCAGATCTCCTGACCCTGTAGACAGTAGTCTGGAAATTGTGCAATCATAGCGGCAGTATATGGCTACCATATACCTGTTTATAAATAATTTAAAGCATAATTTATTAAACAATAACAAATAAACAAGTCAATCATTACCAAAAATTCAATATTCATTACCTCGTCGGGTCGCAGTCGATCAAGTAAATAACGATCCGAAGAGACCACATGCATAGGTACCTATATGACAGAAAAAAGATCTCTCCATCTACAAAATAAATTAATTAAATTAATTAAATAAAATAGTATATATCATACATGGCATAAAAATATTATGTAAATTCTAAACTCACCTCATCCCTAATGGTCCCTGTGGTAAACCAGCTCCATCATCATCAAAATCGATCATCGGATCTGGAGCCTGTCGAAGTAATCTGTGGGGTGCAAGAATCGGAACTCTATCCCATGCCCACAGCTGTAGTAGCAACAACGGACCAGCAATATCAGTAACATCTCTGTGTCTCGCCCTACACATCTCTTTGTACAACCAAGCGAGTCCAGTGCTATCCCAACTATACTGTCCGGCCATCTCGAAATCTGCTAATAAAGGTAGAAATAATAGATGCATGTTGTTCCTAGATTTATCTATAAAAAGCACCCACCCATCAACTGTAAAATATATGCTCGAGCATAGCACTGAATGGCTACCTCGTCTGCATCGAATGCTAAATCCTAGAAGTGCTCGGTAAGCCAGACCAAGCTTAGTCGTGATCCATGCAATCTATCATCCGGTGGGACGACCCCTAATAACTCAAGACAAAGCTGCCTCCAGTCTACCCGTGTACTACCCGTCACTGGTAGACCATCTACTGACAAACCTAATTGAACAGCAACATCTTGTAGGGTGATGATGGCCTCTCCATGGGAAAAATGAAAAGTATGCGTCTCTGGACGCCACCGCTCGATGAGAGCAGTGATCAAATGCCAGTCCAATCTAATAAATCCAACACATGCTAGACCATAAAATCCGGACTGTATCAGCAATGACAAAATACGACGATCGAGCGGTATCGATCTATGCATAACCATCTCTCGACATCGACAGTGCAAAACAATATCCTGTCCCTCCCAGACCAAAGATGATCTATATGAAGGCTGACCGTGTAGTACACTATTATCAGAAGGACCATGATCCATAGCTGTGATAATTCAAAGAAAATCAATCACAAAGCCCATTTAATGCATAGTAAGGATATCAATCAATATACAAGCTATAAACATCAGACAATAAAACATATCCATATATTACAATCCATCAAATAAAATACAAAGCAATGACAAGATTAGCCTAATATATTACAATCCATATATTAAAATATTTATAAAATATGACACAAGCTGAAAGAATGTCAACTGTACTAACGCTATTATGGAAAGAAATCGAGCATTTTTCAGAACTCCATTGAAACACTCGGATATATTAGTTATCATATCCCATCCGTCGCCGTTCGTCATCATGTGAACGTGTCCATTTTGCTAAAGAATTTCATTCAACCACTGAACAGCTTCTGGGTTAAATTTCTCAATATTCCTCATGTATTTCTGGAATTTTCTAGGTTGCGTTTGCATTCCAGCTCTTTTCACCACATCTCTTAGTTTGGAATCATGAAATCTTGAATTGAAGTTACTTGCCACGTGATGCAGGCAATATACATGATAAGCATACGGTGGCTACCAACCCAGATACTCATTCTGTATTGCAGCAAGTATACCAGCATGTCGATCAGAAATTAGATAAATTTCTTGACGTGTTGTAACAAAATTCTGATACAAGCTAAGAACCAACCCCAGGTGTCTGCTGATTCTTCATCGACAATACTAAATGCAAGCGGAAAGATCTGATCATTTTCATCAATGACAGTTGCAATCAACAACTTCTCCTTATACTTTCCATACATGAAAGTAGCATCGATACTTATGACCGGACGACAGCGCTTAAACCCTTCAATTGCGGGTGCAAAGGCCCAGAATACACGATCAAACTGGGCACAATTTGGTATACCAGTTGGACTGCTGATAAATTTCACCCAGGTACCCAGATTAAATGTTTGTACAGCATGCAACCATTTCGGAAGCAATTGATATGACATATCCCAATCTCCGAACAGCATTGCTATCGCCTTCTGTTTGGCATCCCATAATTTTCTATAACTTGGTGTATAGTTGTATTTGTTCTTTATGACTGTACCAAGTCCAGCAATAGCAATGGTAGGAATTTCTTTAACCAGGTCCCGAATTTCATTAGCAATTAAAGTGGAGTCCAAACCATAATGATCTTAAGACATCATTGCAGATAGGCATGTATGAGGACCGATATATCGTGAGATCTCAAAAAATTATGCCGTTTAATACCTCTCAGCATCCACTGACAGCCATAATCTCTGCTCTTACATTTGACATGTCATAGATTTGGATTTGATTCAATAACCTTGAATTCATGATGTCTTTTAACAGAATATTGTTTTACTGCAGTCTGCAATTCTGCCTTATCTATAAAGCGGAGTCCTTTACGTAACTCATCATTTCTTTGCCATATAACATGTTGTTCCTGCATTGAAGAATACATTGACATATTTGCAGCATTCCAATCAATCTGGGTAAATGTCTAGATGGAGCTTCAAATGTAGAATAATTTGGAACAGTGGTATCCTCTGGACTTCGTACTGGATATGAAGTACCGGCCTCGTCACCTTCGTCAGCCAAATCATGTTCACTTTCATCATCATTCTTACTAAAAAGTTGATTATCGACATGCATCCTGTCATCAGCAGCTGTATATATGATGCTTCTCTAATATTATTTTCTGGTATAGTACTGTCCACTGTACGTAACAGATCTACAATAAAAACCAAGCCAATATTTTCCACTTCATTATCTACAATATTCATAGTACTATATGATAGAACCTGTTCAGTTACACGAGTTGTTACTATATTTCGAACAGCTTCTTTGTAATCATCGTGTTTGCAATCAGGTTCAAGAGCTTCAATGTTTTGGATATCTATATAACTCTGCACCCGGTATACATGGATGTGAACCGATAGTTGAAAACATTATCTCCATGTCTTCATCATCGGTTAATGGAACATGTTCGTACTTTACAAATGTCGGTTGGACAACTTGTGGATATCTATAGATAATCAAAAATTTTTTTCCAGTTCTATCAATACGGAGAACTCTACATATTTTGTTCTCCAACTCTTAGAATGTCATATCAGAACTGATTCTAATTGCCTTTTTTGGTCCCTGATTGTACTCAATTCCATTTGATCCATTAATCATAGAACCACCCATATAACATAATGCTGTGATTGTTTCTCCCATTATATCCTACATGTTTAATTAACAAATATATTTAGAAATAACTTTCTCATATATTGATATCATTAATAAACTAATTAAATTACATAATTATTATGATAATAAAATTAAAAATATAATTATTTTACTATTACGATGAATGCATCCTATCATCAACTACTAGGTAAAGGCCCTATCCCATTCAATAATTGCAATAATTTTACGGGTCAAGTTATAGTAATCAAACGGTATGCAATGAAGACCGAATGAAATCTCGGCAGTATTTCCCCTTAGTTCTCCACATACAAATATTTATGTATGCGAAGAACAAAGAAAAATGATGATCAAAATTTTATTCGGCATTGACTGCATATCATTTGATTACTATAAACTGACCTGTAAAATTATTTGCGATTCCCAAACTGTCCAAACTGGATAATCAATTAATTAATATGCATAATTCTCATATCCGTACAAGTGTAGAAAATGTACGGATACTACAGAATATGCATATCAAGCAATTGACGGGTCTACGGTTCAATGAAATGTAAATTTTAAAAAAATAAATAAAAATTTAAATGATTAACCTAGAAAATTATTTCGAAACATAATTACATCACTGATATCAATATGTACACAATACATGCTATAAAATTTCATGCTGCACATTTATATAATAAAAAATATACCTACAAATACGTAAACTTCAAATTTTATTCATAACTACGTATTACTAAATAATTATTTAACTAAATAATTATTTACAAGATAGACATAATCATATATTATTCTTATATACTTATATATTCATAATTAAATATTACTATAATTAATTAACGACAAAATAATCATAATGATTAATCCATTTACTAACATAAATAAGTTCATATTTATAATATTTTTTAATAAAAAATTATTAGTATATCATTATTCTTTTTACATTAATTAATACATAATTAATTATTGAAATACAATACTAAATTTTTAAATTTTAATAATTGGAACTACATATTATTTAATTAATCATTATCAATATATATTATTTTTTTAATTTATGAAATAATAAATATTAAACAAAAAAATAGATAATCAAAACGTCTTATTATTTAATAATTTTAAATATCTTAAAATTTGTATATATACATCTTATTATTTACTAAAAATTTATATAAATTATTTTTTCTAATCGTCCCTCAAGTTTTGATAATATTTTATCAATTTTTATAATTAACATACTAATTTAACTTCCCATAAAATCAATTTTTTAATATTAATTTCTAATATAAAAGTAATAATATAAATTATTAAATAACAAATACTAAATAAATTTATCACAGAAAATTCAAAACACAAAATTTAACTAGTCAAATATGTAATAAAAAATTTAATTCAAAATTTAAATTAATATATACAAAATTTAATTTAAACAATCAAATAATTATAAGTTAATAAAAAAATTACTTTGAATCGGGATGATGAAATATGGAAGAACGAGATCTAGATCGTCCAATGAAAAGCTAGAAATCGGATCTGCACAAAAAAAAATATATATTAATAAAAAAAGCTTAAATACTAAAAAAATTAAAAAAATAAAAAATACAAACCGGAACGGACGAGCGAGAACAACGAAGCCTTCGACCGATTTAGGACCCCACGCGAAGAAAAAAAATCAAAAACTGGACTACGGGAGGGACCGGCGAGGGACCACGGGAAGAAAACAAAAAAAAGTCGAAGAACAATGAAAAACAATACAGGGGAGCGGGTTTAAAGGGTTCTGCGAGTTCGTTTTTTCAAAAATCGAAATAACGAATTCTCAGGCAAATTCGATTTTTGAAAAGACGATTTCAGATTCGTCTTTCCAAAAGCTGAACCTACTAGGCCACGCATCACCACCGGAATGCCAGGATCGCTACATGTCAACGAATGCGAGCGTCCTGTGGCTTGATTTCGGCTTTTGAAAAGATGAATTTAAGTTCGTCTTCTCAAAAGTCGAAATCAGAAGGATACGCGGCTCCAAGGGAACGCCCAATTGCCACGTGTCACCGGATTAGCAAGCTCTTGAGGTGGACATGAATTCGTTTTTCGAAAAGATGAATTCACTTTTCGGCCGTGCTGGCGACCAAAATGCTACGTATCCATTTTTTTTTTTTTTCTCCGAATTTCTTTTGCAACGTGCCACCTAGATCCGTAAATATTTTACGGATCACCTATTTTTGTAATTAAGTTTTTTTATATTATTTTTTTTTAAAATTCCATTTATCACTGCTAACGTCCATCCGCCGTACCACGCATTTAGTGTGATTCTAAATCATCCTTTCTTTCATGATATCTGGGAGGGGCGAACGCATGCCTCTGCTAACTAGGTGGAGGGGCAATGGATCACATCTTCTGGGATCAAAATGGATTCGGGTCAAAGAATCCCCCGTTCACACTCCATTTATAAATAGGTTGATTGTGGGTTGGTAAATTTCTGACCAATATCTAAAAATGGCAAACTCGAACACATTTATTTAGGATAGATTCATGTGGGTTGGTAAGTCTGAGTTAGGTGCGGCAATGGATTGGATCCGGATCAGATTGAAATGAGTTAGGATTGCAAACTCGATCTCAATCCATACTCATCCATTTATAAACAAGTTGATTGCAGGTCTGACATATTTTGCAATACAAATTTTGGATGAGTTTATGCAAGTTGGCGAGTCAGGGTTAGGTATTGCCACCCGCAGCCAACCTCATCGACTACATCATTTGCCCCTGTAACTTATACCTTTTTTATTATTATCACCTGGTTTGTTACTTTAATGGAAAGGAAACAAAAACTACGCATTTTGAGACATTTCTGTCAGTTATCCTCGGTAAATTTTAAGAGTGCTACTTCCCAGCACCACTCCATTCCTCGTCGAGAGTATCATCTGGCCACCATGACTAGGATTGGTGCAATGCATGAGAGTCATAGGTGACAGGTGCGTCTCGTATACCATCCATCAATCACTGCATGGCGAGAAATAAACTGGGGAATGGATTAATTGGAGCGGCACGTGAAGCATTTCCATTCTCCAAATCATGATAAAGGCTTTAACTGTTTCCTGGAAATGTAGTTGATCTCTAAATCCCACAAATGCCAGTAACACATTTTTTTAAGCCACCCGAGGCCCGTTTCAAATAGTGGTGGGTCCTTGGCCTCGGACCCTGTCACCATGCAATTCCAAAACGAGTAATTTTTTTGTCGGGCAGTGTCGGAAAAATCACCATTAAATATGATTGGATTATATACCTATTTTTTAATATATATTTAATATCTATAATTTTATTTTTTATTAAAAATCTTAAATAATAAAAATATTATTTTTATTGACTTGGGTCCGGAGGTGGACCATACCAACTTTTCCAGGATGGACCAAAAAAAAGTAATAAATAATCACAAAAAAATATTATTTTTTATAATATTTTTTGGAGATATTAATTAGTATATGTATGTAAAGTAACGAGGGATACAGGAATAAATTAATATTTCTTTTATACTCGATCATAACAATTGGGGCTTGGGATTTAGATTTAGCTAGTTAGAGTAGAATCGCGGAAGAATGAGCCCATTGGGCCATTGGCCACTGCCCATCAATGCCCATTGGGCCATTGGCCACACCCATCAACAAATTAACAATAATCCATAAAAGGAACAGATGTACAAGAAAAATATTATATATATATAATTTTTTGCTTCGCTCAGTACCTCAGGCCCTCAGACTCTCACTCAGTCAATGGTCACGGAGGCGGGACTGCGGGAGGGAGGGCTTCGCTACTTCTTTGGACTTCGGGTCAACGGCGGCCCGGTCGCTCGGACCGTCTCCAGCGAAGCGACGGTCTGACCGTCGGCAAAGCAACGAAGAAGACACAGGTGGCCCGAGATGGGGATCGTGGGGTGGCACCGCGACGGGTGGCCATGGGAGCAGCGGGTGCCTGGTGGTTTTGGGGCGATGGTGGTCGATGGGTGCCGGGTGGGTTTGGGGCAACGGTAGCCGGCGGGTGCCTTGGGCTTCCGAATCTTGGAGGCGGAGATGGCTGCCACTGCTAGTGCTCGGCCGTCGGTGGCGCCACGACGAGTGGGGCCGTGGGGGCAGCGAATGCCGGATGCCAAGTCGCTGTCGGGGATGGTGGCGGCCGGCGGGTGCGGCGTGGATTTGGGCTTCCGGATTTTGGTGGAAAAGGAGACAGGTGAGTTGTTCTCTGGGTTTGGATTTTTTTTTTTTAACAAGGCTTGTTAGGAAATCCGGAAATCTTTCCACTATTTTTTTTATAAGACTGAGTTTGGAAATTTTTACCGGATTTACGTGGGATTAGTTTTGAGAGAATTTGAGGGGAGCTTGAAAATTTTTACCTGATTTATATGGGATTGGTTTTGAAAAATTTGAGAGGGGCCGGATACCTATTTTACAAGTTTATTTTAGATATAGAGTGATTTACAAAAAATTAGGGGGGCCTTGAGTGATTTACGAAAAAATTAGGAGGGCCAAGGCCCCCTTTGCCCCTCCGGCGGTCCGCCTTTGCTTGGGTCATGACACTTCATATTTAGATTTTGATATTCATGTATCATAAGACAAAAAAATATTTTTATTATTAAAAAAATTTAATTATTTTAATGATAAAAATATCTGACGATTTTTGCTTTATGATATTATTTAAATGAAGTTATGATATCATGTTCATAAAATGTATCATAAAAAAATTTTGTTATTCAATTTTTTTTTAAAAAATAAACGGTAAATATTAAATACATGTTTGAATAATAAAAATGTTATTTTCTTATAATATTTTTTTATGAATAGAATATCATAAGACCAAAAATATTTTTTATTATTAAAAAATTAATTTTTTTTAATAATAAAAATATTTTAATCTAATGATATAAAATATCATAATCCAAGTTATGGATATCATAATGAATATCATATTTTTTTAAAAATATTTTTATTATTTAAATTTTTTAATAAAAAATAAAGATGTTAAATATATATTAAAAAATGATATTTATGTAGCATGGTGAATTTTTTTTTTTTGGTAGAAAAAAATGGGGAGGAGTTAGACCCCGAGCGTGGCCACCTCTAGACGGTCCCCCAACCCCGGCCAGGAAATGTTCGATACATGATGTATATTAATTATTTCGTAGTCGTTCCCCACCCGAAGATGAGTACAGCCGAGTGAACGAGATTTATTATATATATTTCTAACTTTTTCACTACCACCAGCCAGCAGGGACTACAGGATTATTTTATTAATTTTTTTTCTTTTTTTGATTTTACCTCGGAATATTTTTTTTATTTTTTATATTTTTATATTTTTATTTTATTCCCGGACTTTTCAGTTGAAATATGTCCAAACCAAGACTTAATTTTTTTCTTTTTTTTGATTTTACTCTCGGACTATTTTTTTATTTTTTATTTTATTTCTGGACTTTCAGTTAAAAATAATGTTCAAAACCAAGACTCGAATCCTGCTAGTTGGTCTCAATACAACCAACTGCGCTGCTCACCAGTGGTATGGTGAATTTTTTCTCTGGAGCCGTGTGCAAATACTTTCAATTCCAATATATGTTTAAAAGAAAAAAGAAAGCAAAAACTATCAAATGATGATAATCTCTTATCAGAGCAGAACAATAAAGCCTTGCAGACAGTAGACTCCGCAAACTGTGGAAGCCAAATCTAAACAAAGAAAAGAAAAGAAAAAGAGAAGATTGTAAATCACAGGATACAATGAGATTCTGGACTACAATATCTAACACAAAACCCCTGGAAGACAAACTCTATTCAGCATAATTTTCAAAAAAGTTCATGAACTCATCAGGCAACGGAAGGAAAGTATTGGAACAACAATGCTGGCCTGAACCTAACCCTAGAGCAGTCAAGATTTTGGTCGGGGTGAGGAAAAAAAAAAGCAGTACAAACAAATTTAGGGTTCAAGACTGGTAACCAGAAAGGACTGAAAGATAATACGACCTAAATAAAGGAAATCCTGGATCAAAGAGGATCCAAAAACAATGATTCGAGACGGAGAGAGGCGCGTGCATGGGTCATGAGGAAGGCGATATCATCTTCATCGACGAGGCGAGGGTTCTTCTCGGTCGTATGCTCTTCAAGCTATGGAGACATGGCAGGCGGCGGTGGCGATCGAGCGACGGCGACAAGAATGGCGAAGGCACGGCGGGGATGGTGAAAGTGCACTACAGTAAAAGGTAGAAACGGCAACCCTTTTCTCCCAACGCTTTGGATGAGCGTCAGGAGAAACTACAAACCCATCGATGCTTTTAGAAAGCGTCGTTATCCTCCGATGCTTATAAGCGTCGCTAAGCTTATATGTGTCCCGATGCTTTTAAACATCGCCGGGTTTTAAACGGGCGTCGGGAGCCAGCTTTTAACGACGGTTATAAGCATCGGGAAATTTCTCCTCTTATACCTAGCCCCGAGTCCTAATTTTTCATTCGATCGATCCGCCGCCCCCATTCTCCTGATATCTATTTCATCTTCGATCCCTCTCCCTCTTTCTTCATCTTCGATGGGTTTCCTTCGGGTCCCTTCATCGCCACCAAAGCTCTCTGGCCGGCACATTCATCTCCTTCATCTTCATCGCATTGCCCCTCTTCCGTACCGGCCCACTGACTGAAGCCCCGCCCTCCCACAACTCTTTAAAAGCCCGGCGATGTTTAAAAGCATTGGAAAACATAAAAGCTTAGCGATGCTTATAAGCATCGGAGGATAGCGACGCTTTCTAAAAGCGTCGATGGGTTTGCGGTTTCTCCCGACGCTCATCCAAAATGTCGGGAGAAAAGAGTTGCCGTTTCTACCTTTTACTGTAGTGGTGAGCCATCTTGATCGGTGAAACTCCGGGAACAACTTTCTTCTCTCATTTTGCCTTCTTAACTTCACTTGATGGCCTAAAGCTAATAGGAGGATGCGAATCTGGGTTTGGGTTCCATGTTCGGATCCATGATTAAGTATTTGATAGGCCTAGAATAATTTTTATACTTGGGATATGTTTGGTTCAAAATTCGAATCGAAATCGGAATGAAAATGGATTGGCTTAGTGACTGAAGTTTGAAAGATTGGGTGATTTCTATTCCGTCTCTAAATTGGAATAGAAATGGAACTTTTCCAATCAAATTGTTGGAATTAAAGTCATCCATCCGCATTTCCATTTTCATTTTAAGCTCTAAATCTTCCCAGCTAAACACTTCTTTAAAATATTAGACTACATAACAAGGGAAATGGAGAGATTGCTCCCCTTAGGGAGACAATTGAGCATCCCACCATCCGAGTGTTGGGATGAGTTGGGATGAGAAGGGACAAAAAATAAATCAAAATAGATAAGGAAATTCAACATCTTGGATATTTGGGAGAATAATTTTTTAAGGACGTATTTAGTTCGAGACCGAAATTGGAAACGAAATCAGCATCAGAATTGATTAAAATGAAAGTTAAAATGTGGCAATATCCTTTGAAATATTTAGTTCGTGATCAGAATCAAAATCGGAATCGTTATCCAACTAGAAATTTGAATTCTTAGAAAAGAGTTGGAATGGATTTTAGGGAATTAGACTATTTCAATTATGTCCTAGAATCGAAATAGGAATGTGACTCCCCCAATCAAATAATTGGAATGAGAGTTATCAATTTCCATTCCTGACTCCAAATTCTCTAACCAAGCACCCCCTAATAATCATTTACATCATCTCCTGAGAGTGGCTCCTATCCTTTTGTACAGGATTTTGGCAAATGATCGGTACTTATCACTTCTTTGAGATAACAAATATTTATATATACAAGGAAGCATACGATATATATGGTTGCTGGATTGCAGCTTATATAGCTAATCACAAGCAAACTATTTGTGGACCTCTACTTCTATGACTCTCTCCGAGTCTGTGAATATTTTGCAGGCTGATCTAATCTTCCCGTGCATTGATCCACGATGCATTTTGTTCCATGAGAAAATGAGATTGCCTCATCTCATGATATTTAAAGCCTTAATTAAAGATTGGATTTGAGCCCAAGTCTTTGAAACAACTTCTAATTGATGGTCAGCTCAATGAACCGGCCGGTACCTTCTTTTAGATTACTTTTTTATATCAAGCATCTTTTCATGAAGATGAAAAGGATTATTCCCTAGGCCATTGAATATCCCCTCATGCTATTAATTGTAGCTATCTAATAACTCATGTTCCAAATTAAATCCACGAGGCAGAGAAGTTTCTACTATTTGTTTGTAATAGATCTTTGATTATTTTGTTTGCCCACCCAATGCATGTTGACACTATCATTCATCAATGTGACATATTCTGTTGTGCGAGAGCTAGCTACTTGAAGTTGCCTTGTCTACATTAATTTACTCTTAAGAAAATTACATTTTATTGCTAAGAAATTTATCTAATTATAGTCATCCTATAACCGCATCAAATCATGGAGCACAAATGTTGTAGATACAAGTTTTTTTATACTTTCTTTTTCAAAAAGAAGGTTTTTTTTTAATACTTTCTTAGAGAAACAACAGCCGTTCATGTCAACTAAGGACCATCAGGTGCCGGCTGCACTAATCATCCACAATAAGGAAGGATGTGATAAGGAATATTTGAAAAATGACCGGTAGTCTAGTCTGTTTTACAATCTCTGATCAAATATGGTTATCTTGAAACATTAGCTGTAAATAGTTAAGAAATATATATGCAGTGGTATTGAGCTGCTATTGCGCCCATTCAAGTGAAAAAAATGATAGCATGAAAAAAAAAAAAAAAATAAAATAAATCAAATCAACGCAAAATACGCATGTCAGCTGTAGAGCCCTCCCAACCAGTACAGATGAAAAGAAAAGTATGATCAAATAAAGCAGCTACCATAACATTTTGAGAAAGTGTTCCCTTGCGATTCCCGAATCGAGGTTGTTTGCTCTTCTTTATTATAACAGGTATGTGTGTATCATTAACAGCGCCTACAACATTCTTTGATGACACATATCCAAAATAAATCAAATCACGAATATAACCTAGCAATACTAATTAGATAAAGATTTAAATTATACCATGAAGTATGGATAGAAGAGGTTGTTCTCATGTATTCATGGATGCACACCCACATCATCAGATGATTGAACTATAAAATCATGCTTCAGGGAACAAATCCCTTTAAGTACTTTGTTAAAGTATCTTGATATCGTCTCACCTGAATGTTGGAAAGTTTCGGACAAAACTCTATTGCTGACCCATGCCCTACGCAGTACAAAAAGAAAGCCAATTGTTCGATAGAGGATACGTTTCGAGTGCCACTTATAACTCATCGTAAGACAAGCAGCTGTTCTAGTTGTTGGAACATATTTTATCATTCGAAAATGAGAGTAACCCCTATCAGGATGACCACGCATTATGTTTGTAATCAGATTGTGACATGAAAATGGATGAGTTCGACAAGGTCTCTTGTAATGTATGTTATAATCCTCTAGCTGAATAATTCCAGTACTTAACAATGTCATAACTACATCATCCCAAAAATCTTCCTCATCAATAATGAATTGCAATAGCTGATTCGGGAGAGACATCTAAATAAATTTTTGGGATTAGAAATGCAAATATAAAATATACTTCCTCTATAATTCCTATCATGAATCCATAAGCATTAAAATTGATAGAATAATTTGGATTGCCGGAAAAAAATTGTAAAGAAACAAATGTAGAACTACGATACGAGAGATTTAAGTAATATTTCATTGATATTAAGGCCAAAAAGTTACATATACATATATCCTATGAAGATGACATAACATCATACACAAATCTAGAACATTTAATGCAACATAAACATAGCAATATGAACAAAAAAACTATAATAATACGTCATTCAAGCATATGTAACAAATATAGTTAAGGAAAAAGTTAACTTCACTAAACCAGGGGATGACAAAATCGTGCATCAAGATTTCAGCAAACATAGAAACACATTATGTCATCCCTCAACCATGCCTGTAAGTGTCATCGGACTGATTTTGTGGTGCAGAAGAGCTTGTACCAAAAAAATGTGAGCTGTGTTCAGGAGATGTTGAATGAGCTGCACTTGGACTACCTCTAGTGCTAGCCCTAAAAACTTGGTCCATGAATGATGGTGTACCACCTTGAATTCCTGATTGCATAGAAGTCGAAGTAAACATATGTGGTGCATATTGAATGTTTGGATTCACAGATGGATTCATAAAAAAATTTGGGGCAGCTCTGTGGACATCATGCATGGGATTGGGAGTGTAAACATTTAGGACATAGACATTTGATACAGGAGGAGCTTGCATCGATCTAGGGCCTTGACTAAATTCGGACAGTTGTTTCTGAAGCCATGCATTCAAAATATGCCCATCATAGTTCATAAAGAACCATCGATTGTTCTCATTTTTGAAAATCTCGAATGCACCTATTATGCACTCAGGTATAATTCTGGGCAAACTCTCCAACTTAGCCATGCATTGAGCAATAGAATAAACATTTGGCCTACCAAGCTTCTCCCTACATAGAAGCTCGTTTGCAATTTCCAATCTTCTTCTTCCTTGTTCAGCGATCTCTTGTAGTACATCACTAGCATCACTACTAATTCGAGATCGACATGACCTATTGATCTGGAAAATTGACCTCCTACTCTTTTTGCTAGAAGAGGAAGGCCGTCCTTCAGAAATTGGTTCAGTTACGGGTATTGAGGTACATGCGGGCGGGCTATTGGGTGCTGATCTGACCTGCTTTCAGCAGAATCTTCCAAACGGTAGAATGAAGCAGCAAATATGCGATCAGTATTTTGTGAGGACTGCCTGATATTCAAGGTATCAAAGTTTGTCATTTGTCCTTTATCATCAGATGTTGAAGTATCCGATACCTTCCGTTCCGATAAAACAGATGTGGCCCCTCACCTGTATGTCATACATGTGTATGTGTTAACTAGATAAATTGATATGCTTCATAGCTAGAATGGTAATAGCTACAAAGCATTCGCCATAATGATCTCCTCCCACATCTATTCATCACCGGGGGTAGGCACCTTCAGTACAGGATCCCAGCCCCAACCCGATCGATTAGCCAGGTTGAAATATAGATTGAAACTTTTTTTAGGACCTTCAGCCTGTTCTTCAGGTTGGGGTATATGAAACTCTTCCTTGTTTGTTGGTTAAAAGCTAAGATCATCTTTTTCCAAGTTTTCTTTTTGAAGGTTTCATTTATACAATTACCTTCATCATATTCTTGCCGCATTAAGGCAATCATGATCATGTCGAGGGAATCCGTCTAATTAGGTACCCTTCAACGTGAAGAACCTTCCACATCTTATTCATTTTATCACGTGATTTGGACATTTTAGAAATAACTGTAAATATAATCCAATAAACATACATCAAAAGGTAATGATATTCATGTCAACTTAAAGTAATTAAATATAAAACTAGAAGATTAAATATGGCATATTTCTAAAAAACAGGTATAGAATATATGACTAGGCTGAGAAAGAAGTACATGACTACATGCTGGAAGCTTAAAAAAAAAATAATAATAAGAATCTTAACCATCATCGAGGGCTTCCAAAGAAAAAAGAGGTAGGGGCAAAAATTTAAATAAATAAAGCTCTGTATATGGAAATTTCACCTAAGCAGGGCTACATAGAAAACTTAGATAAATTTTCGCATGGCATTGTAACAGTTAGTAATCATGCTTTGAATTATGACAAGTTTCAATTTAAAATTCCAACAATGACCAATTCACAATGTGAATGCAAACTTGTATTTGTAAATGGCATGAAGAACTCTTCAAAAATAAATAAAATCTAGTTATAACTCTCTCCTGAGCACCTTAACCTGATTGCAATTCTTCGACCTCACAACAGGAATTGCTTTTAATAAATGTTTACTGTCTTTGAAAATCACACTTTCCCGCATCATCTTGCACATAATATTTGATGGAACATCAAAGACTTTAACACAAAACAGTAAATTGATGTTTGGCAAACTGACTGAGTGGACTCATCATGAATATGAATGAAATAAGAAGGAAACAAAATTATACAACTATTTCCTGAATAGTTATCTACAGCTGCATGGTACAAGAAAAAAATTAGACATCTTATTAAACCTTCATGTTATACGTGCTTAACTTTAGGCACATAAAGTTAAAATTAGTAATTCTTGCACAAAGAACCTGTCTAGTAACATATTCATGTAAGTTTAAATTTGCATTAAATGAGCTCCTGAGATGACATCTCTCAGGTTACGGTCAAGGAAAGTTCAAAAAAACAAAAAAAGGGGTTAGCTTCCAGATTAAAGTTACAGAATATTTTACTAAATACCCAAACAATGTATAGAGTTTTTCTTTTTTTTTAAAAAAAACTATATATGAAATTCAAATTCCAAAGGAGAGGCAGCCTACATAAAGTAATATTATATGGAACAGGAAACATAGGATGTAGAAAGTGCTGTAACAATTTACACTGCATAGGAGATCACAATAGAGAAACAAACCCATGTAGTCGATCGGACTCACTTGACGCCCTTGATACTTAAAATGGTCGTCGATGGCGAGGGCAGAGGTTGTAGATCGAAGGTGAGAAATTGATTCAAGGGTTAGAGGGTATGAGTCGGGGGGGAGAAGATAAGGAAAAGGGTCGCCGTCGACCGCGCTGACCCTGGAATCGTCGAAATCCACTGAAATCTCAAACCAAAACCCACCGAATCAAGTTCTTAAACCCTAATCCTAAAACATCCTCCGCAAGGCAGCCTTTTCCAATACCATGGAAAATTAGGGAAAGGGGATTTTGGGATGATTTAGTTCTTCCGAAACCCCGATGGCCGGCAGACCTGAGGAAACGGCCCATTGCCATCGGCACCGACAACCACGGGTCCCCAATACACCGAGAAGATAAAAATGAAAATCATGCATGAAACAAACCCCTGAAATAGATGTAGACTCACCTGACACCGTTTGGTACTTCGAATGATCGTTGATGGCGAGGGCAGAGGCCAGGAGAACGGAGGTGAGAGATGGATTCTAGGGTTAGAGGGTACGTGTCGGGAGGGGAGAAAGGAGCGACTCAATAAAACCATCAACAAAGACCTCGCAGCCCCTGGAATCCCAGAAAGAGGAATACCGTAATTCCACGGGTCCCCATGGAATTGGTATTCAGGAATTAGCTATGTTGACCAGAATAACATATTTACCTTATTCTCCATCGGCTTTTGCACTGTTTGGCAGAATAAGAGGGATAAGGGCCTTATTCCACCTTATTCTCTTTCCAAACAGCAGCCTAAAGAGTATCACCTTTGCATTTCAGACTTATAGGCTATGTTTGGAAAGAGAATAGGAGGTGGAATAAGACCTTAACCCTCTTATTCTGCAAAACAGCACAAAAGCCGATGGGAATAAGAGAAATATGTTATTCTGGTCAACGTAGCTAATTCCTGAATAATAATTCCACGGGGACCCGTGAAATTATGGTATTCCTCTTTCTGGGATTCTAGGGGCAGCGAGGTCTTTGTTGATGGTTTTATCAAGTCACTCCTTTCTTCCCTCCCGACGTATACCCTCTAACCTGGAATCCATCTCTCACCTCCATTCTCCGGCCTCTGCCCTCGCCGATGATGATCATTCGAAGTACCAAAGGCGGCGTCAGGTGAGTCCACTTCCATTTCAGGGATTTGTTTCATGCATAGTTTCATTTTTATCTTCTCGGTGTATTGGGGACCCGTGGTTGTCGGTGCCGAAGGCAATCGGCCGTTCCTTTGGTCTGCCTGCCATTGGGGTTTCGGAAGAACTAATCATCCCAAAATCTCCTTTTCCCTAATTTTCCACGGTATTGGAAAAGGCTGCTTGTGGAGGATGTTTTAGGGTTAAAGTTTAAGAACTTGATTCGGTGGGTTTTGGTTTGAGATTTTAGTGGGTTTCGGCGATTCCAGGGTCAACGCGGTCGACGGTGACCCTTTTCCTTATCTTCTCCCCCCGACTCATACCCTCTAACCCTCGAATCAATTTCTCACCTTCAATCTATGGCCTCTACCCTCGCTGTCGACGACCATTCTAAGTACCAAGGGCGTCAGGTGAGTCGATCGACTACACGGGTTTGTTTCTCTATCATGATCTCCTATGCAGTGTAAATTGTTATAGCACTTCCTACATCCTATGTTTCCTGTTCCATATAAATCTTACTTTATGTAGGCTGCCACTCCTTTGGAATTTGAATTTCATATGTATTTTTTTTTTTTTAAAAAAAAAACACTCTACACATTGTTTGGGTATTTAGTAAAGTATTATGTAACTTTAATCTGGAAGCTAACCCCTTTTTTTGTTTTTTTGAACTTTCCTTGACCGTAATCTGAGAGATGTCAGCTCAGGGGCTCATTTAATGCAAATTTAAACTTACATGAATATGTTACTAGACAGGTTCTTTATGCAAGAATTACTAATTTTAACTTTATGGGCCTAAAGTTAAGCACGTATAACATGAAGGTTAATAAGATGTCTAATTTTTTGTTTGTACCGTGCAGCTGTAGATAACTATTCAGGAAATAGTTGTATAAATTTTTTTTCCTTCTTATTTCATTCATATTCATGATGAGTCCACTCAGTCAGTTTGCCAAACATCAATTTACTATTTTGTGTTAAAGTCTTTGATGTTCCATCAAATATTATGTGCAAGATGATGTGGGAAAGTGTGATTTTCAAAGACAGTAAAGCGTTTATTAAAAGTGATTCTTGTTATGAGGTCGAAGAATTGCAATCAGGTTAAGGTGCTCAAGAGAGAGTTAAAACTAGATTTTATTTTTTGAAGAGTCTGTCGTGCCATTTACAAATACAAGTTTGCATTCAACATTGTGAATGGTCGTTGTTAGAATTTTAAAATGAAATTTGTCATAATTCAAAACATGATTACTAACGGTTACAATGCCATGCGAAAATTATCTAAGTTTTTTATGTAGCCCTGCTTAGGTGAAATTTTCATATACAGAGCTTTATTTATTTAAATTTTTGCCCTACCTTTCTTCCTTTTGGCGGCCCTTGATGATGGTTAAGATTCTTGTTATTTTCTTTTTTTTAAGCTTCCAGCATGTAGTCATGGACTTCTTTCTTAGCCTAGTCATATGTTCTGTATCTGTTGTTGAAATATTCCATATTTAATCTTCTAGTTTTATATTTAATTACTTTAAGTTGACATGAATATTCATTACCTTTCTGATGTATGTTTATTGGATTAAAGTTACAGTTGTTTCTAAAATGTCCAAATCACGTGATAAGAATGAACAAGATATGGAAGGTTCTTCACGTCGAAGGATACCTAATTGGACAGATTCCCTCGACATGATCATGATTGCCTTAATGCGACAAGAATATGATGAAGGTAATTGTATAAATGGAACCTTCACAAAGGAAACTTGAAAAAAGATGACCTTAGTTTTTAATCAACAAACAAGGAAGAGTTCACATACCCCAACCTGAAGAACAGGCTGAAGGTCCTCAAAAAAAGCTTCAATCCATATTTCAACCTGGCTAATCGATCGGGTTGGGGTTGGGATCCTGTACTGAAGGTGCATACCCCTGGTGATAAACAAATATGGGAGGAGATCATTGTAGTGAGTGCTTTGTAGCTATTACCATTCTGGCTAAGAAGCATATCAATTATCTAGTTAACATGTACACCTGTATGACATACAAGTGAACAAAGCTTATGCTTGCATTAAGGATAAGCCTTTCCTGTCTATGAAGATCTAGAGATCTTGTTCTCTAGAAGCACAGCCACCGGTAGGCGGGGGCCACATCTATTTTACCGAAAGGTGTATCAGATAATTCAACATCCGATGATGAAGGACAAACGACAAACTTTGATGCCTTGAATATCAGGCAGTCCTCACAAAATACTGACCGCGTATCTGCTGCTTCATTCTACCATTTGGAAGATTCCGATGAAAGCAGGTCAGATGCAGCACCCAATAGCCCACCTGCATGTACTCGACACTCGTAATTGAACTAATTTCTGAAGGACGGCCTTCCTCTTCTAGCAAAAAGAGTAGGAGGTCAATTTTCTAGACCAGTAGGTCATGTCGATCGGATTAGTAGTGATGCCAGTGATGCACTACAAGAAATCGCTGAACAAGGAAGAAGAAGATTGGAAATTGCAAACGAGCTTCTATATAGGGAGAAGCTTGGTAGGCCAAATGTTTATTCTATTGCTCAATACATGGCTAAGTTGGAGAGTTTACGGAATTACTCCTGAATGCATAATAGGTGCATTCAAAATTTTTAAAAATGAGGACAATTGATGGTTCTTTATGAACTATGATGGGCATGTTTTGGATGTATGACTTCGGAAACAACTGTCCGAATTTAATCAATGTCCTAGATCGATGCAAGCTCCTCCTGCATCAAATGTCTATGTCCAAACGTTTACACTCCCAATCCCATGCATGATGTCCATAGAGCTACCCCAATTTTTTTATGAATCCATCTATGAATCCAAACATTCAATCTGCATCACATATGTTTACTTCGACTTCTATGCAATCAGGAATTCAAGGTGGTACACCATCATTCATGGACAAGTTTTTAGGGCTAGCACTAGAGGCAGCCCAAGTGCAGCTCATTCAACATCTCCTGAACACAGCTCACATTTTTTCGGTACAAGCTCTTCTGCACCACGAAATCAGTCCGATGACACTTACAGACATGGTTGAGGGATGACATAATGTATTTCTATGTTTGTTGAAGTCATGATGCACACTTTTGTCATCCCCTAGTTTAATGAAGTTAACTTTTTCTTAACTATATTTGTTACATATGCTTGAATGACATATATTATAAGTATTTTTTGTTCATATTGCTATGTTTATGTTGCATTAAATGTTCTAAATTTGTGTATGCTGTTATGTCATCTTCATAGGATATATGTATGTGTATCTTTTTGGCCTTAATATCAATAAAATATTACTTAAATCTCTCGTATCGTAGTTCTACATTTGTTTCTTTACAATTTTTTCCGGCAATCCAAATTATTCTATCAGTTTTAATGCTTATGGATTCATGATAGGAATTATAGAGGAAGTATATTTTATATTTGCATTTCTAATCCCAAAAAATTTATTTAGATGTCTCTCCCGAATCAACTATTGCAATTCTTATTGATGAGAAAGATTTTGGGATGATATAGTTATGACATTGTTAAGTACTGGAATTATTCAACTGAAGGATTATAACATACATTACAAGAGATCTTGTCGAACTCGTCCATTTTCATGTCACAATCTGATTACAGATATTACGCGTGGTCATCCTGACAAGGGTTACCCTCATTTTCGAATGACAAATAATATGTTCCAACAACTAGAACAGCTGCTTGTCTTATGAGGAGTTATAAGTGGCACTCGAAACGTATCCTCTATCGAACAATTGGCTTTCTTTTTGTACTGCGTAGGGCATGGGGTCAGCAATAGAGTTTTGTCCAAAACTTTCTAACATTCAGGTGAGACGATATCAAGATACTTTAACAAAGTACTTAAAGGATTTGTTCCCTAAAGCATGATTTTATAGTTCAACCATCTGATGATGTGGGTGTGCATCCACGAATACGTGAGAACAACCTCTTCTATCCATACTTCATGGTATAATTTAAATCTTTATCTAATTAGTATTGCTACGTTATATTTGTGATTTGATTTACTTTGGATATGTGTCATCAAAGAATGCTGTAGGCGCTGTTGATAGTACACACATACCTACTCTAATAAAGAAGAGCAAACAATCTCGATTCAGGAATCGCAAGGGAACACTTTCTCAAATGTTATGGCAGCTGCTTTATTTGATCATATTTTCTTTTCATCTGTACTAGCAGGGAGGGCTCTGCAACTGACATGCATATTTTGCATTGGTATATGGAGTCTGGTGGTTTCATGGTCCCAGAAGGTATCGAATGCCTTATGAATAATTAATTTCATGGGATATTGTGAACATTGTCATTGAGTTGATATAAATGAATTATATATTTCAGGAAATATTACCTTGTTGACTCTGGATATATGAATACCGATAAGTTCCTGGCTCCTTATCGAGGAAATAGGTACCACCTGAGTACATTCAACAATCTTCGAACTCGTCGATATTCAAATAACCGAGATCTATGCAACCATAGACATGCACAATTACGCAATGTGAAGAGAAGGCCTTTGACATTTTGAAGAAACGTTTTAAGATTTTGAGGACTGCTATACCGTTTCCATTCAAGATACAAAAGTGGATAGTAATGGCTGTTGCATTATTCATAATTTCATAAGACGCAACCAGGATAATGACAAGTACTTCAACATATCATTAGCACCAATGCCTCCTGACCATAACGAGGATGACATAGATCATTTGGTAATTATCGGTGATGATGAATGTCGTAGAGGGGAAGATCTACATAATTCCATATCGAATAGGCTATGGGTTGATCATCTATATCGGGGTATGTGCAAATGAACAGAAAGAAAATGACATACCTTTTATCCCTAAACATTGGGATTTATTTCATAAATTGTTTGGTAAAAACTGTTGTTAATTTACATTACTACACTACGTATAAAGTGATGTTATTTTTTGTTATACAGGAAGGCGAGGTCCTCGTTAACTACCTCCAGTAATGTTATCTGGAAAGTACTATGTGGTTTTTGAGGGTCGCCGAATGGGAGTTATGACTCATGGGCTGATTGTCAATGTAAAATTTTTGGTTACAACCATGCGTTATACAAAAAGTTTAGGACACAATCAGAGGCATTTGATGCATTTGATAGATATGTACGAGGTTTCAACAATCCTACTCTACATGAATATGCTATCAATGAGGTTGAGGTGGACAACATTATTCATGACAGGGGCAATAATGGTCACTCGCGATTTGTCCTAATGTTTGTTGTAGTACTTGCCATCCTCATAAGCTATGTGCTGGGCTTACTGACATGTAGTGCTAAATGAAACTAGGATGTCGGGATTTATTAATGAAGTATTATTAAGATGCTGTTAATGTATGGTATGTGCATTTTGTTGTGTGGATAATTTATTGCTGTTTTTGTCGTGTGTATAAAGTATTGCTATGTTTCTTTTGTGTGCCAATCATGTTTGAATGGTTCCAGGTGAGTCCGATACATTATTTTGAAGTTTCTAGTTTTATGATAGGAAAAGATGTGGGGCTGCCTATTGATAGAGCATGGCCTGGAGACAATACTTGACCCTAATATTGGTTATTTGTAAATACTATGTAGCCGCGATGATCTAATGATATTAATTTTGAATGTATCGAGCCATCTTTTTCAATCTACATACTTCTTGGTTTTTACAATTTATATATGTTATTTTATATTCGTGCGATTTTTGGAATGTGGCAATAATGATGGGCTGTCTAAGGACGGAGCAATGACAGGAGACAATAGTGATACCATGTATCGAGGTTTGTTACTATTGTAGCCGCAATGCTCCATTGACGAGGATTCCGCATTTTGCTGAGCAAAAGTTCAATTTGCCAATGTAAGGCATTACTAAAGTGGCAGCCCTTAAAGTCCCGTATATTGAGCTTCCTTGTATTGTTTGATTATAAATATGTACATGGTTTTTTAAATAAGGCAATGATGATGGGCTGCCTATTAATTGATTGAGCATTGCTGGGAGGCAGGAGTGGAATTACATTTGTTGTTTCCACATATCTTGTAGCGTGATGCTCGATTGAGATTACATTCGCTGTCCTGAGTCATTTTTCTTAAATTTATATTTGTACTAGTAGTAATAATAGCAGTTGTTATGTGCTATACTTATATTCATGGCAGCCCTTATCGTTTTAGGATTTTGAAGTTTTATATGGTTCTAGATTTGTTTGGAGTTTTATACCTTTTCTTCTTGCTTTCATGATTTTGGTAGTAGCAGCATATTTGCCAACACTTTTGGTATGTTTGAATATTATTAATGTAATGGTATGATGGCTATCTCATTGTTCTCTGATACAGTGATGTGCAGTTCCACTTGAAACATGTTTCATTGTTTCCTTGCTTGTCGAGTTTCATTGTTCTAAGAAGGCTGCCAGCTTCACTTCTTAGGTCATCATAATGAACCATCCTGGTCAGATTAGCAAAGGATTTAAGTTATGATATTTTTTTCATTCCCAATGTACCGGCACTGGATTCCTGGCTAATGGAGGAAGGATGACAGTAGTAATGTCAACAGTAGTGGTCCAGTTCATTTGTTTTCCTATTATGATGTGGCTTGGCCGGTTGATGTGTATGGTTTGGTCTTGGATTCATGAGTTCTTTCGATCCTTGTTCACTGTCTTGGTTGATATGGTCAGCCTTGTTCTCGTGGCTTTTGATAACGCAATGGGGAAGATCATGCAGAATGGTTAGCCTTGCTTGCCGAGTTTTTTGTTTCATCTAGATTTTGGGTGAAGATCATATAAGAGGATCACTCTAACGGATCTGAGCCTTGAAGCATTTGAGAGAACATCAATGTGAACTGTTCTCTCGACTTTTTTTTAAAAATTGATGTTCCTTGTCATATTCTTTGCCATTAGCCTTTCTCAGTTGTGCAGCAACTATATTAATGTTGCCAAGATGCTTGTTATCAACTGAAGATTTATGTTTCAAGGAGGCAAAAAAAAACAGTATTTCAAACATCCAAAAGGTTTTTATATTGTAACTGGGACTGTCTTACTTATTTCACATGCTACCCATTCTTGTATCATATGCTACCAACGGTAAGTGATATCCCTCTTGCTATTAACAGTTATGATACCTGTAATTGAGCTATTTTGCAGAGAAAATATATATGGTCTTGATGGAAGGCTGATCGATTGAGATGAGTATTGATTTCTTTATATTTTGGTTTTCTTAACTGTTGAAGATGATTGCTTTCAGTGGATCCAGTGAGTTGAAAGTTAAGTACACAAGGAAATGAAGCATCAATTGAAAAGAAGTTGTACATGGTTTCAACTTTCTGCTATTTGACTGTGAGTTGTGTTCTACTTTCTCATATTCCCATCAAAAGCTAGTTATTCAAATGATACTTTGTCGAAACCATTCCATTGCAGCAAGAAGATTATTTGTTCTATTTACTTTTTGCTATAATAGGTTTTTATAAAATATTTTCGTCTGTATTTTCAGCTCTTGTAAATGTTTTCCAAGTTTTTCTAACACAGCTTCTTCATGTTGTGTGACGAGGTATGTTCATATGCATTATTTGGAGTGTTTTGCATTAGTTTCGGCGATGATGATGGTGTGCCTGTTGATTGAGCATTGCTGGGAGACAGGAGTGGAACTTCACATTTGTTGTTTTTCTCTTGCAGCCGTGATGCTCAAGTGACAATACTTTTGCTTCTCTGAGCCAAAACTTGTAACTATATATTGTAACAACTACTTAAGGCAGCTGTAAAGTGCTTTGTTTATATTGTTGGCAGCCCTTATTATTTCAATATGTTGGCCATCGTATGTTTCAGGATGGTTCAGAATGTTTGAGGTGTTAGTGCACTGTATGGCTACTTGATACAATGGTTTATGATGATGTTCTTGATGTTCCAGGATGTTTTAGTTGTTAGTGCATTATATCGATTTCTGGTATTATGGGTTATGATGAACTTGTTGATGTTGTAGGATGTTTCAAATATTAGTGCATTGTATGGCTTCTTGTTATTATGGTTTATGATGATGTTCTTGATGTTCAGGATGTTTCAAATATACTGCATTGTATGGCTTCCTGTTACTATGGTTTATGATATGTTGGGCATATAGAGCACAGATGAAGTTACAACGTGCCAAATTTGTTATTTAATTTCATAAGTTATAAATTGGTTGTGTGTCGATAATGATATGTAGTATATTGATTGACCGTTGCTTCGAAGCAGGAGTGCATGCTCAGTTCTTGCCATATCAAATCTCAGGTTACATTTATCCATTGTCATAATGAACTATAACTGCACAGGTTTGATATTTCACATACCTGAATTCAGCTAGTTCATTAATTTTTTATTTATTTTTGGCAAATGACATATTTATTATTTAAGGAAACTGTTTATATTTTGTTACAGGTGATATAATGCTTAGAAATGGTCTGGAGAGGCGTTTCAAAATCCGCAGTCTTACAACTTGGTACTGATGATTAAGGACTGAACTGCAACTTGCAAAACATAAATTTCTTGAAGTCAATACTATGCATTTTTTGTTTTATAACTCATGGATGTATCAATTCAGGTCATGTATTCACCAGGCATGTAATGTTACATTCGTATTATTGTAAGAAGTACTCATATTGTATGTATTTCTTATGATTATTCTAGTTAATAATAAAATATACATGCTCTTGGGATATTACAGAGTTTCATCTTGTTACAGAATAATTGCTGCTGTGTTGTAAAATATATTGTTATGGCAAGGATTCATGTAGGTCATTTATTTGTGCTGTCATTGATGAACTTGTTTTTTACAATGTTCACTGCGAAATTATCTAATTAATCTAATTTAAATAGATTTATTAGTGCTTTTCATGGATATAAAAAATAATTCAAATAAGATAATGAATGGTTACTGGATCATAATATTAAATTAAGTAATATTTGTTGTTGTAGCGATATTAATTTAATATGATGTAATAATCAATTAATTTGTATAACATCATTTTAATACATCATAATTTAAAATTAATGTTAATAAATTTACTTTTAATTTTATATTTACATACACCATACTAATAAATTAATTGGTATAACATGTTTTTAATAGATCATATTAATAAATTATTATTAATATAATAATATATTTACTTAAATATAAAATTAAAGAAGAATTTTATAACTCATTTTATTTTAATATTTGAGTAGGTGTATTTTGGGATTTCAAAAAATTCCTCCCCTATTCTTGGTGGATTACATGCTTATTCCTATCTCATCCAAACACCATTTAGAATAATACCGCATTAATTGTACTGGAATAAGGTAGAATACCAGATTTTAATCCAAACAAAATTGAGAATAATAACGAGAATAAGTTATTTTTGGAGAATACCTATTCCTATTCTAAGAATAACTTTTTACCACCCAAACACTACCATAATGACCACCCTAGCTCCAGTTTTCTTGTGCAGGGATGGAAGTAGATGGTCCACTTGGATATGCTTATGTCTGATTAATTGTTCACCACATTTGAAAACTAATCAACATTGGGAAACAACTGGTATTGTATATAATTCATATAATGGGAACATTAAACTATTAATTAATGATACCAATTATTTTTCAAGTTCAGTTTGAGAGATTTGAATAATATGCAAGATATATATAGCCAAAAAGACAAGAGTTGATACTCCAATCCCCAGAGCTCTATTACCTGTGTGTTTAACGGCCCAGGCAGCTGCCATTCCTGGGTTTGGGGCAGGCATTTCTGGAAAGAAAACGAATGCAACATAAGATCGAGAACTTGAAAGTTTGATTTTTTGTAGATTTTTCTAAAAGAAAAAGAAAAAACAACTATTCTTAGTTGGATCGGTGATGGCCCTTCTAAAGAGTGGCTTTGAACCAAGTTGTTCTAAAAGACACAAAAAAAAGGGAAGAAAAACTTATAAGTCCCAAAAAATAAACCTAGAAGCTAATATATATTATTCACCATGAAGCTGTGATGCTAATATGATTCACCTGTTCGTTTAATAGATAAGAAAGCTGCGTTTTCTGGCTTCCTAGAAGGTGATTCTGGAAAGAGAATGAATGCAACATGAGATCGAGAAGCTCAAAATTTAAGTTTTTATTGCAGCTCTTCTTTTTCTTTTTAACGAAAAAATTTCTTGCTTACTTGGACCTGTGATGGTCCTTTCAACCAAGAGTAACTTCGAACCAGTTGTTCTAAAAGGGAAAAAAAATGGGAATGAAAGCCTATAAATTTCATAAAATAAATCTAGAAGAATGTTATTCACCAAGTGCGTTGTGATTTTTTTACTTACCTGGCTAGTTGATGGCCCATTCAACTAGGTCTGAAGCAAGTACTACTGACTTGGAATAAGATATAAAATAAGCATAAGAGCAGCTTAATATTGTTAATATATTGTTGTGTTAAAAAAAGAAAAAGACAAAAGCAATGCAAAATAATTGCTAATATTGTGAGTTAAAGTACAAAGCAATGCATATATTGAAGATCCACCTTTCGACGTGAAAATTGTTGCAGCGCATGCACTAGAAAACTTTCATGTCTTTTTATTCTAGAGATCGAATCAATCAATTTGATTTCATCTTCCTCCATCTGAAAGGTCCTACAAGGTCCGGAAGGATCCAAGCATGAGCAAAAAAACATAACCTCGAAATATTTTCTTTTCTAAACCAATCAAAAAGTAATGGAACTTGTTTACTTTAGATTATCCAAGGCTTTCTTGAACTCCTGATGCTTCTTTTCCTCCTCCTGTTGAAGGCCCTAAAAAATAAAAACTGTAATGTTAATAATAGAATAATGATTTCCTTGAGGCAGTAGTCATTTACAAAAATATATGAGAAAGGCAATGGAAACATATATTAGAAGTTAGTGGTCAGTATGTCCATACCATTGCTCTGTAATTTGTGACGCCCCAAGAGTTTCATGGAACGACCCATGTTCAGGAGATCAAAAAATAAAAAATGGCTATTAGATGAAAAAACACAATGTGTGTGCCGATTAATAATGGAGTTGGCTAAAGTCTTAAACTCTATATAATTCAAATATTATTATCGTCAGAAGTTTGACTAAAAAAAATCTATAAATATTGTTTCAATTTTTCTTGTAGTAAACAAGGAACAATACAATCTAAAATTTTCATCTCGAGAAAAAAAAGGAGAAAAATAAATATATCCTGCAAATCCAGTGGTCTCTCATTGTATAACATAAACTAACTTAATATTAATAGCAAAATTATATTAGAGTACTAGCTTGCATAGGCAAAATTTTTTATTGTATAATATGTTTGACATTCAAGGAACTCTAAATGCACCACTCTATTATAAATGTAGTACCTAAAATTCAAGACAGTCATTATAAATGCAGTACCCAAAATGCATCAAAATTTGATGAAAAATATGCAAATTCAACACTCTATTATTAAAGTTGTATGATATCCGTGCATATATATGCAATTTGTTCATTATTCTATGTGTATATACTCTTATATTTATCCTATTTAGGTGGAAAAAGGAGAGAGATGAAGGAAAGAAGGAGGGAGGGATGTAAGGATGAGTGGGTGTCGTATTGAACCCGTATCAAACTGAGGGTCCTCAGAGCATGCTGCATTTTTTTTTTGGTTCATGTAACAAAGAAAAGAAATATAAAATGATTAAAAATAGGTACTTCATATGTTATTCCATATATATTTTTTAAAGTATGCCATATTAGATTTTGATGTATCTAAGAACGTCTTTATTTCATACCTCTTGTTGTGTTGGAGTACTGCAAGTTTTGCCAAATAGAAGATGATGAAGGTAATAACAAGAGAGGGAGAGAAAGAGGGATTAGTAAAATTTCAAATTAACAAAAGACCAAACCAAAATAAGAATAAATAGAAAATTATTTTCAGGTATTGATGATAACATACCATACTTCTAAAAATTTAGATGACCTCACATAATTCTCAATCACATCTTCAATCCTGAAAAATGGAATTAAAAGCTTTAAAGCCATAAAGAATATCAAATATACTTTATATCTATATATATACATTGAATTTCTATTAAAAATTCTACCTGTTAACTTCAGAAAAGAAATTCACGGTGAGCTTTTGAGAATGATATGAAAGCAACTTTTGCTCCAGTAAGTATTAACATTTCAAAAGACTTTCGAATCAGACCACATTTACGCTTGGAATAAGTAATATGAAGACTAGCTTCATCTCTTACCTTCCTAATGGCAATCTTCCTTCGAACCATAACGAGAAATGTTGAATAAAAAGGTCAAGGAGAGATTGGGATCATATTGCTATGAGAAAGAGGCTAATGAATATGGTCCCGCGAATAAACCTAAGGAGGAGGAGGTTAATGGGTATGGTCAAGCGAGAAAAACCTAAGGAGAGGGGGGTTAATAGGTATGGTTAAGTGGATAAACCCAAGAAGAGTGAGGTATTTAAAGGAGAAGCAATGCAAGGGCCTTTTAGTCAATTTAATTGGTTATAATTATAATTGGCTAATCAACTAAATATTTTTGCATTGTTTTATCTAAATGAATGAGGGGCTTGTTTGCAAAAAAAATCACATAGAGGGATAATATTGCATATAATAAGTAAAGGGTGGATAATCCAAAAATACATCAAATATAGTAAAAATAAGTGAAATTATATGAATTTGTATCATGTTAGTGAACTTTATTTCAAAAAAATCAAGTATCAAAAATGTAATAATATTTTTTTTGCTAATTTTTCATCTCATGTCGATCTACGCTTAGATTTGTAGTAAATTTTTATAGAATTTTTTATTTTATTTATCACATCCATTATATCTTCTCATGATTTAACACATGTTCACCTTCAATAATACTATAAAAGGCTCAATTGTATTAAATATCTTTTATCTTTTAACCATAGAAGTCATTGGACTCTTCAACAAAAAATAATTTAGGTTGCTCATAGTGGTGACTACAACCAAAGAACCATAGACGACATAGTACAATACATAAGGGCATCAAGTATTTTTAACCCTCAACATCCTGCATTGTTATTTGGATTACAATAGCCACTATTGTTGACCTAAATCCTTCTCTCTCATATGCATATATCAGATGATTGTTTAAAGAAAAAGTGCAATTTACATCTGTTGCAAAGTATTTCCACTTAGCTCCAATTGTCACAATAATGAACTTTAAAATTCGAAGCAACATTGGCAAATTTTTGAAGAATTGCTTAGCATGCAATAATGGCAATGTGAGTCTTAAAATGTGCTAAGGTAACAAATATAGACCGCATTCTTGAAGGGATCGATTATATAAAAAATTTAATTAACAAAGAATAATATGGCTGTTAAGAACAATTGATATATAGATGCTCTCCTAACTATTGTCATGTGAATTCCTTAAAATGCTAGTATACCTCTAAGGTGCACCATAATTTTAGTTAACAAATTATTATTATTCTGTCTATTTTTCCTAGTCTATAGTCATCAAAAGGATTAAAGCTTTAAATTAATCTACAGGAAGTTAGGCCTTCCAATTTACTATGGCACTTTTGAGCATCTGTAGCTACGGGAACTCAAATAATATATTTAATTAAACAAGCGAGAACCAACAACTAATTAATTTATAGTTCAGGAAAACTATTCACCAAGTCCACATCCGGTAAACTTGTTTTCTCTCCAGTCCTACAAATCTCAAACAATTACAAATGTTCCATTCCCTCTCCATTTGTAAATTGTATTACTAGAAAGACAAAGATGCCCCTCTTACGGATAAACGATAGATGGCCTTTACCTAGATTCCTCGTCCGTTGCACTTCACCATTTTCCTTTAGATTCGCTTGCATTAATTTCCTAAAGAGATCGAGGCAGGACCCCATCCTCGACCACCCAATTGCGCACCCCCTCCCTGAAAATGCAGGACTCGCATATGGTCGCCACATGTCAACGGATGGTGCGGGATTTGAGTGCTGCGTGGGCGGTGCTCTAAGTCCCAGTCTTACATTCCCCTTACCCATCGACCGACTACATCTCCTGTGAATCCGTGGCAATCACACGCTTCCAAAATTGAACTAAAAAATTATTACTTGACCAGATACATCCTAGGTTATAAATACTAGTTGGACCAGATGCATCCAAGGTTACAAATATTTTATTAGCTACAACAAAAATTATTAAATATACCGTGAAATATGTTGTTATTATATATAAGATGCTGGAAAAAAATCGAACGCATGAGTCTAGATATATTCATTTATTTTTTTCCATCCAACTAATAAATATTTGTAACCCACGACAATGCACCTAGCCCTTGCCTAATCAATAATTTTTGTCTTACCAAAACTTAGCAAAATTGACAACAATATCCTGCAACAAGAAGTGTCGTGGCAAGGAAAACTATTATAGTAACTATCTACTCGGCCTCGAAATATCCACTGGACCATTGACTCAGGCAGAGACACATTCTAAACGATCGAACAATGCTCCCGACACTGGACACATCACCGACCGTCATCATAGACCATCCCCGTCACTCACACTGGGAGACCACCGCATGGTCAGGCCGGACTAGGCTCGACCTTAATCGATCGTACTTTGGAGTTGGAGGTCCTCTCTCAGCCTGGCCCCTCCCATGGTGCTCGAAGCTGACAACAACCGGTCCTGACCATACCGATTATCCCAGTCATGCTGCGTGTCCTTGTATGATTGTAGCAAGTAGGATCATAATAGACAAGTTTATGGGAGACAACATCTTAGCAAAATTAGTGGCCTAATGGAAAATATAGTAACGGAAGGGTCCTAGGAGACAGGATCTCATAACACCTATCAAAATATGTTACTCCTGTCAAGGGGACACCCACGGCAACTTTCATTACTCCATGTAATGCTATAAATAGATAAGAGGGACTCTCGACGAGATATGTTTCTGAACATCTACACTCCATACTTATGCTCACACAATCATCAGGGTTCTCAACTCCGGTACTGTTGCCTACTTCATCTTCCTCCCTTTCTGACTTGAGCATCGGAGTGTCCTTATCGATAATTCCTGTCCAGGGACCTTCTTATAGGTTTCCATTCATGAACTGCTAGGAGCAGCATCCCTTCTCGTCGAAGAAGACCGGAGGACTCTCCAGTGCAATCGCTTTCCATTGGAAGATGATTTGGCAGTAACATATTGGCATGCCAGGAGGGAGAAGGTGCTTTGATATTTTTTAAGCAAGTGAACCCCTAGCTTTTCAAAGTTTGAAACCATAGTGACTACCCATGCATATGACTTCACCATGAGCCACATTGGAGGCTCCCCATGCCGTGAGGAGTCATCCATCCAGGTGCCAGAGCCTGTTGCTCCACCTCCACCACTTGTGACTAAGCAAAGCAACTGGCCACTTTGGTGCAACAGATTGAGGTCCTCACCACAATGGTGCAAGGACTACAGCAATAGCAATAACCCCTGTAACAGATAGCAGCCACCAAATGTCCCAACTGTCCTTGCTGCTACTGCGCACCCAGTCATCAAACTCCACATGGGAGATCTATCCACCAACGGACTTCCCGCCATTCATGGTCTCCTTCCTCTCGCCACAGAAGCCATCAGTCCCCTTGGGATAGGTCCTCCCACCGTTGGACCATCGCATAGTTGCGGTCCCCAACACCGCACCGACAAAGCCCAGGCCAGAGGAGCAACGACCCGAGAAGGAGAGATAGGAGAAGTGCTCCCATTCCCCCTCTGAGTCCTCATATGAGTACTCCTAGGAGTATTTCAAGAGGGGTCCATTGAAGAGACTATTCGTCGACAAGTCGAACGATGCCTCAACGAGTACAACCACAAGCTGCATGAGATCAATCGTCAGCTTATTGACCTTCAAGAAGAGAAACGAGACCCGGCCACCTCAACACTCATCCCTTTCTCTTTCGACACATTCTAGAGGAATTAATCTCAAGTCAGTTCAAAATGCTCCAGCTGGAGCATATGATAGCACCATCAACTTGCTGGATTATCTCGAGAGCTACAAGGCCCTTATGAGATTTAAAGCATTCCGACGTTCTGCTCTGCATTGCTTACTTGGCCACTCTTGAAAGGTAATCCAAGCTTGGTACTCCCGACTCGAGCCAAGGAGCATTGACTCCTTTCATCAATTGAAGAAATTCACAACACACTTCAGCACCTATAGGAAGATGGCGAGAGAGGCTGATAGCCTCTTGTCTGTCAGCAAGATAAGGAGCCGTTGAAAGACTATGTGGCATGATTAAGGTGGTCATTTTGAAAGTGTACCACCTAGATGAGTCCGTGGCCAGTTGGCCTTAAAGCGAGGACTCCATTCTTTCTGCCTCACCTACTCTCTGGACAAGGCTCCCGTAAAGTCTTATTCGAAGATGTTCAGTTGCACGTATAAGTACATCCATGCAATGATGAAGAAGCCCTGTCTTGATGCAAAATTGATGGGAAGTCGAGTAAGAAGAAGGCTTGGGATGAGTCTAGCAGAGTCCCGTCCAGTAAGCCCAACTCATCCCGTCAATAAAGACCTAGACCAAAAAACTCTATTGGCAAATCAAACAACTACACCTCTCTCCCATCCCCTGATCCAAGATCCTGATGAAAATCAAAGGGGAATAGTATTTGCAAAGGCCCAACCCATTGAAAAGCCTTCTGCCTCTCGCAATAAGAACATGCACTTACCGCTTCCACCGGGATCATGACCATGACACGGATGACTACCACCAACTAAAGAAAGAGATTGAAGATCTCATCTATCATGGCTACCTCAGCAAATATGCTCATGGGGGCGCACCCTAGCCTAATGCTCCAAATCTGAGCTAGCTACTGGCCCTGCCAAGATTGATAATCGACTGACCAAGAGGGAAGTCGGCATGATCTCTTGAGAGGCAAAGTGCTTTCAAAGAGGCCAAGAAAAGAGGAGAGGAAGGAAAATGTAATTTCTTTTTATGATAATAATTTAGTCAGGATCCATAACCCAGTAATGATGCTATCATCATAGTAGCGAAATACCTTATAAAAAGAATTCTTGTTAATAGTGCAAGTTTGGTCGATGTCTGTTTTACGATGCTTTTGTTCAAATGAACCTACCACTAAACCAACATAAGCTTATCTCTGTGCCATTAGTTGCTTTCAATAGAGAGTTAGTCAAGGTCGAGAGGAGAGATCACCCTTCCTATCATAGCAAGGACTCCACCCAAAAAAGTAAAGCCTTAATGACATTTACCATGGTTCGCGTTTGTTCCGCATACAATGTTATTCTCGGGTACCTAGGGCTAAAATAGCTAGATGCTGTTATTTCTACCAAATACCTTTTCGTCCACTTCATGATAAAGCATGGAGTTGCCCACAGGATAGAGTCTATCATTGAGGTTACAACTTATATTTGATTTGAACTCTAAACAATTTTGGGCATGGTAATTTGATTTGTTGTGACATTGAGTGGTAGCCTTCAAAGTAGTCTCACTCCATTCCACTTCCAGCCAACCAAAGGTCTCGACTAACTTGCCACTAGCCCAAAAGAAGTTCAGAGGCCCACTTATGGTACCAAACAAGCACTTGAACAAAGTTTGAGCTCGGCTCATACACTCAAAATTTCTTGAGTGCACAAATGCACGTGAGACCACGAGGAGAGGCATAAACGAGGAAAATCATAGGCAATGGAGCTAGGGATGGCAATGGGTCAGGTTTGGATCGGGTCACCAAACTCCATACCCGTCCCGCTAAAAAAATTCTATCTCATACCCGTCCCATACCCGTCTCGGGTCAGGCCGGATCAGGTATTAAAAAAATCATATTTTTATCGGGTCAGATCGAGTATACCCAGTTTCATAAAACCTAGTTTATTTAAAATCTAAACGGGTTAGGTCGAGTTAGGACGGGTCGAGTATATCCGTCCCATACCAATTTACTAAATATTTTATAAATATAATTTTTTTATATATAAACCGATCGAATTTGGATTGGAGCACACTACTACCCATACCCGACCCGAACCCAAGTCGAGTTTTTTTTTTATATAACCCATATCTATTATAAATTAGGCGGGTTGGGTTTTACCCGCCTCATTAGGGTTGGATCAGGTTGGATATCCATCGGGTGGTAAAAATTGCCATTCCTAAATGGAGCAAATCAGAAGCTCTGGCAATACGCATGGCTTGGAACGGTCATGCTTGAGAACCATTTGCTTTGGTCTCTTCCAAGCATTCCTTTTTAAGAGTATTCTGCTTTGATTAGCCTTCCAGTTCTCAAGCCCAATGGACTGGGCTTCAGTTGATGACCCGACCTAAACAAATTTGGCTCTTGCTTCCGTCCAACGTATATGGCTATGGCAACGGAGATAGCGATGAATATGGCTATGATGATGAAGATACGAAGAGGACGGTGAAGCTCTATTTCTATTTTGCCTCCTACTGGTAGTCAAAGAAGACACTAATAGTATTGCTGATTGGATGGCATCCCAATGACCAATTTATGAATCTCTTTAGCTTTTTTTTTTATTTTAATTTTTAAATATTTTAATTTTTATTTTTTTGTGAATGTATCTATACGTATTTGGCCTAATTTAATATATCTGATTTTTTTTTAAAAAAAAATACAAATCTAGGTTTGGGTTCTATGGATTTGGATCCATGATCAAGTATTCGATAGCCTAGAATTATTTTAATTTATTGACATATTTAGAACTTTATGATCGAGCACGTCTATTGATATCAATTGTTCATTTTATTATTACTTGGATGTAAAACTAATGTTCATGATTATAGTAGTCTCTCTCTCTCTCTCTCTCTCTCTCTCTCTCTCTCTCTCTCTCTCTCTCTCTCTCTCTCTCTCTCTCTAGCACAATCTATGAGGAATTGGATCGATGCACACAAGTATGCATGTAAATTATTATTTTTCAAATTATCAGTTGAATATATCAAATTTGATTATTTTATATGTATTTTTAGATTTTTTTTTTTTTTTGGGGAATATTAGGCTACACAACACAAGTGGATAGGGGAGCTTACTCTCCTCAAGATCATAGCTAAAGACAAGGTTTTAAACGTTAGCAAGATAGTGAGGCATCTCACTGTTCTAAGTGTTGAGATGAGATGAGTCAAGGAAATAAATTAGAACATTTACATTCCAAGCATTGTTATGCACCGGCACTTTTTTTTTAATTATTATATTATCCACCATAATGATGGATGTGAGAAGAGCTGGTTTAGGAATATTTGGAAAAAGAGTGGTCTATTTTGCGGTCTCTAATCAAATGTTTATATATTCTTAAACAGTTGTAAATGGTAAGATGAGAAAGATGCGAGCTGCGATTGCACCATAAAATGAACAAATAGAAAAAAAACTGACAGTATCTAGATGCTTTCTTATGATAGCATCCATACACACCATTTTCGTCCGAAATTGAACAAGTCAATCATGACCATTCATTGCCAAAGCTCAAAATGATCCGAAAAACTATAGCCATCCGGGAACATGTATGAGTAATTAACTTCTCTTTAATTGATGGCAGCATGCTTGTTCCTATCATGAAAAGAAGATATTCAATTAGTTCTCATGATCCAAAAGATTATTATTTAAACTTAATAAATGGCAAAATCATGTGTAAGCTTTATCTTACAGCTTTTAGGCTCCTTTGCAAAAAATGTCTTGAATCGGTATATGAAGCACCTGCTTGTGGACAGGAGCGTTGGAATTCCAAGCATTCTGGGGTGGAAGATGTTGGTCTGGAACTTGGCTTAATATTTGTTTGCAAATGTTGTACCAAGGGGAATGGCAGACTAACATCAAGCAGAAACACATAAAGAGAAAGGAGAGAATAAGCAATTCTTTATTAAGTTATTCCACAGCTGAATATTATTGAACATGATCAGTTTTTTTTACTCGAGTCTAGTCCACAGCAGGACTGGTCATTTACTTCGCCTATCTTAAATAATACTGAAGAATTGCCCATGCGAACATGGTAACCATTGCTTGATATATATTTTGATACAAATAAAACAGTGGTTCGGGTTACGGATTTCAAACGGGTATTCCTCTCATCCATGTTTCCTGTTCTTTTTCCATCTTTTGTGGTACAGAAGAAGAAAGATGGTACAGAAAAGAAGACAAAGTGCCTACATACTACTACCATATATCAAGTAAAGCTGCCCTTATCTACCTGGGTTAAACCGGCCAAAGCCCAAGGGTTCTTCTCATCCGTCTTTCATGAGCCTTGTTGCCAATCGTTTTTCAAAGAGTGCCAAAACAACTTTCTAGTTAAGATAATATTTCATCCTTCCTTCTTAAGGAATGAAGTTGTTAAAAATCTCCATTAAGAAAATATGTCCAAAAAGCATTTATATTTTTAACGACCTTTAATTACTATTTACTATTGCTTTTTAATGAATTTGCAATATACTTGCATGCGGGCTCATACTATGTATGTATGCATAACACATTACATACATAGCTAGGTATTGTATAAAACTCAATTACTGAAGTGCAATTCAAATGAGCTTGTCATGTCACCTCATATGATCAATTGTATTGCATGAGCATATTCTTAATGTATCTATGTTGTGAAAGATGATGATGATGGTTGCCATGGACAAATTAGAAGCATAAAGAGTATCACCTTTGCACTTCAGAGTTATATTGACCTTGATGGCTCCTGTTTTCTTGTACAGGATGGAAGTTGATGGTCCACTTGGATATACATGTGTCTGCTTGTTCACCTCATTTGACACCTAATCAACATTGAGAAACACTAATATTGTATAATTAGTATGATGGGAACATTAAGCTCTAATTAATGATACAAATTATTTTTAGAGCTCAGTTTCGGAGATTTGAATGCAAGATATGGCCAAAAAGATAAGAGTTGATACTACAATCACCAAAGCTCTATTACCTGTGTGTTTAACGGCTCAGGCAGCTGCCAGTCCTGAGTTTGGGGCAAACACATCTGGAAAGAAAACGAATGCAGCATGAGATTGAGATTTTGAAAGCTTGAATTTTTTCGTTGTAGATCTTTCTAAAAGAAAAAAGCAGCAACCATTCCTTACTTGGATCTGTGATGGCCCTTCTAAAGAGCAGCTTTGAACCAATTGTTCTAAAGGAAAAAAACAAAAGAATGAAAGCCTATAAATTTCATAAATTAATCTAGAAGACAATGTTATTTAGCAAGTGCATTGTGATTTTTTTTACTTACCTGTCTAGTTGCAGATGGCCCATTCAATGAATTGTGGTCGGAAGCAAGTATTTCTAAATAGGAATAAGATATAAAATAAGCATAAGAGCAGCTTAACCTACCCCTCGGACACCCACTCCAACAACCCAATAAAATAAAATAAAATAACTGCTAATATTGGTTAAATACAAGGCATGAATATATTGAAGCTCCACCTTTCTACGCGAAAATTGTTGCAGCGCATCAATCAGGACGCTTTCATGTCTTTTTATTTTACAGATTGAATCAATCAATCTGATTTCACCTTCCTCCACCTGAAGATCCTACAAGGTCCAGAAGGATCCAAGCATGAACAAAAAAATATAAATTTGGAATATTTTGTTTTCTGCATCGATCAAGAAGTAATGGAACTTGTTTACTTTAGAGTATCCATGGCTTTCCGAACTCAGCCTTCTTCCTTTCTTCCTCTTGTCGAAGGGCCTAAAAAATAAATATGTAATGTTAATAACATATTGATTTTCTTGAGGCAATGTTCATTAACAAAGGTACAGAGAAAGGTAATGGAAACTTTTATTAGCAGTTAGTAGTCAGTATGTGCGTACCAATGCACTATAATTTGTGATGCCCCGGCCAGGAGTTTCACAGAACGGCCATGTCCAAGAGATCAAAATATTAAAATGGTTATTAGATCAAAACACACAATGTTAATTATTTAAAGTGATGTACAGTCATGTAACATCTAAAAAGTAAACAAGAAAAATATTCATGTATGTGTTGATTATTGATCATTTAAATTGATGTAAATTAATAATGGACTTGACTAAATTCTTAATATATATATATTAGTTCAAATTAATATTATTATTGTTAGAAGTTTGATTCAAGTAAATCTATAAATATTGTTTCAATTTTCTTATGGTAATTAATAAGGAACTATACAATGTAAAATTCTCATCTTGAGAAAAAGAGAGAGAAATATAAATCCCAAGGATCCAATGGTCTCTCATTGTATAGCATAAACTAACTTAATGTTAATAGCAAAATTATATTAGAATGCTAGCTTACATAGGCAAAATTTTTAAATGCATAGTGCCATTCAGTGAACTCTAAATGCAATGGTATTGTATAAACATACATATAAGTATGTAGCATAACTTTCCCCATACTTAAATGAAACAAGACGTTCATTATAAATGCAATACCCAAAGTGCATTGAATTTTGATAAAAAATATGCAAATTCAACACTCTATTATGCAATTTTTTCATTGTTCCATCTTGTATATATGCTTCTAGTTTTTCTATTTTGGTGGGAGGAGTGGGGTGGGGGGGGAGACAAACTCCGTAGGGTAGGATGAGTAGGTGCCATTTTGACTCCTTATCAAGCTGAGTATGCTCAAAGCTTGCTGCATATTGCTCAAATAACAAAGAAAAGAACATAGAATGGTTAAAATTAGATAAGTCACATGTATTCCACATAATTTTTTTTAAGCATATCTTATATTTAACTTTTGTTGCATCTAAGAGTGCTTTTATTTCATACCTCTTGTTGTGCTGGAGTGCTGCAAGTTTGCCAAATAGAAGATTATAAAAGTGGTGATGAAGGGGGAGAGAGAGAGAGAGGGAGGGAAAGAGAGAGATTAGTAAAATTCTAAATTGACAAAAAAATCAAACCAAAATAAGAATAAATAGAAATTTATTTTCAAGTATTGATGATAACATACTATACTTCTAAAAATTTAGGTGACCTCACAAAATGCTCCAAAACATCTTCAATCCTGAAAATGAAAATAAAAATTAAGCCATAAAGAATATCAAATATATTTTTATATCATATATAGATTGAGATTTTTACCTAGTAAATCCAGAAAAAAAATCAATCGATGAGCTTCTGAGAATGATATGAAAGCAACTTGTTCTAGTAAGTATTGACATCTCATAGGATTTTCTAATAATACCACATTTACGCTTGCGTAAGCAACATGAAGACTAGTTTCATCTATTATCTTTGTAATGGAATCTTCCTTCGAACCATGATAGAGAAGTGTTGAATAACAAGATTAAGGAGATTGGGTTCTTATTGCTAAGAGAAAGAGGTTAAGGGTCTAATCAAGTGAATAAACCTAAGGAGAGAAACTTGATTGGTATGGTCAACCGAATAAACCTAAGGAGAGGGAGGTATTTATAGAAGAAGCAACACAAGGGCTTTTCGGTCAATTTAATTGGTCATTATGGGCTATCAACTTAATGTTTTTACATATTTGATCAAATGAACGAGGTGCTTTTGTAAAAAAATCACTTGGAGGGATAATTTTGCAAATAATAAGTGAAGGGTGTATGACTGAAACATACACAAAATAGAGTAAAAATTAGTGAAATTATGTGAACTAATATCATGGCAATTAAGTTTATTTCAAAGAATCAAGAATTAGAAATGCGATAATATTTTTTTGCCAAGTTTTTCATCTCATATTGATCTATCACTCAAGTTTATAATAGATTTTTGGACAATTGCTTTTTAATTTGTCACATCTATCATATCTTCTCATTACCTTCAATAATACTATAAAAAGCTCGATTGTATTAAATATTTTTTTATTCTTTGACCATAGATCTCATTAGATTTTCAACAAAACTTTTAGTTGCTAGTAACGGTGGCTACAATTAAAGTTCCATAAAAGGAGGTTGGGAGGTGGTTAAGATCCAATATGCCCACTATGTATTTTGTTATTCTATCTAAAAGTTAGAAAAGAGTACAAAACACAAGAGAATCAATGTTATCTACCTTTGAGCATCCTTCATTATATTTGGTTGCGATAGCCACTATTGATGACCAATCCTTCTTGTTCTCTTATATACATATGTAAGCTAACAATTTAAGTAAAGCGTAATTTAAATTTGTTGTGAAGTGTTTCCATTTTTATTCTACTCGCCACAATAACGAACTTCGAACTTCGAAGTAGTGCCTAGATAAATTTCAGTGCATTGCTTAGCCTGCAATTATTATCCAAGAATAATATCCCTAGCTATTGTCACGTGAATCATTAAAAATGCTATCGTACTTCTAGAGTACCGAATAATTCTAATTAACCAATTGTTTCTACCCTTTGTCCCTATCATTCCTCTTTATTTGTAGCTGTCGTAAGAATTATAGCTTGACATTACTCTACACCGGCACAAGACCTTCCAATTCAAATAGCATTTGGAGCATCTGTTTCAACTACCAAGAACTCAGATAATCTGATTAACTAAATCAAAATGAGAACCAACAACTAACTAGTTTGCAGTCCAGAAAAAGAAAAATAAAAAAAAAAAAAAAATCTTCACCAAGTCCATATCCCCTAAACTTGTTTTCTCCCAAGTCCTACACATAACTGCCAATTACAAATATCCCCTTCCCTCTCTTCTTGTATCACCGGAAAAGGCGAAAATGCCCCTCTTCCAGGTAGGCGACGGAGCGCTTCTATTTAATTTTCTATACCGTCACGATTAACCATTTCCTTAAATTCACTTACAATATTTTCTAAAGAATTGGGGCTCCCCGCTCTTGAATCACCCAGTCTGACACCCGTTCCATCAAATGCGGGCCTCGCATGGTCCCCACGTGTCAGTGGATGGTGTGGGTTTGAGTGTGCGAGTGTGGATGCACTTTAAGTCCGAATCTTACTTTCTTTTTATATATCCCGCACTACATCTCCGGTGATCCGCCGCAATGACACGCTTTCAAAATTGACCGTGGCAGCTGGCCGGCCGCGTGAGCAAGCCTGTCAATATCTGTCAAAATTAATTGCGACGCGCGGTAAAAGAGAAATTGGCATAACGAGAAAAATACTCGGAAACACTATTTGGCAACCCACGGAGAGGGGTTTTTCCTTTTCAAATTACCTGTAATTTTTCTTTCTTTTCAATTTTAGCTATCATTTATTTTTAACTAAATATATACGTATTTTATAAATTATTGTAATATTGATTTGTGGACAAATTTTATTACGGAGTTACAAATATGAAAATAACTTATTAAATCTAATAAAAAAATAAAAAATAATATTAAAAATGAGACACATTTATGGAAGGGGCGAGGAATGGAGACTATGTTAAAAAGATATTAAGAGAATAAACAAAAATAAAATTTTCAGATATTTAATGGTAATGCAATTTTTTCATTTTTTTTTATGAATATGGATATTTTTATATTTTTTATTAAATTTAACACGTCATTTCCATATCTATACATTAACAACAAAGCTAGATGCTAGCAACCAATAGCGCAACAACTCATAAAATATATAAATCCAATCAAAAAAAGAAGAAGGAGAAGAAGAAGAAGAATATGCTAAATTAAATTGTAAATAGAGCAAAAAGTTTAGAATTTTTATTTTGTACAAACCTATGCTTATTTTGTGCTTGAATTTTAGATTTTTTTAAATAAATTGAATAAACAAGATAAATTTTGATGGCAGTATTCGAAGTATTTTGGATGGTGTTGGGTTTGTTATCCGTGATGCTGAGGGTAGGTTGCTGGTTGCGGAGAGCTCCTTTCTTTATTAGCCTTCGATTCTAGAAGTTGAGCTCAGAGTTGCTTGGACGGGTATCACCCAGGCTAGACAGGAGTTGCATGCCGATAGAATCCTCATCGAGTACGACTCCGTCATTATTATTGGATGGATTCAGATAGGTTAGAGCAACATTCAGTCCATCCTCTACTTCGCAATATTTGGCACTCTCTTAAGCTACTAATTATGACGATCATTCGACATATCTATAAGGAGGTGAACGGTCGCGGATTGAGTTACCTCCTTTGCTCATCAGGATGACTATGTTTCTCCTTCCTTTCATGTTTTGTCTCTTTTGATCTTCTGGATGACTCTCGTACCTATTTTGTGTGACCCATCGGTATCAAAAATAAATAAATAAATAACCAAGTAGATTGAAGAAATTGTGGTGCCCATTTCTTGCTTGAGTTTAGAGGCATGCGAACATTTGTTACGGACCCGAAGGAAATTGTGGGCAAGGCATCACACAGCGACACAAGAAAAGAAGTTGCAACCACATTGCTCAGGGACAGATCATCTCATTAGGTAATGCATAGCTGTCATCTAACAACCCACACCTCATCTTCAACTGGACCCGGCAGAGACTTGTCTCTATATTCTTTATTGTACAGTAGCATCGATACATTGAACTCTAACAAACTCTAGAAAGTATTAAAGAGAAACAACAGCCAGAAACCCCTTCTCACCGCTCCTAAAGCTGCAACTCTCTTCCAATTAAACCTCTACAGTTCAATAAAAAGGAACAAACAACAAACCATATATACATACACAAACCACTTAATTTTTTCATGAACAGTAGGGGAAAAGATGTCATCTGTCGAACTTCATTCCCTTGTTTCTTCTCTAATATGATCTAGAATGGCAGGAGCTTATATATATATATATATATATATATATATATATATATATATATATATATATATATATATATATGACCTATTTACATAATAGCGCAGGAGTTTGGATTGTCATCGCTGAACATGTTGGTGATCTGGTCATCTTGTTTGCTGGCTTGGCTGGATGATACTGCAACAGACTCGACATTCCTAACATAGCCTGGGGGAGCCTTCTTGTCATAGGCCCCTGCAGCGTAAGGATGGGTGACCAAGTTATAAGGCACATAAGGCAGATCTCAGCCTTCTTCCCTGTGGACTGAGCCTTCTTTAAGACCTTATTCGGTTCAACATAGCCAACCACGGTCACCTTCTGCTGTTTCCTGTTTATGTCTACAGATCGAACTCCTGCAAAGCGCACAAACAAAAGTACCCATTAGTGACAGGTGAGATTAATTAGGTAACAGGAGAAAGGAGATCAAAAGGATCAAACCTTTCATGGAAGAAAGGGCTTTCTTGACCTTAAGCTCACAGCCCTCGCAATCCATCCTGACCTTGAGCTCCACAGTCTGCAACTGCTTCTTCTTCTTGTGTTTGTGACCACTGCCCAGCAAGCCAGAAAAGTACTCCAAGGTGCCTCCCATGGTGGATCAAAATGTCTGAAAGATATGCTGAAGCAAAGGACTGGTAGCGAGAGAGAGAGAGAGAGCTATGCAGAAAATAGCTTCAAGATCTGCCGAGGATATTTATGGATTTTGGTATGGAAAGAAATAAGAGACGTTTGAATCCTTTACCATGAGAAACCACAGAAAGGTCCACAGCAGCTTTTTCTTGAAATGGCTAAACACAGCAGCAAGCAACTTGATGTGATGCAAGAAAGACTGGTCTTAATGGGTAGAAAAGTTTTCTAAGCTTGATGTTTAGCTTCCTTGATCCGTGGTCAAACTAAGATGGATATAACGAAAAGCTGAACTACAACAAGGGCTATGTTACAAGTTATGAGAATAAGAGAGGTAAATCGAAGCTGAGAATTTATTATAGACCGTAGTAAAGCTAATGTGGGTAAGTGGAAGGTGCAGGAAACTTCCTGGATGCCCTTCCTCTCACCGCTCCCACTCTCTCATACCGAACCTTCTCTCCCCTTCCAACCCCTCCTTATATAAGCGTTTTAAAAGCGCAGGCCACCCACAAAAAGCTCTCCCCATCCAAGGCCAAAACCATGTGCATAAAGAAAGGCAAAACGGCCGTAGAAAAACCAAAAGAAAAAGGCAGTGTACTTGCACGATATTTGTTGGGCTTCCGTCCCCAAGTACAGTATAGGATACCAGTACGCGTGACGGTGGGGAGGTTCAACCTTGAGGTACCAGGAAGCTGTTGGCAAACACTTAAAGCTGCTTAGAGCTTGAGCTGCTTGAGAGCATTACAACCAGTGGGACCCTGTCTACCAGTATATAGAAGAGAAATGGAAAAAAAAAAAAAAAAAATTACATGAATTACCTTTGCAAATTTTAGATTATATATAATATATAATATATAATATATATATATATTATATATATATATAAAGTTCCAAAAAATATCTACAATGTATGGGCTTGAGATGGATGTCTAGTAAAAGCCCTTAAATAAATTGCAGCGAGGGCCGGGGACCCTCATCCTGAGAACCACTAGACACTGATCCTCATCCGAGAACCACTAGACACTGATCCTTGGGCAAAATTAACATCATCATGGTGTTGGTTCGAGGATGGATGCCCCTGGAATCCACCTTGGCCGCATGTCAAACTCGTAGATTGCAACTTCCCATCCCGTAACAATAAATATATATATATATATATAAATATTGATTAAAATATTTTATCATATGTATTTTTTATCATCCATAAAAAAATATCATATTATTTAAGAAAGAAATTTTTTATTTAAAATAGTAAAAGTTATCAACTGATCAATCATGGTAACAAAAAATTTCTTCCATTCAAAATTTTGGATCAAACTTGGATAATGGAACATCTTTTTCTAACAACAAATGATGTAATGACTTTTATTTGTTGATCCATGTATATATATATATATATTGTTCTAACGGGACCTGTCATGGGAAGGTTGTTTTTTTTTAAATACAGTAAAAGGTTGTTTTCAAGTTATTGTCTGACAGAGGGAGTGTCTTTTTGTTTTTTTTTGCTTTGGGAAACCACCTAGGTAGGATGATCACCCTATGGTTGGGTAATGAGGTGGTCCATAGAACTCTGCACTTCTCCCACATATAAGAAAACATTTTTGCAGCCTTTCGGATCCACGATGCTGTGGCTGATGTCGGAGCTCTTTAACTGGGATAAAAGGAGGAGATCGTATCACTTTTTCTGAGAAAGAAAAAACGAAAGGATTTGATATTATTATATTTAAAGAAAAAATAATAATATGTCGTTGTAAGAACATTTTCCTTCAACTAATTTATCGACACGAACGTATTGCGTGCACTACAGCACCCGTGCTTTGTTTAAAAAAAGGAGAGCAGGCCTTGCTTCTCTTTCTTTTATGTTCCTAATTTTTTTTATATAATTAAAAGGAGGCTTAGGTACCAAAATTTATTCAATTGAGATAAATTAAAGTCAAATTTTAAAGAGAGTAGAAAACCCAAAAAAACAGAAAAACTGAGATGTCTTCCGTTTTTATGGATAAATCATAGGAAGAATAGAGTAACAAAAGGATATTCCATAATGCTGTAAAATTTGTCGATAAATAATGCTGATCTTTCTCTTCTTTGTGCTCGTGTTGAGCAAAGGTTCACCTTTCTCCACTGAAATTCTAATCTTCTACCAAAACAAGTGAAAGGTCTTTCACTTTCAACCATACTTCTCCAAAACTCGACAAGATTTTTTGTTACATAGGGACTCGGTAAACTTTCATGCTGCTAGTTTCATTAATGTTAAAAAAATTTCAGGTACTGATACCAATTATTGGGAGATCCGGATCAGCACCTATACATAGTGGAAGACCGCGGAAGCAACATGGAAGAATACAGCTCAACAACCTGTTCTTGGATTCAACATTCACAGACAGATAATAAGAAGAGATGTAGGAGAAAAAGAGAAATTGCTTTATTTTTCTGGAGAAGAACTTTGTTACAACAAACAAGATAACACTCGACAGCACCCCTTCTAAAATCTTAGAAGCTTCTCGCTGTCCCGCACGTCTTCTCTCTTATAGACCTCACGTCGTAAGAACCCACGTATGCCACGCACGGACAATACCTTAACGTGCATCCCTTCTCCAAATCCCGTAAAATACCCCACAACACCAAGCCCTCCACATGAAAGACCCTCCACGTGCACCTCTCTACAACTCTTCACCATAGCTCCTTGAAACCCAGGAGGCTCTCCACAGTCCACGCCCCCAAGGGCGTCCTCAAGTTCTCCCCCTCACAGTATCCTCATGACTATGAGGAATCCTTGCATGCTCCTCTTGGATCGTGAGCCAAGTCTCACGATCACAAGCCTTAACCGTGGACGCCCCCCAAAGGGGGGGCGTTCCCCTCACGGCCTTCTTTCTTCACGCAAACTGGAATTTTTCTTTCCCATCGCATGCCCCACTTCTTAAATAGAGTGAGTGATGAAATCCTTTTGATCTTGGACGTCTTGACTCCTTGAATTCTTGGGCTCAACTACTTCTTGGTTTGTTAGGACTCAATCACATGGATGATTTGGACTTGAATTCTTGGGCCTATAACAAACTAGTTAGAACTCCCTAGTTAGTTAGGCTTCCAATTGGTTACAACCAACCAATTGGTTAGGATCCTAGGTGGTTGGGCTAACCACCAACCAACTAACCATCTAACCAACTAAGCTAACCTCCTAACCAATTTAACAAACCTGGACCCAACCCCATGACCCAATTTGGTTAGTTACAATCTCTCAAAAAAACTCCCCCCTAAGTCACATGAGAAAACACTCAAACTTAGAGCATCCCTGGAATACCTTCAGGAATCTGCTTCGGACACGTCCCCAAGCTCCAGGGATTGCCTCCAGCATCCTATCATGGCTTCCAAGTCTCTCCAAGGCTTGGGAGCGCCATGCAAAACCCTACAATCTCCACCTTGGTACCCCAAGTCTTGGCAAACTTGGCAATGTCCTCTGCACAACCCTGCTGTAATTGCATGTCCTGACAGCCTCTTGTACGGACCCCCTTGCCTCTGCCAACACCCTTCAGCTGCTATGCACCCTTGGAGGCCTTAGGATGACCACCTCCATAACTGAAGATCCTTGCTTGTATTCTTGCACCATATTTATAGCCTTTCTTCTGCCTGGCAACTGCATCAGACTTTTTCTTGGACTTTCCTGAAGAGAACACGACGAACCTGAACCGACACTCACTGTAACTAAAGCTCTACCAGACACCATCTCCACAGAGCCACGCCAATCTCTGCACACTTTGCTCCACCTGGCTAAGTGTTGTTAGATATGTGCCCTAAAAGCCAAGTTAGCATAATACATTGCAATTTTAGGGCATGGATTTTGTACTTAATTCTTTTCCCTAATAAAGGGCAATATGATTCATATTGATGTGTTTATAAATCATGCATAGAGTTAATGGACAATGATACATATTCTCAAGAGTTAAGAATCTCAGGCATGTGTCTTTATAGATTAACTCCTAAAAGCTCCCGATTGTTGGAACATCACAAGGACGGTGATTGATCCGTTAAATCGGTGCACGGATCACTTCCATTCTAGGTAGGTGACTCTCTGACCTACAGTGTGGTGATATTAGAGTAAGAGTACAGGTAGTTGATGGAGATCAATGATACTGAGTGTGACCAACTACGGAAAGTTATACGGATGACTACTCACTCATCGATAACTTCTTGATACTGTAGTTGTGTGAATAGTTCTTTGACCTAGAGTATCTTGGCTACTCACAATAAGGTTGTTGTTGTTTGACAGCACAATCTCATGGTTTCTATCCATACGAGACCTTGCAGTGTTCGTTGGCTGCAGTAAGTTTATTATAGGAGTAGAGTATTCACTCGTAGGGATCTATCAGCTTTAGCAGTAAGGAATAATCCTATGCAACTTATTGAGACTAAGTCCAAAAGTCTATGGCTATAGCAGGGTGATGATGAAAATGTGTTTTTATTGGTATCACAGTTGGACTTGAGTCGATTAAGTTTAAGCATACAACTGATGGGTTTGGCGAGATTCCGTAACCAACATCGAGCCAATAATTTTGATAGAGAAATCGAATCACACGGTAACTATACCTAGGAATTCCAATCTTATTCTACTAGATTGCCACTACATACTGCTAGGTGTTACTGGTGAATTGTGAGAGTCCATTAGGATCGTTCTCGATTCGATGAACCTAATTAGGATTGAGAAAAATTATTTCTATCCATCGAAAGGTATTTCGATGATATATAATGAAGATTATAGCACGTCTCATTACCAGATAGAATAGGACCCGAGGGTCACACACACATTAAGAGCTTAAGTAACTAATTAGCAAATCAATTTGGACCTAATTATAAGTGTTACAATTAAGATTTGACCTAATTAATCATGGATTAATTGTTAATTAAATTAAATTTGATTTAATTTGATTATAATTAATCCAAATAGTATTAAGTCAACAGCCTTTTCGAAATAGGTTCGATTGGATTTAAATCTGGCTTTGATTTGACTGTCAAATTGGACCATGAGGCAAAGCCTAGTTGGACTGGGACTCTTTCTCCTATGCCACATGGCACTCTCCCTCTCTCCTTATTTCCACATGCCACATGGCATGAGAGTTTTCATGAAAGAAGAGGAATGACTTAGGGAAACCAAGTCTCCTCCCATTAATCTTTAAAATTTCTTAAGTCTTGTATTTACACTAGTCTCCTCCCATTTTTGACTTGGTAAACCCTTTATTAATTTGTCATAATAAGAAACGGTGGTGACTTGGAATGGAGAATTGACCTCATTAATGGGAGTGGAGAAGAAGGAAGAAACTCTTCCATGTGAAAAGGCTTAAGAAAGTTTTCATGGAAGTGTGAAAGCATTAAAGGAAGAAAATCTTCTCTCTTCTTTTAATGTTTTCATACATAATGGTCTTATGCCATTAATGAGATGATGGCTATATAAGGAGAGCGGGAGGGGGTTGGCTGGCCAAGCATGAAGCAAGGGATGAATGAGAGAGGGAATGAAAATTTTCATTCTACTTAGGTGGTGAGGTTCTTTAGGTTTTTTGCTACCAAAGGTTCTCTCCCCCTCAATTCATTGTCACTTCCTCTCTTAGTTCTTTTTCAAATGTTGAGAGGTTATTTAGATAAGAGTAAAAGAGGAAAGGATGTCCTAAATCTTGCAAAGGATAGTTTGCAAGATAGAAGCCAGAACCGGTCTAGTTGTCGATCGGCACCGCTTTTGAAGCAAGGCCGATTTGCTGAAAAAGGAGAGGGCTGCAAGGATCTAGCAGTCCAGTGCCCTCTACGACTCTGCTATGACAAGCTCTGTGTAGTACCAGCAGAGGCCGAGCACTTGCACGGTTGTAATTGAACTCCGGTCCAAAAAAGGATCTGCATGGATTTCATAGCAGCCCAGGTAGCGATCCAGGTATGTAACTGTTACTTAAAATTATTATATTTTCAGATTTGTTCTTGTTCTCGTCCTCTAATGCATGTTTAAGAATATTATCATGAATAAATTAGATTTATTTATATTGCATGCTGGATATAAAATTATTTTTATATCTACTTCCGCTGCGTCACTCTAATTATGAGGCCTAATATTTGATGCAATATATCGATCTCAGGAGAAACCCGATAAGTGTACCCCTGGTGCTCGTGCTAGGACCTGGCCAGTATCCTTGCACCTCCGCTCTGAACTCGTATCGAATCTTGCTCCACCCGTGAAGCCACATTTCACCAGTGCTTCACCTGAGACTGAATCTCAGTAATGCCACAGAAAGAAACCCCGAGGTCAACCACTCAACGCTACCTTGCTGAGCCTGTCACTGCACCTCAAACACCGTCGCTGCCTCCTCGGACCCTTCGCATTATGCGGATCCCTCCGAGACCGTTTCGGATACACTACATTCCACAGGCTCCTCCGAAACCAAGAGCTCATCCCAACTCTTCGGCTAAACCAGCGATTGAACCCAGCAACCATCTCCACCTGACTGCTCCATCATGTCCCAGCCTATCTCTCGACTACATGATGTCCATGGCGCTCCCTGAGACTAGTCCCCGGTCTCCCTGAGCTGCCATCTCCATCAGCTCCAGTCTCCGTCCCTAGGCCAATGCCACCATATTGGGACACTCCAGATTGCCCGATACCCTCGGTGCTCCTTGAGACTGTCTCCTGTCTCTCTGAGCTGCCCCTGGCACCGTCTCTACTGATGTACTCCAGTGAACTTGAGAAATCCAGGTTTTTTCTTTCTCCATCCACGCGAGATACCATACCCACATACAACACCACCTACCTCGATGCACTCCTTGAATCCTTCTCTTCCATCTTTAAACCAGCAGCTTTGAAACCGCTCCGCTTTCGCTCGAACAATGGCTCAAACCAAGCTCTAATACCAGTTGTTAGAAAAATTCCAGGCACTGATATCAATTGTTGAGAGATCCAGATCAGCACCTATACATAGCAGAAGACCGCGGAAGCAACGTGAAAGAATACAGCCCAACAACTTGTTCTTGGATTCAACATTCATAGACAGATAAGAAGAAAAGATGTAGAAGAAAAAAAAATATTACTTTATTCCTTTGGAGAAGAACCTTGTTACAACAAACAAGACAACACTTAACAGCATCCCTTCTGAAATCCCAGAAGCTTCTCGCTGTCCCACACATCTTCTCTCTTGCAGGCCTCATACCTCAAGAACCCACGTACGCCATGCATGGACAATACCTCAACATGCGTCCCTTCTCCAAACCCCGTGGAATACCCCACGGTACCAAGCCCTCCACATGAAAGACTCTCCATATGCACCTCTCTACAGCCCTTCACCGTAGCCTCCTTGAAACCCAGGAGGCTCTCTATGGTCCGCCCCCAAGGGCATCCTCAAGTCCTCCCCTTCACGGTCTTCCTCATGACCGTGAGGAATCCTTGCATGATCCTCTTGGACCGTAAGCCAAGCCTCACGGTCACAAGCCTCAAACCATGGACACCCCCCAAAGGGGGGGGGGCGCTCTCTCCATGGCCTTCTTTCTTTATGCAAACTGGAGTTCTCCTTTTCCATCACATGCCCCACTTCTTAAATAGAGTAGGTGGTGAAATCCTCTTAGTCTTAGACATCTTGACTCCTTCTTGAATTCTTGGGCTCAACCACTTCTTGGTTTGTTAGGACTCAATTACATGGGCGATTAGGACTTGGATTCTTGGGCCAATAACAAACTGGTTAGAACTTCCTAGGTAGTTAGGCTTCCAATTGGTTACAACCAATCAATTCGGTTAGGATCCTAGATGGTTGGGCTAACCAACTAACCAACTAACTATCTAATCAACTAAGCTAACCTCCTAACCAATTTAACAAACCTGGACCCAACCTCATAACCCAATTCGGTTATGTTACAATCTCTCAAAAAAAATTCTTCCTAAGTCATGAGAAAACACTCAAATTTAGAGCATCCATGGAATACCTCTAGGAACCCGCTTGGGACACGCCCCCAAGCTCAAGGGATTGCCTCCAGCATTTCTATCATTGCCTTCCTAGTCTCTCTAAGACTTGGGAGCACCACGTAAAACCCTACAATCTCCACCTTGGTGTCCCAAGCCTTGGCAAACCTGGCAATTTTCTCTGCACAATCTCGCTGTAACTGCATGTCCTGATAGTCCCTTGTGTGGACCTCCTTGCCTCTGCTAACACCCTTCAGCTACTGTGCGCCCTTGGAGGCCTTTAGGATGACCACCTCCATAGCTGAAGATCATTGCTTGCATTCTTGCACCATGATTGTAGCCTTTTTTTTGCTTAGCAACTGCATCAGACTTTTCCTTGGACTTCCCTAGAGAGAACACAGCGAGCCTGAACCGGCACTCACTGTAACTGGAGCTCTACCAGACACCATCTCCATAGAGCCATGCCAATCTCTGCACACTCTGCTCCACCTGGCTAAGTGCACCCCTGGCGCTCGTGCTAGGACCTGGCCAGTATCCTTCACCCCGCTCTGAACTCTTGTCAAATCCTGCTCCACTCGTGAAGCCACCTTTCACCGGTGCTTCACTGAGACTGAAGTCTCACTTGTGCCAAAAAGAAACCCCGAGGCTAGCCACTCAACGCTGCCCTGCTGAGCCTGTCGCTGCACCTCGAACACCGTCGCTGCCTCCTCGAACCCTTCGCATCATGCGAACCCCTCTAAGACCATTTCGGATATACTGCATCTCGCAGGCTCCTCTGAAACCAAGAGCTCATCCCAACTCTTATACTAAACTAGCGATTGAACCCAGCAACCATCTCCACCTGGCTGCTCCATCATGTCCCAACCTATCTCCCGGCTGCATGATGTCCCTGGCGCTCCCTGAGACCTATCCCCGATCCCCTGAGCTGCCATCTCCATCAGCTCCAGTCTCCGTCTCTAGGCCAATGCCGCCATACTGGGACACTCTAGACTACCTGATACCCCTAGCACTCCCTAAGACTGTCTCCTATCTCCCTGAGCTGCCCTTGGCATTGTCTTTGCTGATGTGCTCTAGTGAACTTGAGAAATTCGAACATTTTCTTTCTCCATCCATGCGGGAAACCATACCCACGTACAACTCCACCTGCCTCGATGCACTCCTTGAATCCTCCTCTTCCAACTTCAAACCAGTGGCTCTGAAACCGCTCCGCTTCCACTCAAACAATGACTCAAACCAAGCTCTGATACCAATTGTTGAGAAAATTTCAGGCACTGATACAAATTATTGGGAGATCCGAATCAGCACTTATACACAGTGGAAGACTGTGGAAGCAATGTGAAAGAATACAGCCCAACAACCTGTTCTTGGATTCATATTCACAGGCAGATAAGAAAAAGAGATGTAGGAAAAAAAGAGAGATTGATTTATTCCTTTGGAAAAGAACCTTATTACAATAAACAAGACAACAACTCAACAGCACCCCTTTTAAAACCTTAGAATTTTCTCGCTATCCTGCACGTCTCTCTCTTGCAGGCCTCCACCCTAAGAACCCATGTACGCCATGCACGAACAATACCTCAACGTGCATCCCTTCTCCAAACTCGTGGAACACCCCACTGCACCAAGCCCTCCACATGAAATACCCTCCATGTGCGCCTCTCTAAGCTCTTCACCGTAGCCTCCTTGAAACCTAGGAGGCTCTCTACGGTCCACGCCGCCAAGGGTATCCTCAAGTCCTCCCCCTCACGGTCTTCCTCATGACCGTGAGGAATCCTTGCATAGTGCTCCTCTTGGACCATGAGCCAACCTTACGGTCACAAGCCTCAAACTGTGGACGCCCCCCAGAAAGGGGGCGTTCTACCTATGGCCTTCTTTCTTCATGCAAATTGGGGTTCTCCTTTCCCATCACACGCCCCACTTTTTAAATAGAATGGACGGTGAAATCCTCTTAGTCTTGGATGTCTTGACTCCTTCTTGAATTCTTGGACTCAACCACTTCTTGGTTTGTCAGGACTCAATCACATGGACGATTAGGACTTGGATTCTTGGGCTAATAACAAGCGAGTTAGAATTTCCTAGGTAGTTAGGCTTCCAATTGTTACAACCAACCAATTCGGTTAGGATCCTGGGTGGTTGGGCAAACCAACCAACCAGCTAACTATTTAACCAACTAAGCTAACCTCCTAACCAATTTAACAAACCTAGACCCAACCCCATAACCCAATTTGGTTATGTTACAATTTCTCAAAAAACACTCCCCTCTAAGTCACATGAGAAAATATTCAAACTTAGAGCATCCCTAGAATACCTCCAGGAATCTGCTTGGGACACGCTCCTAAGCTCCAGAGATTGCCTCCGGCATCCCTGCCATAGCCTTCCAAGTTTTCCAAGACTTGGAAGCACCATGCAAAACCCTACAATTAATAGAAAAATTACAGGATGCACAAGGCCAGGGACAAGCATAAGGTGCATTACTTAACAATATGGATCTTTCTCCTGTAGCTCACCATGTTATATCTAGCATCAAATTGCAGTACCACCCAAACCTAGATTCTTCAGCGGATGGTACCTGATATGAAGGGATCGCTGACATGGAGGAACCGGCAGGTGCCATGTCAAGAAAAGATGCCACATCGATTCTCCAGCCTGGATCCCACTATCGAGTTGAGCTGAGCTCCCTCAGAACAACAAGCCGAGCTCAATCCTCCACCAGGTCGTGCCTGCAAGCTCGGGATGCCTAGGTCGGAGCCTGCGGTCGAGGTCAAGCAAGAGCTCACCTGCCAATGTGGAGCCTCTCCGAGCATGCACCCTCTGGACCAGGTCTGCCTTCTGCCCTCTAGAGCGAGACCCTCGGAGGCTAGTGCCTTGCGGTCGAGGTCAAGCCAAGAGCTCACCTGCCAATGTGGAGCCTCTCCGAGCATGCACCCTCTGGACCGGGTCTGCCTTCCGCCCTCTAGAGCGAGACTCTCGGAGGCTAGTGCCCTGCAGTCGAGGTCGAGCCAAGAGCTCACCCGCTGATGTGGAGCCTCTCCGAGCACGCACCCTCTGGACCGGGTCCGCCTTCCGTCCTCCAGAGCGAGACCCTCGAAGGCTAGTACCCTGCGGTCGAGGTCGAGCCAAGAGCTCACCCGCTGATGTGGAGCCTCTCCGAGCGCGTGCCCTCTGGACCGGGTCTGCCTTCTACCCTCCAGAGCGAGACCCTTGGAGGCTAGTGCCCTGCGGTCGAGGTCGAGCCAAGAGCTCACCCGCCGATGTGGAGCCTCTCCGAGCGCGCGCCCTCTGGACCGGGTCCGCCTTCCGGAGTGAGACTCTCGGAGGTTAGTGCCCTGTGGTCGAGGTCGAGCCCAGCGCTCACCCGCCGATGCGGAGCCTCTCCGAGCGCGCACCCTCCGGACTGGGCCTGCACTCTGCCCTCCTCCACTAAGGCGCCCCCGCAAGCTCAGAGCATCTAGGTCGGAGCGAGTCCTACCATCCCAGCTCGGCCCCAGCCTGGACGAGATCCTCACTAGCCCAGAACACCGATGAGCCACCCGAGGACTGCACTAAAGCACCTTCTAGGCTGTACTGACCACCTGCGACCACCAGTTACACCAGAGAGGCAAGCAGCACGTTGATCGAGATGCCACACTCCTCACCAACCACTCAAATCATCCAAGAGAAAAGCCAACTGGAAGATTCGAATCCCGTAGGCAATGGCCCACCATTCGAGGCACTGACAAGTTTCGTAGAATGAGACAGCCAAGAGGAGTGTTGGAGCGCCTGACAACTCTCCTTATCATGAATCAGGAAAAACTTCTCGGGACATCGCCGCATGCGCCTGACAGCCCGGCGAGGATTCCGAGACAAGCACCCAATGGTAACCTAGTTTGCAACAAGCTCAGAGATAACACAACAAAAAAAAAACACACAGGAAAAAAAAATACAAGCCAAAGAGAGAGAAAAAAAGGAGTGCAACCCCCACCAGCAAGAGGGGCATGGCACCACCACCACCACGAGCACAAGTGCAGGCCCGACCAGAAGGCGAAGCGCCACTACTACCATAGTTGAAGGAAAACGAGGGATACAAGGAGAGACGGAGGAACAGGGCACCCCTCTGTCCCCGCTATCATTCTTCCCCTGCAACATTTTTACCTTCGCACACATTTTCCACTCCTCCTAGTACGGAGTCCATCAAAAGGGCCCGACCAAGAGGATCTGTTCTCCTGGATCATCACTGACTTGATCGTCGGAGTGCCCCCGCCGAAAATCCTGGCCCGGGTCTCTAACCCCTGTCTCGCAGGTCCGGGAACGGAGGACCGCCGAGCGGCAAGACGACTACACCCAGCACGGAGGTCCGGGACTCGAGGATGGCGGGCGGCAGGAGGAGCACACTCCGATGCCGACAGCAGCCATGGGCCCAACGGTCTTGGCGGCAACAGATTGGCGCACCAGGTAGGGGGTAGGACGGGCGTAACTAAGTCCTCCACCTCCCCACAGGTCAACATACCACGGAAGAACGGTGATGACACAAGCTAGAAAGGTCAACAGATTGGCGATCTTCTCTAGGCCTCTCCAGGACGTCACCCTCTCCATCCCCTTCGACGGGGAATCCATTGACGAAACCATCAGGCACACAGCGAAAGTGCGCCTGGAGAAGCATGAGCACAAGATGGCGGGATTCTTCCGCCGGTTCATCAGCATGCGAGGCTCAGCCGGTGAGCCACCGGACTACAACGCCCACCACCGGTGAAGCCCTTCACCGGTCGTGACAAGGTGGAGTATCATCGCTTCCACCGCGATTACGGCCATGGCATCAAAAAATGTCGCAACCATGAGTAGGATATCAAAAAGCTCGTTAAAGAGGCTCTCCTCCAAAGGTTTGCGGGGGGGGGGGCAGACCTCAAGCAGGGTCCCAAGTGCTCGCCACTCTCCATTAGCTTTGACCACTGACAGTCACCCCACCGTGAAATTGGTGGGCGTGATTGCCTGAAGAATCACGTGTGCATCTAAGAAAACTCGGAGGGCATGGGACCCCGAGGGTAATCGCCCTGCCATGAGGGGAGAAGAGAGCGAAGTAGAAAAGTAAACGAAGATGCCATGGTCGTTGGGACGGCGATCGTGAGTCACCATAGGAAGGTCCCCACGAGGCGGCCGAAGCCCCGTCATGAGGGGTCCATTACCTCGAAGAACCCGACGGCGTCAGGCTCCCGAGGGAGGAGGTCCTGCAGCCTACAAAGACGCCCCAATAAGGTAAGTTCCCTTACCAACAATCATAATAACGATTTTTTCCTTGCATGGGTATCCGCATGTCTTGCAAGGAAGAATTGGCGGCGCCCCCGAGCCTAGCTCCAGGATGTCAAAGAATCTTCAAGACACGTAGCTCCCAATTTAGGGTATCCCCGAGCCCAGCTCCAAGATGCAAAAAACTTCGAGCCACGTAGCTCCCAATTCCAAGCATCCCCGAGCCCAGCTCCAGGATGTCAGAGGATCTTCGAGCCACGTAGCTTCCAAATTCCAGGCGCCCTCGAGCCTAGCTCCAGGATGTCAAAGAATCTTCGAACCACGTAGTTCCAATTCCAGGCATCCCCGAGCCCAGCTCCAGGATGTCAAAGAATCTTTGAGCCACGTAGCTCCCAATTCCAAGCATCCTCGAGCCTAGCTCCAAGACGTCAAAGAATCTTTGAGCCACGTAGCTCCCAATTCTAGGCATCCCCGAGCCCAGCTCCAGGACATCAAAGAATCTTCGAGCCACGTAGCTCCCAATTCCAGGCATCCCTGAGCCTAGCTCCAGGACGTCAAAGAATCTTCAAGCCACGTAGCTCCAATTCCAGGCATCCCCGAGCCTAGCTCTAGGATGTCAAAGAACTTCGAGCCACGTAGCTCCCAATTCCAAGCATCCCGAGCCTAGCTCCAGGACGTCAGAGGATCTTCGAGCCACGTAACTCCAAAATTCCAGGCACCCCGAGCCTAGCTCCAGGACGTCAAAGAATCTTCGAGCCATGTAGCTCCCAATTCCAGGCATCCCCAAGCCCAGCTCCAGGATGTCAAAGAATCTTCGAGCCATGTAGCTCCCAATTTCAGGCATCCCCGAGCCAAGCTTCAGGATGTCAAAGAATCTTCGAGCCATGTAGCTCCCAATTCCAGGCATCCCCGAGCCCAGCTCCAGGACGTCAAAGAATCTTCGAGCCACGTAGCTCCCAATTCCAGACATCCTCGAGCCTAGCTCTAGGACGTCAAAGAATCTTCGAGCCACATAGCTCTCAGTCACCAACATCTTCGAGCCCAGCTCCAGGACGCCCACTCAAGACCGGAGCTTAGATCTCCGACCAAGAGAACTTCGAGCCAGGAAGCTCCCTTTTAACAACGTCCCCGAGCCCAGCTCCAGGATGTCGGCTCAAGATCGGAGCTTTGATCTCCGGCCAAGAAAACTTCAAGCCAAGTCGCTCTCCATCTCAAACATCTCCGAGCCTAGCTCCGATACGCCAAGAGATCATGGGGCCATGTAGCTTCCATCAACGCCTCGAGCCTAGCTCCAAGGTGCCAAAGACCTGAGCCAAGATCTCAAGCAACCCCTGGGCCTGAGCCTAGCTCCACGTCCAGGAAGGCCTCAAGCCTAGCTCCAAGGCAATCAAGACCGGTAACCCCCTTCTCTGATCTTCCCACTCGAAAAGAAGACAAGAGGGAAAAAAAGAAAGAGAAAGAGTGTGGAGCCCGGTAACCCCTCTCTAATCTCCCAATCGAAAAGAAGACGAGAGGGCAAGGAAAGAAAGAGAACAAGATGGGGGCACAACTAGCATCCTCTTCTCTGATCTCCCCACTCTAAAAAAAAAAGAAGAGAGGGGAAGGAAAGAAAGAGAGAACAAGAGAAAAATACAGTATCATCGAAGCTACCACTTTCCCTTCTCAGACCGGAGCTCAGATCTCCGGCCAAGAGAACTTCGAGCCACGCAGCTCTCGGTCATCAACATCCCCGAGCTCAGCTCCAGGACGCCTTCTCAAGACCGGAGCTCAGATCTCCGGCCAAGAGAACCTCGAGCCAAGCAGCTCTCAGTCACCAACGTCCTCGAGCCCAGCTCCAGGACGCCTTTAAGACCAGAGCTCAGATCTCCGTCCAAGAGAACCTCGAGCCAAGCAGCTCACAGTCACAACATCCCCGAGCCAGCTCTAGAATGCCTTCTCATGACCGGAGCTCAGATCTCCGACCAAGAGAACTTCGAGCCATGCAGCTCTCAGTCATCAACATCCCCGAGCCCAGCTCCAAGATGCCTTCTCAAGATCGGAGCTCAGATCTCGGCCAAGAGAACTTCAAGCCACACAGCTCTCAGTCACCAACATCCCCGAGCCCAGCTCCAGGACGCCCATTCAAGACCGGAGCTCAGATCTCCGGCCAAGGGACCTCCGAGCCACATGGCTCTCAGTCAGCAACACTTTCGAACCCAGCAGCTCTCAAGTATCATAACTTGGCCCTAAGCAAGGTGCAGCCCTTCTCTCTGATCTTCCCATATAAAAAAAAGAAAGAAAAGAGAGAGGAAAGGAAGAAAAGAGAAGGGAGTGAAAGAAAATAGATGGCAAAGAAACTTAAGTTTCATTTACTGAACACAAATTATAAGTGTTTTCTGGACCCCCGACATGCCGAGTGACCCTGGCTGAAAGCAAGAGACAAAAGTACAAAAACAAGACAAGGAGAAAAGGGTCACTCTATGCCGGCCGGTTTCACTGTTGGATCCTGAGGCCAAGAAGTCTCCGGCTGAGCTACCCTAACTTCGGGAGGATCACCCTCAGCTGGTGTCGAAGGCTCTGGACCCACAGGCTCCCGCGGCGACCTCCTCGTCAGCCTCCGCCTCCGAGGTCGAAGGGTACCTGAGGCAGCTACAGTCCTTGTCAGGAATAAGCGCCTCGACCTGGCTGTGCAGGTACATGAACCCCTTATAGAAGGAGTCCGATGCCATCTGCTGGATTTCAGTGACAAACTCCTCCGAAGCCTTGAAGTTGGTGACAGCGTCCTCAGCCCCCTTCGTGGCCTCAGCGGCCACCCTCTTCGACTCGGCGGCCTCCGACTTGGCTGCTTCCATCGAGTTAGCTGCCATCTCTGCCGCCTTCTCAGTAGCGACAAGTTTCTCCTTCACAGCTGCCAGCTCCGCCTGGGCAGCTTGGGCGATCTCCTTGTGCCGATCGACCTTGGCACTGTACTAGTTCAGTTTTTTCTCGATGATAGAGAGGTCGCCGATCACCTTCTTCGAACAGCTCCGCTCTAGGTCACGAGCTGTCAGGAGTCCCTTCGCTCGCCCCTCAGTATCGGCGAGCTCTTTCTCAAGGTCCTTGACCTTCGACTCAAGGACCCGTTTGCCCCGACCTTCCCCTTCAGGTCGGCCTTCAAAGATTCGATCTCGGCGGCCTGCTACCGCTCGAGACGCTCCCAGCTCTGGTAGTGGCCCTTGATGTAGAGGGCCTCGATGCCGATCTGCACCATGAAACGGGGTTAGCAAAAAAAAAAAAAGAAAGAAAGAAGAAGAAAAGAAAGAGGGGATAACTCACCGAGTACAGATGGGAAAAGATGTTGCTGATAACGTCGGCCAGCCGCATCCCGGCCTTCTATTGCCGGTCGCATAGCTGGATGAGAAATCCATTATATGCTCGGCCAACTCGGGGCTCCGGAGGAAAGAGCTCTCCGGGCCCATCCTGAAGGGGAGGCGTCGCGTGCCTCCTCCCTCCTGCCCTCTTCGGGGCGGGCGGCCTTGTCCCACTAACTGAAGGACCCTGGGGGGCAGACTGAGAAGCTGGTGCCGGTGCAGGCGGCACCTCTGTCATGGCCCTGGGCATAACCCGGATCTCCTCACCCTTGACGTCGGCGATGGGAAAACTCGGAGGATGGCAGAGTACAGCGGCAGCAGCCGTGGCCCTCGCCCGGACAACTACCTCAGGCTCTACAGCGAGGCCTGCTGGGCTGGCCTTGGTGCTGCGGAAGCTTCCCTCTCCACTGGCACAGGAGCAGCACGGGACACCTCCGAACTCAGACCCGCTAAAGCTGCTGAGCTTAGACCGATCATCACCATGGGGGCGGCCACAGGGGTGCTCTCGCTTCGCGCCCACCTCGACGAAGGCTCCTCGGCCAGCTCGGTTGGCGGCCCTTCTTGGTGATTGCCAGGAGGTCATTCTCGGAGAAGATCATTCCTGCATGCAGACCACACAACATTGGAATCTATGGGGGATAGTACAAGAAGTGCAAGAAGTGCAAGGAAAAAGGAAAAGAAAAGTTCAGGTCGAACTCACCCCAACCCATTCATGGGTTGACCCTGGAGTTGGCAAGGTTTTGCTCAAACAACAGACCTCCAGGGGAGAAATCTGGGTGGTCCGGAGTTGCTCGTAATCATCCTGGTCAGCCGTATCGACCACAGAATTTCGGTTGGGAGACTTGTCCAGATAGCTCCAGACCCAGTCGACCCCCTCAACCTCAATAAAGAAAACTTGCTCTTCCATCCCCTGATGGAAGAGGGAAGCTCGAACTTGATGCCCTCGGGCGGGAGGACAAGGCCACCACCATCCTCGGTTGGGTGGCGCTTCAAGGCAAAGAAAACCCTAAACAAGAAAAAGCGGGCAACGAACCCGTGGAGGTGACAAAGCATAATGAAGGAAAAAATGACCCTAATGGTGTTTGGCACTAGCTGTGCGGGGACCAGACGATAATTATCCAGGATGGACAGGAAGAAAGGATGGAAGGAAAATCGGAGACCCCCAGAGAAGGTCCCCTCATAAAATGTAAGACGGCCGGGCCACTAGAAGTGACCCATTCTCCCGGCTGGGGGATCATGAGCCGGACGGAAGCCGGGATGCCATAGACATCCCGGACGGTCCTTAGTTCCCAGCAGTGATCATCGAGGTGACCCCACCAGGACCTGTGGACCGGATTGACTCAGAGACGGGGACAGAAGGAGAAGAAGGAGGCAAAAAAGGGCCAGATTCCGGTTTCCTGATGAGTACCGGACTAGGAGGATGCCTCATACTGAGCTCAAAGCGAGTTGCATCTTCCTCTCCGTCAAAAGAAGAAGAAGATGATGCCAGCCTCCGCTTTGAGGGACCGGCCTCACCCTAATCAATGGAGGGGCGGAAGCCCGGACCAAACGGGACATCCTCAAGAACGAGGGAAAGGAAGGACTTGGAGTAGAGGACGGAAGAGAAGACTCAACCTAAAGAAGAATCCAGACCCCGAGAAAGAACCCTATTCTAGGGGGAAGGAGGGAGAAGAAGCTGACCTGTTGCCTTAGAAAATTCGGGATGACTGGAAGGAGGAAGAAGCTTGGGCCTGCAGGAGCAGGCATGGAGAATTCAAAAAGAATGGATGGTTCGGGTAAGGCCCTCCTTTCATTTTGAAATGACCCGAGAGATTCGTACCGATTCAACCCTTTCGCCAACGAATCTATGCCACGTGCTATCCATCGATGAGAATGGCATCCCGGCCGCTCTGCATTCTGTGCTAACATTAAATGCTCCTCGAACGTGGCCACATGGCATCCCCGCATTGGTCCGCAGGGTCGGTCTCCAAAGCGCTAGCAATCATGGCCATCATCACGCTAATTTTTTGCCTTTCCACGTCAGCACTGCAATTACTCCCTTCGACCGAGTGCCATGCACTAACGGGTCTCAGGAGTAGGGGGCAAATGATGTGAAGGGATCGCTGATGTGAAGGAACTGACAGGCGCCCGTCAAGAAAAGATGCCACATCGATTCTCCAGCCGGATCCCACTACCGAGCTGAGCTGAGCTCCCTCGAAACAACAAGCTGAGCTTAGTCCTCCGCCAGGTCATACCGCAAGCTTAGGATGCCTAGGTCAGAGCCGTCTTCTGCCCTCTAGAGCGAGACCCTCAGAGGCTAGTGCCCTGCGGTCAAGGTCGAGCCAAGAGCACCCCGCCGATATGGAGCCTCTTCGAGCATGCACCCTCTGGACCGGGTCTGCCTTTCGCCCTCCAGAGCGAGACCATCGAAGGCTAGTGCCCTGCGGTCGAGGTCGAGCCAAGAGATCACCCACCGATATGGAGCCTCTCCGAGCGTGCGCTCTCTGGACCGGGTCTGCCTTCTGCCCTCCAGAGTGAGACCCTCGGAGGCTAGTGCCCTGTGGTCGAGGTCGAGCCAAGAGCTCACCCACCGATGTGGAGCCTCTCCGAGCGCGTGCCTTCTGAACCAGGTCTGCTTTCCGCCCTCCGGAGTAAGACCCTCGGAGGTTAGTGCCCTGCGGTCGAGGTCGAGCCCAGCGCTCACCCATCGATGTGGAGCCTCTCCGAGCACGCGTCCTCCGGACTGGGCCCGCACTCTGCCCTCCTCCACCAAGGCGCCCCCGCAAGCTCGGAGCGTCTAGGTTGGAGCGAGTCCTACCATCCCAGCTCGGCCCCAGCCCGACGAGGTCCTCACTAGCCCAAAACACCGGCAAGCCGTCCGAGGACTGCACTGAAGTACCTTCCAGGTCGTACTGACCACCTACGACCGCCAGTTACCCAGAGAGGCAAGCAGCACGTTATCGAGATGCCACACTCCTCACCAACCACTCAATCACAAAAGAAGAAGCCACCGGAAGATTCGAATCCCACGGGTAGCGGCCCGCCATTCGAGGCACTGACAAGTTTCCTGGAATGAGACAGCCAAGAGGAGCTGGAACGCCTGACAACTCTACTTATCATGAATCAGGAAAGACTTCTTGGGACACCGCCGCATGCACCTGACAGCCCTGCGGGGATCCCAAGACAAGCGCCTAACGGTAAACTAGTTTGCAACAAGCTCAGAGGTAACACAACAAAAAAAAACACAGGCAAAAAAAAACACAAGCCAGAGAGAGAAAAAAAAGGAGTGCAACCCCCACCAGCAAGAGGGGCATGGCACCACCACCACCACGAGCACAAGCGCAGGCCCGACCAAGAGGGCGAAGCACCACTACCACCATAGTTGAAGGAAAACGAGGGATACAAGGAGAGGCGGAGGAACAGGGCACCCCTCTATCCCCGCTATCACTCTCCCCCTGCAACGTTTGCACCTTCGCACACATTTTCCACTCCTAGTACGGAGTCCATCAAGAGGAGCCCGACCAGGAGGATCTGTTTCCCTGGATCGTCACTAACTTGATCGTCGGAGTGTCCCCGCTGGAAACCCTGGCCCGAGTCTCTAACCCTTGTCTCGCAGGTCCGGGAGTGGAGGACCGCCGAGCGGTAAGATGACTACACCCAGCACGGGGTCCGGGACTCGAGGATGGGGCGGTAGGAGGAGCGCACTCCGGCACCGACAGCAGCTATGGGCCAGACGGTCTTGGTGGCAACAGTACCAAATTGTTTACTGACTTGTGGAGTTGTATTCTTATCACATATATAATATTTTTTATTAGATCACGGTACCCAAGTATCAGTCAAGCTAGAGAATGTATTTTTAAGCCCAACCAACCGTCAATTTCGACATCTTCATCTATCTCGTTGTGTATGTGTTGCTGAGGTCTGTATCACAAAAAGATTAATCAAGGTGGCAGCAGGATCAAGAAAACTCCTAGCAAGATTTTGGTGATTGGATTCCACCCATGCCTCTACTTACTCTTTCCTCCCTTGCACGCTGACCTAGTAATTCCAGAATCACTACAGTGAATAGGATCTTTCTCGATGCTTAAATTGACTTTATCGATGTTTAAAGCATCGGTAAAACATCTTCGATGCTTGCAAAAGCATTGCAAAGCAAAGAGTGGAGACGGTTTTTCCTGATGCTTTGCAAAAGCGTCGCAATAGCATCGGGCATTTTTTCGATGCTTTAAAGCGTCAGTAATTACTGTTATTGCCCATGCTTAAAGTATCGGTAATAAAAGTATTTCCGACGCTTTTAAAAAGCATCGGCAATATTTTTTCTGACATTTTAAAGCATCGTTAAAAATGTAATTACCGACTCTTTAAAACATCGGTAATAACGATTATTACCGATGCTTTTAAAAGCATCAGGAATAAATATTCCCGATGCTTTAAGCATCGATAATAAAGACGGAATAAAGATATCCCGACGCTTTAAAGTGTCATGAATTTCATTTTTTGAAAAAAAAAAAAATAATTATTTTAAAATTTGAAATCTATACATTTTTTAACCTCTACATAATAAGACATATTTCAATTTCATTTCAAGCATTCATCATACATCCAAACATAAATCGAAAATAAATCAAAAATATAATACGTTACAATTTAATAATAGTTTGTTACACATGTCTGTTTAACAAAATTAAAAATACATGAAAATACATAGAGTGAAATAAAAAAAGTCGAGGATACATACAATTAATAATAGTTTGTTACATATGTCTGTTTAACAAATTAAAAAAACATGAAAATACATAGAGTGAAATAATAAAAAAAAGTCGAGGTCAATGATCTGCAGGAGGTAGATCATCATCCGGTCCATATGGATCTGATGCTCCAAAAGCCTATAAAAAAATATTAAAAATATTTAATTTACGAAACTATTAATGACAATATATTATATAAATTATTGATTTAACATCAAAATATATATTAAAATCATATATATGTACCTGATGTGGAACAAACATCTGTATGACAGATGTAAGCCGCTCAATGTGCTGCTCATGCTATCCATCGCTACTCTATCGGCATTAGCTCTCTGTCATATCTCCTCTACCCTCGCACGGCTTTGTCGAATCTTCTCAGCATGGCTCCGTTACATATCCTCTATCTCCTCCTCGAGTCTGCGAACACGTGCATCCTGAGCACTATCTATAGCCTGACGTGTATGTGTATTGACCGCAGATAACTGAGTGGGGGTGACTCCAACTCCATATCCCCCACTCGACCGTAGGGCTCCAGGCCCATCAACTCTGTAAATACCTCGGCCTTGATGCGACTACTCTGTGTAGATGTTGTAGAATCATCAACACGCTCAGCAATAAGAGATGTAGCTCTTTTTCCTATATTATTTTAGATAAATAGTAGGGTCTTAAAGATTAACAATTATAATTTAAATCGTTAGATGAATTAAATTTTGATAACTTACATATATATCCCTCGACTCATCTTTGACAAAAGTGCCTTCACGATGAGTATGAGTCATCCGATAAAACTCCACCTGACCGGGTTCCCTCCCATGCTCATCGGCCTACAAGAAATATTATAATTTGAAGCAAATAACTCAAACTATTTTAAAAATTATTTAAGTATCAAGATATATGTATCGCGATACATCGTCCGCGATACATTGTCCACGACACATATATGTATCATAATACATCATCCACGACATATATCATGTACCGCAACACATATACATGTACCGCGATACATATACATGTACTGCGATACATAAATGTATCGTTATAAGAAATAACTTATCCTAGCACCTCTAATCCTAGTATTTAGGTAACTTGATGTTGTCATCAAGTGATCTGTTGCAAGACCAGGACATAATTTTGAAATATCCTGTAAGGACTTAACAAGGACTACTTAATCTATATTACAAAAATTAAGGGAATAGTTTAAGAAACTTACGAACTCCTGCCTGACTCGCGCGTAACTCTTCGATCCTGATATGTGGGAACAGACTGAGATGCTCGGGAGCTCTACCATATCAAAATATGTCTGCAAAATCAAAAAGAGAACTCATATCAAGAAAGTAAGTATATATATATATATAGATATATATATATATATATATATAATATACCATATTCTTTAATAAACTTGCTTCAAATAAATTAGAAGATACATGTCCCCTGTCAGAAAACCAATAGTGAACCAACTCTACCCACTGATGGGGGGTACATTAGGAGGACAGGTACCAACTACCTGCTCCTCTATCATACCCGGTAATTTGTACTTTGTCTTCAACTGGGCTTTATATTCTTTCCATTTTCGGTGAGAGATTTCAGTACAAAGTCATGGGAGGATGGAGGAAGTACAAACTTACGCTACAAAACAAAATAATTAATAATAATATAAAACATAGTAATATTTGAACTATACAAGATAACAAATAATTAATACAATTTTTTTACTTGTATAACTCGAAGAATCTCTACTTTATACATCGGAAGCATATCATTTCCACTTAGCTATACTAAGTGGACAAAGCTGATGCCTCCGTGCAACCATCCTCAGAAAAGAACTCAATAAACTGGCGCTTTCTTAATTGGCTGTCCCAGCTCATTGCACTCAACTAATATCCTCTCATCCTCGGGCATCTACCAAACATCACGTACTACTGTAGGCCCCGCGCCTATGTTTGACACTCCCCGATCCATCTGCACAGAAATAGATAAAAGTAAGCTATAATAAAAAGTGTAATCAAATTAAAGTTACCAAGGATATTGGAATAAATTATCCTGAATATGTATCTCATCATCTACTAGATCGACGAGAGGGTCATGATGCCCCGAGGATGATGAGCTGCAGTAGTATGCTGTGTGGAAGGAGAGGAGGACCGGCATGAACATCCTCCGAAGTACTAGCCTCAGCATGCTATCCAGAAGAACTGCCGACCTCTGTCGGGAGTGCTGGAACTGCACCCCAAGAAAGCGTCGTCCACGAGGCATCATATCACCTATCATTTATATCAGAGACAGAATTAGTGAGATAAATAGTAATTTACATAATAATTACTACAAATGTAACATTATAAAATTTAATACCAATAAGAATCAATCATTAGCATTTTCTTCAACTTCTATCCTAACTAAGGGTATTGTAGCATGTACATCATCAACTTGTACAAAATTGAATAGCATGGATGCGCATAAGTATCATCATCTTCATTATCCTCCAGTCATCTTCCTATATCATATAAGTCCCGAGGTTGTCTTAATAACAATAGCTTAATCTTTGTCCTTTGCTTCTTGTACGAAAAATACTTGACGAGCTTGAGAAGAAAGATAAATGGATCATCCTTCAATAAGACACCAGTATGTATCAACCTTGTAAAGTTTACAAGTGTAAATCCATTTGCATCTTTTTCAAACCCCTTGATGAATTTATATCTACCCAATCACATCTAATATATGACTTTAAAAATCCGTAGTAATCTAACTCGTATATATCTTTAAGTGCATCATAATAAGTCTTTCCATTAGCTTCTACCATAACATCGCTATTCTGTATTTTTCTAAATTTCTCATGATCTTTAGTATGAAATTTAAATCCATTGATTATGAAACCATTATATCTGATGATAATTTGTTCGGTCCTCGAGCCAGGACTATAATTCATCTGAACAATTCTTCTCCATCATTATTGATACCTAAAGAATCATAAAATTGTTAACATTTATTCGATATGAAATTTATACATATATTCTTTAAATATATGTCAAAACCTTTTTGAAAGCCATGTAGGAAATAACTCGACTAACCATTGCTACTTATCCTGGATTAGGTCGAGTGCTATGACTAGCTTGTCGCTGAGATATTAAAAATTCACTGCATAAAAAATATAATTATTAAATAGTTTCAAAAATAATATATGATATTTAAAACCATTGAAATATATTAAACATGCTAACTTCGATAGTTAGATATTATTTACTATGAAGTAACACATAACAGTGTGCTTGTGCAATTGATTTATGGTCCAATACAATACTTTCATCTTTTCCAATTAATCTTCCTGCAGTTAAGAACTTATACAACTCTGCATTCGCTACAAAATCACTATGCCGTTGAGGTCTGTAAAATACAGTATCTACACCTTGAAGATATCTTGAACAAAATGTCAGACACTCTTCGCAATATATCCTTCCGCAATAGAGCCTCTGGATAGGCTCTGTTTCGTACATAATCTTTCAATTATGCAAGATACCTACAACATTTAAAAATTTTATTTATACATCATCATGACGCTACTTTTATTAAAAATTATCTAGACATTAAACATTAACATTAATACCTTTCAATAGGATACATCCATCGGTAGTATACCGTCCACCAAGCTTGACTTCCAAAGCTAAGTGAATGAGTGATGTACCATAATAGTAAAAAATCTAGGTGGAAAGATCTTCTCCATCTGACAAAGTGTAACCACAATTTTCGACTCCAACCGATCAAGCTCTCCAAGATCAATAACCTTTGAACATATAACTTAAAGAATGATGATAACCTGATTATAACTGTAAGAACTTGTTTAGACACCGATGATCTTGAAGCTATTGAAAGATATCTTGCATCAATATGTGACCATCATGACTTTTCAGATTGAAGATTTTTCGGTCTTTAAGATGCACGCACCTTGAAATGTTAGATGCATATCCATCAGGTACTTTATATTTTTCAATACTATCAAAATTATCTTTTCTTGAACAGACATGGTATAAGATGCAGGAGGCAAATAAATTCTATCATTAGCAAGCATTTTGGGATGAAGATCATGTCGGATACCCAATTCTTATAAATCCATTCGGGCCTTCATGTTATCTTTGGTCTTTCCATCAAGATTCAACAATGTTCCAAGCAGATTATCAGATACATTCTTCTCTATGTGCATGATATCAAGATTATGCCGAATCAGATTATGTTTCCATAAGGTAAGCCAAAAAAAAATACTCTTTTCTTCCATAAATGTTTACTAGGAGTTGTAGATGCTATCGTATATCTTTCTCATTTTCATTTTCAAAAAAATTATCAGGATCTTCAAATACTGTGCATCCACCGTAGAAGTAGTCATTTCTTCTAGCAAACTTCTTGATCATCCTTCCTCTTTTTTTATTAAATTTTGAAGATTTACCATATGTGAACTGATGGAATCCATTTGTCTAAGACATTAGTTCCAGAAGGTGGAATAGGTGCACATTCCATTTCTATGGTACCATCAAATAAATCTTGTTGAAAACGAAACGGATGATTGGTTCTAACCATCGACGATGCACCATATAACAGAATTTTTCTCCATGTTTTAACCAAATTGAATGTGTCGAATCTGCACAACAAGGACATGCAACCCGTCCTTTTGTACTCCAGCAAGATAAATTGGCATTGCTGGAAAATCATTAATAGTCCATAACAAAGCAGCCCGTAGTTTGAATGTTTCACCATTGGAAGCATCAACTACATTGACACCTTCCCACAACTATTTCAATTCCTTATTAAAGGTTGTAAAAAAATATCAATATCATTTCGGGACCCTTATCACTTGGAATAACCATTGATAAGATAAGTGATGATTATTCATGCACAACCATGGTGTAAATTGTATGGTATCAGAACAACTGGCCAATTACTGTATGTAGAATTTAGAGTACGGAAAGGATTGAAGCCATCTAAAGCTAAACCCAAATGAACATTACAAATATCAGAGGCAAAATCAGAATGCCTAGCATTAAATGCTTTCCATGCTAAACTATCAGATTGATGTCTCAACATTCCATCCTTCGTACGTCCTTCATGATGCCATCTCATCAATGAAGGTTTTTTTGATGAATATAGCCTTCTCAACCGAGGAATAAGTGGAAAGTAACGCAATACCTTCGCCGGTTTCTTTGTACACCGCATTGTATCTGTTGCATTCACTACATCATCCTCATCTCCTTCATGACTTGTCCATTGTGAAGATCCACAAACATTACATGACTCTCGATCAGCATTTTCACCATGATATAATATGCAGTCTTTCGGACAACTATGAATCTTTTGATATCCAAGATCCAGATTGTTGACAATTTTCTTTGCTTCATAATAAGAGAATGGTAAACCATTACCTTCTGGAAATGCATCCTTTAATAACCTCAGAAGCATAGTAAAACTCTTACCCGACCATCCATTCATATATTTTATATGGAATAAATGTATAAGAAAAGAGATATTAGAAAATCTCAAATAGCCCGGATATAATTGTTCATCTGCTTCTTTCATTAAATTATGATACCGAGCTAACTCAGAAGTTGTGGTTACATCTGCTCATCGATATATGTTGTTCATGAATGTAGAACTTTCATACATTCTCGTTGTTTCATGTGTACCACTTGAACCTACAAAGTTTTGAACACCATGTCGAAAAGCATCTGTGATCAAACCGATATATCATCATCTCCTGCTAGATTCTCTTGCATATTACTGGATCCAGGATCAGACGATGGTTGATTACTTGATTCTGGCAACATAAGTTCTCCATAAAAAATCCACTGAGTAAACCTCTTGCAAACCATTCCATATCAAATGTTCTTTCTATTATTTGTGGATCTAGATAGTGACTGTTAAACACATCATCGGCATGGACAAGAAATCTTTCCATTCAAACTACTTTTCTCCATACCGAATTTAATAAAATTACGAACTTCGTTTAAATATTCGTTGGTATTTCTTTATTTATTTATCCAGCTTTATCCATTTTAGGATAAAATGATCAACTTTCAAGTTATCTAAATACCAAAAAAGTTTAGTTAATAACAATACACTAAGTAATTTTTTATTTAAAATATATGAAAATAACATAGATTAACTAATAAATGTACCCTATCATCAACTACTAGGTAAAGAGATCCTATCTCATTCAAGAATTAAATTAATTATATAGGTCATTTACAATAACCAAACGATATGCAATAGAGCTCCAGAAAATTTCGACAGTATTTTTCATTAGTTCTCCCCATACAACTAAAAATGTATGAGGATACTAAAAGAAATGCTGTCCGAATATATCTGGAACTCTATCCATACCGCTTAATTACTGTAAGCACCTATAAAATTATTTGCAATTCTCAAACTGTCCAAACTGGACAATCAATTGACCATTGTACATATTTCCCATCCGTACAAAAATAAAAAATGTACGAATATTGTAGAATATGTACTTTAATCAATTGACGAGTCTATGTTTCTATGCAATGCAAGTTTTGTAAAAAATATTTAAAAAATCATTATTGATCATAACAAAGCTATTGATGGTTTTAAAATGAAAGCTATGCAATACTAAACAAATCGTAAAGCATAACATATTCAGTAAAATATAGGTATATACCAAGAAATTTATAAAGAAACATAAATAATCTACTAAGAAAAGAAAAATAAATAAAGAAAAATAACTAGGAGGCTCAGATCTACTATTTAATCCGCAACTAAATCAAAACGATTACAATCGGTTGCCTACAAAAGAAGGCCATCCAAGATTATAGGCATTAGAAATTGTTGAATCAGCAAAACATATATCCATCAACTAAATCAAAATGACAACAATCGGTTGCCTACAAAAGAAGGCCATCCAAGATTGCAGCTATTAGAATGTTGAATCAGAAAAACATACATCCAAATCATCATAGCCTCCATATACAAACCTTAAACCAATTTCAAATAGGATAGAAATCCTCTTTACCCTCGAAGCAATCAAGCACCTGATAACAAAAATTCAAAATAGGGTGTGCTTGGGAAGCAACTGCAACAGTATATCCTGGATGAGGTGGTGGTGAGGGTGTATGCATTTATTTCTAAATTGCTGTCAAAATTTACAATCTTGAACTCTGGAAACAGGAATGATCACAACATATACGTTAAAAAAGAATTATTTGACAGTATCCTTCAAGTTGGCATCAAATCATAATTTATATGTTCATCGTCATGACCACTAGACTCGAAGAAATGTACCGAAAATTTGGTTGTTTTTCAGGACGGAGAATCACAATAAAACCCTAAATCCTAAATCGCCAAATTATCAAGATAAATCCAAAAACATAATTGGCATAGAAGCACATATTTCAACTGAGGCGTCATATGGAATCCAAAAAAGTCAAAGAAAATTTACCTTTTCACGAACTAATTCCACACGAGCCCAACTCCACATATTTTTCCCCCTTCTTTAATCAAATAAAAGCCACACAGCCCACGCATGGCTTTAGGCAGTGGCACCCACCCTTTCAAAGCAAAAGCAAAGACCTCAAACAAAACATCCTCCACCCACGGTCATAAAGGTATAGAATCCAAATGCCGATTCCACTCTCCTCTGAATCAAAAATTCCAAATTGGAGCCTTCATCGAAGAAAAGCAACGATAATGAAAGAAAGATCTTTTACACTCAAGATAGTGGAGCTTTTTCGCATGAAGTTCGATTCCAAACAACCCTCTTTTTGCTTCTTTCTTCAGTCAAATTCAAGCCACATATGCCACCAATTACCGGTAAAAACTCAGAATTCAAATACTACTCTATTTTCTCGGATTCCCATATACGATGACCGATTATTGAAGATATAACTCAAGAAAGAAAAAAGAAATAAAAAAACTAATTACAAGCATCATGATCATGAAAAACTTCTTAAAGCCATCAGTCCTGAATCTATTTTCCACCAAGAAAAGAGATCCAAATAACCTCCCTCATCATCTCTGTCCCTGAATTCAACTGAAGCCCAACTCAAAACTCTCAACATTCAAACAACCCACCGGGTCGCAGAGAACTCCCAATAAATCAAAACAACAGATATGGCGAATATAGGGATCCAGATTTAAGATTCTAACAAGATCCAAGGCTAGGGTTTTGAAGAGATATTATTACGGACTAAAGCGAGATAAATCGGGGGAGATTTCTGGGATCGCATACCTGGTGGAAGACCCGAGGGCTGGAATGGAGGTGATATCGAGAGGACGGAGGCAGGGGAAGGCAAGAGATCGAAGGGATTTCTTCTCCGCCGGAATCCGTCGGTCAATGGAAACAAATGAGATGTGGAATCCGTGTGCACCGACAATGAATGGAAGAGGGAGAGGGAGAGGAGATGAGGAGGGGAGGGGAGATCAGCTGGAGCTCGGGAGGAGGCCGTGGGGGGAGAGCGGCGGGGGAGAGTGGCGGTGGAATGAGAGGAAATGAGATTAGGGCTCGGGCTCGGAAGAAATGGGAGAAAATCCCGACGCTTTAAAGCATCGTTAATACCATTTTTTCTCGATGTTTTGAAAAGCATCAAGAGATGGCAGCATGGGAGAAATTTTGACGCTTTAAAGCGTCGTTAATACTATTTTTTTGTCTGTAATTTTGAAAAGTGTCGAGAGATGGCGCGGAGAGAAACTTCCGATGCTTTAAAGCATCGTTAAAATATTTTTTTGCCGATGCTTTTAAAAATGTCGGAAGTGACACATTTTAATTAACGATGCTACTAACTAGCATCGAGAAAATTCCGTTGCCAAAACCCGTTCCGTTGCAGTGAATGTACTGTGCATTTCCTGGTCTCATGTTAAATATGAGAACCATATCTCAAACAAGGATGGGCTTGCGATCATCGCATTGTGATAGCATAAATGATATATTAATCTATATAAGTGCAAGGATTAGCTTATTCCCTCCCAAAATAGGTTTTGACTCCAATTAAAGTTACGGAAAAGTTGGTAGCTTCGCAGATAAAGGCATGATTTTTTTCTTTTTCTAAAAAAAAAAAAAGGAGGTGTAGAAACGCAAAGCTCCTGGAACTTTGTTGCAACGACGAGGAGGAGGAGGAGGATGATGTAGCTCTTAATTACTCATTATGTAATAATAACAGTGAAGGAATTGAATGCTGGTTACTACAAGCTTCGTCTAAAGGAAAGTCGTCTTACATTGCTGACATGCCAAGCTGAAGTGTTTTCACCCTGCTGGTTAGATTTTCCTGAGGGTGCAAACTGGCCTGCTGGTAAAGTCTTTTGATGATTGCATTCTTTGAACAAATAATGCTGCCTTCATTAGGGTTGGAAACCTTTAGGAATACCCAGGGGAAGTTTACTTTCTTGTCTCAATCTACCTAAATGCAAGAATCTTCACAAAACAAAATTGGAAATAATGTTTACCTTTTTTTTTTGTGTGTGGTATTTTTTTAACTGCAGCTAATGGCTGTTGAAACCATATTAGTTGCTCAACAAACAAAAATTTTTATATGGCATATTGCTATTGAATTGAGGCTTTCAGTCCCACCATCTTCGCATTCAAATGAACGAACCATATGCATTGAGAAACAGAGCTCTGAAAAGGATGTATCATAACCAAAAAAAAAAAAAAAAGAAGCAACTGAATTACCAATCATTGAGTGCCAGTGCAAACACCAAGACAAACATGGTACTGGAGACTCTGACCGGAGATGAGAATGGTGGGGTCCTGAACTTCATGGAGCTTTCATCCATCTAATGGCAAAAACCATAGCCGCAGCTGCCTGGGGTTCGCAGTCGGCTAAAAAGACCTTAGCATGCATGAACCTTGCAGTGGGCTAGAATAAAAAAGGCCTTCAAATGAACTTTAATTAGGTAAATAATTGAAAGAGAAGAGCGGACATAATTGAAAGAGAAGAACCGACATCCCTTCCCATGCTGGACGGGAAGCTGGTGGTGGGGACATCCACATCAATCATGGCATTAAGTAAAGTCCTCGTAGGAAGAGGATGGGAAACTGAACCATAGTGATAACCATTGACAAGACTAGTCCATCACCCTAGGCCCATTCAATGGAAAGCACTCACATTTGCCATTGAATCTGATCTCTGGCTCTGACGTGCATACCATTGGAGGGGACAAAGCAATAGCATGACAGTAAAGAAATGGGAGACGAAGACGAAACTAATCTATTTCCATTTGAGGTAAGGAAAAACAAGGGAACCTTGGAAGGTTATTTAAATTAAAGCTATATCGATCCAACAACCTATCTCTCATCTTAAACCTGCAATTAAAAATTCAATCAAAATCAGATATATGGTGAACCTAGGAGACTGACAAGTGGAAGCACCTACCTTACAATTATACGGTTAAGGTCATTGAAACCTAAGAAACTTTTTAGGTTACGTTTGGTGACGGTAATCTATCCAGATACCGATAATTTAAACTGGACGCACCAGATAATCTTGTGGTATTTTTTTAAACGGTAATCTATGTTATAGTTGTAATCTGTATTACCTCTCATGAGGCAATCCAAATTATCTCAGGAAGAGGTGGTTATCCAGATTACAGGAGATATAATCCAGTATTTTTATTTTTACAAAATTGCCCGTCTCATTCGTTGGTGAAAACGAAATATTTCCCTTCTCCTTCTCATCTAGTCCTGTAGATGTTCGTTGGGATCTCTTCTTAATCTATATTTTATTATAAAAATTAATTATTACATTTTAGCTATTTATTAAGATATAATTTTAAATTTATATATTATAAATATAAAATATTTAATATTTTATTTAAATTGAAAATATTTTACACTAAATAAATGTAAAGAAATTATATATAATCTTTTAAATATACTAAGTAATATATTAAATTTATATATATTATTATTAAATTTAAATAATATATTATTTTTATATAAATACATAATTTAAATATATATTATATTAATATAAATATATAAATAGATTTCAAATAAATATACTATGTTATATAATATATTATATTATTTAAATATGATATTCTAATATATTTTTTATAATAAAATATAAAATATATAATATAATATGTTCAATTTTATTAATATTGTAATATTATATATATAAAATTTATATTTTGCAGGAGATAAAGATATATAAGTTAATGTTTATATTATGTTACTAATTTGAATATATATATTAGATTATATACAAATATATAATGTAAAAAATATTATATTAAATATAATTTAATATAATATTTAAATTATAAATATAAAATAAAATGTACTACAATATTATAGTATATATAATGATATTATTTAAATTACATTAATATATTTTATTTTATGTTATTTTATTTGTAATATTTGAAAATAGAATATTATAAAATATATATTATATAACAATAGAGTGTAATAAAATAATTTAAATTATATATTACATTCATCATAACATAACATAACATATATATATTATATTAAATATAGTTAATATATTTAATATAATATAATATATAATAATATTATATAATACATTATTAACTATATAATTTTATAAATAGTGAATTATAAAATATCAAATAATATAATAATATATTACATTACAAAATACAATAATATATATATTAATGTAATATTATATGACATTACTATATTTATTATAATATATTTTTAATAAATTGATTTAGAGATATTTTGGAAATTTGAGCTTAGATTACTGATAATCTATTTATCATACCAAATACAGTATCATCTTACTGATAGATTACTTGTGTATACTAAACATAGTAATCGGCATTTATGGCAATCTATTCAGTGATAATCTATCATGTAAGTAATCCAGATATCACTCAGGATTTCTTGACGATCTACCAAATGTAACCTCAAGTTCTGGAAAAAAAAGGGCAAAATTTTGGAAACAAGGAAGTTCATACGCGGGACCAATAAAGTAAAATTAAAACAATGCCGAACTTGCATTAATATTCATCACATACACGTGGAGAACTGCATGGAAAATGTGTAGAGCCTAGTGCAATCTTAAACTAAACATCAATTACGGATTGCATTTGATTTTGCTAAAATATACAAGAGTATATTTGGTTAGTTTATATTATATCGTTTATTATATATGTTATTTAAAGCAAGATTTAAAATCCTTTGGGATAAGGATATCCTATTTTTATCAATAGATCTGGTTACCTCACCATCCCATCATCTTAATGAATTTTTTTAAAAAATATATATATAAAAAATACGGAAATAGGTGTTTCTACCTATGTTTATGAAAGTAGGTGTTTTTCTAGCTACGTGACAGAAAAATTACTTTTCAGCTGAAGGAAGGACACGGTGCCAACGGGACTGAAATCGTCCATGGCAAAATGATTTCAAGTTGAGAAATCATCTTTGCTAAAGACAATTTCAAAATTTTAAATAATTTTTTTATAAAATTTGATTTGAAACCTGATATGATATTTTTAAATTAAAAAAATTTCTGACGTGATTCTAAAATCGTCCGTGGAACAGACGATTTCAAAGGCATCTGAAATCGTTTTGTTCCACAGAGGGTTTCAAAACAGTAACAGAGGTTACGGTTTTAATAAACATCATTATATTTTTAAAAAGCTAATTAATAAATTTAATTTGAAGAAATAAATAAATAAATAAAAATTAAGAGAAGGAAAAATTTTATATATTATTTTTGATAATATAATATGATATTATTTTAAATAATATTAATTAAAAATAACATTAATTAACCATATAAAAATAACATTAATTTAAAATTATAATAAACTTAATTAAAAGATATTATAATAATATATTATAATTTTTTTTATTATTAATAAATATTTTATATTCTAAAATATATAAATGTATATAATTATTATATTTATATTATATATTATATATTATAATATAGTATAAAAAATTGAAAAGATTAAAAAAATTAAAAATAATCACCAGGTCGATATATCCAGTCGCTCAGCACAGTACTAGTTCAGTCGACAGCCCGGGGTCAGTCGATCCTTGCTCAGGACCAGTGGCAGGACCCCGACGACCAGACCGGCGACCGCCAGATCGGGGACCCGGTCGTCAGTCCGGCCGCGGTTTAGCCCCAGTCATGCCCAGATCCAATCGCCAATCCGATCGTCGAGATCCTGCCATCGATCCTGAAAGGGATCGGACTGACACCCGGCTATCGACCGAACTAGTACTGGACTGGCGACTGGATAGTATCGACCTGGTGATTATTTTTAATTTTTTTATTTTTTCAATTTTTTATACTATATTATAATATATCATATATAATATAAAAATTATAATAATTTATTATATTTTAGAATATAAATATATTATAATATACTAAAAATATATTATAATATATTATTATAATATCTTTTATTAATTTTATTTTAATTAATGTTATTTTTAATTAAGTTATTATTAATTTTAAATTAATATTATTTTATATGGTAATAATGTTATTTTAATTAATATTATTTCAAATATATATCATATTATATTATCAAAAGATAATGTATAAAATTTTAATTAATATTAATTTTATTATTTATTTATTTATTTAAAATAAAATTTATTAATAGATTTTTTAAAAAATAATAATATTATTAAAACAGTAACCTCTGTTACTGTTTGAAATCGTCTATTCAACAGACGATTTTAGAAGTCACGTAAATTTTATAAAAAAAATAATTATTTAAAATTTTGAAATCATCTTTGGCAAAGATGATTTCTTAACTTGAAATCGTCTTGGCACAAACGATTTCAGTCCCGCTGGCGCCGCATCCTTTCCTTCGGCCGAAAAGTAGGTTTTCTGCGACGTAGGCAAAAAAAACACCTACTTTCGTAAATATAGATGGAAACACCTATTTCCATAATTTTTTTTATTATAATTATTTAAAATAAATTTCATCTTAATGATGATCACGATCATGCAATATAATAAATATTTTTCTTGTTCTCTTTCGTTCTCTTTTCACATGGATAGATTTTCAGTTTCTAATTCATCACGCTCTTATTTTCTCACGGGAACGAATATGGCCATCCAACACCCCCATCTAGTTCTTTTTTTTTTTTTTTTTTTGTGAAGCGAAAGGAGGAAGAAAGATTCTTCCCCCAATATATTAATAATATGGTACAAGAGCAAGATTACAGGAAAGTGTGATGGGACCCATGAAACTAAAGTAAATGGGGTAAAGTGCGAGGAGGGCAACGGTGAATGGTAATGTTTACAGAGTACGTTAATTGGGAAACCGGTTGCATCCGTCTGTGTACAGCATTTTCAGCAGGGCCTGAAAAGCTTCCGTCCATGAACAGCATGCCAACAGGTCCTGATACTCGTTTTCAGCAGAGCTCCACTAGGATGGAGGGATCTTTTCATGAGCCGGAATTTTAATAAGCTTCCAATTATCTGTTTTATAACCCTGGAAACCAAGCAGTTGCCAGATGTTTTCAGAATAAGCTGTAATTTCAGTTGCTGCAGCTTCCCGGGATTAACTGGAGAACTACTTCCCCAAGTTTAAACTTCTGGAGAGATGAAGAGCCGGATTCCTTCATTAATTAGATCCGCACCCAACCAACAGACTCGCGAGAAATTCAGCTGATATAGTACAGTTGTTGTGATTCGACTTCCAGAGATTCGGATTATTTTGATCCTCTGAAAATTGAGTTTCAGCGATACTCCTTTTTGATAAAGCTTTCGTGGTGAAATTCCGAGATCCCGAGCAAGTCCCTTGGGTTTGTGTTTCAGAAACTCTTTTCCCCAACAGCTTTCCTGATGATGCAGCTCAGTATTATTCCGAAATCATAGATCGATTGTGTGTAAAGAGACTTGTATAACGAGGAGTTCAACGGTTCACGGAATCTGCTATACAAAGGATGTGGATGAGCCAGCTTTGTCCATGGCCTGGGTATGGGTATCGGTGTCATCAATGTGGAAAGGCCATCATCTCATTGAGCCGACAGTCTCGGCCACTGAGCTCTTGGATGACCAGTATTATTTATGCTGGGATAATTCTGCAGGCTGACCATCTTATTGTATAGAATGACTCTGCTACTGTCATTATTTAAATTCAAGAGACCAGAAGATCCAGGCCACAGCACCCTCTCCTTCGTGATATCAGGCTTCCCCTTCGGGGATGCTTGTCTTCTATTATTAGATATGTATATCAGAAGGCTAATTTGGCTGCTGACTAGGTTGCCTTTTGCATCACTCATCACTCGAGCTCAATTTTGTGGACCGGCCCGGGGCATATCCTCAAGTCATTTTGTAGTATCATACTTTCTAACTTTCCTGGTTGTTTTAATGTTAGATCTCTAATCTGAATATAATGGTTTACCAAAAAAATAAATAAAATGTGGATGAGATGAGTTGAAGCTCACCCTGAAGCTCATCGATGCAAAATTGGACGTTCCGTTTCATAAAGCCACAATTTAGCCCCAAGACTATATCCTTTACAGATGGGGAGTGAACGGTTGGATGTCCAACCAGCCCTCCTCCAGAAGGATTTTGCTGAGGTGAAACAAGATGATAAGCACTTCGCTTATATTCATATTTTTAGTATCCAATTTATGTCTATATCTTTAAAATAAATATAAATATAAATTTTTATATTGGACTAATATCCAACTAGTATCCATATTTGTATTCATCAAATAAAATAAATATAGATATAAATATACTAGTATTTAATCCAATTTCAACCCTAATCCCAACTTCTAAAAATTAATAAAATAAATAAACAAATTATGGATTTAAGTATTGTAATGTGTTGTACCAATCTATACCCCACCATATCATATACCACACTCTCATAAAACCCAATGTAGATTGCTAATATAATTTAGATTACTATTAAAAATATATATATGTATATATATATACAAATTATCAGTTACCAAATGTGACCAAAGATACTCATACTAGAACACCCTCTAGATATTGCTCCATGCATATACGTGCTCCAGCTACAAACCATATTCCACTAGCCTAGAGGTACTGGTAACAAGACTTTACATGCCACTGCGATGGTAGCACAGTTGATAAAGGCGTGGCTGCTCCCTTGTATATTTACTCACTGGTCACGAGTTCGAGACATAATCCTTCGAATGACTCGATTAAATTCCAAATTTTTAGATGCACGTGACTGGGGGTGGAGCGGTTAATATTTCAGCGCTGTAGTGGGCTGGCGGTGGAGCGGTTAAAATTCCAGCACTGTAGTGGGGCTAGACTGACGTACTCATCGGTTAGTGGGGAAGGTACGCGGAAACTTGCGGTCTGCATCAAATAAAAGTCTAGCGGGCTGGGGGCCAAAATGGAGAGTTACGCCGGGATAAACCCTCCCGCCCTTTTTTCATCAAAAAAAAAGAAAAAGAAAAAAGAGAGAGAGACTTTACATAAAGCCTGCGCAAGCTTAAACAAGACAATCAAAAATGGATGCATACCGTGTCAAGTCATAATTTCATTTGACTCTACCTACCGGTTTTAAAAATGAAGAGATTATGTTTGTAATGGTTCCTTTCTTCAAGCCATGCATAATATTTTCATATTTAAGGCCCTTGTATATGTCTTTTTTTTTTTTTGAAGTGAGGGCACTTGTATATGATAATTATTATTATTAATAGCAATTATGAACATTAAAATTATTAGAGTAGTGCTAACCCAATGTATATGCGTTTATAAAATCTATCTACAGGCCATGTAAACCACATCCATCATTATAGATGTCCACCAGCACATTATATATATGGTACCCATGCAAAAAGGAAAAAGTTGTGATTGGAAAAGCACGTAGATTGAGCACTCTTAGGTTATTAAATATTGACAGAAATATGATTTTAATATATAAATAGGGGAAGAGTGAAACTATCTCAAGCTTGCATTCTCACTAGTCTTTTTTTTTTTTTTTTTTAATGATGATAACATGCATTGAGATATCATTAAGGAAGATAATTAAAATGATGCACAGGAAAAAAGTTGTAGAATCATTTTCCTGGTTTGAAAAAGAAAAAAAAAAATGTATATTCTATCCCAAATGAGGTCCGAAATTAGTTCAAAACATATACTCAAATGGTATCAATTGTTGGACAGTCCCTCTATTGCTTGATGCCACTATAACGGAATTCATTTTTCCCAACAGTTTTATCCCGACGCTTTTGGAAAGCGTTGGGAGATCGCATATACCCGCTGGCACTTTTTGAAAGCGTCGGCATCTTCCAACGCTTATAGCATCGCTGGACTTCAATAATTTAACGACACTTATAAGCGTCGCCGCCCACAAATCTACCGAGTTTTTAGAAAGCGTCGACATCTTCCGATGCTTTTAAGCATCACCGGAAAAAGCGTCGGCAGGTTTCATTTTCCCCCCCCCACCCGAGCCCTAATTTTCATTCGCCTCAGTTGCCGCCGCCCGAACCCCATCTTCCTCCTCCCTCTCCCTACTCCTTCATCTCCGGCGGTTACTTTCGGTCCCTCACCGTCGAAGCTCGATCTCCGGCGCCTTCGTCTCCGTCGCATTGCACCTAAACCCACCCAGCTTCACTTGTCCGATTATCTATTAGTATTTTTCTTAATTCTTTTGGGTTAATTTTTTTTTTTGCCATTTTAGGGTATATTCAAGTAGGGTATATATGTAGTTACATGATTGTCCTATTCAAATAGTTCTAACAAATATATCTATGGATATCTTGCGAATTTGTTGTAGTGTGATAAGTATAACGTTGGCATTTTTTTGAATAAAAATTACTTGGATGATTGGTTTGATTGATAGATGGTAGAGTATAACTGAAGATAGTCAAGCATGGTAAGTGTGAAGAACACCAAGCAGTTGATTTAATATTTGATTTTTTTTTTTAAGCAATTGATTTGGTGCTTGATGTATGAAGCAGTCTGACTTTTATAGTTTTTTTATGATAATCTTGAGTTAAGTATAGGCATCTATTGTTTTCCTTTTCTTTTTGTGTCGAAGGCATGAAGGCCTAAAATGAAACCTTTAATTGTTTAAATATAATATGTTATCAACCATGGTTACATGTAACGTGGAAGGTTAGCATCTGGATGCTTCGAAGTATGAAGTATCACATTGATAATGACACTATAATGCCTTGGTATGTGTTACAATAGATAGAAGGGACACTACATGCTGAGTGGGGTGGAAAGAAGTGGTTCACAATGTGGGTGCAACATTGATCTAGGTTTGGGATTCCTTGATAGCCATTTCCTAGATAAATATTTTATAACAGTTTTGTTAGACCTGGATCAAATATTCATCCAGCCAAGGGTTTGAGTCATTGGGTCATCAGCTGAACCATTGCTCAACTATTAGAGCATTTATATACTTAAAAGTTAAATAATTATAATAATCACACAAACACATTAGGCTAAGTACGATAGATTAGCCTCGTGTAAAAAACTCATACAAGGCCTTTTAAGATGCCATTTGATTATTTCAGTAGCAACACCATTTAACAATTATATTAACTCATGTTGGCATCGAAAAGAGGCTCTACTCCGGTACCTTAATTGGTTCCCATGGTTGAGCAATTAAACCATCGGTTTCAATGATGGTGTGGAAGGGATAATCTTTCTGCCATGTTGAGGGTTAAGAATCTTCCTCTTTTTCTTCCCTCGTCTCCTCGCAAGAGTGCTGATGGTTATGTCAGTGTAATTCCCAAAAATATTGAAATTTGTTCGTGCAAACAACCCGTCCTTTGAACCGATTGTGAAGGAATAGCCTGAATGTTCGTATCACAGCATAGTAACTATAATCGACCAAGAAGTACTTGAAAAATAATTTAACTCCAATGATGCAGGTGCGATTAGCCTATCGAATAGCCTGAATGTTCGTGTCACAGCATGCATTTGAGTTCTATTCTAATTGCTGATGACTATAAAATGGTTACACATAAGATCAGCACTTATTTGAAGAAGGATAATTAGCTTCAAATAAAGAATTACATTCCCAGGCAACGTAATTTGCAGCCGTGTCACACCCTGATCCCATATCCGAGCCGAATGCACAACAGACAGCCGTATGTCCTTGGATTCATTCTTTCCTCAGACATACAAGGCCTGTATCAAACCGCTCTCAACAAAAATCATTCAACCAGTATTGTCTAGGTTTGCGGTAAATATATTCTTTTATCTTCTTTCTTTGTCCGTCTACTCTATTGTATGTTATAATTCCTTATGCTCCTTTAATGGCTAGGAAATGATCACCATCTCTAGTTCTTTAGATAATTTATTCGAAATTTATATGTTATTAAATCCTTGCTTTCTTGTGGCATAGTTTTTTTTAAATCAAATGTATGCATATTCTTGTTGGCTGACTTATGAATAATAATTGTAGGGATTCAATAATCGATTCATGCGGTATGCTTGTAGGCATGCTTGCAGCTCCTTAGGGATTATGATGATTCAATAATGTAATAAATCGCTAAATTGGTTTAAGGTTTATATATGGAGGCTATGATGATTATGCGATGTATGTTTGGCTGATTCAACTATTTCTAATGGCAACAATCTTGGATGGCCTTCTTTTGTAGGCAACCGATTGTAGTCGTTTTGATTTAGTTACAGATTAAATATATATAACTGAGCCTCCTCCTTATTTTTATTATTTATTATTCTTTTCCTTAGTAGATTATTTCTGTTTATTTATAAATTTCTTGGTATATACCTGCATCTTATTGAAAATGTTATGCTTTAAGGTTAGTTTCATTATTGTAAATCTTTGATTTCAATATCATCTATAGCTTTGTTACGATCAATTATGATTTTTTAGATATTTTTTAAAAACTTGCATTGCATTGAAATATAGACCTTTCAATTAATTAAAGTACATATTCTAAACGATCCATACAATTATTTAATTTTTGTACAGAAGGCAGAAATATGTACAGTGGTCAATTGAATGTCCAGTTTGGACAGTTTGAGAATTATAAATAATTTTATAGGTGCTTACAGTAATCAAACGGTACGGATAGAGTTTCAGATATATTTCGGATATCATTTTCTTTTAGTTCTCCTCATACATATTTATTTGTATGGGGAGAACTAAGGGAAATGCTGCCGAAATTTTTCTGGAACTTCTATTGCGTATCCTTTGGTTACTGTAAATGACCTATATAATTAATGCAATTCTTGAATGGGATAGGACTCTTTACCTATTAGTTGGTGATAGGGTGCATTTAATAATACTGTAATTGATCTATTGAATAAACTTATTTTAAATTTATTCTGTTCTTATAAATATTTGTTTATTTCAGTTAGCTTTTTCTTACAATGGATAAGAGTTGGATAACTAAACTGAGGAATAGCAAAGAATATCTGGATGGAGTACAGAATTTCATTAAATTTGGTATGGAGAGAAGTAGTATCAGTGAAAAGATTTTATGTCCATGCCGAAAATGTGTAAATTCCAGTTCTCTATATCCAAATATTGTTGAAGAACATTTGGTATGAAATGATTTTTTAAGAGGTTATACTGAGTGGTTTTTTCATGGAGAGTCAAGGTTACAATCTACATGTAACCAAACATCTAACATGGAACATATACCTGATTTTGGATCTAGTAACCAATAGAAAAATCTTGCAAGAGATGATGATATAGGGATTTGCTCAGAGATGCTTTTGAATATGGTGCTCAACATCCTGGAGATTACAGTGGAGGACAAGTAGCAGCTGGGTTACCTGAGGATCCTATATTTACTGAATCTATACATGATGGAGAGCCGATACCCCCAACTAATGTTAGAACAGATCTTATCAGAAGCTGATAAGGGATGCAGATCAAGAATTATATGCCGGTTGCAAGAACTTTTCAAAAATTTCTTTTCTTGTGCATTTGTTTCATATAAAATACTTGAATGGATGGTCTGGCAAGAGTTTTACTATGCTGCTCAAGTTATTAAATGATGCATTTCCTGAAGGTACTAGTTTACCAACATCTTGTTATGAAGCCAAAAAACTAGTAAAGGAATTAGATCTTGGATATGAAAAGATTCATAGCTGTCCAAATGATTGTATATTATATCGGGGAGAACATGCCGATCAAGAGTCGTGCCATGTGTGTGGATGTTAATGATGGTCGAAGCAAAAAGAAAATGAGATTGAGGGATTAGATGAATTGGATGCAACACACATTAAACAAAAGCCGGCGAAGGTATTACGCTATTTTTCTCTTATACCTAAATTGAAAAGGATCTATGCATCATCAAAGACACTTCATCAATGAGATGGCATGATGAAAGCCGTACAAAAGATGGAATGCTGAGACACCCAGCGGATAGATTAGCATGGAAAGTATTTGATGACAGACATCCTGATTTTGCATCTAATGCTCGTAATATCAGGCTGGGTTTAGCCAGTGATGGGTTCAATCCATTTCGGACCTTAAGTTCTATCTATAGCACATGGCCAGTTGTACTGATTCCTTATAAGCCACCATGGATATGCATGAAACAGTCTTCACTTATTTTATCAATGGTCATTCAGGTGATAAGGGTCCAGGCAATAATATTGATGTTTCTTACAACCTTTAATAGATGAATTGAAACAACTGTGGGAGGGTATCAATGCAATTGATGCTTCAAATGGCCAAACATTCAATCTGTGGCAGCTCTATTATGGACTGTTAACAATTTTCCTGCATATGCTAATTTATCTGGCTGGAGCACTAAGGGACGAGTTGCATGTCCTTCTTGTGGTGAATCAACCCGTTCAATTTGGTTAAAACATGGAAGAAAGTTCTGTTATATGGGACATCATCGATGGTTGAAGGCAAATCATCCATTTCGATTTCAGAAGGATTTATTTGATGGTACTATAGAGTTGGGATCTGCTCCAATTCTACCTTCTGGTTTTGATATTCGTAGACAAATGCTTGGTATCAGACACAGTTACGGCAAGATGACAAAGTCCTCCAAAAAGCTAGGAAGAGATGATGTTGAGACTTCGGTACAAGAAGAAGTATCGGAGGAAGTCAATACTTGCACCTTAGATACGGCAGTGTTCGAGGATCCGGATAATTTCTTTGAAGTTGAAAATGATGATGATATAGTCACAGCAACTATCCATTAGCATACTAAACAATTATGGAAGAAAAGAAGCAGATTCTTTGACTTACCTTATTGGGAGCATAATATACTCCGGCATAATCTTGATGTTATGCATATAGAAAAGAATGTTTGTGATAATTGATTGGAATAATATTAAATCTTGATGGAAAGACTAAAGATAACATGAAGGCGCGTCTTGATTTAAAAGAAATGGGCATTCGACATGAACTTCATCCACAAGTATTTGCAAATGATAGAACTTATATCCCTCATGCATGTTATACAATGTATAGTCAAGAAAAAGATTTCTTCCTGACAGTTTTAAAGAATATCAAAGTTCCTGATGGATATGCCTCAAATATTTCACGATGTGTGAATCTGAAAGAGCGCAAAATTTCAAATCTTAAAAGTCATGATGGACATATATTAATGCAAGATATTCTTCCATTGGCTTTAAGGTCGTCAATGCCAAAACAAGTTATTACGGTTGTTTTTAGTTATCATATTCTTCAAGGTATTATGTTCTAAGGTTCTTAATCCTCAGGAGCTTGATCAGTTGCGGTCTCAAGTCGTACTTACATTATGTCAGATGAAAAAGATTTTTCATCCTGGATTTTTACGATTATGGTTCATCTACTCATTCACCTAGCTTCGGAAGCTAAACTTGGTAGACCGGTACAGTATAGATGGATATACCCTATCGAGAGGTAATGTTGTAAAACTTAAATTTTATAATTTTATAACTTTTTATTATTTAATGTGATATAAATATCATACTTTTTGAAGGTATCTTGTACGTTTGAAGGATTATGTATGAAACAAAGCCCATCTTGAGGGCTCAGTAGCAGAGGGATATATTGCTGAAGAGTGTTTAATATTTGTTCAAGATATCTCGAAGGTGTAGAGACTGTATTCAATCGACCTCAACGTCATGGTGATACTATGGAGAATACAGATCTATACAAATTTGCATCATCCGAAATTTATAGGAAAAGCTGAAAGTATTGTTCTTGACCATAAATCCATGTCACAAGCACACCGTTATGTATTGCTACATAGTGACATAGTATCTGACTATCGCAGGTTAGTCTATCTACATATGGATAATACTAAATATTAGACATGTTGTTGTCAAACTTATATTTGATTGTCATGCAGTGAATTTTTATCTGTACAACGACAAGCCAATCATTCCACTCGTCCTAATCCAAGGATTGAACAAAGATGGTTGGTTGAGTTATTCCTAATTGGCTTGCCAATCAGGTTAGTATATATAAGTCGTCTAATAATTTTAATATATTTAACATCGAATAAGTGATCGATAATTGATATTATATTTTAGGTACCAGTACTGATGGAGAAAAATAGTTCAGCAGAACTAATTGCACTTGCCAGAGATCCAAATTATATTGTGAACAAATATAATGATTTTATTATAAATGGATTTAAATTTATACCAAGGAGCGCGAGAAACTTAGGAAAACTCAGAACAGTGGTGTTATGGTTGAAGCAGATGAAAAATCTTATTATGGTATACTTAAAGATATTTTGGAGTTGGATTATTATGAAATTTTAAAATTGTATTATTTCGATGCGATTGGATGGATATAAATACACCGAGAGGTTTGAAAAAGGACTCAAACGAATTCTACTTGTCAATTTTTCAAGATTGATACATACGGGTGTGTTATTGAAGGATTATCTATTTATCTTTTCATCTCAAGCTCGACAAGTTTTTTATGTACAAGACTCGAAAGATAAAGAATGTGCTACTGTTATTAAGACAAAATCAGAGACTTGTATGACATGGAAAAAAGGGTGGAAGAAGAAGATGATGATACTTACACTCGGTGTATGCCTATAATATGTGCCAGATGATCATATAAATGATACAACTATTTGGATTAGGTTGGATTCCGAGGAAGGTACAACTGGTTGATTATGACAAGTATGTAGTTTATAAGATGGTTTACATTTTTTCATTAATGATTATGTTATCTTTTAAATTGTAATTCATTTCCGTTATAATTTGATTATAATATTGACTGACTTGTTTTTAAATAATGCAGTTAGGTACACCATGCCTCGAAGGAAGCGATTAGCAGATGTACAGTTTCAGTTTTCCCAGATCGAGGCTGGTACTTCTTCAGCACAGCAGCCCGAGGGCAGTCGATCAGTTTCACATCGGTCTGATGGCAGTCCCTCTATTTCTGCACATCAGGCCGATGCTACTACCTCTACACCTCAGGACGATGCCATTCCCTCCGAGTCCACACATCACGATCCTTTTATGGATCATCCTGATGACGAGCATATCGTCGATGATATATAGATACAGGGTACATAATTTAATAATTCTATCTCATTTCAATTCATGCATATGCAATAGTTTTGATATACAATGTTCTGTATTTTTTTTTTGTAGATGGATCCGGGAGACTCAGGCATAGGCGAGGACCCACATTAGTCCGTGATGTGTGGCAGTTACCTGAGGGTGAGAGGATAGTAATAGAGTGCAACAAGCTATGGCAGCCTATTAAGAAAGCTGCTAGCTTGTTGACTAGCTTTCTGGGGACAGTAGCACGCCGTGGTCAGCTATGTCCCCTGAATTATTCAAAGTGGAACGACATGCTTCCTGCATATAAAATAGAGATGCTACGAGTTGTGTAGGTAAAAAATTAATATATTATTTTATATCTTAGATTTTTAACAATTGAATTGCTTATTTATTTAGTATTTATTTTATTGTTTATTTAAATTGTAGAGCAAGTTCTTTATTCCTTCAGATTCATCTGACTTTGTGCTTAAGTCTCTCAATCACAAGTGGAAAGAATATAGAGCGAAGTTGAAGAGAGACTACAAGCTAGAAGGTAGGACAGAGGAGCAGGTTGTAGCTACCTGTCCTCCTGATGTTCACCCTCATCAGTGGATGGAGCTGGTGCACTATTGGTTCTCGAGAGGGCACAGGTTGTGTAGCATCATCAAACACTTCAAAATTATTAATTTTCACTTGTCATAATTATATTTATACAATATATAACATTGTTTTAATTTTATTTTGCAGACGTATTCTGATATTGGTAGAGCTGCATGAGCTGCTCAGTCTGTTCCTCACACAGCGGGGTCCAAGAGTTATGCACGGCTCAGGCATGAATTGTATGTTCTCATTCTATAATACTTTTAGTACACTTTTAGTTTTAACATCATGTATCATCATGTATCATGCATGTGCCATGTATCATGGTACGGGGATATAAGATATGTTATTTTGGATTTTTTGTAATATTTATTCTTTATATAGGCTGATCAGCAGGGGAGGGAGCCTGGTGAGGTGGAGTTCTATCGGATGACTCACGTTCACCGGGATGGCAGTTTTGTTCGGGACGAGTCCAGAGATATATATGTATTTTTTTTATTTATGTTATATTTAGATTTAAATTTTTATTTTTATTAAGTATGATATATGTGTTTTATAAAATATAGATAGGGCTACCTCTATGATCTCCGAGCATGCTGGCGAGGGTTCATCATCTACACAGAGTAGTCACATCGAGGTCAAGGTATTCTCGGAGTTGATGGAACCAGAGAGCCTGGACGAGTGAGGGGTTATGGGATTGGAGTTACCCCTACTCAGTTATCTAAGGTGCATAGATATACTCGGGATACTAGAGAGAGTCATGATCAGTTACATGTTCGTCAGCTCCAGGAGGAGATAGCAGAGCTCCGACAGACACGTGATGCAGACAGAGCAGAGATGCAGACCATTAGGTCTCAGCTGGAGCATGTTACATCTATGCTGCATATGTTCATGTCATCTCAGGTAAGTAATTATTTATTAATTTTGTATGTATCTAATAATTTAGAATATATATAATGTATGTATTATAATTCCTGATGTATATCTTGCAGGTTTCTTGTGCATCTGCGAGTCGTAGACCGACGACGACCAGACTCCCACGGATCAGTGATGCCAGATATTTTTTTATTATTTATGTATGTCTTTTGTTTATTTGAACTTGGATTGATACGTTTATATTATATATAAAAACTTTTTATATTTGGTTTGTATTTGTGTTTGTGTATGTTGGATGTGATATATGATACAGGTTTGAATGTTTTTATTTGTTTGTGTATGTTGGATGTGATACAGGTTTGAATGTTTTCATTCATAATGTATACAGGTCTGGGTTTGTATATATTACTGTTTATTTTTTTTAAAAAAAAATCTACCGACGCTTTAAAGCATTGCTAGGTTTGGACTGGCGACGCTTTAAAGCATCGCTATACTGGAACTGGCGATGCTTTAAAGCATCGCTAGTTTTAAGTTAGCGACGCTTTAAAGCATCGTCAGGTTTCATATAGAGACGCTTTAAAGCGTCACTAGACTGAAACCCTAGCGACGCTTTAAAGCGTTGCTAAATGCCGATGCTTAAAGCGTCGCTAAATGCCGAAGCTTTAAAGCATCGCTAGACTTAAACTAGCGATGCTTTAAAGCATCAGTAAATGAAAATTTAGCGACGCTTTTTGAAGCATCGGTAGATTGTGTCCCAACGCTTGTATAGGCGACGCTTTAGCGACGCTTTATAAAACGTCGGGAGAGTACTTAGCGATGCTTAAAAGCATCGAGAAAGATCAAAAAAAATGTCGCTAAAGCCCAGATTCACTGTAGTGTGCTAAACCATAATAACAACTCAAATGGTTTCAACTTTATTCCAATGAGTCAGATAGGAATAAATACTGTGGGGTCAAATAATTCTTGAATTCATGTCACATGCAAGAGAAAAAATGTTATAATTTTACATTTACCAGAATGACATATATATATACAAGAGTATAGAGATTCAGAAAATTAAAATTTATAATTTTAAATAAAAAATATAATCAAGATCCATAATTTTAATGCACATGATTTATATTGCAGAAATTTGTCCAATACTTCCTAATATAGTACATTTGCTAAAAATCTTTCATGATTTTCTTTGATATTTGTAATATTCTTAATATGGTATATCAACTAGAAATTTCTTTGATATTCTCTAATATTTCATAATATTCTCTAATATCAGCCAAAATCTTTCCTAATATTTTTGATATTTTTCATACTTTCCTTCTAGTTATTGTATGAAGATCATGAATACCCTACTTGCTTTAAGAAAAAAATTGATCCTTTATCAAAAACCTGGTGAGATATTGGTAATTTGGTGCTTGATAGATATAGAAAGGGGGCATATTAAATCTCATTATAGCTTCTTATGAAGATGTGATAATCAATTTTATGCATTTAGTTCGTTCATAGAAAATTAGATTTGCAACAATATGAAGAGCAACTTGATTATCATAAAATAAGAAATAGATAATAATTGAAGAGACCAAGATCATGTAAGAGGGAATGTATCCATGTAATCTCATATGCAACTACAATCATAGTTTGGTATTTGACTTTAGCTAATAAATGAGAGACGTAGATAATTTCTTGTTTTTCCAAGATATGTGACTTGAATCAATAAAATGCAAAAAAACCATAGTAGAATGATGGGTCATAGGACAACTAGTCCAATTGGAATCATAGTAAGTATTAAGTTTTAGATCACTAATAGATAAAGTAAAATATCTTGGCTTGACAAGTTCTTTAGTAACGAAAAAGATGGTGAGTTGCATCTAGGTGAGGTTCACGGGGTTGATGTATGAATTGGCTCAAGATATAACAAAAATATAATGTTGATCATATAATAGTGAGATAAATAAATCATTTCACAAGATGACAATGAGAAGAAAGATCAAGAAGTTCACCATCGCTATTGGTAAGTTTGAGATTTTGTTTCGCTGAATGATCTTCTATTTAGCTCCTACAAAATTATAATCTTAAAGAAGATCGAGCGCATACTAGCATTGATTATGGTAAATGCGATGCTTGGATTGGGCCACCTAAAGTCTAAGAAAGTATTTGAGATTCCAAAAATCTTTATTCGAAAGCACCAGTGAAGGAAAGCTTTGATGTACTAGATGGCATGGATATCATTATCGTGATCATATCATAAACATACACAGAATGAAGACAAATAAATTCCATGATGAAGATATATTAAGGAGTGATCAACTTGGGATGAGAGTAAAATTGGCATCTAAAAAGCAAAGATGAATTTAGCAAACTAATTTGAGAAACTTGCTCAAGTTCATAAAGAAACTTATTAAGATGACAAATAAGGCTCTCTCCTATTGATGTGTTGACAATATCCAGAGAAAAGATATATATATATATAATATATATATATATATATATATATATATATATATATATATTCCTCATCTAAATAACCATGTCAAAATGTATTTTGAATATTTAGTCGATAAAAAGACCAATTTTAATAGCAGCTATGGCAAGTAAAACTCACACCATGACTATCTAGCAACTAGGGCAAAAATTTCATGGTAATCTTGCCTACTGAGTAAACCTTTGTAACTAAGCGAGCTTTGTATCATTCAATACTCCCGTCAAAATTATGCTTGATCTTAAAAACTCATTTACATCTATGGATTCTAATGAGGTAGGATCCAAGGACCATATATTGTATTTCAAAATCCGAATCTCTATATCCATGAATGTCTCTTTCAAAAAATTTTTATAGCTTGGACAAAGTTTTAAGTTCAACAGTAGAAGCTAAAAAGCTAATAAAGGATGATGAGATAAAAAAATAATCATAGGATAAAAAATTTGCAAGTGGAAATAAAGCACTGGTTGTCATAAGAGAAGCAAATAAATCAAAGCATCAAATTGTGGTAGTCTTGTAAATAAGCAGAAGGTCAAAAAACTTCTCTTTGTGAATGGTGCAAAGGTGGTATAACTAAATTTGATGGTAAAGATGTATTAGGTAGAGAAGCACGTGCACCTAGAGTATTAATAATAGAACATGGTACTTGAGATATATCGATGGATAAGCAAGACCCTGATTAAAGAAAGAACTATATTGGATTTATTAATGGAAGTAGAGTATATCTTAAAAGAAAAAATAGGTTCAAAAAAGTGACATCTCTACCAACATAAATTTCGTTGCAATGAAAGTCAAAAATTTTATGACCCTTTTGAGCAAAAGGATATCCAACAAAAATACTAGGTGAAGCATAGGCATCAAATTTATTTTGGATGTTTGGATTGTGCCCATAGCATAAACAACCAAAAATCTTTAAATACTAGGTGTCAACCCTTTTAAATAATAATTCATTAGGCATTTTACCTTAAAGCACTTTAGTGGGTGTGCGATTAATAAGATAGGCGACAGTAAAAAAAACAATCATCCCAAAATTTACCAGTAAATTTGCTTGAAAATGAAGTGCACAAGCAATATTGGGAGATGATAGCTTTTCGCTCTACTACTCCATTCTGTTGAAGAGTTGAAACAAATTATGTTAATGGATCATACCAAGTAAGTTCAAAAAATTAATAATATCATAACTAAAAAATTCAAAGCCATTATCATTATGAATTTTACAAATGGTGGTATCAAATTATATTTTGACCATTGCAAAAAAAAAATAATATGGAAAAAAACTAAATTTATGTTACGTGAGATACATCCAAGTACTGTGTGAAAAAATTTCAACAATAATTAAGAAATAGCATGCACTATAATTAATGGAATATTATAAGGTCCCTAAATATCAATATGAACTAATTTAAAATAAAAGGTCAATGAAGTAGAACTTGAAAAAATGATAATCGATATCATTTAACTAATGGGCACACAATATAATGCATTTATTTAAAAAAATATAGAATCTAAAGTAAAAAAAAATTAGAATAAACTAGAAGCTGGATGTCCTAAATGCTAATGCCATAGGCCGACTCTATTTTGATGGACAAGTATGGAAGCAAAAAGGTTTGATTTAAGCTTCAAATAATAAAGATCATCATGTTATCTATCGAATCCAATCACCTTCTTTGTCAGCAAATCTAAATACAATATCTAAGAAAAATGTGACAAAATAAATAATTGTTTTGGTGATTTTACTGATAAATAATAATTTGAATCAAAATTAAGGAACATGCAAAATATCTTTTAATGACAATTATCGAATAAGTTTAATAAAATCAATGTGCATGGCTTGAATTGCATTACCATTAAAAAGCTTGATAGGAGAACCACAATAAATATGAAATGTACTCAAAAGATTAAGATCATAAGTCATTTGATTAATGCATCTTGAGTTTATAATCCACAAATTATCCAAAGAAGAACAAACAAGAAGCAATACCTGCAAGGTTGGTCATGGAGAAAGATAAAAGAAAAAAAAATGGAATTGTAAGTTGATGGAGGTCATAAGATATTATGGCTTTAATACCATATTTGAATTGAGCAAAAAAAAGTGTTATGATTTTACATTCATCGAAATGAGATATATTATATATATATATATATATATATATATATATATATATATATATATATAATATATATATATATATATATATATATATATATATATATATATATATATATATATATATATATATATATTCAAAAATCGGAATCCCATAATTTTAAATTAAGAAATAAACAAAATCAAGTACCCATGATTTTAGTGCAAATGATTCATATTGCAAAATTTTCTCTAATACTCTCTAATATGGTACATTATTGAAAATCTTTCTTGATTTTCTCTAATATTTATATTATTTTCTTATATAGTCTATCAACTATAAATCTCTTTAATATTCTCTGATATTTTCTAATATTTTCTAATATTAGTTGAAAATCTTCCTTGATATTTCATGCTATTTTATAGTAGATATAAATAGAAGAGTAATTCTTTGTACATCGGTTGTGGTGTAAAAAATCTGACATGAAGCACAACAACCATCGTCTTTGGGCCACATTGTGCTTGCATGGCACATTTGGGTTTCCATCCTTCCGGTTGTCAAATCATAGTGGCTAATGGAGGTGCATCGGGATGTCAGAATTGACTTGTGTTAAATGCATTACGCAAACAAAATTTAGAATTTTTAGGTTGAAAATGCCTATCTCTAAAATGCACCCCTTTTCTCAATCTTTGCTTGATGCCAAATCATTTTTGAAGCTTCCCATTTATCCTTATTCCTCCTCATGTTCCTCCTTTCTTCCTCTTCTTTCTCTCATTCCTCCTCTATCTGAGTGCCAACATCTGACAGCTCTACATCCCTGCCATTACTCTGCATCTAAGGTTGTTAGCAGTAGCTTCTTTTCTTAATTGTTGTGTGACTATATGTCGGATCCATTAGGAAGTAAATGATTCCTCCATAGTTTTTTTTTGTCATGTGGTTCCTTTATTACATCACCCTCTTTGGTTGTTAAACTAAGTTAATACATCTGGTATATTCGTCATGGCATAAATGCAGGAAGAAATGATTCATCCTGCAAGCTATCTTTTTTCCCAACCCTATGACACCCAACGGCCAGCTTATGAAATTCTTGACCGAACCTAACTTCTACAATGGCATATGACATCCCATGACCCATTTATGACACCTGCTTGCCAACTATTGACATCTCCTACCCGAAACCAGCCTTTTGAATAGTGTAAGAAGTGCTCAGGAACCAACATTTATCACAATATCATGACATTGTGCGAGCTAATTAGACACTAGTTTTCACATTATGACATCCGATTCTCAAATTACTCCCCGTACCAACCCCATTCACCTATATATGACACTTCGTATCGAAATTCTGACACCCATGTCCAGTTCATGACATTCCCCATCCCAACTACTCCAGAAGCCAACCTTTTCATGATGTAATGACATATTGTGGTTGGACCATGATTCATGACATCTCGTGCCCAGCTTAAAACATCCCCCACCCCAACTACTTTGTTATGACATTCTGTGGCTAGATTATGATATCCCATGTCTTGGTTATGACAATCCCTGTCCTAACTACTCCATCAAGCAATCTTTTTCAGGATTTTTTGATATACTACGGCTCGATTATGATACCTTGTGTCCACCTATGACATCCCCTCCTCAAAATATTTCCTAAGCCAACTTTTTTAACTTGCTTATTACTCCCAGTGGCCAGCTTATGATACCCGTGTCATCCTCATTCTAAAAATATTTCCTGAACCATGCCTTCTCACAATCATATGACATCGTGCAATCCAATTATAACACTCTGTGTATAGGTTATGACATCCCCCATCGAACTACTCCATCCAACCAATACTTTTTACAATATTATAACACCCTACAGCCCGATTATGACACCCATATATGTTCCATTATGACACCCCTCCCCTGGAACTAATCCATGAACCTATCCCTTTTACAACCTTATTATGTCACCCCCCATAAGTGGACCTTATGTCCACTTTATGACATCCTCGGCCCTAACTACTCAAGGAGCCAACCTTTTCATAATAATGTTATGGCATCCTGCAATGAACTTATAACACCCCGTGTCCAGCTTATGACTTCCCCCACCCAACTATTCCAAGAAGCAATATTTTTTATGTTCTTATTATGATATCCTTCGGCCTGATTATGACAGTCCCATATCCATCTTTATGGCATCCCCTCCGTAAAATACTATCGAGCTAACCTCTTTCCGCTGTATAATGACATATACAATCCCATTATCACATGCCATGGCTGACTTATGACATCTCCTAAAAAAATGCTCTCCAAAACAAACCTTTTTAAAATTACATCTTGACATCCCGTCACCAGAAATACTCTATCAACCTACCTTTTTCACAACCTTATTACATCTTGTGGCCTATTATGACAACATGTGTTCACCTGAGGATGTCATAAAATGGTTGTAAACATGATTCTAGGATATATTTGGATGCCTGTGTCGGAGTAGAGATTCGGCGAAACCTCGCCATGCGAAAGTGATCCAGGTGCGTGAAGACCTTCTGCCAGCGATCCACCAAGGATGTGGTAGGATTCAGGTCAAACAAAAATCAAACAATCCATGGATTGATAGAGAAGAATATGAGAGAGAGAGGAAGAAGAACGAGATATGGAAGAAAATGAGAGTTCTCTCTTGATCGATTTTCTTGGACTGTTATAGAATGACCTCCTCTTCTAACTAACTATCCCATATACATATATTACTCCTCGATCACGTGGAACCGAGACCTTTCAAAAACTTCCCAGCATGGCAACACGTGATTCAAAGAATCCCATCATCCAAGTCGGCTCGAACCACACGAGTCGGTTCCTTGTAGCAGACAGCACTCTAGACAAGTCGACTCTCAGACCTCGAGTCAACTCTTCCAGAATATTGTTTACTTGTCTATGTAACCGAGCCAACTCCCAATAGAATCAAGTCGACTCACAGCAACCGAGCCAACTCACAATAGTACCGAGCCGGCTCTCTAATGGGAACATTAAGCCAGTTTAGATCCAGCTAGTCCAGACCTAGCCAGCCCAGATCTCGGTACCAGCCCAGCACGAATCTTGATGTATTCATTTTATTTATTTTATGGGTGTACGTGGGATTTGGGATATCTCCGAATCGGAGATCAGATTTTTTATTTCTTTTAGAGTTATCAGAATATCTTAGTCGTTCCGATTACTTTGAGATTGTTTAGGGATTTAGTTTTATCGGTTGTTATCTTAGTTTATTTAAGAAGGTTTTGTCATCGAATAAAATTAGCGAATGAATATTTTGAGAAAACAACAGGGTATATCCAGACTCCTTCCCCCTCTTCTTCCTTGTGCTACTTCTTCTTCCCGGTTCTCTTCTTCTTCCCTTCTCTCTCTTCTTTCTGATCTCTTTCTCCGTCTCTTCTCGGATTTCTTTCTCCCTCATTTCTATTCCCGACTAATCCCAAGTTCTCAGAGATTACAATCCCCTGTTAACCACTTCCCGATTACCAAACTCTCCCCACGGCCGTCGTCAAAATCTGAAGCACCGTCCGACCACCATTCTCCCCCGGATTTGCCCGACCGAAGCCCCAAGATGCCGGATCGGCCCCTCCGAAGCCGTTCCAACGTACGGCCGGAGTCGAGCATCCCATCTGCCCCGATGCCGAACGGTCGCCCATCTCCTTGCTACCGCCGGTGTCCTCCACGACTGCGCCACGACCACAGCCAGACCGTTCTCGCCTGTGCAAGCCATCGCCGGTGAGAGCCACCCCACCACTGCCCGAAGCCTCTCTCCTCCGGTGCCTCCATTCTCCGGGAACCCTCCCGTTGGTCTTCCGCCCGAAGCCCCTTCCTTCCTTCCCCCCAGCTGCCAGCATCGCAGTCGTCTCCGAGACCACCACCGGCCGATCCGCCGTCGCGCCCAAAGTCGATGCCGGCGAACCCGCCGCAAGGCCTTCGGCTCCCCCCCTTGTTTGTTGTTGTGATCCGTGAGAAGAAAACAATGGCAAACAATTGCACGAACGTGAAAGCATTCACGTTCCCATACTGCCAATTCTGCTCTGCACGGATCCCAGAGTGCACTGATCCCAGAGTGCACAGATCTCAGAGCACACGGATCTCAGAGCATTGTGGTTAAATTAAAATTTGTTTGATTTGGAATGATTCGTTATTTTTTTTTTGGTGTTCCAGGTCCAACGGCTTCTGATCCACCTTGCCCGTGAACTACTGGTCCGGATTTGGACGACCTCTAGACGATCTCCCTTTTCCAGGATTCATGAAATTTCAATTTCGGGTGAGATCCATTTCAATAACCTGACCCAATCAATTGCTGATTATTTCTATTTAATTAGATTTAATTTAATTAAATTGGACACCCTAATCGAGAGATCGTTTCTTAACGATCAACGGTCCGACACCAGTCTTGGTATAAGAGCGTTCAGTACCAATTAAATTGGTATCAGAGCAATAGGTTAGATTAGGGTCATTTCAATTTTAATTTTGCATGACAACTAGGTCAGGAAACAAGTATCAATCAGAACATCTTCCTTAGATAACAAAATGGATCCCAGTTTAGAAGCTGCCCTTCAAGTAATCATGGGTAGACTCAAAAAAATTGACAGCAAGTTAGGATCTTTAGATGCAAGGTAAGGAGCCCTCATGAATCAAGCCCTGACTGGTCCGCAACCTAACATTAGTCAGACCCCTAGTAACCGACCCTCGTTTACAACCCCACCAATTAGAGATGACAAAGGAAAGGGATTATAGAAGAGACTTCCCATGGAAGTAGCTCTAACATCCACTGTTTTAGGAGTAACGGGATAGGTCATGTAGCTAGTCAGTGTCCGTCTAAAACCTTGCATATAGGGGCACTTGAAGAATAAGAAGATCTAGGTGATGTTATTGAAGAAGAAATCTACACTACTGACCCAGAATTAGCAGATGCCTACGAAAAACATGACCACGAGGCTAGAGCTGAAAAACAATTAGGAAATAATTTGATTAATAATTTGGATCTAATTGAATATAAACCAGCATTGATGCATGGTGATGTATTTGAGCCTGCATCTCCCTTTGAGAGTGATCCTCCTCTTGAGAGCCCACCAGTCCAAATGAAAGGAAAGCACGATGTGATTGAACGCATTTGGACGAGAAGATCAAGTTTAGGAGGAGTCAAAATTGCTACCGTACCTGGTTCACTGGCGAGGCAGATCAAAGTCAGAGGACTCTGGATTACTAAAGAGGAGCTGCAGAACATTGATCCAAATCTATTTGAGCACCTCCAGCCTGACTCGACGTAGTCGAGTTCTCCCCACCACAAGGGAAATGATGGGACATTGAGCCAGTTCAGATCTAGCCAGTCCAGAACCAGCCAACCTAGATCTCGGTACAGCCAAGCACGAATCTTGATGTATTTATTTTATTTTATTTTATGGGTGTACGTGGGATTTGGGATATCTCCGAATCGGAGATCAGATTTTTATTTCTTTTAGAGTTATCGGAATACCTAGTCATTCCGATTACTTTGAGATGTTTAGGGATTTAGTTTATCGATTGTTATCTTAGTTATTTAAGAAGGTTTTGTCATCGAATAAAATTAGCGAATGAATATTTTGAGAAAACAATAGGGTATATCCCGACTCCTCCCCCCTCTCTTCCTGTGCTACTTCTTCTTCCTGTTCTCTTCTTCTTCCCCTTCTCTCTATCTTCTCTGATCTCTTCTCCGTCTCTTCTCGGATTTCTTTCTCCCTCATTTCTATTCCCGGCTATACCAAGTTCTCAGATATTACAATCCCTGTAACCACTTCTCGATTACCAAATCTCCCCACGGTCGTCGTCAAAATCCGAAGCACCGTCGACCACCGTTCTCCCCGGGATCTGCCCGACCGAAGCCCCGAAGATGCCGGATCGCCCCTCCGAAGCCATCCCAATTACGGCCGGAGCCGAGCCTCCCATCTACCCCGAGCCGGACGGTCGCCCATCTCTTTGCTACCGCCGTGTCCTCCACGATCGCTACACGACCACAGCCGGACCGTCTCCGCCTGTGCAAGCCATCGCCAGTGAGAGCTCACCCCGCCACCGCCCGAAGCCCCTCTCCTCCGGTGCCTCCATTCTCCCGCGAACCCCTCCGTGGTCTTCCACCCGAAGCCCTTCCTTTCGCCCCATCCATTGGCATCGCCAACGTCTCCGAGACCACCGCTGGCCGATCCACCATCGCCGCCCAAAGTCGACGTCGGCGAACCCGGCCGCAAGGCCTTCGGCCTCCCCTCCCTGTTTTGTTGTGATCCGTGGAGAAGAAACAATGGAAAATAATGGCACGAATGTGAAAGCATTCACGTTCCCATACTGCCGATTTCTGCTCTGCACAGATCCCAGAGCACATTGATCCCAGAGTGCACGGATCCCAGAGCACACGGATCTCAGAGCATTGTGGTTAAATTAAATTTTGTTGATTTGGAATTGATTCATTATTTATTTTTTTGGGTGTTCCAGGTCCAACGGCTTCTGATCCACCTTGCCCGTGAACTACTGGTCCGGATTTGGGACGACCTCTAGACGATCTCCCTTTTCCAGGATTCATGAAATTTCATGATTTCGGGTGAGATCCATTTCGATAACCTGACCCAATCAATTTCTGGTTATTTCTATTTAATTAGATTTAATTTAATTAAATTGGACACCCTAATCTAGAGATCGTTTCTTAACGATCAACGGTCCGACACCAGTCTTGGTATAAGAGCGTTAGTACCACATACTCTCCATAGAACTTTTCTCTGCTGCCCTGCAGTGCCAACCATTAGAGTCGACTCGAACTAGAACGAGACGACTCTAATGTCTAGACTGACCAAAACTCAGCCTAACATTTGGAACTTATCCCGGACTCACCCCTAGCCCTAAATACATCATGTTAACCATGATATACTGAACCAAGGCCTAAACCTTGTTCTCCTGGAGCCTTGGATGCACCACCTGAGACTCAACAATCTTCATCTTGGTGCTCCAAGGCTACAGCCCATTACACCAGACACCTCAGATCCTCAACCACATACATGAACAAAGCTTTCTCTAGGTAGAGCATTTGTAAGTGCATCAGCCTCATTCTCCTTGTATGGACTTTTATCAATGCCACTTCTCCTCCCTCCACCAGTTCTCGAATCCTGTGGTACCTCACATCATATGCTTTGTGCGAGCATGGTAAACTTAGTTTTGAGTCAAATGTATGGCCACTCTGGCTATCACTATGCAGGACATCATACATGTTTCACGCCCTTCAGCAACTAGCCTTCTCAGCCATTGTTCTTCCTTTGCAGCCTCTGTAATACCTATAATCTCATTTGTTGTAGATAGAGCAGTGATAGGTTGAAGGGTAGATCTCCAAGAAACTGGTCCCCCATACATGCTGAAGAGATAACCTGTAGTAGACCTTCTTGTATCAAGATCACCTGCATAACTTGCATCCACATACCCTGCCAAAAGACCCGAACCTCCATATAACTCCCTGGAGTTCCTTTCTCGTCCTTGTAGCTGCCCACCAATACCAGTCCATGCTTTTGAGTTTCCTGTAGATATCTCAAAATCCACTTCAATACCTTCCAGTGTTCCTTCCCAGGATTTGCCATATACCCGCTCACCTGGCTTATTGCATATGCTTATCTAGCCTGCAACACACCATAGCATACATAACACTGCCTACATCATTTGCATATAGAACTCTCTCCATGTACTCTCTTTCCTTATCGTTTGGGGGCTTTGAATCTTAGAAAGAGATATATGCCCTGGTAATGGTGTCTCTACCGGTTTGGCCTTCTCCATCCCAAACCTCTCAAGAATTTCTTGATATAACCTCATTATGCCAATGGAATATCCCCTTGCTTCTATTCCTGCAAATCTACATTCTAAGGATTTCTAAGCTGGACTCAAATCCTTCATCTCAATTTCTTCAGATAATGCTCTTTTCAGCTCTTTCACAACCTTATATTTCTGCTAGCTATCAACATGTCATCGACATACAAAAGTAGATACAAAGCATTATGAATATCCACATCCTTGACATATACATAATAGTCATTTTCATACCTAAGAATCCAAGGCTTAAAACCAAAGTATCAAATCTCCGATACCCCTGATAAGGTGACTGTTTTAAACCTCCATACAATAACCTCTGAAGTAGACATACCTTGTCCTCCTGTCCAATCTCTATGAAGCCATCAGGTTGCTTCATATAGATCTTCTCTTCCAGACTTCCATGTAAGAAAGCTGTCTTCACATCCATCTGCTCCAATTCCATATCATGTTCTGCCACCAATGACAGCAACACCCTAATTGAAGTATGGCATACCATAAGAAAAAATACCTCAGTATAGTAAACTCCTTCCCTTTATGAGTATCTTTTTGCAACCAGCCTTGCTTTATATATCACTCCACCTTGCTCTGAAAGTATTGATTTCTTTGTAAACATCTATTTGGAGCCAATAGCATGAGCATCCTTAAGTAGATCCACCAATTACCATGTTGTTCCTCCTGAGAGATTCCATCTCTTCCATCATGTCTTATCCATGATTCTTTATCAGGACTATCTATGGCCTCCTTGAATATTTCTGGATCTCCATTCATAGACATAAGAGTACAAGATATATTCTCATCTATGCCATATCTCATCGGCTTCTGGATTGTGTGCTGAGGTTTATGCAATGCCACTCTCCTTGCATTGTCCTGCAAGTCTTCTGTTTGTAGCTGTTCCTGCACTTGTTCTTACACTTCACTTTGAACAACTGATTTTCCTTTATGATCCTTCATCACAAGAGGACCTTTCCACCTAACTCCACCTCAATTGAAAACACCTTGCCAGTTGATGTAGATGGCCTATCCTCCCTATGAAGGACAGTCTACTATTCACCTTTGAAGTTGCAGTTTCATCTGTACTCTCCGATCTCTCCAAGATGCCCTTTTATCAAAAATGACATCCCTATTGATCACTACCTTTTGAGACTGTGAATTCCATAGTAGGTAACCCTTGACTCTCCATGGATACGATGAAGATCATCTTCCTTGACTTAGGGTCCAACTTACTCCGTTCAGTTGCCTCTACATGTGCATAGGCCAGGCAACCAAACACCTTCAGGTGACCAAGCTCCACTTCTTCCCACTCCAAGCTTCCTTTGGAAGTCCTCCATCCAGTTTGAAATGAGGGACCTGTTTATAAAAAATATGATAGAGTAATAGCATCACCCTAAAAGATTTTCGGCAGTGATGACTGCAGCCTCATACTTCTTGCCTTCTTCAATAGTGTTCAGTTCATCCTTTCTGCAACACCATTCTGCTGTATGGTCATCCTTACTGTGTAATGATGTTTAATCCCATTTTTCTCCAATAACACCTGAACTCTTTACTAGAGTACTCCCCACCATTATCAGACCAAAGGCACTTCAAATGTCTTCCTGTCTCGTTCTCTACTTCAGCCCTCCAGGCTTTGAACCGGGCAAATATCTCTGATTTTTCTCTCATCATATACACCCACAATGTTCTAAATAAGTCATCAATGAAGGTAACAAAATACCTTGCTTCACTCCTAGATAAAAATGTGCTGGTTCCCATACATCCGAGTGAACTAGTTCCAAAACATCTTCACTCTGCTTGGTATTGCTAGCAAACTTTATCCTATACTATTTGCCATAAATACAGGGCTCACATAGATCATTTCCATGCTTCTTCAGCGTTGGAAGATTCCTCTTCTACTTAATTCAGTAAGCCCTTGGTCACTTAAGTGACCCATCCGATGTGCCACAACTTGTATGCAAGTTGCTCTTCTTGTGCCGCTGCAAGCATCTCTGCATTATCATTCACCATTGAGCTTTCCATCTTGATAGATTATTGCTCAGTCTTCTTCCTTTCACCACCACCAAAGCTCCCTTGGTTATCCCCAAACATCCACTACCAGACTGGCAACTGAAGGCATAACCCTGCTCTTCCAAGTAGCCCAAAGAAATCATATTTTCTTTAATTCTGGTACATGTTTGACATTTGACAGAGTCCTTATCACTCCATTATACATCCTCACCTTAATAGTGCCAACTCCAGCCACCGGACAAGGGTGATCATCACCAAGGCTTACACTACCTCATTTGACCTTTCATAGGTATCAAACCACTTCCGATGTAAGGTATAATGATGAGAGTATGCTGAATCCAACATCCAAGTATTATCCCAATCAACTAATCCATCTGAAGCTATCAATACATCTTCTCTACTGCCTTCAGATACACTTGCACCACTAGTGTTGGCCTTCCTTTTCTCGGTCTTCCAAAGAGGGCAATTTCTTTGAAATGACCAGGCGATGACATTTGTAGCACTTCAAGCCCTTCTTACTGCCTTGAGACTGTGATCTACCCTTTGATTTTCCCATAACCCTTTCCTTTGGTCTTCCTTGCCTTTCATTCATAGCAAGAACCTTCGAGTTAGGACTTCCTTTGCAGATCTTCTCCCTTTACTCATTTGATCTCAGAACTCCAACAACCTCCTCAAAGATCAGGGTTTCCTTCCCATATACCAAGATTGTTATCAGACTATCATATGATCCAGGGAGTGAACACAACAGCAACAATGCCCGATTTTCCTCATCAATTTTCACATCCAGACTTATCACCTCAGAACATACCTGATTGAACCTCTGAATATGAGTAATGAGGTCTCCTCCTTCAGGCATCCTCAGATTATACAGCTGCTTCTTCAACCATGCTTGTTTGTCATATTCTTGCCCATGTATCTATTCTCCAATCTTAACCAAAGATCCTTTGCCGTAGTCTCTATACAAACCTTCGGCAAAACTTGATCTACCAAACACATCCTGATGGTGCTGAAAATGATCTCTTCTAACTCTTCCCAATCCCAATACTGATCTTTTCTGGTCTTTCTCTAACCAGACCTTGTAGATCCTCTATGAACCAGCAAGTCTTTTACTCTTTGTTGCCATAGAGTAAAATTCTCCTTGCCATCATACTTCTTAAAATCCATCTTGAAACTACTTGATGCCATTACCACAATCATGTAGAATCAAAAAATATACTAATCTTACGTTCTAGGACTTCTTGGATGTAGAGATCTTCCTTCCCTCACGCAACCCCTACTGATACCAAAATGTCGGAGTAGAGATCCAGCGAAACCTCGCCCTGTGGAAGCGATTCAGGTGCATGAAGACCTTCTGCCAGCGATCCACCAAGGATGTGGTAGGATTCAGGTCAAACAAAGATCAAACAATTCATGGATTGATAGAGAAGAATATGAGGGAGAGGAGGAAGAACAAGATCTGGAAGAAAATGAGGGTTTCTCTTGATCGATTTTCTTGGACTGTTACAGAATGACCTCCTCTTCTAACTAACCATCCCATATACATATACATACTCCTCGATCACGCGAACCGAGATCCCTCAAAAACTTTCCAGCACGGCAACATGTGATTCAAAGAATCCCGTCATCCGAGTCAGCTCAAACCACAAGAGTCGGCTCCTTGCAACAGACAACACTCTAGATGAGTCGACTCTCAGATCTTGAGTCGTCTCTTCTAGAACACTATTTTACCTGTCTGTGTACTGAGCCGACTCCCACAGAATCGAGTCGACTCGCAGCAACCGAGCTGACTCGCAGCAGTACCAAGCGACTCTCCACAGAACTTTTCCTGGTTGCCCTGCTATGCCAGCCATTAGAGTCAACTCGAATCAGAACCAAGCCGGCTCTAATGTCTAGACTGACCAAAACTCAGCCTAACATCTACGACTTATCCCAAACTCACTCCTAGCCCTAGATACATTATGTGTAACCATGATAGACTAGACCTAGACCTAACCTTGGCCCCCTGGAGCCTTGGATGCACCACTTGAGACTCAACAACTGGATGTCATATAATTTCCTTAGGATCTCATAGAAACTGTCAGGATGTCATACGATGGTGCAAGCCTGATTCAAAAAATATTCCGATACTGGTATGTCATACATTCCCCTTCAAATATCAAAATCTTCTTGGAATGTCATAATAAAGCTCGATTATGACAACTCCTATGACCTTATGAACTCCCGGCCTAAATAGTAACCAAAACCCAGTATTGACTACCTTATGATTTTTACGAGCAGATTATGACTCTCCATGTCTAGGTTATGACATCCTCTATTCCAATTACTCTGGAATCGATAATTTTTTACATACTTATGACACGTGGCTAAGTTATGGCATTTTGTGTCCTTATGACATACTAGCCAAATCTCTCATGGAATCTATCTTTTTTCACAATGTTATGACATCCTACTGCCTGATTATGACTCCTCGCAGTCCACTTATGACATCTCTCACTAGAAACCTGGAACCAACCTTTTTGACGATACTTATATACCTAGCCTTTAGTTTATGACATCTATTAATCTAATTACTCTCAAAATAAAATTTTGTAGCAATTATGACATCCGATGGACCAATTATGACACCCCTGTTGTGGCTTATGATATCAACCATGCAAAATATTCAATGAACAAAACCTTTCACCTGATCATGACATCCTGTGGCCATATATGACACTTCATGCCCAGCATATGACATCCCCCATCCAAAACATCCCAAGGAAACAGCATTTACACCATATATCGTGAGACATTTTTGACACATATTAGCCAATTACTCAATGAACCAGACCTTTTCATCTTGTTATGACATCCCTTAGCCCTATCATGACACCTCCATGCACAGCATATGACCTCCCCCATCTAAAATATTCTAGGAAACAAACTTTTGCACGATATGTTGTGAGACCTATTATTGACATCTATTAGCTAAATTATGATAATTTGATAGTTAGACCCTACCATCCATTATGCCATCACCATTGGATGCATCTTTTTGAAGGTAGAAACCATCAATTTTATCCTTGTTTGATATATTATAAAACATATGGATGTGAGAAAAAAATACTCTCTTCCCAAATCTTCTTGTCTTCTAATATTGTGTCTTTCTTCTCTCTTTGGTGACCAAAGTTCCATCTACTACCTTGTTTTTATTTTCCTAGATTTCGCCATCCACAGCACCTTACCGGTATGTTTTGATGATATCCCTTGAGCATCGATGTTATAGTATTTCACCTTAGACCTTAACTCAAAATATGATCTTTGTTTCAGTAGCACAACAGTGGGCTAGGGTTTTTATACATTTTCTTATAAAAATGTTTAGAAGAAAGTACATGCTTAGAAGGCATCATGGACAAGAGAAAGACGACAACCAACCCAGCCAGGAGAGCACGGCAATGGTTGTATTCATGGGAGAGAATGTCGATGTTTCCTTTAGTGGAAGAGGAGAGATACAACATAGTTAAGAAATTATGGAAGTATTTGACAAGTCCTTCCAAGTAATGTCATATTTTCTTTACAATATTTGACATTTCCTTACAAAATATGACATCCAATTTAAATTTATGACATTTATCTTGATTAATTCTGACACTCGGATGAATCTTACAATGGAATGTCCAAAAGCTTCCCATCTTAAAAAGTTAAGGTGTCTCAATGTTATAAAAATTCATGCAAGCCCATTGCCTATGTAGAAACTATTGGTTACATGGATTTTACTCCTGCTCGGTTAGAACTCATCTAGAACACTCTTTTTGGCGCCTTCGTTGACATGCAGCTACTCGTAGTTAATGGGTCACTCCTGACCATATCCTAAGATGTCATGCAGGAGGAGATAGATTTATTTTTACTGGAATTGTAAGTTTCAGTGCAAAGGAAGTGGCACTTATTTTGGGCCTTCCATGTCACAGAATTAAAATCTCAGACTTTGAAAGAAGGGAGGCTGGTTGAGAGATTTGGTAGTTCTCTGGACCTCCATCATAAGGGACTGCAGAGGAAGATTGAGGTACTTAAGGACTCCATGGAGATGGAGGACATCGAGGATACTATGTGGCTTTAGATATATTACATGCTTGCCATGTTTATTGCTCCAAAGTCACATCAGACATGTCCAAGATATCTGATCCCTACTTGGATGATCTTTCTTCATTAAGAGATTTTGCATGGACTCTTGCAATCAGGAACCCGACATTTGAGAAAGTCCCCAGAGATTACTGAGTGCTTGAGGTGTGGGGAGGCAAGCTAAGCTAAGAGGTTAAACAAGTATAGGAGGTAGCCCATCCTTTTGGCTGCACATCAGCCCTCTTGGTGAAGATATTTTCAATCTTGATCATTTATAATATGTCAACTTTATTTTGTTTTCCTTGCTTTATATGGTTTTATAAATTTTTATTGTGTAAGCATGGTTCTTTGAGCACGATATATAAAACCGCAATAGAACCCTTGATGTTACTGTGCATTTTGAGGTGGTAGATTGCCAAAAATGGAGCCATGATAGGCAGTTTGACAGAATCCAACTCTATGAGGTAAGTTGATTGCCATGATTTTAAAAAACTCATACAATATCAAGATTAATATCATAATTTGGTTATAGAATATCATAATTTACTTATTGAATATTTTTCTCTTATATATTCTTTGGTACCAGATCGACGATGGTCTTGTACCTTTTTTACAAGAGTGTTGGCTTCTCTCACATGATGAAGAGAGGCCAGTCATGGCTATGCAATCTTTCTGTACAGGATGTGTTGACCCCTAAAATGATTTTGATGATAACAAAATTGGAGCATGCATTCGATACTGACTCTTTTAAATATTTAAAAAGTTTTTATATGATGTTTCAAATGGACAACTATTCATTCTACAGCTATGAGATCATTGTAGTGTAGTTACGTGCTCATAAAAAAAGTTATATGTATTTGAGAGCCCTAGCTAAGTTTAAATGTATATTCTTGAAAAAGGGCTAATTTCATGTAAATTTTAAGTTTAAATATCTTAGAATAGGTTTAGAAGAAGTTTGAAATTGATTGGAAGATGTTGGAAGAAGTTTGAAGAAGTTTGAATGCATTTGAAGGAAATTCACTCGAGCCGACTCTGTAATTTAGAGCTGATACATTATTTTGGCATAGCACAAAGATTTCTATTTTATAGTGTCGGATCGTTTTCCCTAACCATATTTACAAAAGGAAGCTCCCTATTATAAGAGGCATGTTTACCTCTCTTAAATCGGTTGTGCAACAATCCCGAGGCACATGAGTCGACCCGACAAGAGCGATCGCACCCACGAATTGATCGAGTCTGCTCCGCGAGGGCCTGCTGACCTTGGCTCCAGCTCACCCAGCCAGGGCCGCATTGCACGGACCCCAGACCTTGGGTGAATCCACGAGGCGTGAGCTGGCACCAGTCCAACAATCCCCCTTCCCGACAAAATACCCGAGGGACCCTACTCCGAAATCGAACCCATGACCTCGGCTCTGACACCAATTGTTGCCTAGTTGGCCAACCCAAGAGGGGGGTGAATTAGGTTTGAAAACTTTTAAACAAGTATGTGCCTTTAAATAAAATATAATATATGTATTGTGAGACTTATGTTGTGTGTGGAGCGAAAGCAAGTAAATGCACACAAAAATAAACTCACACAAACCAACACTGTATAGTGTTCAGAGTAATCCACGGCTCCTATGTCCACTATCCAAGATACCACTCGGGATTTTTACTGTATTCACAAATGAATACAGCCAGTTTGTTTTACACCGGGCTCATAAATCAAAACCCAATCTTGATTTTATACCAGGATCACCAAGAACCCAAACTTTGATTTTCACAGGCTCACACACCAAAACCCACTCTTGGTTTTACACCAGGCTTACTAAGAACCCAAACTTGGTTTTCACGAGCTTACCAAAAATCCAACAAAAATAACAAAACAAACAAACAATGCAACATAAAATACAAACTCCTAAAGAGTGGATGGTTACAGCTTTAGCTTGATTTGGTGTAGCTATAAGGTTTCAAGATGTGCTCTTCAAAGTACTTTCTCTTCTCAAAAGAGCCCTCAAGAGTTTTAGCCTAAAGAGACTACTAGTGATATGATCTGAATCTCCTTGAGTGTGAAAGATGAAGGTCACTTGATTTCCTAAAGATTTTCTTTTGAAGCTCACTCTTTCTTTTTATTTCATTCTTAAAAAAAACTTGTTCCTCTTGAGTTTGGATCTTCATTTTATACTCCTTGAGATGTTCCCTGGTGAATTTGGTCATTGGAATGCCTTGAAAAGTGAAATATGACTGTTTGGAACCGTTGGAAGGAAGAAAAATAATTTCTGCAACTAGCCATTACTGTTTGAATTTCGGGATTTGAGTCGGCTCGGATGACTCGAGTTAGCTCGAATAATTACACTTCTGCCATTCTAGAGTCAGCTCTATTCAGAACTCAATTTCAGCCACTCTGAAGAGTCGGCTCGAATTCTCAGCGAGTCGGCTCGAGTGAACTTTATCTAAAAGGCTTACAGAGTTTTTTAAATTCAAATTTTGAGTACCTGTAATTGATTAACATACTTAACGCATAATTAATACTCAAATATACTTAAATATTTATCATAATCAAAACCAGAGTCAACACGCAGTCAATCGAGCCGACTCAATGAAGATCCGAGCCGACTCTTCTAGAGTGACTGAAATTCAGTTATAAGAGAACCAGCCAACCGAGCCAACTCGACTAAAATGAGCAGACTCTTTCAGAGTTCAGTTTCTACCTGTCTGAGCATCCGAGCTGACTCGACTCATTCGAACCAACTCGAATCCCATATTTTAAACAATAATGGCTAGTTCCAGAAATTAGATTTCTTAGTTTCTAAGCTCTTCAACGGCTAGTTTTCGACTCCCAAGGCACTCCAACGGTTATATTTACCTGGAAACATATTAAGAGTCTATAAATGAAGGATTTAAGTTAAGAAAATAAGTTTTTGAAGTAGAGAGAAGAGAATTGAATATCCTACGTACTTTGAAGTGAAAAGAACTTAAGTTCTCCAACAAATCTCAACCAATTTCTTGAGTCAATCATTGAAGGATTGTGAAAGCCTTAAAGAGTATTGAAGAAGCATTGAAGAAGGCTTTATTTAGAACTTCAACTGCAACCATCCAATAAACTTGGGTTTGTTATTGTGTTGCTTCATTTTAAACTCTATTTTTGAGTTATTCCAAGTATAGCAGGGGCTGTAGTTTATGAATTGTTTTAGATTTTTTGGTGAGCCTTGAAAATCAAAGTTGGATTGTTAGTGAGCTCGAGAAAATAAATATTGTATTGGATTTTGTTTGTGAGCCCGGTATAAAACAAATCGGCTGTATTCATTGATGAATATAGTGAAAATTCCAAGTGTGAACCTTGGATAGTGGACATAGGAGCCGAGGGTTACTCCGAACCACTATAAATCTATGGTGTTTGAGTGTGCTTGACTCTTTACTCTACTCTTTTATTTAATTGCTTCCGTATTGCATTGCACACCACTTACACTTATACAATTCAGTTTTTAAATTGCACATACTTGCTTAAAATTTTTAAAACACTCAATTCACCCCCCTCTTGGGCTTGCCAACTGGGCAACAGGATGCAATCAACTACAGATCGAAGTTAATGAGCTTAGAAGAAGGCTCTCATTATAGGAGGAACTGATTCAATTAATACTTGAAAAGGGAAAGAGGAGGAGAGCTGAGAAGTGCAATGTGGAGCAGCAAAAGGTGAAGCCTGAGATTCAAGAGAAACAAGTTGAATTGTTGTTAGTGAAGAGGATGTGCAAGTTACTATTGAAAAAGAGAACATACACATGAAGGAGAAGGAAAGAAGGAAAAAATAGGATGTAAATGTGACAAAGGCAAATGATAGGAAGATAAAGAGACGGAAGCCAGAAAGAGGAGCAAGTAAGAAGAAGAAGGATAGAGAAAGAGGGAAGAGTATAAGAGGAGGAGAAGGAGGAAAAGAGGAAGGAGGAGGAGAGGAAGAAGGAAGAGGAGAACAAGAAGGCTGAGGAGAAGAGGAAGAAATTATTGGAAGAGAAAATAGAAAAGAGGAAGAAGACAAGAAGAGGAAGAAGAGAAGAAATAAGATCCAAGGAGTAAGGAAGAATTATTGAGAGGAAAAGAGGAAGGAGGAAGAGAGGAAGAAGAAGAGGAAGAAGAAGGCTGAAGAGGAGAGGAAGAAATTATTGAAAGAGGAAAGAAGAAGGAGAGGAAGGAGGAGAGAAGAAAGTAGAAGAAGAAGGCTGAGGAGGAGAGGAAAAAATTATTGGAAGAGGAAAAGAAGGAGGGAAGAAGATAGGAAGAAGGAAGAGTTCTAAGAAGAAGGCTTCTTCTCGAGGAAGAATTATTGAGGAGGAAAATAAGAAGAGAAAGAAGACAGGAAGAAGAAGGATTAGAAAAAGTAGAAATCTTAGGAGAAAGAATGATGAGGAGAAGAGGAAGAGGAAAGAGGCCGAGGACAAGAAGAAGGCTTCTTCTGAGACCTTCCTCTTCTTGAGAGAGAGGGCGGATTCTCCTCGAGGAAGGAGAAAGAAGGAGACTTCTCTGCCGGGAGCTCTCCTAATCCCCCCTCCTCTTCTTCTCCTCCCCCGTCTTCTTCTTCTGGAGGAGAGGAGGCTCTCCTCCTTCTTCTTCTCCTCCGAATTCCCCGGCGCCTCCTCCCTCTTCTCTGAGATGAGCCCCCTTAGAAAAATTCTCGAAAGGATTAGTAAGATTCTCTTCGCTCTTCCTCGAAGAAGAAGGAGGAGGAGAGGATCCTCCGAAGAGGAGAGGAGATGAGAGGAAGGAGATGAGTTAGCCTCTTCCCTCCTAAGGAGCCTCCTTCCTCTTCTTTCCCTCCTCCCGCTTCTTCTTCTTTAGGAGAAGATCCTGAGAAAATTCCAGCCCGGAGGAGAGGGAGGCGGATTAGAGGAAGAGGAAGGAGAAAAAATGATAAAAAGGAGGAGGAGGAGGCTATTTGTGGAAAGGAAGAAGAAGGTCAAGCATGAAGTGGGGAGACGGCACAATCCTTGGTATATTCTTTAGAGAAGAGGGTCAAAGAGGAACACAGGTGGCATAAGGTCACATTTCTGATAAAGGATCCTCATTCTGTAAATGAGCATCCTCAAATAAAAGTAAAGAGGGTTCATACGCCCAGACATAAGCAATTTTCTTATCAAAACAAAAAACACTTGATGAAGTAGGCATTACATTCTTCTATTGATGTAATCTTAATTATATCATATTAGAGTAATATTTACATTTTAGACACTAATATTGTAGGGAATCATACCAACTCAAGGAAAATTATTGTTGAAAGGGATTGGTTGGCAGAAGTTAAATCCCTCTTCATTAATTTCCAGACAAAATACTAAAAGAAAAAATGGTTTTCTATTTCCATGAGAAACTAATGATAGCTAGATTCTAGCAAGAAATTTGGCTTCTTTTGTGTTTATTACCAATCGCAATAGGATGCATGTTTTTAAAAAAGGTTGAAAGTGTCGATTTTATCCCATTTCCATGTACTATAAAACAAATGACATCTGGATGGAAATATAAAAAACTTCCTCTCCATTAGTCTTCTTATCTTTTGATTCCAGGCCTTTCCTCTACTCTCTGTTAACATCCAGAGAGTTCTATCATCTCTCAACTTCTTATTTATCAGTCCACCATCTGTATCATAGTTGGTGATATGGTTCTAGCCTCCCAAAATAGCATCGATGTTAGATTATATAGGCTTAACCACTAGCATGATATTCGTTTGTTGCAGGGCATCGTTCCATGATGGAGGGGTTCACTCCAATGAGGTCACTTTGATGGTGGATGGATCTTCATCTTGGAATGGGAGGTATTGGAAATGTTACCCTTTCATTATGGAGGGATCCCAAAATACTTCCCTGGTATCGTTGGGATTATCGAAAGAGTTAAGCATAGGGAATGGTGTGCCCATCTTTCGAACTATACTTTAGGAAATCATTTAACTGAACTATGATCATGAGACTACGAAATCATATTATCAATATTTATTAATGAAATCATAAATTCCTCATTTCTCTTCTTTGTGCTTGTCTCAGAATGTTGATTTCCAGGCTTCTTTGAAGGCATATTTTCAAGTGAATAACAAATTTTATGACATCAAGATGGGTTTGAATGACATTACTCATTCTATTCTATGATACCCGGGTATCCATATAGTTCTTAAAATAACTTGTGTGACCAAAGTACTCAGAATAGTGGATTCTATGACATCCCAATGATATACTATAACATCCCGTGGGGATTATATGACACCTCAGATTGCAATTAGCTCCCAAATCATATCTCACAGCAACTCATTAAATCCCGATGGGTTTTTATGACATCATGATGGGGTTTTTATGATACCCTTGTATGCAAATATGTCCCAAAATCATGAGCAATACAACAAATAATGACATCCTGAAGGTATTATGTGGCACCCTGAGGGGATACTATGAAACCACTAGGGGAGACTATCCAGAGGAGATTCTATGATACCCCGGTATCGAACTTCATCACGAAATGGGATTTGGGATGTAATCATGACATTCTGCTGCGAAGTTTAAGTTTTTGTGACCGGAATCTATGACACCCCAAGACCAGATTAGGTTCCTATAAAAGGTTTTAGCTCCAGCTCATGATATGCACAATAGATTCTATGATATCCTGAGGAGATTCTATGATATCCCGGTATCCAAATTAATTTCATAAAGATGTTTGGCACCACCTCGTTACATCCTCAGGGCATTATATGATATCAAGATATTATTCTGTCATTTAGGTATCAAAATAGTTTTCCAAAAATTTAGTTAGCCACAAACTAATGACATCCATACACTACAAAAAACTGAGCTACACCCACGTAGAAAATACATAGATAAAAGCTTAAAAACGTGGATATATGTCTACACCCACATTGGTACACACGTTTGGTTAAACGTGGGTATGTCTGGTGTGGCTATAGCTTATATCCACGTTTTTTTTTTCGTGTGTGTAGACATGCTTTACCCACGTAATATCTAACGTAAGTAAGATTATATACGTGGGTATAAATCTAGTCTATACCCTCATTTATAAAACATGGATAATAAATACATACGAATTAGAAACGTGGATAATTAAATACATACAAATTAGAAACGTGGATAATTAAATACATACGAATTAAAATTCATTGGAATTAATAAAGTATAGATATAAATGAACCTGTACTATCAATAATAAAATATAAAAATATAATTAAATATAGTCATGCTCAATCCAACTTCAAAATATGGATCACCTGTAAGAACAAATAAAAATAGAAAGACAAAATAACTATAAAAGATAATTTTCAACATAATAATAAATATAGTTTAACATATATAGTGATAGTCTTACAAAATATTGTCTCAACAACTTTATTAATTTCATTAAAATCCAAAGAACAACAAACAAAACATAGTACTGATTTCAAAAAAAAGTAAACTTTGTAAAATCTCCATTTCTTTCTTGACACCTTCCATTATATTACCTGAATCTGCAAAAACAAAGAAATCATATAAATACATTATTTCAGAGATAGTATAAATTATTATTAAATCAATAATGTACATAGGTATATACATAATCTTTTTACTAAATAATATGAGTGCCCACAACATGTTTCATTAAAGATCGACTTTTATCCTTTACAAGTAATGGAGCATCAGACTCATTGCATAAGAAACAAAAATCTCACAAACACATCTCCCAAATTTTTATCCATCAATATCTTGTCTTTATCATCAGAAATAAATATTCCTTTGCCTACTTCTTTCTATGAGATATCCAATAAAATTACTTTTTCACCCTACAAGTACTGATTTTATATAATATAATGAATAAGTCCTGATGATCACCACTTAATAACATTGAACCATTCTATTTAAATCTATAAATTCATTAAAATAAATTTCACTTATAATTTTAGATGATTCAAGAATGGATAATATGTTCAGTTTCCTGTCCTTTTGAACTGAGTATATAAAATAAGAAAAAATTAGTTGAACATAACATATATATTTATCAGAGCAAGCATTTAAAAAAATTGAATAGGTTTCACATATAAGTGGCGCGAAGCTCCTTGTTCCTACATAATGGGGACACTTGTACTTCTTCTTGCAGTCAATGTTAATATCTACCATTTTATGTCATTGTTCCATATATACCAAAACTTAAAACCGATATTAACTATTATAAAAAATTGATCTCAACCAATGAAAAATAACAATTTCTATATACCTGCCATTGTAAAGTAGACCAACTATCTATATATAGCTTTCTTCCATTGAGCCTCTGGGACATTCTTATGTACTTCACCTTGTTTTTTCATATTTTTATTACAATTTCTTATTAAGTACTTTTTTCTTAAACGCTACTTCATTCCTCTTCATTTTCCTGCCAAAGTCTTCATTGCAAAATTATAACGCTCATCTCCCACATCATACTTTTTTTGAAATAAAAAAATATTATTAATACATCATAAAAATAAGTGCTAAATTATAGATGAAATAGAAATCAATATCACTTTTGTGTATTCCCAAAGTTCAAGTTTAGCGGTCTTAGATATTTTTCGCCAATCGTATATATCAAAAACTAGGCTGCAAATAGAGAAATACAAACATTCTAATATATTAATATGAATTAACTATGAAAACAAAGTTAAAAATAGAAATCATATTTATTTGATTACCGTCTTATTTCAGCTTCATATCTATCACAACTATTATTTGGAAGAGAATCCAATAGCAACATGCAGGATGGACTAGTTGAAGTAAAGCTCTCACCGAAGTTAATTGTAATACATGTCTCCTATGACTTGTTCATGAAAGTTTTCTTGCTTCCGGATGGAGCCATCGTGAAGGCAACTAGCAGCTTTAGAAAAGAAATGGAAGTTGATGGATATCTGAAACTGCTATTAGCAACAAGTAACAAGCTGCCAAAACAATTCTCCGACAAAAAAGGAAAAATAGACCTAACTAGGATGAGATATATTTGCAAAGCAATATAAAAGAAATTAGGGGTCAAGAAAGACCAGGATGTAGCATCTGGGCCATATACAAAATCAATTTATGTAACAAAACAAGAAATTCTGGATGAACACCGCATTTATAAAAAACAACTCAATTGCATGAGAAGAAAGAGTTCATGTGGGAAAAATGGTAGTGTATGTCTGTATGAATCCTTCACCGAGGATACATAATCAAAATTAGTAGCACAGAACCAGCTCCATGAAATTCTTTGCAGCAGTTTAACCATGTATTTGAATTATCTCTAGTGCACGAAGATATGCATTGTTCATGCAAAAGATTTTTCTAAGTAAAATGTGATACTCCCACGGTGAAACTTCCATATCTTGACAATCAGCAAGAACACTTCTTTTGTCTTCTATATCTCCAAGTACGTCAAATAAAAGATGGGCATGCAATACCAACTAAGATTTCAACGGCATGATGAACAGTCAAACCACCAACCAAGTGAAAGGCATTCAGTCATTGCTTGCAGCACCTGGCCCAAAAAAATTTCGAATGCAAAACCTGACAGTGTATCTTAATATCTCATGACAAGACCAAATTTGATTCGGTGTCAAATACATTGAAACAATATTCTTGCATCAAGATCCTCGCTATAAAGGTGCCTGTCTCAGTCCTTAGATCAAGATGTACCCAATTCGAAATGGTGAAGACAACAAAAAATCGTGGGCTGTATCAAGAACCAATCTAGCAGATAATTTTACCCATGCCAAGAATCTATAATAATCATAAATTCCACGAAATGCATCGCTAACATCTCAAAAATTAGTTCCAAACTAAATCCAATAAACAGTATTCGATCTTTTCACGCTACAATGGCAATCAAGAATCGGGAAAGCTTCAAGAAACGAATTTCCCATCAAAGAAAGCACTAACCTAACATCGAAACGGTCAGAAGCACTTGACTGAAGCAACTCCTTATAAAGAGACAGGTTACGATTACGATGAGAAGGAACCGATGCGGATTGGATCGAATCAAAAAGAATCGAGAAAAAGTGTAAGGGAGAGAGGGGAGACGACGATGACTTTGAATAGATTCGCCTCCTTGTTCGGGAGAGAGGACCCATGGCTGGCGGAAGCGCAGCAGAAACCTAGCTGAGAGAGAAGGTGGAGTGGGAAGGGGAGAGAGGCGATAGGTGTTTGGAGAAGGACTGGTTTACATGGATCCAGGTTTGATCTTAAAATTAGATCCATTCCATTTTTTAGATTGGGTCTAGGTTTACTGAATTTGGACTCGACCCAACCCGACCCGATTCGAACATACTAATAATGTTAAAATTATATCTATATGGACCTTTAAATTATAAGTTAAAACTTGTATGGAACTTATTTTCAACAAAGAGATAGAGTTATAATTATTTTTAATCTTAATTTAATTTGAAAATAGTATTATTTGTTATCTATTTTATGGTTAATAATAGTTAGCTATTTTATAATTAAAATATAGTTGTCTATATTTTATTTGGATTATATTTATATCCAAACTTTTTAGAATAGAACGGGATTATTTATGAACCCAATCCAACCTGAATGACCCGTTATAAAAACATGGACATATTGAATTCTTTATTATACTTAGTTAGTGGAAGTGACTTTATAAGTATAGTATAATTACATTTTTAATATTTAAAATATAAAATTTGAAATAATATATTATAATAAATTATAAAATATGTCACATTACATTATGTTATATTACATTATATTATATTATATTTTTAGTCGGGTCTCGGGTTTGGATATTAAATATCAAGATCCGATCCATTATATTAAAGTTAATTGGATCCGAGTTTGGAATAGCTCCAGACCTGGGATCAGTATTAATTTTTTTGGACACTCTTTTCTTGGCATACCAATGTTTATCCATTATATTTGATTTACTCACGTTTAATAGTTGAAATAAAGTTACAAATTGATTATAGCATTTTCACGTTTACCAGACGTTGATATATATAACATTTTTTTTAGAATTTGAACTTTTACTCACGTATATATTTTACGTGTCTAAAAAGCGTGTGTATATGACTTTTTTTGTAGTGATAGTAGATTTTATGTTACATAGAGGGGATTCAATGACAGCCAGTTATCCAGATATATCCTAAAATTAGGTTTGGCACTATTCTATGATATACGAAAGGTATACTATGATAGCGTCATGGCATTTTATGACACCATTGTATCCTAACATCCATCAATGTTTGGAATTTATGAGAGAATTATATGACACCCCGGTATGTAAATAGGATACTTATAATATCTTTGTCCAACGCATCACATCTTGATGGGATTTTATTAAATCGGCAATCGAAAAGGTACACCTTCTAGTAAATTGGAGAGCTTTTAAATTTTCAATCTCCAAAAAAGAATGTTGGTGAAGATGATCGTTGGTGAATTAGGCAGCTTTTAAAATTTTAGTCTTTAAAGCTAGGGTTCATTCCCAAAAAAAAAGACGTTCTTCACACGACACATGGTGCATGACTTTTGGACAATAAAGTGATGATTCCTTATCTGATATGCCTATAAAAGGCAACCATGTTATACCATATGCCCTCATACATGCTTCATTCCTCTTCTTGACTCCAATTCTTGGTCAATCCAATGTCCGACAATATGAAGCCAATGCTCCAAGCATATGCCTCCCCCAGTGGAATGCTAAATGTTGGTCTCACCATCAACATGAATGGAAAATATATCTATGTTTCAATTATCATTCTTGCACTGCTTGTTTCCATCATGTTAAATTGTTTCTATCTAAGTCAATATAAAGGTTTATAGAACTTGAACAAATTATATATATAGTATAAATATGAATGAAATGAGTGTTTTTGATATAGTTAAGTTGTAATATTTAATGATGTTTTTGTGATATATGGCATAGACATATTATTCAATATCAAAGTCTAAGATTATAAATTCCCTCTTATGACATAGCCATGTCATTCATCGTGGTTCATCTTCGCACTCCACATACCAAATCTGTTATCATCCTTATGACATCTAGTAGCACGATTATGGCATCCCCATGTGAAGCATATGACATCCAACTGGCCATAACACTTGTCGAAGCAAACCTTTTAATGTCCGTGAAGTCCATTATGACATAGTGCAGGTTTAATGCTACAATATATGACATCCTGATTGGATACTATGACATCCAAAGGAGATTCTATGAGACTCGGGAAATCCAAAGGAGATTCTATGAGACTCGGGAAACTATGTAAAGAAATGAGCTTTGGCAACAAATCATTATATCCTGCATATGATATTATGAGATGATAAGGTGTTCATCTGACATCGACAATATACTCTATGACATCTAGAGGGTTTTCTATGACACCTTATTTTACATATCGGTCTCGAAATTAGGTTAGGTACCATATCATGAGATCCCAAGCGGATTATATGATATATAGATAGTATTATATGACACCACCATAACGAAATAGGATCCTGGTATGAGGTTTGACATCATGTCATTACATCCCTTATTTATTTTATGACATACTGAAAGGATTCTATGATAACACTATATTGACATAGTCCCCGAAATAACGATTGTCATGAATCCATGGCATCCAAAGTGCTATTAATGACATCCCTAGTTGATTCTATGACATCCAGGTATATTACTACAATGACGAAACCTCTCGATCATCATATGATATATCTTGAGATGTTCATGACATGCAATCCTGAACATATGACATTCCCCTCCCAAAACTCTTGGTTAACCAAACTATTTCAATTATGACAGCTGGATTACAATATGAATCACTGCTTTTATAATGTATATCAACCAACCAACAATGAACCCATGTAATCGTAGAAAGTAAGTGTCTATTTTACCCCTATTTCATTTGCTATAAAATATATGGAAAGGAGGAAAAAAAAGCTCAGAAGGAAATTCTTCTTTCATAGTCTTCTTGTCTGCTACTACAGTTGTTTGCATCGCCTCCATGAAAACCATAAATCCTTCTCTTCTCTACTTTTTCTTTCCATCCGTCCACCATATTGAGCCATAGGTGAAGCCGAGGGACAATTTCTTACATCAAATTCAAGGAGGGCTCCATCCACATGTCAATTGTGGTCGATTCCTCCATCTCTGGACTTTGTTATATGGGCTTATCTCTTCGCTTCACCTGTGTAGTTCTATCTTATCTCCATTTCATTTTTGTCAAACCGTCGTCTAATACCTGATGTTAGGCCGAAGAACATCCCATATAACAAATTCGAGGATGAGAGCTACATACGGTATTTGTTGTATGGGATTTTCAATCAGCTTCAACTATGTCATTCATTAGTTGAATTTGACATGACCAAAATTCATTATATAGTTATGATTTCTTTTTCAGCAATCCACCATCTGCAGCACCTTGATGGGATGTTATTAAGCATCGATGTCAGAGTTTTTTGTATGAAGCAACAATATGATAAGTTATTTTGTTTTTATTTTTTAGGACACCCTTTCATGTTGGAGGGGCTCTCTCTAGAGAGGACACTTCGAAGACGATTGGATGTTCATCTTGAAATGGGACATATATGAAGTGATCGATTTCACAGCATGTCACTCCAATTGTCACCGGTCATCCTCGCCATTTAGATCAACCTCTTCATTAGCAATGTCAATGCAATTGGCACCATAGATTCTTGGCAAAGTCTGGTGCTTCGAATATTGATGACATCTCTTGTATATATAGGAGGAATACATGGAACAATATATTATTGCCATGATACTATGAAAACGTGTAATGAAAATGTATTAATGAAATGAACATTTATACATATTTTTTGTTTCTACTTATTAATGACAAATTGAGTTCTCAGATATATCCAAATATGTTCCAAAATCACCTACCTAACCAACACCTTATATTTCGATAGCTTTCTATCAGATTTGGCACAAACTCATGACATACATGGTAGATACTATGACATACAAACCTTTCTTCTATGACACCACTCTACTCTACAGAAATTGGACCTGATATGGGCTTTAATACCACGTCATTGCATCCCGAAGAAATTTCATTACATAATAAAGTAATTCTACGGTACCCCAATATTGACATAGTTCCCAAAATAATATTTTTCACCAGACATCCAGGGGCTATATGTGACACAAATAAAGATATCTCGTTGAGATGTCATGACACCAACATGACATAAAATGACAACTTCTGGCCGCACATGACTTTTTCAAGTTCTGATGAGACATTTATTAAACCTTTTTTAACAAATTAATAACATTTTAATGTTTTGACCGTGACCTCGAATATTACAACCGAGAATGGCCGTATTTTTTCAAATGGAAGAAACTTTCATTTGGGGCATAAATTACTCTTGATATATTAATGCGGGGATGAAACCTTTTCAAAACCTTATTTAAAAAGAAAAAGCCTTTCACCCTATTATGACATCCCCGAACAGGTGTATGACACACCAATGCGCAGCACATGACATTCCGACCCACCCCAATCCCCCACCCTGTGCACCTGATGTCATTGGATGCAAAGCAATAAGAAGAAACTGTCCATTTTAATTAACCCGATATCATTTAATATAAATTAATCAGATGGGAGAAAATAAATAAATTCTTCTTCCAGATTCTTCTAGTTTTTCTTTATAGGTATTTGCATCGCCTTTGAGGAAACCATAGATCCCCTTCTTCTATCCTTTTGCTTTCCATCGATCTATCATCCATTATTTCTTTTCCTCTTCTGCTACCGGTGTATTTCTATCCTATCCAGTGATGAGAGTTTGTTCTCTCATCTTGTTAGTGGATTATCTTCGACGGACCATCCACAGTACCTTAGTGGTATGGTTCAAACCCCTGAAGCAGTGGCATATTAGAGTATTTAATGATCAACCCATAGTATGTTGTATATTCATTCCAGGGCATCCTTTCACCTTAGAGTGTTTCTATCAAGGGAAGTCTCTTCAAAGTCACATGGATATTCAACTTGAAATTAGGACTGGAACTAAGCTCGGGCCAGCCTAAAGTTTAGCTAGGCCTGAAGTAGATCAGGCCAGCTTGGGCCTAAGAATAAACCCTTCAATTTTTGGGCTGAGCTCGAGCTTCCTTTTGGCCCGGCCCAAACCCGACCCAAACATAGGCCCGACCCCCAGCCCAATCCTAGCCTGATCCCAGCCCGAGAATATGGCCCGTCTCCTCTCTTTCTCTCATAGTCTCATCTTCCTCTCCCTCAATCCCGGCGCCCATCAAGAATATGACCCTCTCCTCTCTCTCTCTCTCTCTCTCTCTCTCTCTCTCTCATAGTCTCGTCTTCCCCTCCCTTGGTCCCAGTGCATGCACTCCATGCCCCCCATGGCTCCTTCCTCATCTTTCTCCCCATCCTCTTCATTCAAATATCTCAGCCCGCCATGCCCAAATTGGACCCCAACCTTACCTGATCCCTTCAACCCTCGTGCTTCCATTTCCTCCCCTAACTCCACCACCATCCCTACCTTCTCAGAGCAGTCTGCCACCACTGTCCCTTGCCCCCTAGACCTTCCCCCCGCCCTCCTCCATGGCATCTATGCCACTTTCTCTACCTGTGAGAACCCTTCACACCCCTCCTGCACCCGCTGCTGCCCCACCCTCACTACCGGGCTCTTCTTCTCCCACTCTGCCACTAGCCTCGCCACCCGATCCCCTCCTCTTCCTCCTCTAGATCTACCACGGACCTCCCCATCCTCCCTGACAACTCCGAGTCCTGCACTGCCACCACCAAGGCTACCTTCTGTGCCCAAGGAGTCGTGCTCCCAGCTCTCACCATCGAGGTTGCCCTCCTTTGCCTAGGATCCTTCGCGGTGTCAGCGTCCCACCACCACTTGTCCTCCTCTCTCTCGATCTCCCTTTCTATGACTCACCCCAAGAGGTCTGCTGGGCTACAACTTTGACTCAGGCTAGGCTTGAGCTTGGGCTCGGGCCAAACTTTTTAAAATAAATCAGGTCTAAGCCCGACCCAAAGCATGAATTATTTTTGTAGCCTAAGCTCAGGTAGGGATATGACCCGACCCAGTTCAATTCTAGTCCTACTTGGAATGAAAGGTATTGGAAATGATTGGTGCACCGGTTTCATCAAAACCATTATTATTGAATAGAGGAAGAGTTTAAATAAAGAGAAACTTCTGTCAAAGTGCATTCATTATGCAATGCATCCTTAGTGGGGCCTTCGAGGAGAAAAGCTTTGTCCATGAACCTTCCTCACCCAATGAATCATAATGGGGGTTCTATCCTTTGATCGACCTCTATTCTGTGCCACTACACAAGGTGCTTGGGAGTGTCAGAAGAGTCAAGTCATTCGAATGGCAACATCATCTTTTGCCTATATGTGACAATACAAGGACTAATGTAATCTTGTAACAAAATCCTATAATTAAACTGTATTAATGAATTGAACGGTTATTCATATATCTTGTTTATGCATATTTCTTGTTTTTTTGAGTATCAAAGTAATTTGCTCTCATTGTTACAACTCCCGTGATATTGCTATGACATCTATGGATTATTATATGCCACCCATAATGGTTTGTCTATCTCTCCAGTTATGCATTCTATGACATCCTATATCCAAATTTGTCCCCAAATCAACCATGTAACCAACACCTAACATCCGAATGGGTTTCTATGATACCCGGAAGGGGTTCAATCTCATCAATGTATTCGAATGGTAACCAAAATGACCTATATCACCAACTCATGACAATCAAAGTTGCTTTTATAACTTCCCAATAGGATTCTTCGACATCCCATTAACCTAAGCAGTCCTGCAATCAAGTTTAGCATTATCACATCCCACCACCAGGAGATTTTATGACACCCCAACGGGATTATATGATACTCCTGAATTTAAATAGCTAGGTTACCAAATGAGTTTTTGAAAAAAGCCATGATATCCCTGCATGCTAAATTTATGATATTTCGAGGAGATTATATGACATCCAGTTTATCGTAAATGGTCTCGGAATCGTATTCGAAAAAATTCATGACATTCGGAGTGTCTTTTAAGACATTTGTAGGGTTATTTGACTTCCAGTTCGTAACATTTCTCGTAATCAGGTTTGGCAAAAGAGGATGACACCTAGAGGAGTTTTTATGACACCCGGATGGGTTTATATGGTACTGCAGAATTTGAATTGCTCCCAAATGAGTTTTCGCACTATGTTGTGACAATGTGACATCCACCGAAGATTTTATGATATCTTGATAAGAGTTTATGACATCATGGTAATGCAAACAGTCCCAAAATCACCTTGGAAAAAATTCATGGCATTCGAAGTATCTTTTATAACATCTCGATTGGGTTATTTGATATCCCATGCACAGGACGGTCTCGTAAACATGTTTGGCATCATATTAGGATAGCTGGTTTCCATATAGCTCATTATTTGACATTTTCTATGTGGATTACCCATCACAATTGCAAGCATTTTTTTTTTAACGGAGGAGTCAATTTTAGCCACTTATCATGTACTATAAAACAAACAGCATCCCGATGAAAATAAAAACTTACTGATCCAGTCTTCTTATCTTTGGATTCCAATCTTTTTGTCGACTCTCTGTTGACATCCAACTCGTTCTCTCATCTCTCAGCTTCTTATTTATCAATCAACCATCCGCAACATAGTTCATGGTATGATCGTAACCCACCCAGAGTAGCTGCGATGTTAGAGTATTTTGCCTTAACCACCAGCATGACATTCATTTGTTGCATGGCACCATTCCACAATGGAGGGGTTCTCTCCAGTGAGGTTACTTCGATGGCAGATGAATCTTCACCTTGGAGTGGGAGGTATTGGAAATGCCACCCCTTCAATATGGAGGGGTCCCAAAGTACTTCTATGCTGTCGTTCCTAGCTCGATTGCTTGGTTGCCTTCGAGGAGGTAACTTTGAAGCCGTATATATTTTAACTTAGAAATGGGATGTATTGGAAATGGCCTATATGCGACAAAACCATTGAACAATGAAATATTGCCATGAGACTATGAACTTGTGTAATGAAAATGTATTCATGAAATGAGCATTTATTCATATTTCTTGTTTCTGCTAATTATTATTTTTGGATTTCTTAAAAGTTGCTCATCTCATTATTATGCATACCGAGTAGATGCTATGACATCCGGAGTGGATTTTTTGATATCATAAGTCATTTGTATGACACCCAAATATTCGTTCTATGACAATCATGTGTCCAAAATTATCCCAAAATCATCTAAGTCATAAAGGTATGACATTTGGAGGGGATTCTATGACACCATGCAAGGAATATTATGACACCCACATATCTAAATATGTTCCAGAAACAGGGCTAGGTATTGACAACATGCTGTTACATCCTGTGGTAGCTTTTATGACATACTGAGGGATTTCTATTATACCATGGTATTGATATAGTTCCCGAAAAATTGTTTATCACCTTTACATGACATCTGGATGCCTATATATGGCACAACTGATAATATCCCGATGCGATGTTATGACACCAACGTGCCATCTATGACATCTCCCGTCCAATTCATTCAATGAAACAATGTTGTCAACTTTCGTCAGCCAGTTATATAATTTTTTTTTGAGTGATTAATGACACTTTGATGCTTTGACTGCATCATCGATTATCACAACCTCCAATTGACGAGTCTCTCAAAGCAAGAAACTGTCCTTGCAAGAATCTATTAATCTTGGTATATTACTATAGGGATGAAACCTTTTCATCTTCATATGACATCCCTTGAGATGTTTATGACACCCGGTCTTCAACAAATGAACAAATGACATTCTCCACCCAAAAGTAATGATGAATCAAAGTTTTTTTATTTTCATGAGACCCATTAGGACAAGGCTTTGCATTGCATCTAGCAAGACCATAAATACTTCTCTTTTCTCCTTATGGTTTCCATTAGTCAGTCGGTTGTCCATTCTTTCTTCTCCTCATATCCTAATTTTTCTAGCCTCTATGATGATAAGAGTTTGCTCCTTTGACTCATTAGCGGATTATCATCGATGGACCATCTGTAGCACCTTGGTGGTATGGTTCCAACCCCTGAAGAGGCATGATGTTAGAGTACTTAATGGGTAACCCATAGTATGTTGTTTGTTCCTTAGGACACCCTTTGACAATGGAGGGGTTATATCTGGAAAGGTCACTTTGAAATCAAATAGATGTTCAACTTGGAATGGGAGATATTGAAAAATGATCGATGCTTTAGCTTCATTAAAATCCACTGTTGCTGGATGAAGAATGAATTTGAACAAAGAAGAAAATTTCATCTGTGAGATTCATCACAGAATGCACCCTCAGTGGAGTCTATGCTATGACAGAGAAGTGGTGCGCTTATCAAGGCATCGAGAGATAGTCAGGTGTACCATCCCCTATACATGATATAGGGGATATCTATCAGCTTCAAGCTAGCCTTCGGCACCTACACAATGCACCTCCTTCATGGCCACAGAGCTACACAAGTCACTCAAAAGTATCAGAGGAGCCCACCCAATATAAAGGGGTGATGCTTCAAGCATCTTCTTCGGCTAGAGGTGTTCCTGGCAAGCTTCATTAGAGTCATACATATATATTTTGGTTGTAATAATAGCATTGTATTTTGCCATTGTATTCATGTTGTTTGTGTTTAGTGAAGTTTTATGGATTATTACCTTCAAAAAATTATAAATATTAAAAATTTAGTTTTATAACATGCCAAGTGAAATTTATGATACCTAGATAGTATTCTATGACATAAAAGTATACAAATTGGTTCAGGAATCAGGTTTGTACTACCACGTGACATCTCGAGTGCATTGTATAACATCTAGAATGTATTCTTTGACACCATGGTAAGCAGGTAGGTTCCGAAATGAGGTTTGGGAAAAAAACATAAGATCCTTAGGGTATGGAATGACATGTCATTAGAAAATTACTTACCCGAATGATGTTTGGCACCAAGGTATGACATCCCCAATGGATATTATGACAAGCAGACTTAATTCTGGATTATTAGATAACTAGAATGGATTTGATGATACCCCGATATTGACATAGTTCCTGGGAAAACAATTATCATCAAGTCATGACATGCAAATAGGTAAATGAAACCCCCTAGAAACCAACTCATGACATCCTAATGGCTTGGTTATGATACACCATGGCAGCTTATGACATCGGCCTACCAAAATTATTAAAGGAATCAAATATGATAGGTACTTGTGACATCCGGAGGGGATTCTATGAAACCTTGAGAGGATGTTATAACATCCTCATATCCAAATAGGTAAATGAATCAGTATTGTCACCAAATTATTACAACCCAAGGGCATACTAAGACATCTAGAGGTGAATTCGTGACACCCATAATCTAAATAAGTACCAAAATCAGGTTTGGAATGAATGATTGACCTCTTAAGGGGATGTTTTGACATCTTAAGGATATTCTATGACATACAGGAAGAGAAAATAGTTCGAAAAATAAGTTTAGGCACAAACTAATGACTTATCCTGCCTGCGATTTTAATGATTCTGGTATCTAAATAGGTCTCGATATTACCAATGTTATCAAATCGAGACATCTTGAGGATTCTATGACATCACCGTTTTGAAATATGTCTCAGCATTACATTTGAATTCAACTCATAACATGTACATTTTCAATTATGATACCACGCGCATAGCATATGACATCTCCTGACCAATATAATCAAAAAATCAAATTATTACATTATGCCTATAATATATAATAGAGGTTATGGCTACAATATGTAATAATCTCATTTACAATTATGGCATCAACTGTGGTGACAAGTCCACCTATATTCCTCCTTCCTTGCATTCTGCAAACTACTTCTTTCAAAAATTTTAACCATGAATATTCATAAAACTCATCCATAAGTGGATCCACTGATGGTTGAATGATTTTATCAGTTAGTTGGACTACCTCCCTTGCTTCATGTGGAATCATTCTTTGTCTTTTAGCATGCCTTACACTATTTCCATCACCAACCGGATCACTGGATATCTTCTTGAATTGTTTCTTTACCTTCTTTGATTTCTTTTCAACTCCACTTTTAATTCTCTTCTCCCTTAACCGACAATTTGTTGCGATATTGTCAAGATCCTGGATAAGAAGTTGTGAAGAATGGGATACCATAATTTTACTGTAGAATGATATACCTGCTTTTCATAGTGCTCTTATCACAAAATTGCACATCACAGTTAAAATCATCAAATTGGTGTTTCATGTCCTTGCACCATCTCTTTGGAAAAAATATTCAGAATAGAAAAAATTTTGCATTGATGGAGAACCAATAAGGCATGCCTGTACAAGTACCCCCTAAACTGAAATAATTAACACTAGTAGTTCACTTCATCTAAGTCATTAGAGAATGAAACAATAAAATTTTTGACAATTGGCTTATCGATTACATTAACATGAATTTTCTCAAAAGACTTCATGGAATAACTATGCAATTGCCAATTTATTCGATTAACTTAGTATTAGATGCAGCCATCACAAGGACCTCGGTCTGAAATTTTTTGAATATGCTCCTTGTGTATATCATTGCTACTTGCCTCTTGAAAGGTGAGGATGTCTTCAAAAAAGCATTAGTTTGCAAAGACTTATTGTCTTCCTCATTTTTGGCTTCATATCTCTTCTCCAACACATCTTCATACTTCTTGACGAATTCTTTTAAGGTAGTCTTCGAATTGACAAATGCATTGAATAAATGGTTGTGCTCTCACTTACTGGGAGGAAGACATGCCTATAAAGGAGGTCATAAACACAGAAGATTAGTCCATAAAGTGTCATGGCATGTCATATAATGATTATGAAAGAAATATTTCAAATAACATACTAAGAGGATTCTATGATCCCGGGTATCGAATGGTCCTCAAATCAGGTTTGGCACGAAGTCATTACATGCATGGTGGATTTCATTATAGCTTGATGGCATTCTATGACACACGGATATCTAGTTAGATCCCGAAATCATGCTTCACTATAAAGCATGACATCTCGAGGGAATTCTAAAACATCTCGATGGCATACTATGACAACCTAGTATTGAAGGAGGTCATAGACCCAGACGTTTTTCACCATTATGACATCCTAAGGGAATTATATTTCACCCTGGAATCTAAAAAGGTACCATATCACCTTTCTCACCAATTCATGATATCCCGATGTGATCCTATAAAATCCCAAGTGGATTCTATGACATACCCAGTGGATTCTATTATTAAATAACTAAAATTACAGATGATAATAAGTCAACATGTATCAAGCAAATGTACCTGCAAAGAATGTATCCTTGATATAAATCAAAACCCATTTATCATGGACTTCATAAAGATCAAGCAACCAATCAATGTACTTGCATTCTTTGTATTTGTCCATGAGTTGTGCCCATTTTTTCTCAAAATCTAGTGTCGTAATAGTGTCATAGATGGCCTCATCGAACTCAACCATAAATGTAAGATGGGCTGTGCATATATGGCCTATCTTCTTCGAAACTTTTTTTCAAAATATTCCAGAGACAAAACTGATGGTGTGCATTTATAAACACTTCCTTGACAACGGCCTCGATAGCCTTATCTTGATCGATGATTATGGCATTGGGCACTTGACCACCATTTGCATCCAGTCATGACTATAATACCCATTTAAAGATTTTGGTCATCTTATCTAATAACAATGCACATCCAAGCAAGGTGGAATGTTTATGGTGGTTAATTCCAACGAATGGATAGAATGGCACTTGGTATATATTCGTCAGGTAAGTGGAGTCAAAGTTAAATACATCACCAAAGTAAGAATATGCCATTCTTGACCTTGGATGGATCCAGAACATAGTCCTCAGCTGACATTCCTATTTAGGTCCAGTGTATAGAAAAAATGTATATTTTTAGCTTACATTTATGCGAAGTAGATGACCATTGACTGTGCATCTCCTTCTAGCTGACTTGATGTTTCTAATAGATAAAATTTTGAGTATCCTTCTCTATAAACTCCAATTGCCTTCTGCCCCCTTTTCTTTTTGCCATGATAGAGTAAATTTGAGTTATGGGCATATTTGAGGCATGCATGTTACTAATTTATGCCTTCTCCAATGTATTGATCCTCTTGTGGAACCATAGATAATCAATGGTTGAAATGAATAGATCATGGTTGTATTCTAGAATAACCTCATCCAATCTTCACTTACCAGTCTTTGAATTAAGTTCGGCCTTACTGAGGCCTTGTAATCAATTTTTTTCAGTGTCCCTGTGATTCATGGAACTATCCTTCTTCCTAGACTTTTCTTACCTCCAGTATGCTAGATGCTTGAAGCATAATAACTTTTTTTGTTTGATCTACTACATACGGTTGTTATTCCAAAACTGATTTTCTTGCATATCCATTATAGAAATTATGCACATCAGTTGCTGAATCAAACTATAGGGTTTTTTGTGTGGTGCTTCCAAGCTTTGGAGAGACTTGGGAGGCCATGGTAGGGATGCTTGAGGTGATCCCTGAGGCTGGGAGGCGTGTCCCAAGCGATTCCTAACGGTATTTCAAGAGATTTCTAAGGTTTTCCCTCGGACCCTGAGAATCAAGTTGGGTCAGGGGTTTGACCCAGGGTACATTGATTTTTTAAGGAGAGTTTTTTGAGAGATTGTAATATAACCCAATTGGGTTATGGGGTTTGGGTCCAAGTTTGTTAAGTTGGTTAGGAGGTTAGCCAGTTAGTTGGTTGTAACCAATTAGGAATCCCAACCATGTGAGGTGTCCTAATCAGTTTATTATTGGCTCAAGATAAGTCCTAACTGCCCATGTGATTGTAACCCTCAAGAATTAGTTGAGCCCATGTGATTGAGTCCTAACTAATCAAGAGGTGGTTGAGCCCAGGAATCCAAGGAGTTGACGCCCAAGGAGACCAAGATTCACCACCCACTCTATTTAAGAAGTGGGGCATGCGATGGGAAGAATAACTCCGGCTTGTGCATGAAAGAAGGACCATGAGGCTTGGCTCACGGTCCTAGATGGCTTCTTCTTGAAGGCCTGCATGAGGCAGTCCGTAGGTGGAGAGCCTCTTGGGTTACAGGGAGGCCACGATATTGGGCTTGCAGAGAGGCGCACGTGAGAGAGATATCACATGAAGGACTTGTACTGTAGGGTGTTCCACGGGGCTTTGGAGAAGGGACATCTGCATTGAGGTATTGTCTGCAGGTGGGAGACGCACATGAAGTATTGTCCGTGCGGGGCCATACATGGGTTCTTGGGGCATGAGGCCTGCAAGAGAGAAAATGTGCGGGATGGCGAGAAGCTTCTGGATTTTCAAAAGGGGTGCCATAGGGTTTTGTCTTGATTGTATCAAGGGTTCTTCTCCAAAGGTTAAGGATTAATAAAGCAATCTCTTTTTTTCTCCTACATCTCTTATCTACATTTCCATTGTTGCATGATGTTGAATTCGAGGAACATGTTGTTGGACTGTTCACTTCCAGATTACTACCGCTGCGTATAGGCACTAGTCTGAAACAGTGCATGGATTTTCTAATAATGGTATCCGAGTTTGGTTTGAGCCATTGTTCGAGCGAAAGTAGAGCGGTTTTAGAGTCACGGGTTTGAAGGTGAAAGAGGAGGATTCAACGAGTGCATCGAGGCAGGTGGAGCTATACGTGGATGTGGTATCTCGCATGGATGGAGAAGAGGTCTGACATTAGCATAAGGTTTGTATAGCTGTCTGGGTGTACTGCGGATGCATGGATTGGTGTTGCAGTCACGGAAAAAGAGCAGAAAGACATCAGTTCGAGATCAGAAGTGTGGTGGAGCATGAGTCTCATGAGCTATAAAGCACGGGTTGATGTTCTAGCTAGGGAGGCGAGGTGGCTTCGACGGAAAGATGTCAGCTCTGGAGACAGCAAAAGGGTGCAGATGGTCATGCAGAGCTTATCAGGGATGGAGAAAGAAAAAGTCCAGATTTTTCTCAGGTTCACCAGAGTACATCAGCAGAGACTGTGCCAAAGGTAGCTCAGGGAGATAGGAGACAGTCTCAGGAAGCGCCGGGGTATCAAGCAATCGGGAATGTCCCGGTATAGCGGGATTGGCCTAAGGACAGAGACTGGAGCTGATGGGGATGGTAGCTCAGGGAGATCGAGGACAGGTCTCGAGGAGCGCCAGGGACATCATACAGCCAGGAGATAGGCTGGAACATGATGCAGCAGCCAGGTAGAGATGGTTGATGGGTTTAGTCACTAGGTTAGAGGAGTTGGGATGAGCTCCTATATTTTGAGGAGCCTGCAGGATGCAGTGTATCTGAAACGGTCTCAAAAGGTTTCGCGGTGTTGCGCAGGGACCGAGGAGGCAGCGACCTAGTACGAGGTTCAGGTGTAGCTCAACAGGGTAGCATTGAGTTGTTGGTCTCAGGGTTTCTTTCTATGACATCAGGGGGACTTCAATCTCAAGTGGAGCACCGGGAAGAGGTGGCTTCACACGGTGGAGCAGGATTTGACACAAGTTCAGAGCAGAAGATGCAGGGAAGACCAGATCCTAGCACGAGCGCCAGGGATGCACTTAGCCAGGTGGAGCAAAGTATGCAAAGATTGGCATGGCTCTGAGGTGATGGTGTCAAGTAGAGCTCCAATTATAGCGAGTGCCAGTTCAAGTTCGCTATGGTCTCTCCAGGAAAGTCCAAGAAAAAGTCTAATACAGCTGCCAGGCAGAAGGAAGGCTACAATCGTGGTACAAGGATACAAGCAAGGATCTTCAGCTATGAAGGCGGTCATCCCAAAGGCCTCCAGGTAATATCAGCAGCTAAAGGGTATTGGCGATGCGAGGATATCTGCACAGAGGTTGTCAGAACATGCAGTTATAGCGGGATTTGTAGGAAGACATTGCTAGGTTTGCCAAAGCTTGGGTACACCAAGATGGAGATTGTAGAGTTTTTTGCGTGATGCTTCCAAGCTTTGGAGAGACTTGGGAGGCCATGATAAGGATGCTGGAGGCGATCCCTGGGGCTTGGGGTGTGTCCTAAGCAGTTCCTAGAGGTATTCTAGGGAATTTCTGGGGTTTTTCTCAAGGCCCTGAGAGTCAAGTTGGGTTAGAGGGTTTGATCCAAGGTACATTGATTTCTTGGAGGGAGTTTTTAAGAGATTGTAATATAACCTAATTGGGTTATGGGATTTGGGTCCAAGTTTGTTAAGTTGGTTAGGAGGTTAGCCAGTTGATTGGTTAGTTGGTTGGTTGTAACTAATTAGGAATTTCAACCATGTGAGGTGTCCTAATCAGTTTGTTATTGGTCCAAGACAAGTCCTAACCACCCATGCGATTGTAACCACCAAGAATTAGTTGAGCCCATGTGATTGAGTCCTAACTAATCAAGAAGTGGTTAAGCCCAAGAATCCAAGAAGGAGTTGACGCCCAAGGAGACCAAGATTCATCGCCCACTCTATTTAAGAAGTAGGGTGTGCGATGGGAAGAATAACTCCGGCTTGTGCATGAGAGAAGGACCATGAGGCTTGGCTCATGATCCTCGATGGCTTCTTCTTGAAGGCCTACATGAGGGAGTCCGTAGGTGGAGAGCCTCCTGAGTTACAGGGAGGCCACGATGTTGGGCTTGCAAAGAGGCACACGTGAGAAAGATATCACGCGGAGGGCTTATATCGTGGGGTGTTCTACGGGCTTTAGAGAAGGGACATCTGCATTGAGGTATTGTCTGTAAGTGGGAGATGCACGTCAAGTATTGTTCATGCGGGACCGTATGTGGGTTCTTGGGGCAGGAGGCCTGCAAGAGAGAAGACGTGCGGGACGGTGAAAAGCTTCTAGGTTTTCAGAAAGGGTGTCGTGGGATTTTGTCTTGATTGTATCAAGGGTTCTTCTCCAAAGGTTAAAGATTAATAAAGCAATCTCTCTTTTCTCCTATATCTCTTATATATTTTCATTGTTACATGATGTTGAATTCGAGGAACAGGTTATTGGACTATTCGCTTCCAGATTGCTACCGCTGTATATAGGTGCTGGTCCGAAACAGTGCCTAGATTTTCCAACACAAACTCTATTCCAACAAGAGGTTGAGCATTATGATTATCTACATGCAATGCTATGGAACAAGGTAGATCATTATGACAAACACCATCAGTAGGATCATCAAATTGATCATTTGCAGCATTCTCTATTAAATATGTAAAGATGAATTGTTATCAACAACAACATAATGAAAGTCATAAATTAGACGGATGGTTCGGGTAGTATTCTGGGGGCAGGATGTCATAATCCAAAGAGGAGTATCATAATCATGATATGGAGTGTCATGATTAGATGAAAAAGATTAGTTCGGAGGAGATTTTCATGATGGGATGTCAATAAAATAGCCTGGGGTCTCATAATTGGCCCACAAAATGCCATGCACATGTGAAAACATTTGCATCATGGAGTATTTTAGGCGGGAGATGTGATAAGGTGAACAGGTACTATCATAAAAGGATCATAGGTCATAATTTGAAAAAGGTTTGATTTGAGAGCATTTTTAGGAGGGAATGTCATAAGTAGGCCACAACGTGCCATAACCCGGCTATAAGATGTCATTATACTATGGAAAGAGGTTGGCACGATAGTAATTTGTGGAGGGGATGTCATAAAGATGGATACGACGTGTCATAATCGAGGTGAAGGACATCATAATAAGTACGTGAAAAAAGAAGGTTTCTAAAGTAGTTGGGGTAGGAAAAGACATAAGCTGGACACAATGTATCATAAGTTGGCAGCAGGATGTCATAATGTTGAGAAAAAGATAAAGTAGTTAGAGTATGGGATGTTAAACTGCTAGACATGAGATGTCATAAGGTTATCTTAGGATGTCATATGTAGGTGAAAAGGGTTGGTTCAAGGAGTATTTTGGAGAGTGGATGACCTAAGGTGAACATATGGATGCCATAATAGGGCTGCAATATGTATTAATGTTGTGAAAAAAGCTAGTTCATGGAGTATTTTCGATGACAGAGTGTCAGGATGTTAATTTAAAAGATTTATTTTAGAGAGCATTTTAGTGAGGGAATGTCATAAGTCGGCCATGGCATGTGATAATGGGGCCATATTATGTAATTAATAAGCAGATGAAAGAGATTGGCTTGGTAGTATTTTTGGGAAGGAGATGTCTTAAACATAGACATGGCTATCATAATTGGATCGAAGGATGTCATAATAAGTATGTGAAAAATATTGCTTCCTGGAGTAGTTGGGGCGAAGAAAGTCATAAGCTACACAGGAGTGTCATAATTAGGCAGCATGGTGTCATAAGCTGGTCGTGAGAAGGTATACTTAGGGGAGTATTTTGGAATAGCGATGACACGAGATATCATAAGCTGGCCAAAAGGAAGTAATTGGGTAGTGAAAAAGGTTGGCTGAGGGAATATTTTAGGGAGGGTATTTCGTAGGTAGCTATGATGTGTCATAATCGAGCTATAATGTTTGATAAAATTTTGAAAAATGGCTTGATTCCTGGAGTTGTTGAGGCAGAGGAAGTCATAAGGTGGACACGATGTGTCATAAGTTTGGCGACAGGATGTCATAACATTGTTGTAAAAAAAATGGCTCCTGGAGTAGTTAGAATGGGAGATGTCATAAGGTGGAGATAGGGTTGATTGTAAGTGTCATAATCAGGCCATAATAAGGATGTAAAACAGGTAGGTTGACGGAGTAGTTCCAGCTGAAGATGTCAAAAAGTGAGAATATGGGTGTCATGATCAAAGCCGCAGGATGTCATAATATTATCAAAATTTGCTTCCTGAAATAGTTTCATTGGGGGATGTCATAAGCTACACACAAAGTGTCATAATTGAGCAGCAAGGTGTCCTAAGTTAGTCATGAGAAGTCGTGGTTTAGGAAGAATTTTGGAATGGGGATGACATGAGGTATCATAAACTTAAAAAAATCAAGTAATTGGCTAGTAAAAAAGGCTTGGTGCATATTTTGGGGAGACGATGTCATGGGTAGCCACTGGGTGTCATAATCGGGCTGCAATATATGATAAAATTCTAAAAAATGGCTCAGTTCTTGAAGTAATTAGAGAAAAGAAAGTCATAAACTAGACACGGGATGTCATAAGTTCGGCTACAGGATGTCATAACATTATTGTGAAAGGATTGGCTCCTGGAATAGTTAGGATGGGAGATTCATATGGTGGAGAAGGGTCGACTGGGGGTGTCATAATTGGGCCATAATAAAGATGTAAAATAGGTTGGTTGACGAAGTAGTTCCGATGGAAGATGTCATAAAGTGAAATATAGATGTTATGATCGAAGCCATAGGGTGTCATAACATTATTAAAAATGTTGGTTCCTGGAATAGTTTTGATGGGGGATATCATAAGCTGCACAAGGAGTGTCATGATTGAGCAACAAGGTATCATAAGCTGGTCATAAGAAGGCATGGTTCAGGAAGTATTTTGGAATAGGTATGACACAGGATATTATAAGCTGGCAAAAAGGAAGTAATATGATGGTGAAAAAGGTTGGCTCAGGAATATTTTGGGAAGGGGATGTCATGGGTAGCCATAGTGTATCATAATCAAGCCACAGTATCTAATAAAATTCTGAAAGATGGCTCGATTCCTAGAGTAGTTGGGACAGGGGAAGTCATAAGCTAGACACAGGGTGTCATTAGTTCAGCTGCAGGATGTCATAACATTGTTGTAAAAAGGATGGCTCCTAGAGTAGTTAGGGTGGAAGATGTCATAAGTTGGAGATAAGGTTGACTAGGAGTGTCTTATTAGGCCATAACAAGGATATAAAATGGATAGGTTGATGGAGTAGTTCCAGCGGAAGATGTAATAAAGTAAGAATATGGGTATCCTGATCGAAGCCGTAGGGTATCATAACATTGTTAAAATATTGGTTTTTTGGAATAATTTTGGTGGGGGATGTCATAAGTTGCACAGGGAATGTCATGATTTAGTAGCAGGGTGTCATAAGTTGGTTATGAGAAGGCATGGTTAGGGAAGTATTTGGAATAACGATGACACGGGATATCATAAGCTAGCAAAAAGAAAGTAATAGGATGGTGAAAAATGTTGGCTCAGGGAATATTTTAGGGAGGGAATGTCATGGATAGCCACGAGGTTCATAATTAGACCGTAGTATCTAATAAAATTTTAAAAATAGCTCGATTCCTGGAGTAGTTAGAATCGAGGAAGTCATAAGCTGGATATGGGGTGTCAGAAGTTTGCCCATGGGATGTCATAACATTATTGTGAAAAGGTTGGTTTCTAGAGTAGTTGGGTTGATGAATGTCATGATGCTGGGCATGAGGTGTCATAAGTTTATCTTGGGATGTCATATATAGGTGAACATGATTGCTACGAGAAGTATTTGGGGATCGGATGTCATAATGTAAACAACTAGGCCTCATAATCGGGCCACAGAATGTCATGATATTATGATAAATATTAGTTCCTGGAGCACTTGGGGTGAAGGATGTCATAAGCTAGATAGGGGATGTCAAAATCAGGCATCATGATGTCCTAAGTACATGAAAATGGTTGATTCATGTAGTTTTTTAGGGACATGATAATATAAGAAGCTGAAAATGCAAGGTTTGGGAAGTTTTCCGAGGATTAGATATCATAAGTTCATCCTAAGCCATTGAAAATGATTGGTTTGGGCAAGGGATGTCATGGGTTGGCCAGCAGGTATCATAATCGAGGCACGGGAAATGATCTTAAGCTGTTAAAGAGGCTCATTTTGGGTAGGGGATGTCATAAGTTGCCAAGGTGTCATAAACGGGTAATGGGATGTCATACACCACTGCAATAGTAGGGTTCGGGTAGGGAAAATCATAAGCAGACCACCAAGTATCATAGGATAGGGAAAAAAGATTGCTTCGAGGAAAGCATTTGCCATGGCTAATCTACCAAATACATTAACTTGGTTTAACAACCCAAGAGAGTGCTGTAATAAAGAAACTGCATGACAAAAAAAAAATATGAAGGAATTATTTACTTCCTGATGGCTCCAACATGTAGTCTTATAGTAATTTAAAAAAAGAAGCTGCTGCTAACAATCTCCGATGCGGATTAATGGCAGGAAAATAGAGCTGTTGGATGGTTGGCACTCAGACAAACAAAAAGGGAGGAGGATGAAAAGAGAGAAAGGAGGAACGGAAGGAAGAAGTGGATGAACGAGAAGCGTTAAAATGATTAGGCACCTAGCATAGAATGGAAAAAAAGGGATCATTTTAGAAGGAAAGGGCACTTTCATCATAAAAATTTTGAAATTTTGTACCCGTAATGCATTAATACTGATTAGTTCTGACATCCCGCGTACACCTTCGTTTACTACTACAATTTGATGTTGGAAGGACAACAACCCAGCCGTGCCATGCAAGCGCAATGTGGCCCAATGACAATGTGGTTTGCGCTTCGTTGGGTTTTTACACCCGCAGCTATCGGTATACAAAGAATTACTCTAAATAGAATCACCTAAGCATGTTAAGAGGGACCAAATGGTTGGAACCACAAAATTTTAGGTTGCATCAGCCAATCATGACTAACACAACCCCTACATGATATAAAAATTTGAAAAATACTCCAAAATGAAAAAAGAAAAAATAGTTACCATCCGATGCAAAACCAAAAAAGCCAAGTTAAAGCACTACAACTTCTCTCTCTCTCTCAATTGATAGAAATCTGTTGTCATGTAGTTTCCATTGGACTTCTATACTCAAGAACAACATCGATATTTTACTTGGAGCACATTCCAACAACACAATTTCAAGATTTTCCTCCATATACTCTGTATGCGTATATGTTTCTACATGCATGCTTTGCAACAAAAAGTATATGTCATGTCCCGAACCTAGCACTCGGGTCAACCATGTGACATAACCACATGAACCTGAGCATTGCTCTAGGGTTCATGTGGCCATGTCACGTGACCGACCCAAGTACTAGATTCGAGGTGTGATAGAGTGATATCAAAGCCTAGGTTATAGGATTTAGGGCGTAAGTTCAGGAGAGAGTGTGGATCAATCATTACGTTGAGGTAGAATAATACAACAGATTTATTATATACACAAGATATATGGATTCAAGAGATATGTGAATGCTAACGATGATCGATATAGGATTTCATGGTACATGGAAGTGGTTGTGGACACGCTAGGAGGCCTACACAATTTGCAGATGGCTCAAGTACTTAAGAGCCCAAATCAGCAAGAAGGTGTTAAACCCTCACCTGATAATGAAATGCACTGACAAGGATAATCGTACAATCTCATAGACAATACTCCAAAGATGGGATGATAGAAATGGAAACCTCGAGTGGACCTAAGGGTTAGTCTAGGAAACAAGTTGGCCTTTCCCAGTTTATGAAATTACTGGTGCAACAACAAGCCACTACATCTAGAACTGAAATGATAAGGATAGTAGAGGCGCACCACCAGCAACAACAACTTATACAGCACACAATAACAGTTTATGCAACAACTACTATAGTAGCAACAGCAACAAGAGCTTCTCAATGGTAGTAGGGGACAGGGACACAACAAGAGCTTCAAATCATCCTGATAGACTTCAAGAACTATGCTCTACCGATATTCAAGAAAACTTCTAACCCTATGGAGGATGAAGGTTGGTTGAAAGCAATAGAGAAAATGTTTCGCGCTATGAGATGTCCCATGAAAGAAAAAGTTAATTTTGCCACTTTTATGTTACAAGATGAGGCAACTGATTAGTGGGACATGGAGCTCAGAAAGTTGAGATTAAAATGATTACTTTTACTTGAAAGGTTTTAGAAGTCTTTTATGATAGATACTTTCCTCAAAGTATCTGATTTCAAAAATGTTGAGAGTTGATCATCTAGAGAAAGGTAGTATGATGGTTGCCCAATATGCAGTAAAGTTTGAAGATTATCAGATATGCTCCAACATTGATAGCAAATGAAGGGGTCCAGGCTAGAAAATTGATAATGAACTTAAAGGTTGGATCTAACAAGAGATGACTTCATTTGAGCTACCCACTTATAAGGAGGTCTTAACAAAGTATTGGTAATAGAAAGAGGTTTGGACATTACTCAATCAAAAAGGAAAAAAAATTAAAAAAGAGAACCAGATCGAGAGATTATCAAGGTCAATATGACCAGGATCCTAATGCAAAATCTAAAAAGTTTAATAATGATACTTCAAATAATAAAACTTACAAAAAAGTAAAATCAAATGTCATAAATGTGGAGGGCCCCATTATATGAATCATGCAAATGGTTTCATACAAACTGCTATACATGTGGATAGCAGGGTCACCAAGCGAAGTACTACCCTAAGAGAAAGAAGCTACAAGAGCAACAAGCATTTCAAGCAAGATCATAACAAGGAGAAGGACAATAATACCCTAAAACCCAAGGACAAGTTTATACACTCACGCTGCAAGATGCCAACGCTTCTAACTCGATGGTGATAAGTATGATTCAGCTTTCATCCAAAAAGTATTTTATTCGATCCTGGTGCTACCTGCTCTTTTGTATTAGCTTATTTTGTTAAGCGAAATAATAAGATATTCTTTGTACCCTTAAAAACTGATATTTGTACATGTACATCAAGTGAAGATGTTATTTTAGTTAACCTAGCTTATAAGGATTGCGTTCTGGATATTGAGAATAGAAAAATGGAATTAGATTTGCTAGTTTAAAATGAAGGACTTTGATCCTTGGGATGGGGTGGTTAGCAGCTTATTTTAGTTAACCTAGCTTATAAGGATTGTGTTTGGATATTGAGAATAGAAATTGAAATTAGATTTGCTAGTTTTAAAAATGAAGGACTTTGATCCTGGGATGGGGTGGTTAGTAGCCTATCATACCACAGTTGATTGCTTTGGGAAGATAATGAAGCCACAAATTTCTTGCCAATTAGAATTTAATTTTAAGAATAACCAGTCATCCTCTCACTAGAAACTAACCTCGGCTTTTCATACTAAGCAACTTCTAAGAAAGGATGTGAAGGTTTCCTGACCAATGTGATAGATATCCAACATAATGAGCTCAAGTTAGAAGATATCATATTGTAAAGGAATTTTCTGATATTTTTCTAGACAAATTACTAGGTTTACCCTATTGATAGAGAGATTGAGCTTTCTATAGAATTGATTCCTAGCACTAGTCCAATTTCCAAGCTCCATGCCGAATGGCTCCAGCATAACTAAAAAAATCGAGAGATCCATTGCAAGGAGCACATATGTTCTCCAAATTAATTTGTTATGGTTACTACAATTGAAGATGAAAAATAAAAGATGTGTCAAAGATAGCTTTCAGAACTAGATATGGATATTATAAGTTTCAAGTCACGCCTTTTGGATTGATAAGCATGCTTGCTGCCTTCATGGATTTCATAAATCGAGTGTTCAAACCTTCCTTAGACTAGTTTGTAGTAGTGTTCATTGATGATATACTGGTCTGCTCAAAAAGCAGCAAGAGAATAAGAAACATCTAAAGATAGTGTTGCGAACTTTAGGTATGTTAATTTTGAGGATGAAGTTATTTTAAGAGGGAAAGAATGTAATACCTGGCCATGGAAAGGAAAACTCTCATCGGGAGTCTTCCTCCTTTACTTCGATTCTAATGGGAGTCTTCATCCTCTACTCCGATTCTAATAAGGAAAGGGGTTTCGACTCCATGGAGAAAGAGAGAGTTTAGGGCAACCCCAAGCTCTATAAGAAGACCCTCCTTCCTCAAGCCACCACACCCCCAAAATTTCATCCGTCACTGACAAGGAAGAGCCCCAAATTCATTTGATTTGATAGCGAACCTTTGAGATTTTTTGTCGAGCGACCATGGGGATCTCATCGGAACCAAGGTAAGCTCGGCCTCTCTCTTCTTTTCTTTCTTCTGGATGCATAGCCATGTCAGCCACAACATCCGATCCAAGGAAGAGAATGAGAAAGATGGTCCCCTGCCGAAAGGAAGAAGAAGAGGGAAGAAGAAGAAAAAGAAAAGGAAGAGAAGAAGAAAAGAAGAAAAGAAAAGAAAAAGAAGAGAAGAAAAGCAAAAAAAAAGAAGAAAAAGAAGAAAAAGAAAAGAAAAAAGAAAAATAAATTCTCCATTTCCCCTCCTTCTCTTTCTAGTTTATCTCTCAACTTTCTCTCTCTAGTTTCTCTCTCTACTTTTTCTCCCTAAAAGTTTTTTTAGAAATTGGGAAAGCTATGAAGTTAGGGTAGGAATTAGTAGGTGGATTACCGATGAAACTGGTAGAGGAATCTAGACTAATAATTACCATATCATGGAATTGTTATTAAAAATAAGATTATTATGTAGGAGGACAATTTTCTGGATAAAAGGGGCAGTGAGTGAGTTCCGTAGCACCTAAGTCAAGGATCCGAATGCAAACTTATATCAGGTGTGTTCGATCTGTCTCTAGTAAAAATAAGAATTTATGAACATCGATCACCTATTTATATAAAAAATTATTTTGTGCAACAATAATTTTACTCCATGTGATTGATAATTGTATGTATATATTTATTTATTTAGTATATATGATATTTGATAGCCATCTATTATATATCATTTGTTAAGTTATATGATTATATGAATTATATTCATATATTGTTGATCTTGGTTGGATAAATTATGATATTCATGTGCACTCAATTGCATAAAAGAGTGTATTTTAATATAAAATTTGTAACAAGCATGAATTGATTTAAGATTGCATGATGGGTGGTGGTACTGGACTAGACATGTATTGATACCCAGCTACAGACCAGAAATATAGTATCGTTGATGTCACGTCACAGGCCGAAAATGTGGAACTATTGATATCCCACCATAAGCCAGAAATGTGAAACTATTAATGTCTCATCACGGACCAGTAATATAGTATCGGTAATTCAAAGCTGAGCACCCTAAGGTGATTAGATCTGATTTATAATGATCACAAAGATTATATGATATAACATTTTACATCGCATGGATATGTGGTATATATAACAATAATAATTTGTGATATTACATATTACTTTTAATTATTTTTATTATGATGGTATGGATGTGCTGGAATTCTTATAGAACTATAAAACTCATATTCTATTATATTTTTTTAGAAACACGGGATGCTTAATACGGATAGATTAGACAAGCAGTTCTAGCATCGAAGTTGATTTATTAGTTAGTAAAATTTCTAATATCACCAAATATTTAAATAATTATGATTAAGCAAGTTGACGATGAATTCATTTAATGAATATTTGATTATTAATTAATTTTGAATAAATCATATTTTTATTATAATATTTACAATAATATAGATCTTACATGATCTAGAACAGTGCTCAAGGATTCATATAACCGTGTCACGTAACCAACCCGAGTACTGGATTCAGGACGTGACAGTATATATATATATATATATATATAAAAGAAAAAAAAAGCAAAGGATGAGAGGCTACTTGTTTTTGGTTCCTCTGTCTCGTGGCGAATGTAGAAAAAAAGAATAAAAGAATATAATGCATTACAAGGAAAGAGTTGAAGACCCATGCATGTTACAGATCTGCTTTTGATTGTATTGACAAATGAGATAACACTTAGCTGACATTATACAATGGAATTAAAAGAGCATGATTGTAAGGTAAAAAAAAAATAAAAGAAACAACTTTCGATTTTATTCTTATTAATGATTACAAGGAAAACTGGCATACATCATCTCGGGGTGTCAATTGTGTGACCACTGGAATTCAATTTCCAGATTTCGAGAAACTCCATTTTTGCTTTCAGGCAGCAATGTATACTCTCCAGAAACCGAGCCCAACATAACCACTCGGTCAATCTGAATGGTCACTTTCCCAAATGAACTCTGTTTTTTAAACAAAAGATATTGAGGTAAGTTTCATCTGAATAGAAAGGATGAAAGGTCCAAACATTGAGAGTAATTTGATAGACAATAAGCTAGAGGACATCTGTACCCTATTCATGCAGTTACCTTTCCAATTTTGCTTTTATTCTTGCAAGATATGTGAAGTTTCTGTCCTTTGGGAGGGCTGTCGAATGCCCAGGCAAAAGCTTCATCCATTCAGGTGAAGGACCAGCAGACACAACCTAAAAGATCACATGCCAAATATTAGCTTATGGAGCAAGTATAACATCGTGAAACATAATTTCGCAACTGACACACAATAGCTGTAATTTAATATACAAACTATAATTTAGATTATTTGCATACATAATTTTTTAAAAGCAGGTCATCTATCAGTCTAAAGTTTTTTGTTTTTGAATACAGAAAGCACACCAAGCCATAAGCAATTAACTGATGGGGAAAAAAGTTAAAGTATAACGAAGCAGATGAGTCTGACTTCAACATCTGCCAAATGAGCTTTACAGCATTCACATTCTGGTTTTTGTGCCATATGGTGGACTAATTATACTTGTGCAGTGATTCCAATCAAGGTTTACAAAACCAGTACTGAGAACTGTATCAGTATGTCATCAGTACCATACAGTATAATCAGCACAACATGGCATGCACTTTGCACTGAGACAAGCTTCCAATACTTTTTCTCACTCCCAGCCACGGTATGGCTTGGACCAAGTGTAGAGGGTCATTCCACTTGTTTCAGGCTGGTACAGACCAGTTTGGCTCTATACCTCAACGAATCTCCATATGGTAGATAAAAGGTGGTACAGCTGACTTTGATTCCAATATTCTCTAACATCAATAGATACCAGAGCAATAACTGCTCAACGGCATTGTTGCCCTTTGGGTGGTGAAGCAAACCGTCCAGGAATCCAGGAAAGAGTGGGAGACCCTTTTGAAACAAAGCACCTACTCATATATCTACAAGGTGACTGTGTGTAAAAAGAAGCCTTACCCAATCTCTTCAGCATGACTTTAAAAATCTACTTTAAAACAGGTTCATATTGCTGTAAGAGGTTCAAGATGTGTACCATGTAACAGCACCATCAACAGACCATAAATATGTGGGAAAAAATGATATATGGCAAGAGTAAAACTTGTAACCTAAACATATCTGAAATTTAATGCCGCATGAAGTTCAAGTGTTCCACTTGTTTGCTGCTTATTTTGCATTCTGTCATGTCTATATACTGGATCGTCCCAATATCTAAGAATTCTTATTGCAGACCTGTACTCGAGTGATGCAAATATACTTTACCACACATGACTACTTAAGTTTATAGCAAATGCACGGCTGAATTAGTTTGCTGCATATTCCTATTACTTTCATACCTAGATACCCATCAGTTTTGGTTTGAGTATCTAACCAGTTTCTTCTTGTAGTTGTAATAAACTAAAGCATCCAATGAAGAGCATATTTAGCAGCCTCTTGCAAAAAAAAATATGACAGAAAATTAAGGCATATTTGTGTTTGAACTTACACTAAAACAGAGATGAAAACAAAAGATTGAACAGGCATGATTCCTCGGCATGTCAGATTGAACTTGGAAACATTCCCATGATTAAACATCAGAAACTACAACATAATAACCTTAGCATCTCTACCAGATATAGATACAATAATAGTTTGAAAAATTATGAGGGTTCTTGGGCATGGATAATTTATGTGAGAGGAAGTGAAGTATTAGTTGTGATTCCATTTGACCAGAGATAGCAACTAACCTATCATAAAATCAGACTTTGCCCTTAACAGGAACAAATGACAAACAAGGCATAAAGTCAACCCCAAATTGCTGAGACTAGGCCTGAAGGTTATGGTGATGGTGACAGCCTACTTATAGGTGCTTCTGCACTCTTTCCAGATGCATCTCTCTTGTTGACCTCTCTTGTAGGAAGAACTGAACCAAGACAGGATACTTACTAAAAAGAGGACTGCTAATAAAATTAATTGTGGACAATGGTGAAGTCCAAGGTTTAGGGCATGGCTGACTCTGAAGGAAGGTATAATGGAAACTAATGCATCCACTCCAACAATTTTATTAACATACTGTTATTGTTTCTAGTTTTTTGATATAGAGGAGTTTTAAAAGGATCATATTTGTTAAGAGGGATTATATTTATAATGGCCTCATGGACAGGCAGTTCAAGGGTGTTTACAACATATATTATAATGAATAAATTATATATATAAATCATCTGTTCTAGCATTTCTAGTAAAATTTGGCCCACTAGTCAAATCATAGAAAGAAAAGATTCTGGTTTAAACAATTCCCCTGCAAAGAAGTAAAGAGTGATTAGACTTCTGTATGTTACCTTGGTCTGTCTAGGTGGAAAATTGCCAAGAGTTAGCTTGCAGTAAGCACTAGGATTTCCAACTGACTGCCTCATATTGTTACCGCGCTTTATAATTACCGTCAGGGTTCCTGGTAAACACTGCAACAGGAGTTCAGCTTTCTTGAAACCGAGGTGGGCCAGACTGGATCAAGAATTGCAGCAGAGGAATAGCCTCTGATGCAGCAACAGATTGAGCTTTGAAAACTTCAGCTGGACAAACCGACCAAGCTTGCCTTAGAAGAAAAAGTGAATCCAAGGCTGCCTCTTGAGTTGCCTCTGAGCCAGTCCTCAGAGAGGTAATGAGATGAGGAATACAAAATGTAGCTGGTTCAGTAGTTCTCAAGCGGGGGAAGTTGCTAAGCAGTGCATTCAATGCTTTCAAATACTCCTCATTAACACTGCCACTAGCACAGATCTCTTTTCAATGGCAGCTGCATATGGGGAAAATAATTGGTCACTGTAAAAGATAAGAGTATGCATAAGCATGATGGATGGAACATGCTATTAGCAAGCTTTGGGCAAACTAATGCTGCAAATCAAAAAGCAACAGCACTGCTTACAAATTTTGCTGACCACCCCCACCCCCACCCCCCTCCTGCCCTGCACCCCTTGCATGGACACGCACCCGTTTGGCTTATATGTGTCTGAGAGATGATCATAGTTACCTATATCAGAAGTTAAAATATCCTCACTTCATCTAGACTTACCACCTTTAGGTAAACTTCAGAACCAAGATTACTTATCACGAATCCACCATATTGTAGTAATGGGCTAGGAACAGAAGTTTCTGGGATCCCCTATCATTACTATAGCATATACAACAGACTACACTTAACAAATCTAGCTGTCTCTTTAGCAGTTGTCCTATAGCAAGGTTGGTTAGATTACTCTGTGTAAAGCCTGAAGCTCTAGATTCCTCATTACTCTAATGTATATCGATAACTAAAAGTGAACAAGATATGCGAGAATTTGATGCTTTATATCAAGGCTTTCAGTACTGGACCCCATCCCATGACTAATCGGTATAGGTCAGGTCAGTATGATACATCCTTATTCCAAGACACTGTACATTGTTGAAGACTAGACAACAGTTGTACCATGTGTCAGTACCTAACAGGTTCAATACAGTACACCCAATACCAGGATGCACAAGTCATTACAGACAGAAAACCATGCTTCAGATACTCTAGACCCTTTCAGGTTAACTAAGAGTGGTCAAGAGTATAGACCATAGAGTATGGTGTATAGATGAAGAGTGGGAAGCCAGGCTTTGATGCAGGCTCCTGCAATTAATAAGGCATGAATTGTAAATAAATACTAAATAGCCAAATTTAACACAAATCCAATGACTACCAGAAAAACATGAAGTTAAACACTATTAGCTACAAGATTTTCTATATATGAAGAAAAATGAATGAGTTCAAATACATTTATCTAGTTCATACAGAAAAAATGGGTAGCAAACAGAGTTTTAATTGTCAGAATAAAAACCACCGAATATTTGATATCTAAATATGTCTTTTAAATTCTTTAATTGTGATAGTCTTTTCCATATTTATCAGATTTTAGTAAAATCATTTCTTTACCTGAACAAAAGGTACCATTCTCTAGTTTCAAGAAAGTTTGATCCAAAAATTGTCTGAGAGAGAACAAAGGCTGAACATCGTAAGATTGGATCAAAACATGCTTCTGAATTGAAATTCTAAACCCTGGACTCCCTACTTAAGGTTTCTCTAACCTTACAAATGGAAGTGGAACATAATTTGTTTCTTATATTATATGGTTCATAGTTTGGACAGTTATCCAGGGCGGTGTTTAATCATTCTAAAATTATTGTAGCCAATTTAAAGCTTCTGTTAGGAGCAGCCTACGAATAGCAAGTTCAACAGGAATTAAAGGGACATGACAAGACAATTGACAAAAACATACCAGTTATAGCTCTCACTGTCTCAGTGGAAGCATACTCTTGGATAGTGTGATTAGAGAAGAGAAGCTGAAAGCATTGCTACTTGAACGGATGTATCTGGATCACTGGAATTAATGAGGTTCTAACAAACCTGAACACCACAGCTTCTGCAATCGCTCTTTTATTTGATCGACTGTACATTACAAGGTTTTGCAGGGCACAAATAGCCACAACTTTCATTCTTCTGTTACTTGATCTTCAAGAAGATTTACCAGTGCTCGGCATGCTGACACAGCATCTGTTGCTCGTGCAAGACCTTCATTTTGGAAAAGATCACCAAGAGCAAGAACAACCAGTAACCTCCCTTGCAGGGATTGTGTTTGTGGATCTAGAAGATACAAGGATAGTGGTCCAATGGCAGCTCTAGCAGCTTTGTCTCTCTAATCTTCACATTGTTCAGTAGCACCTCTACTAGCCTTGCAGCAGTTTCCTCACACTGATGACTCCTAAGAAGTTCCAAAAGTGCCTCTATAGCACCACTTTCAGCCATTGCTTCTGCGTGGTTGGATCATCACTTTCTAAACAAGCAGGGTATTTAGTGCACCCATAATTGTAGTTTCTGTTCCAGAGCGAAGTAACCGTACTAACACAGCCACGGCACTTCCAGACAAAATTCAGAACTATACTGTAGATGCTGGATATTATAGAAGCAGCAGCTTCCCACATAGCATGAGGCAATAGAGGATCAGTCAGTTCGTAATATCAGTTTGGACAACTCATAAACACCACCCACTTTTGGAATTACATTTGGCCAAATTAATGCAATATTAGAAAGAGCTTTTATAGCTCTTTGCTGCAAAATTTGCACCCCCGACCCAAGAATTCGAATAAGGGGACCAACTGTGCTGTGTTACTGGATCCTTTGAAAATGTTCTTCCAAAGCAGATGGGATAAGAGTCATCAGCAGCAACTGTTGCACCGATGATTTGATGAATCCAGTAAAGCAATAAGGGGTTCTATAGCCTGTTCTGGTGTCAGATTACACTCAGCTTGACATCGGTGATGCTCCACAATATAACAAGAACCTGCAATGCCACGTATTGTCCATCAGGACCAAACTCTGGCTTAGATATAGAAAGAAAAGAGGTTCCATGACTTGGCTGTGGATGGGCTCTTTGCAATGCTAGAATTATTGCTTAGAATCCGAAGTAAATCTGCAAATGCCATGCATAGAAAATCAGGAGCTCATTAAGAACACCAAGAATGCTTTCAATCACTCCAGTTTCACCATTTCCAATTTACAAGCTGGCCTGTTTTTTCCTAACTTCAGCAAAGCTCTAGATATTGCTTCATGAGTACATAAGTTCTACCAAACAAAAGACCAACAAGAGGAACAACAGCACCATGCGCAGCAACCAATTCTGCAATTGATCATCATCCAATAGTTTGTCCAATGCACGAACTGCTGAATGTTGAGCCTGCTAGAGTCAGCTACTAGTAGAGACACCAGAGGCTCCACACAGCGTGCCGCAGCATCGTAGACCGAATTCTGGTATTTCCAATAGGACGCAACATAGCTCTGCAGCATTTCCTTTCAACTCCGCTGAACAGTTCGAGGATAGAATCTGACAAAGAACATCCATGGCATTCATTTCAACATCTGCAACAGTAAGGGCTCTTGTGGATATCACATAAGACTCTCACAAGTGCAGCAATAGCAGCATGTTGCTCCCTCTCCAACCAGTGTTTAGAATTTCCACCAGGGGTTGAATTGCTTGCCGAGCTGATTCCGCATTTCTGATATGTTCGGACAAAACAAGTTCTCTAATGCTTTCACTGCACTATATCTGGAATTTCTTCCACCAAGACGATAGGACAGCCACAAGTTGATTTAAAGCACCAAATGCAGACTCATGTCTCCGTATTTCAGCACTGCTGAATAGAAGACCCATAGATCTGTTGTTGCTTCTTTGTTGCATCTTGTGGACCAAGGAAGATACTTAGTAAGTGCCTCTAGAGCCCCAGATTCTACCATCAAAAGCTTGTTTGAGGGACAATCTACTGCTAACTGAGTTAGAAGACCCAAAGCCAGAAAAGGTGCACCTGGCCGATCTGGAATCGGTTTGAGCATGTCAACCAGTGCAGGAATGGCTTTCCGAGCAGTTGCACCAACCCTGATGTCTTCAACTTTAAACAATTCTCCAGTGCCACTTGCTCCGGATGGCGTACCAAATAGAACTCCTCTGACAATTCCAGAAGATCAGATATATCAGTTTCAGCACAGCCAAGCAAAGACATAAGCCCACCAACAGCCCCAGAATTGGCAATGGCCAGAAGAGTCCCTCTGTTACCATTGCAAACCAGATGGCCAGTGCTTGTGCAGCAAAATACCTGTTTGCTAATTGCTCTGATCTCAACAAATTTGCAAGCACGGGAAGGGAGTGCACTATTGCATTGGATTGCATGGCATCTTTTCTTCGAAAATACTGCAAGCAGTAGGGCGCAAGCCCATATAGTGCTATCTTCAGTTGAATCAATCTGCAGATTTTTATGTTCGTAAATATAAAAATAAGCATGAAAGGTGGCCACAACAAACAATGTAAGGACCCATATACACATAACAGACCATGCAAGATCTGCAAGATCACATGATAACAGACTATGCAAGATCGCATGATAACAGGCTATGCAAGATTGCATGATAACAGACCTGCAAGGTCACATGACAACAGAAAAAAGCAATCAGTACAGAACAGATAATGCCTACTCTAGAACAAGGTCTGATTAAGGAGCTCATAGGAAAAAGAACCCACTAGAGTTTTGATGCAAAGTAAACTAAGTTAGCAAACGATTGTATCAAGAGGAGGTGGGTTACATCTAAAGAAAAGGTGGAAGGTGGCGTTTGCCCACAACTCCTTCTAGGGAGTCTATGCAGCTTGAGTATGATCAGAGGCATGGTGCTTTCAACTCCAAATTGAAAGGTATGAGGCATTCTCAAAGTTAAGATTTAATGCATATCTTTCTGTAATTTCTGCTTGGCGCTGGTAGTGCAAGATGCATCTTGTTAGCTGAGGGTGGTGCAGATATATTAGCGGAAAGGCTACCGTTCTGAAAATTGTGCTGGCTGCTTCAGGGCTGTGTATGGTAAAGTAGCCTACCAATTCTCTGTTGACAAAAGGAGCTGCAGCTAGCCATGATATTTTTCTTATTCAAATAGAAAGGAATAAACCAAGAACTACTAATTATGCATCCCTAATCAGGTTGATTATGGCACATCACAATTCTTAAATGTAGATAAAAACAGCTCATTGAAGTCTTAAAGGAGGAAGATATTATTTGTTAGAACAAGAGCACATTTCAGATAGTGTGCATGGACTGTCAGTGCTCTTGTTTAGCCTATTTGGAATAAAGGAAAGAAAAGACCTTCAACATGTTAAGCTCTCCAACACAAAAGGCTCCAATCAAATCTTACCATATGACATAGCAACGATTATATGTGATAATTGGACAGGGAAAACCTTGAGCATGATGTTAGTCTCACCTTAAAAAACATGGCTTAAAGCTGTAGGTACGGCAATGTGATTACATTACTGTTTGCTTGTGTTCTGAGTATTTTATTTGTATATGATACTGTACAATTTCTATGTCCCCAGTCACGGGTACCTTTGAATAGTTCCAAAAAATAAAGTTCGAATGAAAACACAAGCAACCTAAAAGGAATCTAACTACAAAAATAATAGGCCTCTAGTTCAAAAAAGTAAACAAAAGGAAAAAACAGATTAAATACCTGCATAGCTAGAAAGTGCATTGAGAGATCTTATCAGTGAGAATTTCGACTGCCCCAGCCTCCATGATAGCAACTTTACATTGTTATAATGACAAGCAAGAACCGAAAGCAGCCAGATGCCTGTAATGTTGCTTACAATCACAGCTGTGTTACATTCATCTTCAACATCTTTATAGCACTCCTTAGGATGCCTATGAATGCTTATATCTAGACTGCATTCATCGTCCCGGGGTCAGCTGGTGAATTTTAGAGTGGTCATTCCAACAAGAGAATGAATAAGCTCAGTCCATAAGTTTGACTCATTAATGCTTCTACCATTACTTCGCAATGATCTTTGCAGCACATATAAGAAGGGCCGTTCCCCCAACTTTGACTTTTGCACAATTGGATTCAGTAACTCGCGTCTTACGATTGATGAAACACAGCAGAGGTGTTAGATATACACTACCCAATATGATAGGTGATTGACAGAGTCTTGACAGTATTTCTATAGCTTTATCTTGAAATAAAGATGTCCCTTCAGCTACACATGAAACTAAAGGAATTATTGTGTGAGGATATTCAGCAAGGATCGCCCATGGAGGTTTACATGTCCATCTTCTCCTTTTGACGTTGAAAAAAACTAGTGCATCAAGAACTTCTGATGTGCAGCAGCTTCAATATTAGAAGATTCGAGAACAGCAACAAGTGCAAGAACTGTCCCTGCACGATTCACATATCAGATACCAAATGATCAATGGAGTGACAATGAAGAAGACGAGCAATTGCAGCTGCAGCAGGTTTTTCCATCAATAGAGCCATCACGCAAGACTCGTGTGACAGGAAAAATAATTTCCCCTGGAAATGCATGAAGTGATATGTTATTATCCATAAGAAGATTGGACAAAGCATGTGTTGCCTGTTCTGCCACTTCCAGGATTGATGACTTCGCAAGCAGAACCAGTGGAGCAATGGATCTCTTGCAACAAGCAGCAACTCCTTGTTATGTTTGATTGATAGAAAAATACAGCAAGGCAGCATGAAGCTCGACCAAAATTTTTCAGAGTCCACATTAAGCAGATTCATTACTGTGCAAAGAGCCTCACGGCAATATAACTTTCTCTCAAGTCTCTGCGGCAATGAAGGAGTCCTGCAGAACAGATGCTGATTTAGCTGGTTTCTTCCTTTGCAGAGCTCAGGTATCTTTATCATTGTCTCAATGGCATCATTTCCAGCACTTCCTTCATGCAATAAATCCCCAAGGGGTGCAACAGAAAGCAAACTTCTCAATGCATCCAGAACATAAATTTTAGACTCAGGTTGATCACTGGTTAATAAGGCAGAGAGTTGGCTTATAGTCACTGCATCAGACTTGCGGATGAGATGGTTTAATGTTTTTGCTGCAATCCCCTTCCCATTCTCACTTCCATTTTTCAGCAGCCATAATAAAGCAGAAACAGCATCAGCACTTTCAACACATGCTCGTATGTCTTCGCTGTGGTTGCAGAGGTTTCCAAGGATAGTTGCGGAATCTTCTTTTGCTTTAGAAGATCCTGTTTCAAGAATTTGTACTAAAGGAGGTATACCTCCAGCAGCAGTTATGGCCCATTTGCTTTCTTCATTTTCTTTAGATAATAGACAAAGCAAAGCAACTGCACATTCTGTTGTTGCTCAGATGATAGGCCAAGAAGAGAAATCAACAGCTGAACCCCCTCACGGCCTTGCATTGCATGCCATAGAGTGCCTTCTTCAGTACAAAGTGTGAGAAGAGATTTTATAAGCTCATCTTGCACCTCATTGGTTGACATGGTGATCAAACCAACAAGCAAGCATTTTGCATCAGAATAGATTAGCGTCCTAGAGAGAATTGCATTCCCATACAAGCTGGCCAGTGCTTCTATTGTACGCTCCTGTACAAGAAATGGTAACTTCGGGTTAAACTGCTTCACCAAAATTTTCTCAATAACCGAAGAGTCTGATGGACTAGTAGACTCTGCATTCACATCATATCATAAGGGCTGAAGCTAAAGCACCCAGAGTGTCAGCAATTTGCACAGGTGAGATGCATGACTCAAGACTTTCACCAAGGCTAGAAATAACATAGGACAATCCACCCGAGATATTTGCCAAGGCACACATTGCATTTTCCTGCAATGCCTGGGCACACTTCCCTTGCATAAACTCTTTTGATGGAGCTATAGAAGCATTTATTAAAATTGGGATCCCATTGGAAGTAGCTATCTCATGCCTGGCTTCCTTCCACCGTGCAGATAGAGCCTTCAAAGCATTTGCAGCTTCGGCTCTGATGGAAACTTCATTACCAGGTCCCAGTAACTTGAGGAGTTGGTTGATAGCTTCTGCAGCCAAAACCTTAGAACAAACAGATGCATCTTCCATCATCATACATGCTAGAAGATGGCAAACATTTTTAAGATAGTTGTTTGTCCAGTTGCAAGCAAATTTAAAAGTATATCAACTCCCCTAGATCCCATTGTCATGGACCAAAACCCTCTGTACTACTGGATAAGTTTCTTAATGCTCCAGTAAGCATATCATCCACCATGCTTCCATTCTTGATCCTGCTTTTTATCTGATCCCATAGAACTGGAACAACTCCTTCTGTCAAGAAAATTTTGATCCAACATGATCCCTTGTGCCACCTTGAGAAACAGCATAATGGCTTTTGCAGCCGCAATATGGCCTTCCACTGAGCTGGACTTAAGGAGGACAAGCAGCGGAGGGACACAACCACCAAGAAGCACTTTACCCTTAGCTCATCTTCCTTACAAAGAGTGCCTAATACAGTGGCAGCCTGTATCTTCAATCCAAATGACCCTGACCTGAGAAGAGAAACAAGTATTGGAACTGCTTGGAATGAGATCCAACAGCTCCCAAAGCATTTTCTCGGGTTTCAATAATATCTAACAACTGTTTCAGAGAGTTTTCTTTCTCTTCAGTTGTTGATGTACTCCGACGCAATTGTTCAATACATTGGGCAAATTTGATAGTGTCCCATCTGGATCCTCCATTCCACCACAATCCCTGAAAGGAACTTACAGTTTAGTAAGGTCCAAAGTCACAGAAATACACAAGTATCAGCTATTCTAGGCTTTGGTTGTTAACTTTGTTTAGAACGATCAAGAAAATATGGATGAAGATTACTTTTTGGAGAATCATCATGGTCCAATAAACAGAAATTGGCATCTTAAATTTCTAATATACTAGTTTATGATGCAACCATAAAATACAAGATGCGATAATTTGGTGAATTTGACACCACCATGTCGCTATAGTGACACTGAGGACCACTCATTAAACAAGTTGGTTGTCAAGGAAAGGGTGATATTCACAGATCCTATCCATGTGTCAGGATATAGCAATTGAAGAAACATATCTGGAGTTCTCTGTAAATGTAAAAATATAATTGCAGTTTCCTATAAGGTAGAAATTCTCTTATTTCTAAGATAGTTGAGCAAGTATTTGCAATGTTACTTTCTACTAATTTCACATGCTCGTATGTGATGCTGCTTGAACTTAGACAGTGATGTTGCCTCTGTGGAAATTAATTCTATGGAGAGACTTGACCAGGGGTCTCTGTATGCATAAACTAATGTATCTAGAGATTTTAAATGATTGATACAGCAGGTTTTTCTTGCATGATCAAATTCTTTTCCTTTCACAATCATATAAGCTTCAATGTTCTATGTTCAAGTTATTATGCTCAATATAAAGGTCCTTACATAACATGGAGAAGAAATTTATGATCATATTTTCTGTAACATAAGCTTTATCTTAAGTCTAGACAAGAATGGAGGCTAGGAGCCTAGAACCTACAAGTTGACCTTGGAACATAGAATCTACTGCAATCTAGAATACCAGTTTGCTTCACTTCACGTATCTTGCAGAATTTATGCAGTAACATCCTGAATTGAATGTCCTGAATAGCATCCAGATCTGAAAATAAAGCTTAGATCTGATTTATGGGTATTTTACTGAACATCTTCAATAATAAGGACCTCTCAAAGGCTGCAGATCAGTCCCAAATTAGTAGATTAGAGAAGATGGATTAGTTGGAGAAGAAAGTCAGAGATCTTATTTTCTGGAAACTCAAGCTCAATTATAGCAGATCTCCCTTTCATAAAACTAGCATGCACCATACTTCCTAAACAAGAATACAAGAACTCCTATTTTTATAACTCCAGATTTAACCAAAATAATTCCAAGGACCATATGATGCTTCATTATCTTAAAAAATGTGACATTTCAAGAAATTCAAGTTCATAGTTTGATGGAACCCAACAAAAGTAGCCATCCACATACAATTCTACTGATTTAATCCTTTACTTACCCAACCTAGTCCTAGAATAGGATCTTTGAACAATAATCCCTATTACCTGGACCCTTTGATTTAACCTCGAGTATCCAGCACTTGAATACAAATATTGCTATGATACTCCGATTTAGCTATTAAAGAATCCAATGCTTAGACACACAACCTCACCCAGCACACAAACCCAAGTCCATGTACCATAGAAAATTCCTACTTCAAATAGGCCAAAAAAAACAATACAAGATTAAGCCCAATAAACAACTATAAACTCCTCCTCCCAGAAGACTAAATTTTTACTAAATCTTAGAAAACAGAGACATGATTGAGAGTTTCTTTGCACCCAAGCCTCTCCTATATGACCATGAATACATGATCTTATAACTTGATTGCATCAAGAATTAGGTAAAATTTTGTAGTTTCATAACACGACCACACAGAGGAAGTCCCTTGTAAACCATTTTTACCTGGCCATCCATTACCTGACACCAGTGCATAACTGAATGACATGACAGACCAAGATGCAGGGAATCTCATCAGCAATTATAGAACTCCAATACTGATATTAAGAAATTGTAAGTATATGGCAAGGAAACAAAGTTTTAATGAGGCAACAGATAAGGCTTAAGCACCATCTCTTATTAAACAAAGGGAAATATGTAAATCATGTGAAAGATTAAATACAGAGATACAGGTTGTAGTGTTTCAGATTGCTACATCAAACTTTGGTGGAGATAAATATCTAAGATTACACATCAGAGCATATAGATATTATTATATCATTTTTGCTTTAACATATGCTTAAAACTTAAATTGCAAGATAAAATATAAGTTTGACACTGAATACCACACACAACACAGTGCCTTCACCAGAATGTCTAACCTATCACAGGTCTCAACCACTATAGTCAGTAGAGACAGTGGGCTGTAGTACATAATGACTTGAGTTCAAATCCTGCTTACACCTGAGTGGCTGGGTGGGGGATAACACCCTCCTTTTTCTCAAAAAAAGGTCCAATTTAGATACAAACTTTGTATAAAATGTAGTATAAAGGCAATGGCATGTGACCACAAGAACCATTCAATATGGTGTATCCTAGCTACTATAACTCATAATGAGGCCTTGTGCATTTTCTAAGAAACTCAATTCAAAACATTAGGCTAGTGATCCATAAAGAGCTACGCTTAACAACATACACAGCACTCGTGCTCTTGTAGACCAAGATTTTCTATTGTATTATTGGAACTTGAGTAATATGTTTGAAGGATTTGTAAGGAAATCAATTGTTTGTCATATCAATTTCATCACTTTAGTTTATGGATGGTAAGACTGATGTCCTTGCCAAAATCTCTACTATGTCCTTGCCAAAATCTCTATCTACATTTTACACTAGACAAGCCCAAGATTCCTATAAATATAAAGTTAATTATGATAATTTTTGCCTTCACGGGAAGATGTATGCAAATAGGCTTATAATTTTCATGTGCTCTTTGGACAGTGACAAAGTTTCCTAGAAGCCTTCTTGCAATACGTATATCTGTGTATCTGACAGATGTTAGATTCAACTAAAACCTTTGGAATATTGGTCTTCTTGTGGTGACTAAGAAAGCAAAAATGGTTAAATATGTGATATGTTGCATAGCAGACGAGTATGATAATTCTCATTTATGACTTGAGGGGAATGCATTACAGAACTTTCGAGATGCACAAATAAATATTCAATTAATCAGAAGCACAACATTTGAATTTCTTATGAGAAACTCACTGGGCATAGAAAAACTGCTCTCAGTTTTGCCAAAAAATTCCAAGCATGAGAAGGAAAAAGATAAGCATTGTATCTTCTAAATTCATTATAGACAATGTCAATCTTTTACCATAAAATTTAATGTCAAATGCATAGAGAGCCACATCATTCTCTTTAGTGATTCAATTCTATCATCTACATGGAACAAATATGGATGACTCTGCTTGCCAGACTAGTTGCCCTGCCTTCTCTTCTTACTATCGTTTTTTTAAGCAATGATAGGATGGGTGAGATAGACAGCTGACTCTGACCAAGTTACACAAGAAAAAAGATGGAATCTTGGCAGTGTTTTCTCTCCGGTCATGAACAAGAAGAAAGTAGAAAAAAATAAGTATGCCTATATGTTATATTAGATACACACAAGTATATAAAGCAAAACCTTCTGAACAACCATAGGACATTCAATGTCCTCTCATGAATTTAGAACAGTTAAAGGAAACATGGATTGTGGAGAAGCAGTGAAGAGTTGGTAAAAATTTTAAAAAGCAAAAAAAGGGAAGAAAAATAACTGCTTAAACTTGCAGAAACTCAATAGAGCTGCACAACCTTCAATTGCTCACCACATGCATGACACATTCTTAATGTGCATGTGTGTGCGCAAGAATGTACGTCTCCATGCATCTTGGGACGCCAGAGGGCAATGATACAAACTTATCCTCATCTTGATATTTAAACAATGAAAATTAGCTAAAAACTCACTTGGGGCCCATCTTCATGACTGAGCATGGTGTTGGGGACTCCAGATCTTGAACTTGGAATCCACATTTCTTTCCTGTGATCATAAAAGGAGAAAATGGATTAAAGACAGAAGGGGGGCATCGATGAAGCCAAAATCAGTTTCCATGTTCCAGGCTAGATGGAAATTTCTTTTTATAGTTAAGATCCAATTAACCATAAAAAATTCATGTATCACAGTAAAAACAGTATATCTGAATTACTTTATACTTCAAAGTTTTAAAGTATCAAATGATTATCAAATGGATAGTTATGTCATTACTCAATGATTTTGTTCTAAAATCTGAAATCATCTTTGTACTCTTAAATAATCTTTTCTGACATCTGATTGGTTTTGTTTTTATCCTATGATCTAATGCATTTTGAAGTAGCAGCAACTTTTAATAAATAACAATTTTTTTGTTAGTTTAATTTCTGTTTGAATTGTATCCCATAAGTAATGCTCCCTAATTTATGTTGTGGTTGTATAATATACTCCTAACTAGAGGGCAGAGATAACCCTTCTTTGTAGCTTCTCCCTAATCAATGTTTTTTCCCCTTCCCTTTCTTGTAAAATGTTTAAACTGCTTCATGAATTGCGTTTGATGAACACAACATAAAAATGCCCCCGAGCACTTGGATTGGTATGGTGAAACAAAGCTTTCTATCTCTTTATGGGATGTATGGAGTCCTAAATGCTGCTTGATTGGCTGAAATATGATCCATTCACATGTAAAGGAGAGATGAAGCTTCCATCTTGGCATCAACCTTCTTATTTGATCTATTGAGCATAAACCCAACAAAAACCAACCAAATGCCAGTATCTCAACAAATTCAATTTCCCTGTCAAGAAATCATACTCACACTTCTTAGACCTCATCTTTAGAATATATAAGAGAACTATAAGCAATCAATGGAATCACAACAGTTATGCTGTTCAAAGGTCCAGATGCCACAAGATACAAGAGGAAGATGACACTTGCATTGGTTCCCACTCCTTAACGCACCACAAATTAGCAGAACAAATGACTGACTTCTACTTTCAAGCCCAAAGCAACACAATTTTCAAGACAAAATCAGCACAAACCAGGAACCATGAAGAACGTAATCACAAAATAAATCCCACAATCAATAAATCATGACATTGACAACTACTTCGGAGATACAAAAGTAGCCACCTAAAATGAAAGATTGCAAGTAGGATTGCAACGGTAAAACAGATTTTTCAAGTAAATTTACCATAACGGCAGCGCCATGGTTGCCACCGTTGCTGCCGGTATACCTCAAAGCAAGTGCTGCCGCCAGCTTTGTTACAGCATAAAGCGCCCTGCAGTTCAATAGACAAAGATCTCCGCTTTCTATGCTATCATCTTCTGAGAACCTAAAATATGGAGAATAAAGAGTTTTAAGATCTGCTGCCTAAGCCACCGCAGATCACAGAACTACAGAAACTATTATATATTTTTGATAAAATAAAGGTAGAAACTTACAGGCAAGCTGGCAAAATCAATTCATCAACGATCTATTTTCATATACGAATAATGAAAAGATAATTTTTCCCTAAATTGTATACCGATTTGAAAAGCAAGAGTCGCTTCCTCTGTAAGTAAGCAAAATAGAAGTAATCCTTGGACCGGGTTCCAGAAACAGGACTAAAGCTGAACAAAACATAACGTATCAACCCATATCCGCCAAAGTTTCTTCCAAAAGCGAACCAAACGCAAGCGTTTCCGACGAAAAATGCATCCCATAATTTCAAAAAAAAAGGACAAAACCCAGAAAAATCGACCGCACTGGTCCCAAATCGCCCACGGATAAGTACAGATCATCCATTCTGAACCAAATTTCCTGAATTTTCCAAAGAAAAAACTACAAATGCAGGGGGGAAAAAAGGTACACGAATCCTATGGGCGCAGATTCACCTCGGATCGGTCCAAGCAGCAAAAGCGTTGCGATTCAGAGAGAGAGTGAGAAGACGATGCTTCGGACGAGACCCGAGTTTTCCACTCCCTTCGCTCTCAAGCTCAGGACCGCTGAGAGAGAGAAATAAGAGAGGTTTTTAATTATTTATTTATTTATTTATTTTATCCTCGTGCCAACAACGACGGTATATAATAGTCGGCGCGCTCTCCCTTTCCTGGTATCTTATCGTTGCTTGGAAGCCCAAATCCGGTACCAAATCCGTCTGGCGCCACGTGTAATAGATGGGAGATCGGTGCTTTACATTATGCCACAAATCCTGTGGGTCCTGTGGGACCATTTTTCTCGTGCCATACGTGTTGGTAACGTAGTTGAGCTCCAGAAAAAGGCATCTTCTATAGAACCTCATCCCGCCGACAATTAAGAGCGGGAGCGGCTTCCTTGGTGGTCTGGACGGGTTTTGGAGCGAGTTCAAACTCCAGCTTGTAACGATTCTTTCGGCACTGGCCACAATTACAACTAACTTCTTAAACGTTCTGGGACGAATTTTTTTTTTAAATAATACAAAAATTTATATATAAAAAAGTAGGTTTTTTCCTTATATTTAAAAGTAAATATTTTTGTCCACAGAAAAATATCCTCTTCGACCAAATGGATGACACGTGGCAAAGTCCTAGGATAGCTGGATTGAAATCATCTTTGTCAAAGATGAATTCAAGTATACATAGATCGTGTTATATCTATCGGGCGGCTTGTGTTGGGTCGGACAAGATGTTCAGCCGGTTGATGCGGGTTGAAACTCCCACCGATCAGCTCTTCTGGAGGTCCTGACATGTTCTCCGTCGAAGGTCCAACGAGCTGATTGATCATTGGGTTTATTGCTCTCGGGGCCGACCTAATGAAGGCCGACCAACTCGATCCACGTCCGGAGAGCCGCCCGAAGGTTCCGGAAGATTCCTTCCAGTTGGTACCAGAATTCTGTAACAACGGACTCCACGACATGGTCACAACTTTGTGCCACCTGGCCATCACTTCGGTCCTCCCGGGGGTAAATCAGGGACTCCACTCTATCTTCCAATGAATTTGGCAGTATCTCACGCCCATAAAAGGTGCCCATGGGACCTCCGTAGGGGTAAGACGCTCTTTCTCCTCTCTACACTTTTCTCTGATTCTCTCCATTCTGTTGCTCCAAACTCCTTACTAACTTAAGCATCGGAGTGTCCCCCATCGGAGCATCTCCAGCGTCCAGGGGGGCCTTTTGCAGGTTGTTTGGCCAAGAAGCTCTCCAGCACAGGAAGGCAAGCCCGGTCCAAGGATAAGCGCAGCAACAGATTGGTGCTAAAAGGAGGGCCTGAACCTTCGTTCCACTCCCTGTTCTAAAAGGAGAGATCGACTGAAGAAAGCTTCAGATGGTGCGGGAAAGAACGCAGAGTGTCTCCACTAGGGGGGACACTCCCCCCACTGGCCTGAAGCACTTCGTGGAGAGGACGCCACGACCGCCGCTGCCGAGCCCACTATCACTCTGGGGCTGCCACAATTCCAGATGCTGGTAAACGCATCGAAACACTTACCTCAGCGGTCCAGCATTTTCAGAAAGCGGCTGAAGACCAATGGCAGTCGCCCGCGGCGTCCTGCATTACCATCAACCGGCTAGGGGGAGTCAGTAGCCAGAGGAGCCGCCACCTCTCTCCATGATGCTCCGGAGCCCGGAGATCTTTGGGGGCTCACGCTAGCGGGAAGAGGGCGAGGTCGGCTTCCCCATCCTTCGCTGACTCTACTCCCCTCAGCAGTCGGCGCCCTGCTGAAGCCCTCATGATTACGGCAGTAAGATCATGCGCATAGAAAGCGCATGGCGGAGATTATTAAACGGCAAAAGGCCGAAGGGGGGCAGGCTTATGACACCCGCCCACCTTTTTCTGCTGAGATCTTGGGGGAGTCTATCCCCCGACACTTTAAGATTCCTCAGGTGGACCCCTACGATGGTACCACCGACCCATTGGATCATTTGGGCACCTACAAAGCCCATATGATGGTACAGGGCGCCTCCGATGCCCTCAACTGTATCGCCTTTCCAGCCACTCTGAAGAAGGTCGCCCGGATGTAGTTCACGACCCTCCGACCAGGTACGATCCGGTCTTTTCTCGGCTCGAGACCCTTTTTCTTTCACATTTCAGGACATGCAGCTGAGCCCCGAAGAACACCGACCGCCTCTTCCTCATACTCCAGAAGGAAGGGAAGACTCTCCGGGACTACATGGCCCGCTTCAACTCAACGGCCATGGAAGTCCCATATTTGAACGAGGCGGTAGCAATGTCCGCCTTCAAGAGAGGACTCCGTTCATCCAGGCTTACATTTTTCCTGGACAAGAAGTTTCCAAAAGACTACACGAGATGTTGACCAGGGCTCACAAGTACGCCCTGGCGGAGGAGCAATCTGCAAGCCGCCGCCAGGCGGAGGGGAGATCAACCGCCAAGAAATGAAGCGACACAAGCCCCTGCAGTCCGACCTCCTGGCGATGATAGCCGACCCACTCGGCATCAAAGCCCGAGCCAAGAGATTCCTTTAAGAAGTTCGAGACTTACGCACCCCTCTCCCTCCTGAGAGAGAAAATTCTCATGGAAATTGAGAACGATGCTTACTTTCAAAGGCCTCGACCGATGAGGGGCCTCCCTGCCGCCAGAAATAAGAGTAAATATTGCCGGTTCCACAGGGACCATGGACACGACACTAAGGAGTGCATCCAACTGAAGGATGCTATCGAAGACCTCATCAGGAGGGGATATCTGAGAAAATATGTCCGTCCCCACGGGATCGGGCTGAAGCTTCTACTGTCAGAGACCCACCTGAAGAGGCCGAACCCCCAATCAACGTCTGACAGGCGGAGGTGTTGGCATGCTGCACCGAAGGTCCGACCAAGGGTCTGGAGGGGGCCAAGATATTGTGAAGAGGCCCAGGGGCTCTAGTATGATCAGTTTTTCTACTGAAGATCTTTTAGAACCCCATCTTCCAGGGGATGACCCTATCGTTGTGTCGGCAATCATTGCCAATTATGATGTAAAACGTGTCCTTATTGACAATGGAAGTTGTGCGAAGGTTTTGCTGTATGACGCTTTTGTTCGGATGAATTTGTCTAGATCAAGGCTGCGAAACTCCTTAGTGCTGCTCACTGGCTTGGGGGAAACTCCGTTGGAGTAGAAGGAGAAATCATCTTACCCGTAACCCTCGGGACGGAACCCCGCCAACGGACTTTTCCTATCAACTTTGTGGTCATCCGCACGACTTCAACGTACAACGCCATCCTGGGCCGACCGGCCCTTAATAAGTTCTGCGCCATCGTATCCACTTATCATTTGCTAGCTAAGTTCGCAACTCGTAACAGGGTCGGGGAACTAAGGGGAGACCGCAGGATGGCCAGACAATGTCTGGCCATACATGATAAGCAGCTGAATGAGCACCCCATGTTGGAACAATTGGATCCCAGGGATAGAGCTGATGACTGTGGTCAGCCTATCGAAAAGGTTGTGTTCGTTCCACTAAGAAAGGAGGATCCCACTAAGGTGCTTCAAATTGAGAGTACACTAAGTGAAGAAGTCCAACAGGAGCTGATAGGGTTCTTAAGGAGCATGCCGACGTTTTCGCCTGGTCAGCCTCGGACATGCCAGGCATCCCCCCGGATGTCATTACTCACCAATTAAAGGTGGATCCAACGTACAGACCTATCCGACAGAAGAAGAGGAGCTTTGCTATTGAAAGGTAGAAGGCCATCGAGGAAGAAGTGAAAAAGCTCAATGATGCCGGTTTCATTAGGGAGTCCCACTATCCAGAGTGGGTGGCCAATGTCGTTATGATGAAGAAGGTTAATGGAAAGTGGAGGATTTGCATGGACTACACGGATCTCAACAAGACTTGTCCAAGGATAGCTTCCCCCTGCCACAGTCGGCCACCAGTTATTGAGCTTCATGGACACATTCTTTGGCTACAACCAGATCAGGATGCACCCCGAGGACGAGGAGAAGACAGCATTTGTCATGGATTGGGGGCTGTATTGTTATAAGATAATGCCTTTCGGTCTGAAGAATGCGGGTGCTACCTTCCAGCGACTGATCAACCGAGTTTTTGAGGGACAACTCGGAAGAAACATGGAGGCTTACGTTGATGACATGATTGTTAAGAGCCTTCGAAAGGATGACCACATCAAGGACTTGCAGGAATCCTTCGGTGCACTGAGACGCCATCGGATGAAGTTAAACCCTACAAGTGCATTTTTGGGATGACCTCCAGAAAATTTCTTGGTTTCCTGGTCACCCAAAGGGGTATTGAAGTCAACCCTGAGAAGATCAAGGCTATCATGGACATGGTACATCCGACTAGTAAGAAGCGGGTGCAAGAGCTTACGAGTCGTATTGCCTCTCTTAGCCACTTCATTTCTCGATCGGCAGAGAAGTCCTTACCCTTTTTCAGAACCTTGCACCAGTCGGACCATTTTCAGTGGACCGAGAGTGCCGGTCGGCCTTCGAAGCCTTGAAGAACTATTTAAAGAATCCCCCACTATGGCTAAGCCCATGGAAGGGGAGGTGTTGTACCTATACCTCGCAGCCTCTGACGAAGCCGTCAGCACCGTCTCTTGTGGATGGGAGAAGACGGCCAGCAGAACCTGTCTATTATATCAGTAAAGTCCTCCATGATGCCGAGACAAGGTACCCCAAAGTCCAAAAGCTGGTTTACTCGTGGTCACGGCGGCGAAGTGCCTCCAGCCCTATTTCCAGGTGCACCCGATTGTCGTGCTGACTGACCAACCCCTCAAGGCAATCCTCCGGAGTCCTAACACCTCTGGACGGCTCGCTAAGTGGGCCGTCAGGCTAGGCGAGTTCGACATCTCCTTTCAATCCCGGTCGGCCTTGAAGGCCCAGGTAATTGCTGATTTTATTGCAGAATGCACATGGGGGCGGAGGCCGCCCCTTCGATTGCCGAAGTACCCGTGGCTAATCTCGCAGGAGAGTGCGAGCCCACCTGGACTCTTCATGTAGACGGAGCCTCCAACCTCGCCGGGTGTGGGGAGGGGCTGATTTTAGCCGACCCCGACGGACATGTTTGGAGTACGCCCTACACTTTGCATTCCAAGTATCTAATAACCAGGCGAAGTACGAAGCTTTACTTGTAGGGCTAAAGATAGCTGATGAGTTGGGCATCACAGGATCCGGGCCTTTTCTGACTCCCAGTTGGTGGTCAACCAGGTGAAAGGCGAGTTTGAAGCAAGGGACCCGACCTTGGCTAAGTACTTGGACAAGGTACGAGGATTTATATCCTTGCTCAAGTCCTTCGAGATTCTCCATATACCTCGACTGCAGAACTCCCGGGTGGATGCTTTGTCGCGGTTGGCCACGGTCGTGGCCGGCACCTCCGACCGGGCCTTTGTAGAGCATCTACAGCGTCGAGCATCTCTGAAGAGCCGATCGACGTCCACCAGGTTGAGCAGGAGGATCCTGGATGGACCCGATCTGTACTTACCTAACCCAGGGCACCCTTCCGGATGACCTGGCTGAAGCCAAATGCATACGCTTAACGGCCTCCAAGTATGTCGTCCTCGACGGGACCCTCTACAAGCGGTCATTCTTACAACCATTATTGAAGTGCTTGGGGCCGACTGATGTGGACTATGCACTTAGGGAGGTCCATGAAGGCATTTGCGGCGACCACCTTGGAGGGAGATCCCTGGCCTATAAAATCATTCGGCAGGGATATTACTGGCCACAATTCAAAAAGATGCATCAGACTTCGTGCAGTGGTGCGATGCGTGTCAAAGGTATTCGGGAGTCCAAGGAGGCCCGCCAGTCAACTAATCCTGCTTGTGGCGCCATGGCCATTCGCCCAGTGGGGCATGGACATTTTGGGACCTTTTTCCGGCATCGGCCAACGAAAATTCCTCTCGTGGCTATTGATTATTTTACCAAGTGGGTGAGGCTAAAGCAGTGGCCCAGATAACAGAAGCCAAGGTGGAAAACATCGTCCGAAATTGCATTATCTTCATATTCGGCATCCCACGAACAATCATCACAGATAATGGAAGGCAATTTGATAACTCAAGGTTTCAAGATTTTTGCCAGCAGTGCACATATCTCATCGGCTCACCTCGGTCGGCCACCCACAATCCAACAAAGAGGCTGAAGTCACCAACCGGACAATCTTGCATGGGTCGAAGACTCGGCTAAATGAAGCCAAAGGACTTTGGGCGGAAGAGCTTTTTCAGTATTGTGGGCATACCGGACCACCGCTCGGACGCAACCGAGAGAGAAAATCGTTCAACTTGACTTATGGGAGTGAGGCGGTCATCCCCGTAGAAATCTTGTTGCAATCCTTGCGGGTCGACCACCCCACCGAGCCGACCAACTCAGAATAACAAAGGGCTGACCTGGATTTGCTAGAGGAAACCAGGCTATGAGCAAGCATGAAGATGGCAGCTTATCGGCAAAAGATGGCTCAATATTACAACTCGAGGGTTAAGGCACGACCTCCAGGTCGGGGACTTGGTCCTGCGGAGGACGGAGATTTCAAGGCCGACTGAGCAAAAAAAGCTGTCTCCTAATTGGGAGGGTCCCTATCGAGTCAGTGAAGTAATCCGGGCCGGGACCTACCGGCTTGAGCAGTGGACGGGCAGCAAATATCATGCCCGTGGAACGTAGACACATTCGCAAGTACTACCAATAAAGTCTACGTCTCCTCCATGGCCACTCCGAAAGTCTGGCTCCGGTCGAAAGAGGCTCTAGGGAGCCCACTCCGAAAGTCCGACTCGGTCGACAGAGGCTCTAGGGCAGCCACTCCGAAAGTCCGACTCCGGTCGGCAGAGGCTCTAGGGCAGCCCACTCTGAAAGTCCAGCTCGGTCGGTAGAGGCTCTAGGGTAGCCCACTCCGAAAGTCCGCCTCCAGTTGGCAGAGGCTCTAGGGCAGCCCACTCCGAAAGCACGACTTCGGTCAGCAATCACCATGCATGCCCCATGAGGGATCGCGTAAAGAATAGATGGCAAACCTGGGCCACCTGACGAAGCAAACTAGGAGTGAATCTCCTGGTCATGAGCCCGAACTAAATAGTTGCTAACGTTCCTGCTTCGAACTTCGAAAGGCCGACCGAAAACACTTGGAAAAGTTTCGGGAGAAAAAGAAAGTGACCTGTGGTATGAAAAAGCCGACTGGAAACACTTGAAAAAAATTTCGGAAGGAAAAGAAAGTAACCTACGGTACAGAGAAGCCAACTAAAAAGACAGAAGGATTCGGAGAGAAAACATTCATCCCACAAAGCCATAAGACAACGATAAAGTTTTATTATTATTGCATACAAAAGCAGACGCTTACAAAGAGTGGGTGGACCTTTACAAACCCCTTAGGTCGGACCCACGGAAGGTGCTTCGGGGGCCTCTACTTCGGCCCCGTCCACTACAACAGGGAGGATGGCCGGGACTGCAGCTCTAGGGGACTCAACCGGAGCACCTGCTACCTCTACTTCGGCCCTGGCCTCCTCTGCTTCACCCTCGCCTTGGGGCTCTCCCTCCTCCGTAGGCCCTTTCAGCTCCACACCCGACAAGTCCAGCTTCAGAAAAAGGAGGGCCACTTCTTCAAGCAGTCGTCATAGCCTCCCTTTAGAAGTCTGACGCTACCTCTTCGACCTCCTCGTCAAAGTCGGAGGAGGCCTATATGCTGCTACTGCCTCTCGGGCCTGCCTTGCAGCCTGCTCCCTGGCTTCTTCAAGCTGGGCCATCAGCTGCGCCACCATGGCCCCTTCAGCTGTGCTTTCTTGTCGGCCTCCGAGAACCGACATTCTTCTTCTTTCAGCCAGCACGTGAGGGAAGCTACTTTCGCCTTCCTCCTCTTCAGTCTGGCCTCCCGGTTGGCCAGTCGGCCCTCTGCCTCCTTCAAGGCCTCCTTCGATGATTCGACCTCTGCTTGGGCAGCCGTCGACCTCTCTTCCGCGGATTTTAGGGACACCTCCAAGGCAGCCTGAGTTGCCTCCATGGCCGCCCGAGTGGCTCCAATTCCTGCACCTTCCTAGCGGAGGTCTTCGCTGCGTGGAGCACCCGGCCGATGCCGTCGTCCATCAGCGAAGTGTCATGGAGGAGCTGCAGACACGAGACTAGGTTAGCGCAGAAAAAGAAAAAAAAGAGAGAGAGGAGAGAGAGAGAGAAAAGAAAAGGAAGGGAGAATGTGGAGGCAAAGGATCAAGTAAGGTGCCTACCCTCATAAGATTGCGGTAGGACTCTACCATCACATCACTCAGGTTTCTTTGGATTGACCGCTCCCAGTCGAAGTCGGTCATCGCCCCTCTGAGCAGGCTCCGTGCTCTCCGGGGGTGGTCCAGAGCGTTCCAGTGTTGGAACTCCTCCTGGCGGATTTCGTCATCTGATTCCCCTTTGGCCCCCTCCTCATTGGCCTCTTCTGCGGCTGTTTCCTTTTCCTTGCCCTTCGAGGGCCCTGCTGTCCGAGCCGATGGGCACAGGGGCTGGCACGCCCAGCGCAGCAGGTAGGTCTGACTGCTCCTGCTCGTGTGGGACGGCCGACTCCCGACAGTAGATGGGGCTCCAGATGCCTTCCTGGCCAACACCTCAGTGAGAGAGGTGTCATCCTCGTCGGACTCCACCTCAACGATGGGTGCGGGCGGCTTCTCCTCCTACTTCTTCTTATGCCTTTCGACCGTCGAGGTTGGAGCGACCCTGGGGCGGGCCTTTTCATGCCACTCGCTAAACGACCTTGGCCTTGTCTATTTTCCTCATCCTTCCTATTGCAAAGAAACTCAGGGTAGTCAAAGAAAGAGAAGAGACGAAGACAGAGGGGGCAAACCGTGAAAAGGGAGTTCGGCCCTTGCCTAAAAATCTCTGAGAGCTGATCCATGCCCGATGAAGGCGGTCTTCGCCCAGCAGTTCAAACACTGCGGTCGGACCAGCTTCGTGAGTTCATTGTAACTGACTTGGTCGGCAATCAGGATCGACCTCCTCCTCTCTCGGAGCCTCGCCCACGGCTCTCTCCATAAGGGCTTGAACCCCAGGGCTGAAGGCTGTGCTCACGAGAAAGAACCGGGCCTTCCATCCATGGACGGCCGACGGAAGACACTTTAAAATTTTCCGGCCGGGACGGGGACTGAACATCCACCATTCCTGGCTCCTAAAATCTTTCTTCAAAAGAAAGAAATTGCCAAAAAGGGGGAACCTAGGTTTGAATCCAGCCCTACTACACAATACGACAAAACAGTATATGATCCGGATGCTGTTCGGAGTCAGTTGTGCCGGGTACCCTATAGTGCCGGAAGATTCTACAAAGAAAAGGTGCAATGGGAACCTCAGACCAGCTTTGAGGTGCGACTCGTACATCGGTAAGGTCCCCGGCCCTAATGGACTGTTCGCTCTCCCCTCTCAGCCTGGCAACGTAAGGTGCAAGGTGATAGGGATCTCGTACACTGCCCTAAGGTTTTCGACCCGCTCTCGGGTCATGGATGATGGGATCTCGCTCGGCCCTGGCTGCCTAGGTCTATGGACTGGGCCCCTACTAGTGGTCTCCATTAACAGTGAAGAAGGAGGGAGACTCGGGAGCTAACTAAAGATGAACCTCTAGGAACCGGGTCTCGCGGAAGAAGAAGTTCTCTCTTATAGAGCGCAGACACAGCCAGAAAACCTTCCCAGAGCACATCGCCCCTCCTTTTATAGATCTCTAGGGAGGGCACCGCCCCTCTTCGTTAGCATTTCAACCACTTATCGGGAGGCACGTCGTTCGCATCCCCGAGACCGAAGCGACATGCCGAACCTGAGGCCAGATGGCGATCCGCATGAAGGCTGAATCAACAGTGAAGAGGTCACAGCCGACCGCCCGGATGTACCACATGGAGTGGCACGTCCCCTTGTTCTCGCTGGTACCCTCGCTAGCCTGACTCTCCATCATGTGACTTTTTTGCCGTTAACTGCGACCCTTGCACCCCCAATAAGGGGCCGACACCTGTCCAAGAGATCGATCGTGGGAGATTCGAAACGACCCGTCGGATGATTCCGGATCGGGCCTGAACGAATGCAATCTATACCAGATGCTATGCTCCTGCACTTCGAGGTCACGTGCCTCCTCAAAAGCCCAGCAGGGGGGGGCAACTATTATATCCATTCGGTCGGCTTGTGTTGGGCCGGACAAGGGTTCAACCGATTGATGCGGGTTGAAACTCCACGATCGGCTCTTCTGGAGGTCCTGACATGTTCTCCGCCGAAGGTCCAACGAGCTGATTGATTATTGGGTTTATTGCTCTCGAGGCCGACCTACTCGAGGCCGACCACTGGAGGCCAACCTAATGAAGGCTGACCAACTCGATCCATGTCCGGAGAGCCGTCCAAGAGTTCCAGAAGATCCCGCCAGTAGGTACCAAAATTCTGTTACAACGGACTCCACGACATGGTCACGACTTTGTGCCACCTGGCCATCACTTCGGTCCTCCCGGGGTAAATCAGGGACTCGCTCTGTCTTCCACGAATTTTAGCAGTATCTGGTTATAAAGATGCCCAGGGGACCCCCGTAAGGGTAAGACGCTCTTTCTCCCTCTTACCTTTTCTCTGATTCTCTCCATTCTATTACTCCAAATCCCTTACTAACTTAAGCATCGGAGTGTCTCCCGCGGAGCATCTCCGGCATCCAGGGGAGCCTTTTGCAGGTTGTCTGGCCGGAAGCTTTCCAGCACAGCAAGGCAAGCCCGGTCTAGGGGTAAGCGCAGCAAAACGGCATTTGACGATAAGGATGACAAGTGGTGTTATCCTGATCTGGACACGTGGCGAAAGATGATGAATTCATCTTTGCCAAAGATGAATTACAATTGGGGTGAATTCGTCCTTCCCAGAGACGATTTCAAATTGAGTTGAATTTCCGAATTTTTTTACAAACATATTTGAAATCAGGCTAAATGAAGTAATTTAAATTACATTAAAATACATCTTTTGTCAAAAAGTTTTTTTTTATGATTACATTAAAATTATAAATTGAAAATAATATAATTAGTTTCGAGTCTGGGTTTGTGCAATACGTACCGATAAATCCTAAACATGTGACCGCGTGCGTATAACCCAAATCTTCTAATTCCTAAACCCTAAATCCTAAATCCTGGATCGAGAACCTAAACCCTAAACCAAACCTTAGATCGAAAACCCTAAACCCATAGAATTTTTGTTAAATAATATTTTTTATTAAATATTACGGAATTGGTGTAATCCAATATTTATTTGCGAGAATAGGTATCTTTGGCAAAGATGATTTCAATCTTAAGAATGCAGTAATTTTTTTTATTAACCTAATTAAGATTAAATATATATAATTTAAATAATAAATAAGATTAACATAATTATAATTATATATTATATTATAATTACTAGTATGTGAAAATAATTTTTTAATATCCCGGACCGGTGGCAAGACTGGGGGCTTGACCGGAGGCAGAGCCTGAGGCAGACCGATGCCGAACCCTATAGCCGGACCGACGGTAAGACCAATGGCAGGACTGGGAGCCGGACCGGTGGCAGGATTGGTGGCCTACCCTGACGCCCGAATCGGTGGTACCGGGCTCTAACGTCGGATTGATGGTAAGACCGATGGCAGGAAGGGGGCTGGACCGATGGCAGGATTGGGGGCTGGACCCTGGCAACTGATCATTGCAAATAAATTTTTTACATTATTAAAAAAAATTTCATTCTTCGTGATGACTTATCATTCCCACTTTCGTGACTCGATGTAAATAATTTTTTTTACTAACACTAAACCCTGAACACTTAAACCATAAACTATCGACCGAACTGGAAATTGTACTAACACCGGGTTGTCGATCGAAGTGGTACCGAAGTTGCTGCCACATGAGAAATCATGAATTTGATGCCGAGCAATTTCAGGAGTTACCGAGCAGTTTCAGGAGTTATCTATTGATGCGTCGAGATAGCCATACAGTGCTATGCTCGAGCATACATTTTGCAGCTAATGGATGGAGGTTTATTTATGGATAATCCAAGAATAGATGCATCTCATGTTTCTACCCTACTGGCAGATTTGGATGATGCTGGACACTATAGTTGGGGTAGTGCAGGGCTCGCATGATTATATAGGGAGATATGTAGGGCGAGGAGAAGGAGAGATGCAGTGATATTGCAGGTCCATTGTTACTGCTACAGTTTGGGCATGGGATAGATTCACGATCCTTGCACCACGTAGATTATAGCGCCAGGCTCCAGACTCGATGATCGATTTCGATGATGATAGTGTGGTGGTTAACCACAGGGTCCTTTAGGGATGCAGTGAGTTCGTTATTCATATTAATTTCATACTGTATGATATTTACTGACTTATTTAATAAAATTTAATAAATTTATTTTGCAAATGGAGGGACGGTTTTTTTGTGGATCCAGGTATCGACACATGTGGTCTCCTCTACGTTACTTGATAGATCACTTCAGACTAGACAAGGTAATCATTAGTGTTATTCTTTTTAAAACCGGTTGATTAGTCTATTATTTTCGTTTAATGAATATGCTTTAAATTATTTATGAACAGGTGATATGGCAGCCATATTCTGCCGATTACTTGTCACAATTACTAGGTTACTATCTAGATGGGCAGCCTATTTGGTGTGTCTCATGTGCCACTTATCGGTTTTCATATAGTGAGTGGCACTACCTGATAGAGTGATGCACCAGTACGGATTTCGACAGGTCATACACTGAGCGGTTTACATGCACGGCCTGCACCCCCGATCGATGAGGACAAACCGACCAGGACTGGTCCACCACTCATCACGAGTTCATTCATTATAGAGGAGTCGATCTGGATCATATTATAGATGGTGCTCACAGATGCTGGTAATGGATTATCATGATCCATACATGTAGTGGTACCACAGCATCACTCGTCGATTCATCAGTCGTCCTGGAACGATTGATGTATATGATAAGAAATTTAAGTTTTGCTATTTATTAATATTAAATTATATATTCTTTGAAATTCATTGTTAATTTTTATCTTACAAAGGCAGTGCATCACGCGGATACTTTAGCTGGCTCATCCAGATTGCATAGCGATGAACTTCCAGATATTACGAGGTTTGTCATTCTGTCCTTCATACTGTCGGCGAGCATGCACGTGTCCCGTTATGTGAGTTTTATCAGGGGGGTCGATAGAGTACGAGACTCCTTCGCTTACCACTATGGATCTTCATCGGGAGATTACCTCCATCATTCCGCATGGACGAGGTACTCGACATTATAGTAACCTCCCATATCCGATGCCGAACTTCACTTCTACTGATGTGGTTGCTGCACATTTGAGATACCGCTGCACCGGACTACATGTCGTAACATGATTATTCCAGACATCGAGGACATGCTTATGGTGGGGAGTTTGTCGCATCAGGCATCCCAAGTCAGGGAGCCTATGACAGGAAGCATCAGCCACTAGTTTGAAGTTGTATCTCCATTTCGTCTTGTCCAGCCTCGACACAAGAGGCGGCAGCCACCATGTAGGACCTAGGATATTATTTTTTGTGTTGTATTTATAAAATTATATTTTGAAATAAAATTTAATTATAAAATTCATGATTTCTCATGTGGTAATATAATGATTTCTCAGTGATACTGGTCTGGCTCCCTTACTGCCATTGGTCTTAGCATCGATCCGATGGCTAGAGTCCGGCTCCCAGTCCTGCCATTGGTCTTATCGTCCGTCCGGCATCTAGGGTTCGGCCATCAGTCATGTGTTAGGGTTTATCAGTATAATTTAAAATCATCTCTGGCAAGGTGCGGCAATGGGTCAAGGGGGAAGAAATCGTAGTGAGATATGTGGGAGGAAAAGATAAGAATGAAAGAGAAATAAAATTTCAAAATTGGGTTCGAGAAAATTTCAAAAACCTATTTTTCTAAATTTTTTTCAAATTATTCAAAAAAAAAATCATAAATCAGACCGGAGAAAAATACAAAAATTTATTTTTATAATTTTATTTCATTATTCAATAAAAACTTAAAAACCGGGCTAGGAACTTAAAAACCCGTCACGTGTCGCGGCTGGGGGAGCCAGGGTACGGGAAGAAATCGGCTTTATTTTGGCCAGCCAGAATTCAACAAAAATTCATTAAAAAAAAATCCCTCTTGAAATCGTCTTTGACAAAGATGATTTCAGGCTACTTTAAAATTATCTTTGGCAAAGACGATTTCTCTCGGTGAGAAATCGGCTTGCCAAACGAGTCCCGAATGCCGCCACATGTCGTGCCAAGGAGCAAGGGTTGGGGGGAGAGTGAGAAACCGTCTTTGGCAAAGACGACTTCTCTGGTGCCACGTGTTGCATCTGGGATACCTGAGAGAGGGTAGTACGTGGCCTGAAATCGTCTTTTAGAAAGATAATTTCTCACATGAAACGTCTTTCCCAACGATGATTTCAGGATGAGGTGGCTTACCCTGCATGTCATGTGGCAGGTGTTTTTGAATGTCTTTATCTATGTTAGTCAAAAATATCTATATCCGTAAATATTGATTTTGTCATCTAATTTTGTAATTTTTTTTAATATTAAAAAAGATTTCATCGAGTCATGTACATATTTTATTATGCTAATTCAGAATCTCTGGATTTCAGTTTTTTAAAGAGTTGTCCCGAGGTTTAATGTGTAGACAAATCAAGCAAAGTGTACCAACTTGATATGTGGTCCTTTGTTTTTTGTTTGTTTTGCTTTTTTTGGTACGAATGTGGTCCTTCGTTTCACTGGCACCAAAACAAACGGCCGAGACTAAAATGCCGCGGTCAAAATGGCAGAAACATTAAATATTATCCGATCCGTGGGCCAGAATTTCAGATCCTCCGCGCTTTCTTTTCTCTATGTTGCTTGATCTAGAAGATTTTGTTTCTGATGGAGAGCGTTTGCCGGACAGCAATTCCATCCATTCACCATTGAATTTGGGATGAGTATTGCTTTTGGATTTTTTTTAAAAAAAATAATATTTTTTTAAAAATAAAATATTAATAGATTTTTAAAAATTTTATCAAACTAATATGATTTTAGCCATGTATTAAAATTTTTGTAATCACATGAAAAATTGATGAAAATGTGAAGAAGATATGGTTAATCTGCATCTTTAAAAAGACGTATTTTCTACTTACATCTTCTAAACCAACAAAAAAAAAAAATAATAATAATAATACATGTGTCTTCTAAATGAACCAAAAAAAAATATGGCTTGAAAATGCAGGTTCTACTTCCATCTTCCAAATCAACCCAAAAAAAAACAAATATATCTTGGAAAGGCAGGTAGAACCTACATCTTCATTAAATGCACCCCTCTTCATTAAATTTTAATTTAATAAATAAAAAACATAATAATATTTAAAATATATATAAAATATTTAAATAATATAATAAAATTATAATATTTAAAATATTTAAAGTAATATAATAAATTAAAAATTAAAAAAAAGCTACAGGTAAAGTCATAAATTAAAATAAGTAAAAATTGTAATAAATATATAAGTAAAATAAAATTAAAACATTAAAATTAAAAAAATAAATAAATAAAGTCATAAATTATTGTCTTAATAATTTAAAATATTAATATTATAAAATAAATGTATTATAATATATAAAAATGTTATAATAAATATATTATAATATATAAATTATAACTTATATATTATATTTTTTATTAAAATATAATATATTTTAATATATATAATTTTATAATTTAGTTCGGTGCCAGTCTAGTTGTCAGTCCGGTCGCTAATTTACCTATCAGGTCATGACCAGTTTGACCATCAACCTGATGCTAATCTAGGTCGCCGGTCCAGTCACCAGGCTGATACCAGTTTGATCGTCAACCCAGTGCCAGTTCGGTCAATAGCCTGGTACCAGTTCGAATCCCTGTTCGGTACCAATTCGGTCGCAAGTATGAGTCAGACTGGCACCAACCTAGCGATTGGATTGGCACCAGCCTAGTGGCCAGACAAGCAATCAAATCGATGAAAGGACTAGCTATCGGATTGGTGGTTGAACTGGCAATCAGATCAGTGGCCGAACTGGCTATCGAACTGGTGGCCGACTAGCAACCAGACCGACGATTGGACTGGCACCGTCCTAGCAATCAGACTAGCTGTCAGATCAAGAGCCGGACTGGCGATTGGACTGGTAGCCGAACTAGTGGCTGGATTGGCAATCAGACTGATACCAACCTGGCAGCCAAACTAGCTATTGGACCGGTGGTCAGAGCCAGACTAGCTATCGAACCGATGGTTGGATCGATGACCGGACTAGCACCAACCTGGTGATCGGATTGGCTATCAGTTTGGTGACCGAACTGGCAACCCGATTGATAGTCGAACTAGCACCAACTTGGTAGCCAGACTGGCTATCGGACTAGGGACCGGACTGGCAACCCAACTGGCGGTTGGACTAGTTATCAGACCAGTGATCGAACCGACAGTCGAATTGGCACCGACCTGGTAGCCAGACCGGTTGTCAGACCGGTGGTCAGACTGGCAGCCAGACCAGTTATCGAACCGGTGGTCAAACTGGCAACCGGATCGGCGACCGAATTGGCACCGACCTGGTGGTTGGGCTGGCTATTGGACCGATGGCCATCGGTCTGGTCGCCAGTCCAACCACCAATGGCTCCTCATTCGATAGCCAGTATGGTTGCTAGGACGAGCCAGTTCGATTACCGGTTTAGCCACCAGTCCGGTCACCAACTCGATGCCAGTTTGATCATCGATTCGATCGCCATCCAACCACTAATCTAATTGCTAGTCTGGCCACTGATCCGACAGCCAATCCGGTTATCAATTCGATTACCAGTTTGGTCGCCAGGCCAGTGCCAATCCGATCACCAGATTGGTACTAGTCCGACTCGTACTGGCAACCGCACTGGTACCAGGCAGGGGACCAGATTAGTACTGGGCTGCTGACTGAATTAACACCGAGCTAACAATTGGACTGATATCGATCTGATGATCGAACTAACGATCAGATTAGTATCGGATTGACGATCACACCGGCACCGCCCAACATGCAAATTGATAACCGGACCGGCGACTAGAGGAGTGCGAGGTGGGGTGTTGCCAAGTGATGAGTTGCAGGCATCACGGAAAAGCTCCAGAGTTGGGGGGTGGTGGGATGACGAGTCACGGTCGCCACAAGGGGGTTGCAAGTCACACAAGAGGTAGGGGGTGAGGGTGGAGTGGTGGGCTATGAGCTGCAGGAACTGCTTGGGGGTGCGGGCCATGAAAAAGCTCTAAGGGTGGGGAGGGCCATGGAAAAGCTGTTGGGGGAAGGGGAGTATTAATTGCGAGCCAAAAAAGAGCTACCAAAGGTGCGGCAGGGCGACAAGCTATAGGGGGACAATGTGGGCTGCGAAAGAGCTGGGAGGCAAAGAGCTACAGGCACTACAGGCGGAGGGTATGGGGGTGGCGCAGAGGAGTCGTGGGTGGCGGGGATGGGGGTTGACAAGCGGCAAGCGCCATGGAAGGGTGGGTATAAGGGGACGGCACGGAGGAGACACGGGCAACAGTGATAGTGGAGCGACGAGCCATAGGCAACAACAGCGGCAAGGCGACGAGTGGTAGGCAACAGCGGCAGTAGAGTGATGAGTCGTGGATGGCACTGTGAGCGGGGGGGGCGCGAAAGATTTGCATGGGAGAAGAGGGGAAGCAGCGGCAATTCTCACCACTAACGAAGAGAGAAGGAAGATAAAAAAATTTTTTTATAATAAAATATAAAAATAATAATATTAAAATATTTTAAATAATCTTTATAAAAAAAAATATTAGGGAGCACCGTAGTAGCTCCCTAAACTTTATCAAAATTTCAGCTTATAATACATAGAGCTACAATTATATAGCACATGTTTCTAACTTATTTTGAGAGTACAATAATGAAGCGTGACACCCTTAATTATAAGCTAAAGACTTGGTAGTGTTTCTAATGATCCAGGTTTATTAGCTTATAAGAATTATTATTGGATGGAATGGTTATTGTATAACGTTGGCGGGAACTTTAAGCAAGAACTCAAGATTTTTAAATATTTTTTCATGAAAATAATATATTTTGACTTTAAAATTTTCTCTTGAAGCTTTTTTTTGTCCCACAACAAAATTAAGAGAAACTCTAAAGCCCTCTATACGAGAAAATGATTTGTTTTAGTTTTTAGAAATGTTTGAAGAGATTTGAAAAAAAATCTTTAATACATGTATAAGTCGAGCTGAGCCATATCGGGATAGGTGCTGGTGTATACTTCGCACTCTGCCAAATAGTATGTTTTGCTTTTATATCTCACTGCTTATAAAAAGCTATTTGGAGACCTTTCTTTGAAAGCCATTCTAGAATTATTTTTTTTTAAGTTCTAAATTATGAGAGTTGAAAATTTTTCTTTTTTTTAAGTTCTAAATTATGAGAATTAAAAATCTATTTTTGATGGTATTGAAATAGTCTTCATCAATTTCATCCATGATCATTTCCAAAGAAGGGAGAGTTCCAGTTGTATCTTGAAAAGATTTTTATGATTGAACATTTATGAGGAAAGCACGCTTCGAAATTAATTTTATTAGAGTTAGTAATTTTTATAAATATTTATTTAAATATTATTTTATCAGTTATTTTTAAATAAATCCTAACATTATCAAATTTTTATGTTCTAACATATAATACAATGTGATAAGAGTTATTTTAATCTTTTAGTTTTTGGATAAGATTATGGACTAGTAATGTATTGATGGGCATGATTGCAAATAGAAAGCTAAGTATATTATATACAAAATGAATGATTTAACTCTTAAATATATTTTGGTTGGATTAGAATTAAAGTTTCGAAGAAAAAGACCTCTAATAGGTTCCGCGCACTTTCTGTTAAATTGTTGGAGGATGTTCCCAGGTGCGTAGACAACCTTCTACCAGCAACCAATCTTAGAACATTATATTGGAAGTGGCAGCAACAGGGGATTGAAGCAATCAGCCTAGCAAAGATTCAGCCTTCTTGTATAGAAATCTCCTAACTTATCCAGAGTACCTTGAACGTTCCAGATATGATATGGACGTGAAACCACCTCTCTTGGAACCTCCAACCAGTGAGGATTCAACCCTTCAAAGCTCTTGGTAGAACTCCAAAGGGTAGAGAGGACATCTCCAAAGAAGCTAGGCACTGGGTTTCCGACTTGGACTAGGAGTTCCTAGGCACTAAGAAATTTTCTCCTTCCTAGGGTATGGCGGCTTGGATGCTTATATTATCTTGATAGAGAGTGACAAACCAGAGAGGAAGAGGGAGGAATAAGATGGATATCGGGGAGAAAAGGTTATTTAATTATGACGGCTCCAATCAGCTCTATATACAAAGTATATATATACTAGGTCACTATGACCTAATCCTAAAACTCCCATAGGCCAACTTAATGCATAATTGAGTTTTCCAAGTCCAAGTACATCCTTGACTCAGTCCAATCACACATACCTAGGACTCAAAACTAGTTCAATATAAGTTGGCCCCTTGAGGCCCAAGTCTCCTAAACCTCAAGACCCGAAAGTCTAACAGCCTTTTATCCTAGGGCCCAAACTAGTCCTAGAAATTCCATGACAGCATCATGATCATTGGACCTTGGCCTTAGTCTTGGTCCCCTAAGCCTTGGAAGCACCACATGAGACTCAACAATCTCCATCTTGGTGCTTCAAGGCTTTAGCCAACTCCATCTTGTCCACAAGCTGCATCAGTGCCATACACTTGCGAAGCTATCACGTGATAGAACCTTCATCAGTGCATCTACTGGATTCTCCTTAGTATGTACCTTCACCAGCTTCACCTTGCCATCCTCCATGAGCTCTCTGATTCAATGGTATCTGATATCGATGTGCTTGGTCCGAGCATGATAGACAGAGTTCTGTGCAAGTAGAAGTGCACTCTGGTTATCGCAGTGCATCCTGACAACCTCCTGTTCAAGGCCCATCTCCAATGCTAGACCCTTCAGCCATAGAGCCTCCTTTGCTGCCTTTGTAATTGTGATGTACTCTACCTCGGTGGTTGATAACGCCATAATAGGTTGCAAGCAAGATCTCCATGATATAGGACCTCCATATATGTTGAATATGAAACCTATCATCGAACGCGGGTGTCCACATCTCCACCAAAATTCGCATCCACGAACCCTCCTATCAGCCATCGAGCTTCCTTGGACATGTTGGAGTATCCCTCAGTACCTCCTCGCTGTTCGTAGCAAATGCCAACTCCAACTATGCTTGCTAAGTACCTGAAGACTCCCTTCAGTGCTCGCCAGTGCTCCCTGCCAGGCTGTGCCATGAACCTACTCACCTGACTCACTTATGAGCGATATCCGGCCTACAACACATCATGGTGTACATGAGACTACCTACACCAGAGGCATTCGACACCCTCACATCTCCTGAACCTCCACCTCAGTCTGTGGTGCCATGGTCTTCGAGAGTCTGGAGTGTCCGGCTATAGGCAGCTCTGTCAGTTTTGCTTCCTTTATCCCATACCTCTCCAAAACCTTCTTTATGTAGCCACCTTGAGATAAATGCAGCACCCTCTTATTCCGATCTCTGAAGATTTCTATGCCTAGGATCTTCCTCGCAGGTCCCAAATCCTTCATCTCAAACTCCCGAGACAAAGTTGCCTTCAATCCTGTACTGTCTGCTTACTCTTGCATGCTATCAGTATGTTATCCACATACAAGAGTAAGTAGATCCTAGAACCATCATCAAGAGTCCTCACATATACACAAGAGTCATGATCGTACCTGAAAAGTCCAATGCTCCTCACAAAAGTATTGAACCGCTTGTACCATTACCTCGGTGACGATTGAACTCGTATAGTGACTTCTGCAGCAAACAAACTTTCTCTTCTGATCCTGGTTCTCTGAAACCTGGTGACTGCTCCATGTAGATACTCTCCTCTAAGTGTCCATGGAGAAACACTGTCTTGACATCCATCTGCTCTAGCTCCAAGTCCTGAGCTGCTATGATGCTCAGTAGCACCCTGATGGAAGTATGTCTAACGACGGGAGAGAAACCTTGCTGAAGTCTATTTCTTCTCTTTGTGGGTAACCTTTGGCTACCAAAAGAGCTTTGAATCTGATGCCTCCTTGTTCCAAATGTCCCTCCTTGCATTGGTAAGCCCATTTGCACCCTATGAGTTTCTTTCCCTGTGGCAACTGCACTAACTGCCATGTGTTATTCTTGTGGAGAGACTGCATCTCCTCGGACACTGCTTGGACCCACCTCTCTCTGTCTGGGATCTCCATAGCCTCCTTGTAGGTATATGGGTCTCCATTGGCTATCACCAAGGCATATGACACCATCTCTTTGAAGCCATATCGGTCAGTTGCTTGATGGTCCTCTTGGAGTTGTTCAGCGCAACCCTGATATCTTTCTAGGTCCAGCCTACTCCTACTGGTTCTCCTGGGCTTGATCATCCATCCGAGCTCTCTCCACATGTGGAGGCACCCTCTGAGAGTGCTCCACCTGAATGTCTAATCCTCTAGATACACCTGCAAGTGGTAAATTAAAATAGAAAACGAGGTAAGCTATCCAGCGCTGCCCTGCTGGACCCCTGCTGCTCCTCTATGCCACCTGGCCTCTGGAGACTGACCTCTTATCAAAGGTCACATCCCTATTGATGACGACCTTCTTCTCCAAGGGATCCCATATCCTGTATCCCTTGACTCCACTTGGCATCCAACTTACTACGCTCACCAGCATCGATGTGCACAAACGCCGTGCACCCCAAAAACCCGTATATGGCGAAGCCCAATCCTCCTTCTAGACCATCTCTCCTCTAGAATACCACCATCTAACTTGTATGCAGTGATCGATTGACCAAATAACAGGCTGTGTTAACTATATCAACCCAAATATCTTACGAAGCCCTGCTTGCAGCCTCATGCACTTGCCTTCTCCATAAGGGTTCGATTGATTCTCTTGACCATGCCATTTTGCTGAGGAGTCCCTCTAACTAAGAAGTGCCTTTTTATGCCACACTCCTCACACAAGCACTGGAACTCCCTGCTGGTGAATCACCGCCATTATCAGACCTCAAGCACTTTACACTGCAACCTTACTCCTTCTTAACTTCTGCTTTCCATACCTTGAACTTTGAGAAGACCTCTAATTTTTCTCTCATGAAGTAGACCCACACTTTTCTTAAAAAAAATCATCTATCAAGGTCAAAAAGCACCTCACTCCATTCTGGCTAAACTAGAGACGGTCCCCATTCATCAGTGTGAACTAGCTCTAGTGGAGCTACACAATGGTTTGAACTACTGCTGAAGTGGATCCTCCTCTACTTTCCCATCTGGCATGGCTCACAGACATTTGAAATGTCCACAACCATATCTGAATTGATCCATGCTTGCTTAGTTCCTTCATCCCATGATCTCCCATGTGAACCAGGCGGTAGTGCCATAATTTGTAGTCTCCCTATGGGTCATGTGCTGTCGCTACTGTATCAAATTGTCCCATCACAACTGACTCCTCCATCCTGTAGAGATTATTGTCCATCCTCCTATCTCTCATCACAAACATGGCCCCATTGGAGATATTAAGTACTCCACTCCTAGCTCAACTGCTGAAGTTGTAACCGCATCGCTCCAGGTAGCCCAGTGACACCAGTTTTTTCTTCAACTTGAGAACATGCTTGGCATTGGTCAGTGTCCTCATGATCCCATCGAACATCTTCACTCATACACTCCCAATACCAGCGACCTGCACACGTGATCACCTCCAATATCATACTTCCCTCATCGTCATTGGTAGGTCAAAACCAAGACGTTCAGGGTAAATGATGAGAACAGCTGAATCCAGAATCCATATATAGTGTACAATCTATGATCATTTGATACCACCAAGAGATCATCCGCTACCTCTTAGTTATTAGCCATGGCACTCGCCAAATCCAATCCTCCTATGTCGCCCTTCTTGTTCTTCAATTGAGGACAATCTTGTCAAAAGTGCCCAATCTCATTGCACTTAAAGCACCTTGCATCTTTCTTGCTCTTGCTCTTCCTTATGGACTTCGACCGTCCTCTCTGCTTGGACCTCTCCCTTCTTCTTCTGGGCCTTTTCCCAATGACCAAGCCCTCCTGGAAAACTCCTTCATTCGTTAGCTTCTCCCTCTGCTCATTGGAACGCAGCACCAAGACCATGTCTTCATACTCTAGGGTCTCCTTGCTATACAGCAGCGTAATAACCAAAGCATCAAAGGATGGGGGCAGCGAGCATAGCAACAGCAAGGACTTGTCCTCCTCCTCAAACTTGATCCCAATATTCAACAACTTGTTGCACATCTGGTCAAACTTCTGAATGTGATCTACTATGTTTCCACCTTTCTGCATTCGAAGGCTGTAGAGTTGTTTCTTCTTCAGCATCAACTTATTGCACATGTTCTTCCCCATGTAGAGCATATGCAACTTTGACCAGAGACCTTTTGGAGTCCTATCCTCTATCATGGAATAGAGAGCTACATCCACTAAGCACCCTCTGATCATTGCACAAGCCTTCCTTTCCATGGACATTTATTGTTTCTCTGACACCTCTTCAGGCTTTTCCTCCAAAGCCTGATCCAGTTCCAACTGGACAAGGAGATCTTCACCCCAAACTTTCCACATGAAAAGTTTCATTTTTCATCAAACTTCTTGAAATCCACCTTCATGCTGGTACTCATGGCTGGTACTTATGGCTGGATCCTAGCCAAACATACAATAATAAAAAAAATATATCGTAGAATTGAGAAGCACCTTGACAGGCCCTTACTGAAATTTCAGTAATTGAAGATCTGCAACTTCTAGCATCTCCCATGAACTCCACGCAACTCGAGCTCTGATACCACTTATTGGAGGACATTCCCAGGTGTGTGGATAACCTTCTACCAGCAACCAACCTTAGAACATTACATTAGAAGTGGCAGCAATAGGGGAATTGAAACAATCAGCCTAGTAGGGATTCAACCTTCTTGTATAGAAATCTCCTAACTTGTTCAAAGTGCCTCGAGCATTTTCAGATATGATATGGATGCGAAATCACCTTTCTTGGGACCTCCAACCAGTGAGGATTCAACCCTCCAAAGCTCCTGGTCGAACTCCAAAAGGTAGAGAGAGGGACATCTTCAAAGATGCTAGGCGATGGGTTTCCTACTTGGACTATGAGTCCCTAGGCACTAAGGAATTTTCTCCTTCCTAGGGTATGGTGGCTTGGATACTGATATTACCCTGATAAAGAGTGACAAACTAAGAGAAAAGAGAGGGAGAAAGAAGATGGATATCAGGGAGAAAAGGTTATTTCATTATGACGGCTCCATCAGTCCCATATACGAAGTATATATATACTATGTTACCATGACCTAACCCTAAAACTCCCATAGGCCAACTTAATGCATAATTGAGTTTCCCAAGCCTAAGTATACCCTTGACTCAGCCCAATCATACATAGCTAGGACTCAAAACCAGTCCAATATAAGTTGGCCCCTTGAGGTCCAAATCTCCTGAACCTCAAGATTCGAAAGGCTAACACCGTTCATCCTAGGACCCAAACTAGCCCTAAAAATTCCATGACAGCATCATGATCATTGGACCTTGGCCTTAGCCTTGGTCCCCTGAGCCTTGGAGCACCACATGAGATCCAACATAATAACTAATGAGAAAAGAGACATGGAAATCTAGAGTCTCTTGCTACGATTACAACATGAAAAGTTAAAAAAAATATTTTTTATAATTAATGTGGAAGAAGTACCATATGGAAAATCAAGGACATCATGCGTGGTCTCATGCAGGGCTCCTTTTAGATTTTTATCTTGTAGTATTAATTTATTTAATCTATTCATTATCATTGCTTTCTAAAATCCTTGAAGAGGCATATTTGGACAGAAAAAATTTCTTTCACATGAATATGAAATATGTTGAGATTGTGCATAATGGATTGGATCACTTTAGACTTTTAATTTAATACTTGAACTCATCCAAGTATTTCATCAAATACATCACAAGCATAAATAACAAGTATAATAAAGATAAAAAATTTACATGATTCGATAAACCTGCTACATCACATCCACATGAAGAAAGAATAATCCACTATATAACCATCTTGAAATTGGGTACAAAAATAATACAAATGTCCAAATTAAAGGATCTCAAAATAATCACACAAGAAGCACAAATAAACCAAATAAGGGGATAACCAATACCTTTTATGGCCTTTGATAGATCAAGAGAGTACCTGAGAGAGATGAATTAGCATCCTTCTTAGCCTTGTCAATGATCAGAGACGACTACCTATCTGGTAGTAAACAAAACCAAAAGGAATGACAAAAGCTTCCTATATAAATCCAAAACTGAGAGAAATAACGAGGGACAATGAATACAGAGCTTTGGCACAAGGGGTCACCAACGTGCCAACAAACCTTCGGTTACCAAAGCACTTAGATGGCTAGAACACAAGCCGAGAGGGATCAAAAGGGACCAAGAGCAATGAACAAAGCCAATTTTGGAACTAAGGGGACTACTCTCCATTCTAGTTTTATAGGGAGACAACAACCAAAAGAAGTCTTATGGAAGAAGGAACCCAACCTCTTTCAGAGAGAATCCAAACAAATTCATCCATCCCCAACTTTTATTCCCATTAATGCTTCAAAGAAGAAGACAAAATGAAGTAATCGAGCCATCGAACTTTGATTCCTCCACGCCTCTCGTCGGTTTTGTCAGAGAAGAACTCCCAATCGAAGATGGAAGGATAAATCCCATTAGAAGATGGAAGACTTCCATTTTCCCAAGCTCTCAGTGAAGACAAGAAGCCTAAGACAAATAAATAGTCCATTTTATAAGAAACCCCTGGGCTTAGTTGGTATTTTGAGCAACAAAGTATATTAACAATCCTCCTCCTTGTGACAAATAGTATGCCTTTATTAAATATGGATTATAAATCTCCTTCTTACCATAAGTCCCGAAGGATATCATCAAGTGCTCAAACTAATCAAGTTCAAGAAAGTCCTAAACTTAATTGCTAGAATTGGTTTAATGAGCATATCAGCCAAATTATGAGTAGTACAAATCTCTAATAAGATGCAAAGCACTCTGACTATTACAATGAATGTCCAAATATTCCTACTTGAAATCTAAATCCTGTACTAACCTTCTTATCTAAATAGCTTCCTTTAGTATTTCTGCCAATGCTATATACTTTTTCTTTGTAGTAAATAAAGTAACTATGACTGCAAAGTAACCTTCTAATTGATTGCACAACCAGAGAGAATAAATACATATCCAGTCAATAACCTTCTTCTTTCCCAGTCATAAGTGTCATTAGAATTACAAAATCCTATAACAGTGCAACTACTCTGTATGGAGAATACCAGTTTCAAATTAGAAGTGCCTTTCAAATTTAAATATTATTTTCATAGCTAACCAACGAGCCTTCCTAGGCTTATTCAGATATTTGCTCACCACACTTACTACTTGTAAAATATCAGGTCAAGTACAAACCATCGCATATATGATGTTGCCTACTTTACTCGTGTATGACACTCTAGACATATATCTCTTCTCATCCTCATCTAAGAAGAGAGCCTAAAGATAATCTAAAATAATTAACAAAGAAAGTAGTGACTGGCTTAGCTATAGACATACTATATCTTTCTAAGACTCTTTCAATATATCATACTGAGTAAGAAAAAGTTTACTTGATTACTTATCACAAATGATCTTTATTCCAGGTATCTTCTTTGCTGGTCTAAGGTCCTTCATCTTAAATGCAGTACTGAGCTTGACTTTTAGACTTTGGATGACTAACATATCCTTGGCTGTAATCATCATATCATCTACATACAACAATAAATAATAAAAGGACCTATCTGAAAGCTGCGATGATACATGCAACTGTCCATATAGAGGTTATTGTATTCATGATCATCATAAACCTATCAAATTTATGTACCATTGTCTTGGAGATCGCTTGAGACCATACAATGATCTCTTGAGCAAACATACATGATCTTCTTTATTTGGAGTCTCAAAATAAGGCAGCTATTACATGTAATCCGCTCCTCAAATCATCATATAAAAAATTGTCTTCACATCGAGATGCTCTAACTCCAAATCCTAAGAAGCAAATAAAGCAAGCACACATGAATAAACAAGTATTTGACTACAGGAGAAAATATCTAATTATAGTCAATACCCTCTTGTTGACTATAATCCTTAGCCACCAACTAGACCTTGTGTTGCCGATCCCGCCGCCGCGCCTGTGGCTTCGGAGCCACCGATCCGACCAGACCGTCTCGCCCCGGGTCTCCTGGCTTGATCAAACCTGCAAGGCAAGGTCAGAAACCCTGGTCGGGGATTCCGGCGAGGGAGCTCCGACGGTCAAGTTAGTAGACGGCGAGAGGGAACAGATTCTCTGGGAGGGCCCCCGAAGGAGTCCCAGACTCAAAGATCGTGCTAGCAAGAAAGGTGCCAGAAAGAATAGAACCCGGCTGGGTTCCTTCGCCGAGCTCACGCCAAAGGGCCCTCTCTCAGGACCTTGGATCTCGCTCTTGGAGCGGAGTCTCCAGCCTTTCCCAGTCTTTGTTTCTTGCTTGCTTACCTTGTCGTCTATTCTCTCCTTCCTTTTATCTCCTCCTGTTGTCCTCGTCGTTTTCGCTCCTGGGAGGCTCCTTTGCCGCTTTCAGCTCCTCCTGTTGCCCTCTCGTTTTCCGCTCCTAGGAAGCTCCTTTGCTGCTTTCATCTCCTCCCCTCCATCTCTTTCCCTTTCCCCTTTTGGATCAGAGAGCTGGGCAGCTTCCCGACCTCGCTTGGCGGGCCTAGCGAGGAAAGAGTAGGGGAGGGGGCGCTGGTCAGACCGCCGACCAGACCTCGGGCGAGCGTGAGCGCTCTCCTTTCCAGGCGCCGACGCTGTCCGTTATCGGATCCTGTTTTGTCAGGGCCTCGCCTCTTGACTGCGGAACCTGTCGGACCGACGTAAGTGATGTTTTCGCGTGTCACCGCCGACTGTACGGGTGCCTTTCTCGGAGTGCGGCGTGCATGGCTCGAGGGGCAACCTCGAAGCTCGCGCTCCCATTCCTTGGGACCTTCTCTGTACAGGCTGGCCCGCGTCGGCCGAGGTGGACCCCTCCTGGATGGACACCTGGCGGAGCGGCAGGAGGTTGCTCGGCTTCAGCCGAGGTGGTTCCGTCTCGGGTGCCACCGGCGAAGGAGCAAAGGAGCCCGGCTCGACCTCGAGCCGAGGTGGGACCGTCTCAGGGTGCCACCTGGCGAGGGAGCAGGGGGGGCCGCCGGCCTCGACCGAGGTGGACCCCTCCTTGGTGGACACAGGCGGAGCGGCAGAAGGTCGCTCGACTTCGGCCGAGGTGGTCCCGTCTCCGGGCGCCACCTGGCGAAGGAGCGAAGGAGCCCGGCTTGACCTCGGCCAAGGTGGGACCGTCTCAGGGTGCCACCTGGCGAGGGAGCAAGGGAGCGCCGGCTTCGGCCGAGGTGGACACCTAGCGGAGCGGTAGAAGGTCGCTCGACTCGACTGAGGTGGTCCCGTCTCCGGGCGCCACCTGGCGAAGGAGCGAAGGAGCCCGGCTCGACCTCGACCGAGGTGGTCCCATCTCCAGACGCCACCTGTGGCTAAGGAGCGAAGGAGCCCGGCTCGACCTTGACCGAGGTGGGACCGTCTCAGGGTGCTACCTGGCGAGGGAGCAGGGGAGCCACAGGCTTCGGTCGAGGTGGACCCCTCCTGGGTGGACACCTAGCGGAGCGACAGAAGGTCGCTCGACTTCGACCGAGGTGGTCCCGTCTCCGGGCGCCACCTGGCGAATGAGCGAAGGAGCCCGGCTCGACCTCGGCCGAGGTGGGACCGTCTCAGGGTGCCACCTAGCGAGGGAGCAGGGGAGCGCCGGCTTCGGCCGAGGTGGACCCCTCCTGGGTGGACACCTGGTGGAACGGCAAAAGGTCGCTCGACTTCGGCCGAGGTGGTCCCGTCTCCGGTGCCACCTGGCGAAGGAGCGAAGGAGCCCGGCTCGACCTCGGTCGAGGTGGACCGTCTCAGGGTGCCACCTGGCGAGGGAGCAGGGGAGCCACCGGCTTCGACCGAGGTGGACCCCTCCTGGGTGGACACCTGGCGGAGCGGCAGAAGGTCGCTCGACTTCGGTCGAGGTGGTCCCGTCTCCGGGCGCCACTGGCGAAGGAGCGAGGAGCCCGGCTCGACCTCGACCGAGGTGGGATCGTCTCAGGGTTGCCACCTAGCAAGGGAGCAGGGGAGCCGCCGCTTCGGCCGAGGTGGATCCCTCCTGGGTGGACACCTGGCGGAGCGGTAGAAGGGCCCGGACCGAACTCGACCTCGGCCGGGGTGGAGCCGTATCTGACTTAGCCGAAAAAAACTCCACATGGCTCGAATCATGCCCAATAAAATCTAAGACATGCCACATCATCGTTATGGCCGTAACAATTGGCCCCCAACCCCCCATTCCGTTAAGGCATCATGGAACAAGACGTGGGGATTAAATGCGGAGATGACATGGGAAGGCGAAGATCTCGTCGCGCCATGATTGCCACGATCCTCGTCGCCGTTCCTTAGTGCACCCAAAGCCCTATTAGAGGCTGCCACGTGTCACTTATTCGACTATAATTAATGCGTCGCTTCGAAACAGAGGCCGTTTCTCTGTAACCGAGCATTGGTGTCGGGCGTGCGTCCACGCGGCATCCATCCGACGGTCTGGAACGGAATGACGGATACGACCGCTGCCGATCGAATTTGAAAATGAGGGGACTTTCCGAACGAGGCCCTTTCCCTTGCTCGTCGGTGGTTTGCAGCAGGCTATCTCCCACTCCCCTGCGTTGCACAGTGCATTTTGGTGAGTGCTTCTGTTTTCTTCCTCGCTCCATCCCTTTCTTCCAGGGTCCTTTCCTCACCATTTTCTTTTCCATGCGCGCCGCCGCCATGTTTCTTCTAACCCGACGAGGCCGGTCCATCCCGGCCGAGGACTCCATCGTCTTCCTCCTCGGAAGAGGAAGTGATCCCCGAGGAGACCCGCAGGCGACTCCAGCCTGCGGGTATCACCATAGGCATCCCTAGGGATGTTAGGTCTCCTCCCGTCGTGTGCCCAACCTATCTCTTCTCTTCCTGCTCCGGTCCTTCCTTCTGTCGGTCCCTCCGGTCACATTTCAATGATGACCGAAGGTGACCTTTCCTTGCTCTGGGAGGTCTATGGCATCCCGGGGTCAATCCGTCTTTCTCTCCGCGGCCTGGGATCGCGTCACCATGAGTGGCCCCGGCCACGTAGCTTTCTACGAGGACTTCCTCCTTGGGGGTCTTCGGTTCCTCTGCACCCTTCTTCCTTTCCTTCTCAGCCATTTCCGTCTGGTCCCGACCTAGTTGGCTCACAATGCCATCCGGGTCATCTTCTCTTTCATTGTCTTCTGTCACTTCACGAGTTTGTTGCCCATTTTCCCTCTTCAGGCTCTGTTCATCCTGAAGCGGTACTCCACTGATGACGGCTGGTGGTACATCTTGCTCCGGCCTAGGTGTCTCTGGTTTGACCTTCCTTCTTCCATCAAGGGTTGGAAGAATCGATTCGTTTTTATCTCGGTCAAGGACATCGACTGGGCCTGGAGCGAGCCAGATCGGTCCCCAAACGGAACTCTCAAGTCGAGCCGGCGGACCAAGAGGCCTACTCCCAGCTTTTGAGCGACGTGGTCCCAGCGCTCGATGTTCTGCTCTCGAGCAGAACTTGTTCGAGGCGGGGATCAGTCCCATCCGAGAGCCGGGTGAGGCTCAGCTTTCTTCTCACTTCGTCGTTCCCCCCTTCTCTTCTCCTTCTATCCAGGCTGACCGATTCCCTTTCTATTGCAGGCATGAAGTTTTCCCTGGAGAACCTTCTAGAGGGCGCGGCTCAGAGGGACACCGTCAAGGGACGAGCCTGCGGCGAGAGGGCTCGCACCGAGGCAAGCCAGGAGGTCGTGCCGGTGCCCGCACCAAGTCTGGCAGTTGCAGCTCCCCTGCCCAGGCCGCGCCGGGCCTGGGCCACCGATGCTCCAGCCGTCGACCTGACGGGGCTGCCGAAGAGGGAGCCCATCGGCAGCGGTTTCCACCCCGTGCTGGCCCCATCATCACCGCAGCCCCGACGGCGCGCCCGCGACTCCAGCTGCCCCGATGGTGGCAATCCCCGCCCAGGGGGTTGGTCTCCCCTGCAGCCGACCTGACAGCCCCCGTCGCCGACGATCTCCACCGGTGCTCCGTGATCCATGACCAGGGGCTCACGGAAAAGGTGATGGAGTTTGCTTGCACCTCCTAGGACCGCTGACTTCGGCGGCCGGGACTATGCCGATGCCCTGCTCGGGATCCTCCCGCAGCTCTTCACGGTAAGTCCGAGCTTGGATCCTTCTCCTTTTCGATTCCAGTCAATTTTTTACTAACCCATTCTCCTTGTCGTGCAGATCGGGACCGACGTGCTCCTGTGAGGAACTTCCTCGCAGGGTATGCAAGAAGGACGTCGAGAAGGAGGAGAAGCTCGGCAAGCTCGCGGCCGATGTGAAGGACCTCATGAAAAGGGAATCGAGCTGCGGGGGAGCAACCAGGCCCTTCATCGAACCTGGCACGCGCCCGAAGGGCGCGTCAAGGACTTGGAGTCCTCTCAGTCTGAAGAGAGATCTCCAACCAGTGGCGCACGAAGGAGGACGCGGCGGAGAGGCTCGACTCCGAGCTCATTCCCAGTCGCTGGAGCGCCAGCTGGAGGAGGCCCGACGGAGGTGAGCACGGCCAAGGAACGGAGCGCCTACATCAACGGGCTCCTGGAGGCCTCGAAGCGGGAGGCGCAGGAGGCTTGTCCCGAGATTCCGGGCCTCTAACGATACGTCTCGGAGTTCCGGAAGGCCGCCGTGGACTCCTTTCTGAAGGGGTTCCAGGTGTGCCGGGAAAATGTGGGGTCCTTCTATCCCGAGCTCGATCTCAGTGGGGCTGTGCTTGGGGCAGAAGGCAAGGACCCACCGCGAGGCTCCAATGGCAGCGGGCAACATGGCTGCAGCTCCAGAGCGCCCTCCGAGCCAGCAGCCACCGACGGCGAGGACAGGGAGCACGCGCCCCAGCCTGAGGATCCTGCCACTGCACCGAATAGGCCTCCAGCTGTGTTCTTTCTTCTTCTTTTTTGTTTTGTTTTGAGGACTCCCGGCCTGTCGGGACTCCTTTGTTGTAACTCTCCTTTTTGAATCAATGAAGACTTAAATTTTGCTAAGTCCCGACCTCGTCTTCCTTTCTCCTTTTCCTTTTTTTTTTCTCTTGTCGAAGTGTTGGTGTCGAGTGCGAGACGAGGTCTGCGGCTTCTCCGGGCTGAGTCCCCGCGAGTGGACCGGGTCCCATCCAGCATTCAGATCAAAGTTCGGAGCAAGCCGGACTGGACGACAGTAGAGTAGGCCTGCACAGGCCCTTCGAGCTTGCCGGTCCGTCCTTTGTGATCGCGTGGCGAGCTGGGCTCTGCCCCCGCCTTCCAGACCAAAATCCGAGACTTCCGGACTGAACCCCGGGGCCGCAGACTTTGTTCAATCCTTGCGCGGCTTGCCGAGCTGTTCTCCGTGATCGCTGGGCGAGCTGGGCTCTGCCCGCCTTCCAGACCGAAGTCCGGGGACTTCCAAAATGAACCCCGGGGCCGCAGGCTTTGTTCAAGCCTTGCACGGCTTGCCGGCTATTCTCCGTGATCGCGTGGGCGAGCGGGCTCTGCCCCACCTTCCAGACGAAGTCCGGGACTTCCGGACTAAATCCCGGGGCCGCAGGCTTTGTTCAAGCCTTGCGCGCTTGCCGAGCTGTTTCTCCGTGATCGCGTGGGTGAGCTGGGCTCTGCCCGCCTTCCAGATCGAAGTCCGGGACTTCCAACTGAACCCCGGGGCCGCAGGCTTTGTTCAAGCCTTGCACGGCTTGCCGAGCTATTCTCCGTGATCGCGTGGGCGAGCTGGGCTCTCTCCCGCTTCCAGACCGAATCCGGGACTTCCAGACTGAACCCCGGGGCCGTAGGCTTTGTTCAAGCCTTGCGCGGCTTGCCGAGCTGTTCTCCATGATCGCATGGGCGAGCTGGGCTCTGCCCGCCTTCCAGACCGAAGTCTGGGACTTCTTGCTTCTCTCGGTCTCCGCCACAACCGTGTTTGCCGAACTCAAGCCATGCGCCCGTTTCCCTACGAGGCGAGGAAAGTGTTTGAAGCAAAAGAACTTTATTGCAGGAGTTGGAGGAACCTTGCATTATTGATAATACATCCTAGGTTCGAGGCGTTCCACGTTCGAGGGAATCTGGATCCTCCCAATTCCTCCAAGTAGTAGGCCCCGTGAAGGAGGACTTCGCTACCCTGTACGGGCCGCCTTCCCAGTTCGGGGAGAGATTCCCGCACTCTCGAGGCTGAGAAGCTTCAACGCGCCAAAGCACCAGGTTCCGGGGCGAAAGGACTTTGGCCATACCCGGGAGTTGTAGTACCTGGCCACTCGCTGCCTGTACGCCACCATCCGGACTCGGGCCTTGTCCCTCATCTCTTCAAGAAGGTCCAGGTTGAGCATCATCCTAGCGGGGTTCTCGCTTCATCGTACTGCTCCACCCGTAGGGTAGGTAAACTGAGCTCAATCGGGATGACCGCTTCAGCTCCGAAGACGAGATTGAAGGGGGTCTCGTCGGTGGCCATTCTCGGGTGGTGTGGTACGCCCACAGGACCTCGGGAGCTCTTCTGTCCACCTGCCCTTGGCCTGGTCCAGCCTCGTTCGGAGGCCTTGCAGAATGGTCCTATTGTGACCTCAGCTTCTCCATTCGTCTGTGGGTGAGCCACTGAGGTGAAGCGATGGTGGATGCCGAAGTCACTGCAGAATTCTTCAAACTCCCATTATCAGTGATCATGGTGTGGGGAGGCTGAAATGGCAGATGATCAACTTCCAGAAGAACTTGGCGACGTTTGCCTCGGTGATCCGCGCCAAGGGTTCGGCCTCAACCCACTTAGGAAGTAGTCGATGGTCACAATCAGGAACTTCCGCTGTCCGGACGTCGGTGGAAATGGTCCTAGGAGGTCCATTCCCCATTGGGCGAACGGCACGGAGCTGAGAGCTGGGAGATTGGAGTGGAGGGCTGCCGCTGCACCACGGCGTGCCGTTGGCACCGATCACACTTCTTCACGAAATCGGCGGCGTCTCCTTCATCATCTCCCAAAAATAGCCTTAACGGAGAGCCTTGTAGGCTAGCGTTCTGCCCCCCACGTGGTTCCCGCAGATGCCCTCATAAATTTCCTGGAGCACGAGTGTGGCCTCCGCGGGTCTCAGGCACTTGAGGAGGGGATAGGAGTAAGACCATCGATACAGTTGCCCATCCATCAGGACGAACCGCGCGCCTTCTTTTTGATAAGGCGGGCCGCTGCACGGTCCTCCGATAAGGTACCGCCAGTTATGTACTCGGTGTACTTGTCCATCCAGCTAGGCTCACGGTGACACCTGTGGACCTCCACTGAGATCTCGTAGCTTGGGGCCTTGAGGCGCTCTACATGAGCGCGACCCAGCATCGAGTCCGGCAGGGTCGCCAGCCGGGAGAGAGTGTCAGCACGGGCATTTTCCCCACGGGGGATGTGGAAGATTGCTAAGCGCCGGAATCCGGCCGCGCTCGTTTTGACAAGCTCCAAATACTTTGCCATTTGAGGGTCGTGCGCAGCGTATTCTCTGGAGATCTGTCCAGCCACCAGCTGGGAGTCAGTGAAGGCTTTGAGGTTGGCCACGCCCAACTCGCGGGAGACCCTCAGCCAAGCGAGGAGTGCCTCGTACTCCGCTTGGTTGTTGGTTGCAGCGAACTGGAAACGGAGTGCACATTCGCGATGACCCCACCGCCGTTGGCGAGAATGAGTCCGGCTCCGCTCCTGCCGGAGTTCGAGGCTCCATCCACGTGAAGGATCCAAGTGTCCTCCTCGGGTTCCTCAGAACCTGGTTTCAACTGCCGGTGCGAGGAGTCCCCCTCCGGCTCCTTGCCTAGGCCCGCGCACTCGACCAAGAAGTCGGCCAGCACTTGCGCTTTCATGGCCGACCTCGGCCTGTAAGCGATATCGAATTTGCTAAGCTTAAGTGTCCACTTCGCCAATCGCCCCGATGTGTCGGGTCGACTGAGTACCACTTTCAGCGGCTGATCCATCAGGACGGCAATGGAATGTGCTTGGAAATAGGACCTGAGACGCTGAGCAGACACTATTAACACAAAAACGAGCTTTTCAGGCGGGAATACCTGAGCTTCGCATCGCGGAGAAGTTTGCTGGTGTAGTACACCGACCGCTGGACTCCCTGGTCGTCGGTCCGAACTAGGACCGAGCTGACAGCCTCCGGGGTGATCGCCAGGTAGAGGATGAGCTCCTCTCCCTCCTCGGGCCTGGAAAGTAGTGGGGGCGATGCAAGCGTCTTCTTCAGCTCTTCAAAGGCCTCCTGGCACTCCTCGGTCCAGGCGAAGTCGTTCATCTTTCTCAGCACTTTGAAAAGGGTCGGCAGCGGTCGGCCGACCTAGAGATGAACCGGCTCAGGGTGGCTATCCGGCCGGTGAGTTGCTACACTTGCTTCTTGGAGGCGGGCTGCTCTATGTCCAGGATGGCCTGGACCTTCTCCGGGTTGGCTTCAATCCCTCTCTGGGTTATCATGAACCCCAGGAACTTCCCGGTGGAGATGCCGAAAGCGCACTTCGCCGGGTTCAGCTTCATCTGATGAAGTCGAAGGTTGCCGAAGGTCTCCGCTAGGTCAGCAACATGATCCGAGAGGGGCTTGCTCATCACTAGCATGTCGTCCACGTACACCTGCATGTTGCGGCCGATCTGGTCTTAAAGACTTTGCTGACCAGTCGCTGGTACGTGGCCCCGGCGTTCTTAAGACCAAACGGCATCATCCGATAACAGAAAGTTTCGCGGTCGGTGATGAAGGCGGTGTGCTCTTCGTCCTCCGGGTTCATTCGGATCTGGTTGTACCCGGAGAAAGCATCCATGAAAGATAGGAGGCGATGCCCCGAGGTGGTGTCGACCAACTAGTCATCTTTGGAAGAGGGAAGCTGTCCTTTGGGCAAGCTCGGTTGAGGTCGGTGTAGTCCACACAGATCCTCCACTTACCATTACTCTTCTTCACCATGACCACATTCACCAGCCAGCTAGGATACTGGACTTCCTGCACGAAGCCGGCGATGAGGAGTTTCTCCACCTCTTCGTTGATGGCCCTCTGCCTCTCCGCGGCGAAGCTCCTCTTCTTCTGGCGGACCGGGCGGCACCTCGGGTCCACGTTCAGCCTGTGCGTAATGACCTCGAGGGAATGCCCGGCATGTCGACCGCTGACCAGGCGAACACGTCTGCGTTCATGCGGAGGAATTCCAGCAGGCGGGTCCGTTCCTCCTCCGGGAGCTGGGCCCCACCTGCACCGTCTTCAGTGGGTCCGAACCAAGGGGATAAATCAATAGGCGCTCCACGGGTCCTCCCCTGGGTTCCTTCTCCCTTAGGTCGAGGTCGTCGACGTCGGAGGCGAGCTCGGCGCCCCGGGCACCTGGGATCGTCTGCATGCAATGCTGAATTGGCTGGGCGAACCCCTCATCACCCCAGGCCCAGAGGCTGTGGGGAATTGCACTAGCAACCGCTTCGTAGAAATCATGGCGTCCAGCTGGTTGAGCCCCGGGCGCCCGAGGATCGCATTGTAAGGCGAAGGGAGCTTGACGACGGTAAACGTCATCATGACTGGTCTGCCGAGGTGGGATCCAGCGGTGACCGGGAGAGTGATCTTTCCTTTGACCCCCACCGAGTCCCGGTAAAGCCTACCAGGGGGGTGTGCACCGGCCTGAGCTGATCATGGGACAGATTCGTTCGGGAGAAAGCATCATAAAAAAGCACGTCAGCCGAGCTCCACTATCTACCATAATTCGGTGTACAGGATGCTTCGCGATGGTCATCTCGACCATCATGGCATCATTATTTACATTCTTATTTCACTCCCCTTCTCAGAAAGGGGTACATCCTCTGGGTTCCCGACCTCCTAGGCTCTCTTTGCTACCCGCCCGATCCCACATGAGATCATGCCCACTGGCTTCTCCGTTGGGCAGTTGTCGATTGCGGGAACCGGGGGTAAGGTCGCGAGCGACTGTCCTTCCGCCGAGATCTCGTTCCTCACGAACTTCCTGAGGTAGCCTCTTTTGATCAGCTCCTCGATTTCCCGCTTCAGATTACGACACTTCTCTGTGTCATGGCCGTGTTCACGGTGGAACTGGAAGTACTTCGACTTGTCTCGGATGCCTCTTGGGTTCTGAGGAGGAGGTCGGCGGAGATAATGCTCGCCCTCGATTTCCATGAGGATCTTCGTTCGGGGAGCGAGGAGAGGGGTGAACCGTCGCTTCGTGGCGGCCTCGCCCTTTAGCTTCGGATTCGGACGGGTCGGCAGATGGCCCAGGCCTCCGGGACCCTGGAATATCCCTCGGGGCCGGCTTCTTCAAAGTCTTCCCGTCTAGCTCTCGCGGGTGCGGTCGGCCTCCTCCGCTCGGATGTACTTGTGGGCATGGAGGAGAAGCTCGGAGTACGTCCTGGGGGTTTTTTGTCCAGGGAATAGGTCAGGTGGGACGTCTTGAGCCCGCGCTTCAAGGCCAGCATGGCAACGGCTCGTCCAGGCTGTAGATTTTCAGGGCAGTGGTCTTGAACCAGGTGATGTAGTCCCGAAGCAGCTCCTGGTCCTACTGGCGGATAGAGAAGACGCTGTCCACCTCTCTCGGAACCTTCGACAAGCGTCGAAGTGTGCCACAAGCTTTCCTTCCAACTGATGGAAGGAGCAAATAGATCCGGACTCGAGGCGGGTGAACCAGACTCGAGCGGCCTTCCGGAGGGTAGCGGGGAAGGCGATGCACAAAAGAGCGTCCGTGGCCCCCTGGACCCTCATGAGAGCCTTGTAGCTCTCCAGATGGTCCAGAGGGTCGGTGGTCCCATCGTAGGGGTCCACCTGCGGCATGCGGAACCGGCTCGGAATCGGCTCCGCCTGGATTTCTTCAGAAAAGGGGGGACGGGAGTCGTAGCCCGCCGGGTCCATCGAGAAGTTCTGCAGGTCAGTAAATCGGCGGGCGAACTCCGCCAATTTGCGCTCGTGCTCCTCCAGGCGCCTCTCGGCCTGGTGCCTGATGGCCTCGTCGGTGGAATCTTCCACCGAGGTCGCTGGTGAAGGGGGCGCCGATCGGTCTCGGCGCAGGGTCTTGCCTCGGCGTCGCTTGCTATGACGCGCTGTCTCGGCTTCATCGGCCGGGGATCGACTCTCGTGATCCGCCAAACCGGATAATTTCTTTTCGTGGGAGTTTGATGGCTCCCGCGGGGGTTGGAGGCTGCCCGTGGTTGGGATGGCCTGCCTTGGATGGAGTGCAGGCTCTCGCGCGGCCCCGCGGCCCGAGCTGTGAGGGTCCCTAGCTAGGGCTGCGTGGCCAGAAAGTGCTGCGATGTTGTAGCTAACGAACTGCCGTAGTCAAGGTCTGCAGCTGCTGGATGACGGCCGTGAGAGGTCCGTCCGTCGAGGCCGACTGTGGTGGAAGAGGAGGGGGAGCGGGGAGCTCCCTCTCCGGACTGTGGGCCCCCTGAGGGGAGGGGACCTCCCTACTCGGCTGGTGGACGCTTCGCGTCCACGAGTGACCACCATGGTTAGAGCGCGCTTCATTCGCAGAAAGCTAGCTCCCACTAGGGGTGTTGTCTTGGCCCCCTTCCTGGAGCGCCAATCTGTTGCTGATCCCACCGCCGCGCCTGTGGCTTCGGAGCCATCGATCCGATCAGACCGTCTCGCCCCTGGGGTCTCCTGGCTTGATCAAACCTGCAAGGCAAGGTCAGAAACCTAGCCAGGGATTCCGGCGAGGGAGCTCTGACGGTCAAGTTATTAGACGGCAAGAGGGAACAGATTCTCTGGGACGGGCCCCCGAAGGAGTCCCAGACTCAGAGATCGTGCTAGCAAGAAAGGTGCCAGAAAGAATAGAAACCGGCTGGGTTCCTTCGCCGAGCTCACGCCAAAGGGCCCCCTTTCGGGACCTTGGATCTCGCTCTTGGAGCGGAGTCTCCAGCCTTTCCCAGTCTTTATCTTGCTTGCTTACCTTGTCGTCTATTCTCTCCTTCCTTTTATCACCTCCTGTTGCCCTCTCATTTTCCGCTCCTGGGAGGCTCCTTTGCCGCTTTCATCTACTTCTGTTGCCCTCTCGTTTTTCGCTCCTGGGAGGCTTCTTTGCCGCTTTCATCTCCTCCCCTCCATCTCTTTCCCTTTCCCCTTCTGGATCAGAGAGCCGGGCGGCTTCCCGGCCTCGCTTGCCGATCCTAGCGAGGAAAGAGTAGGGGAGGGGCGCTGGTCAGACCGCCGACCAGACCTCGGGCCGAGCGTGAGCGCTCTCCTTCTCAGGCACCGATGCTGTCCGTTATCGGGTCCTGTTTTGTCAGGCCTCGCCTCTCGACTGTGGAAACCTGTCGGACTGATGTAAGTGATGTTTCACGTATCGCCGCCGACCGTACGGGTTCCTTTCTCGGAGTGCGGCGCGCACGGCTCGAGGGGCAACCTCGGAGCTCGCGCTCCCATTCCTCGGGACCTTCTCTGTACAGGCTGGCCCGCATCAGCCAAGGTGGACCCCTCCTGGGTGGACACCTGGCGGAGCGGCAGGAGGTTGCTCGGCTTCGGCCGAGGTGGTTCGTCTCCGGGCGTCACCTGGCGAAGGAGCGAAGGAGCCCGGCTCGACCTCGGCCGAGGTGGGACCGTCTCAGGGTGCCACTTGGCGAGGGAGCAGGGGGGCCACCGGCCTCGGCCGAGATGGACCCCTCCGGGTGGACACATGGCAGAGCGGCAGAAGGTCGCTCGACTTCGACCGAGGTGGTCCCGTCTCCGGGCGCCACCTAGCGAAGGAGCGAAGGAGCCCGGCTCGACCTCGGCCGAGGTGGGACCGTCTCAGGGTGACACCTGGCGAGGGAGCAGGGGAGCCGCCAGCTTCGACCGAGGTGGACCCCTCCTGGGTGGATACTGTGTGGAGCGGCAGAAGGTCGCTCGACTTCGACCGAGGTGGTCCCGTCTCCGGGCGCCACCTGGCGAAGGAGCGAAGGAGCCCGGCTCGACCTCGACCGAGGGTGGGACCGTCTTAGGGTGCCACTAGCGAGGGAGCAGGAGAGCCGCCGGCTTTGGCCGAGGTGGACCCCTCCTGGGTGGACACCTTGCAGAGCGGCAGAAGGTCGCTCGACTTTGGCCGAGGTGGTCCCGTCTCCGGGCACCACCTGGTGAAGGAGCGAAGGAGCCCGGCTCGACCTCGACCGAGGTGGGACGTCTTAGGGTGCCACCTGGCGAGGGAGCAGGGGAGTCGCCGGCTTCGACCGAGGTGGACCCCTCCTGGTGGACACCTAGCGGAGCGGCAGAAGGTCGCTCGACTTCGGCGAGGTGGTCCCGTCTCCGGGCGCCACCTGGCGAAGGAGCGAAGAAGCCCGACTCAACCTCGGCTGAGGTGGGACCGTCTCAGGGTGCCACCTGGCAAGGGAGCAGGGGAGCCGCTGGCTTCGGTCGAGGTGGACCCCTCCTGGGGGACACCTGGCGGAGCGGTAGAAGGTCGCTCGACTTCGGCCGAGGTGGTCCCGTCTCCAGGCACCACTGGCGAAGGAGCGAAGGAGCCCGGCTCGACCTCGGTCGAGGTGGGACCATCTCGGGGTGCCACCTGGCGAGGGAGCAGGGGAGCCGCCGGCTTCGATCGAGGTGGACCCCTCCTGGGTGGATACCTGGCGGAGCGGCAGAAGGACCTGGACCGAACTCGACCTCGGCCGGGGCGGAGCCGCTGACTTAGCCGAAAAAACTCCATGTGGCTCGAATTACCCCCAACGAAATCTGAGACATGCCACGTCATCGTTACGGCCGTAATACCTTGTATTTGAAATTCTGAAAACTGGCTCCTTCCTTTCTCTTGAAGATCTATTTACAGCTAATTACTTTCTTATCCTTTGATAACTTGACTAATTTTTAATCTGATTCTTTTTCAAAACTAAAGCTCTTCAACTATAGCCATAGTCTAATGCTCGGCCTGTGAGCTACCATAGCTTCCTGATATGTGGTTGGCTTATTACCAATGATATCTACAATACTCGAAGCATAATAAACTAACTTAGCACAAGCAGAATCCTCAAAATCATACCTTTGAGGTGCTCTAATCTGCTATTTGGATCTTCAAGTGGTAATACTATCATCCTGAACTTGATCTTTCATGATAACTCCTCTTGAGTCTATATCTCTAGATCTATATGCTGATGCTGCTTATGAACATCTATAATAGGCTGCTACTACTGTGATCTAACAATTTGATCTATTCCATAATAGTCCTATCCTACTGATCCTAAACCTAATCTTCTTATGAAGAACTAGGCATTCTACCATAAAGGAGTGGCTGTCTTATGAAAAGTTATATCTTTGCTAACTAGAAACCTTGGGATCCAGGCTTGTGCACCAAAGTCTGTAGCCCTTCATCATATGCATATTCAAGAAATATATATTTTTAGCTCTGGGATCTAGCTTTCTATCTTAACATATACAGAAGCTAGACATCCAAAGACTTTAAATACTGAATAGTCTACAGGTCTTTCTATCTACATCTCTTCCAGAGTCTTTATGCTCAATGCTGATGCTGGAGATCGGTTTATTTTATAGCAGACTATGTATGTAGCCCCTGCCTAAAAATTTCTACTCAATTTAGAACTTGATAGTATATATCTGACTCTTTTCAATAGTATGCAGTTCATTCGTTCCACCACACCATTCTACTGAGGTGTACCTACTATGATCCTATGTCTGACAATGCCCTCTAACTTACAAAAGTCATCAAACTTTGTAGAATAAAACCTCAATCTATTGTCAGTTTGAAAGGTTTTACTTTTCTCTCAATCTACCTTTTGACCGTAGCCTTCTACTTCTTAAATTATCCAACCATTACTCTAATTCTTAATAGTATATATCTAGATTTACGAGAATAGTTATCAATAAAAATAAGTAAATATCTAGATCCATCCTTGAATGTAATGGAGCAGGTCTCCATATATCAGAATGAGTATAATCTAATATACATATGTCCTGTGCATGTCTATTGAAAAGCTGACTCTGTGTTGTTTTCCAAATACACAGTACTTACATAATCCAGGTGCACCAACCTTCTGACCATTTAATAGACCATGTATGCTCAATTTTTGTAAACCTTTATCTGACATGTGGCCTACCCTTTAGTGCTACAATTATGTCAACTGCTCAATAGAGGAATATATTGTTGAAGCCTGTCTAACCACTGTACTGCTATCCAGATAATAAAGGGTGTCACTCAGTTTGCCTCTCAATAAAGTCAATGCTCATTTACTAACAGTTATAGATCCTCTAGCCAATTTATCCTTAAAACCTGCACTATCAAGGACATGTACTAAGAGAATGTCCCTTCTTAGTTGAGAAATATATTTGACATCATCCAGAGTCACCACAATATTTACATCAAATTTTAGAGTCCATGATCCAAGTATCAACTGACTGATACTGTAAGTAACTATAAATATTGCATCATCTATAACATTGTTGTGATCTCCTAAAGTAATTGCAATTGATGCCAAATTTGAAACTGTTCCTTTATCTTTAGTTTCTTTTCTTTCTTGAACTATAGAAGTCTACACTCTGATTTCTAATGGCATGGCTTCTTGCAATAATGACAAATACCTAATCTTTTAGGCCTAGACTTTGATCTAGTTTTGGACTTAGATCTATCTTATCCACCTCTTATTTGCTAATCTCTGTCTCTAACTATAAGTTCTTGAACTAGAATTGGAGCCTAATGCTTTAAATATACTTTAATCTAAGTTCATTGGATAATAAAGTACTTGACCTCTTCAAGACTTGTAGTCTCTCTTTCATAAAGATGATAGTAATAAAATTCTTTAAAAGGACTTAGGCAAAGAGTAGATTAGGATTAAAACTTTATCTTCTCATCAATATCAACACCAATATTTGCCAAATTCAGTACAAGCTTATTGTACTCATCCAAGTAATCTTTGAATGAAGTTCCTTCCGCCATACGAAATGTATGTAACTTTTTCTCAAATATAGTTTATTGGTAAGAAACTTTACCATATACAGGATATCCAATTTATTCCATACATCTTTAGCTATATCAAGATCCATAATATTAATATGACTTTATTACTCAAACCCGACAATAGAGTCCCTAGTGCTCTCTTATTTATTTTCTCTTTGGCGACCTTAGTATCTCCTATAATATATTCATATCCTTAAGGGCTATTGCTATACCCTCCTTGACCAACAAATATTTCATCTTACCTTCCAGAGTGCAAATCACCTATGTCATCAAACACCACCATTTCATGCCTTGGATAGTGGAATGAAAAATAAGTATCGAATCAGCTATTAAAAAATTTATTGCCCATCAATTACCATCCAAATGCTATGATACCAGTCATTGGGGTTACGCATAATGAATTGGATCGCTTTAGGCTTCTAATTTAATACTTAAACTCGTTCAAGCATTTTATCGAACATATCACATGCATAAATAATTAGCATAAAAAAGATAAGAAATTATATGGTTCGGCAAACCTACCTGTATCCACATAGAGAAGGAGAAATCTACTATATAAACATCCTGAGATTGGGTATAAAGATAATACAAATATCCAAATTAAAGGATTCAATAATTATAAAAGAGGTATAAATAAACCAAACAAGGGGATAACCACATACCTTTTATGGCCTCTGGATAGATCTAGAGAGTACCCGAGAGAGACAAATCAACACCCTTCTTGGCCTTGTCAATTGATCAGGAGACGGCTACTTATCCGGTGGTGAACAAAATCATAAGGAATAACAAAGGCTTCTTGTATAAACCCAAAATATAGAGAAATAATAAGGAACAAAGTAAATATGGAGGAGCCTTGGCAAAGGGAGTCACCGATATGCCACCAAATCTTCGGTTGCCGGAGCACTGAGATAGCCAGAACACAAACCAAGAAGGATCAGAAAGGACCAAGAGCAATGAACAAAGCCCCTTATGGAAGCAAGGGGGCTGCTCTCTATTCTAGTTTTATAGGGAAGATAGCAACCGAAAGAAATCCTATGCAAGAAGGAATCCAACCTCTTTCAGAGAGAAGTCTAAATAAATTCATCAGTCCCTAACTTTTGTTCCGATGATGTTTTGAAGAAGAAGCCAAATGAAGTAATCAAGCCATTGAACTTTGATTCCTCCATGCCTCTCACTGGGTTTGTCGGAGAAGAACTCCCAATCAAAGATAGAAGGATAAATTCCATTAGAAGATAGAAGATTTCCATTTCCCCGAAGGTCTTGGTGAGAATAAGAAGCCTGACACAAATAAATATAGTCATTTTACAAGAAACCCTTTGTGGCTTATTTGGTATTTGGTGTAAAGTACATTAACAAAATATTTTTTTGGGATAAAAATGGGTATTCAATTAACCATCCTGGAACGAATACAATCGAAATAATCAGAGAGGATAATGTCTCGAAAGGGATAAGAGGCATCCCCCAAAGAAGTCCAAAGCACATTGCCAAAATGATTAGCTACAAAGGAGGCAATCTATTCGCTGCTTGTATTCACCTCTTGATAAAAACATGTCTAACCAAAATATCCATGCAGCCTCTGAAGTAAGAGAACGATGTCATGGATAAGGGAGTGCAAGGATGTAGACCTGGTGGCCTCCTTGATCCAAGAGATGACAGTGGTGAAATAATCATCCTTAATAATGAGGCGGTCAACATGTAAAATTCTTCGAGCATAGACTATACCAACCCAGGCATCTCGAAGCTCTGCCACCAGGACAGTCGGCTCGAAGAGGAAACTCCCCCGGTAGCGACAATACCAAGACTAGAACTCTAAATAACAAAGCTAGCTCCACCTGTCTACCCTTGACTTTCATCAAAATTGATTGAAAGGTACCTCGAAGGAGGGCGCTCCCAAGAGATGAAAACCTAGCGAGGCGCTCGAAGAGCATCACTGAAGCTCCAGGTCTCTGAAGTAGACACGGTCGACAAACCATACTCCTCAGCATGAGCACAAGCTCGCTCCACTATAACACCTACTGTGCATCTAGATGAGGTAAAGATCAAGGCATTCTTAGTGAGCCAGATATGATAAGCTACATAGGCCATTAGAGAATGAGAGGGGTGTCGAGTAGCCAACCGGAGGTGCTCTATAAAAGTACTCACTAAATCAGCTTCATGCAGAAAGAAGTCCTCCAGAGTAGCTTGCCGCCAGACCTACTAGGCCTTCGACATAAAAAGAGAGCATGCACAAGTGTCTCCCCGTCCTCTCCATAAGCAGGACAGATAGAATGCAGGTGAAGAACCCTAGCAAAAAGGAAGGCTCTGGTAGGAGGTGATGCCACATAACCTTCCAGATAAACATACTGACTCTAGGGTGAACCGATAACCTTCAAATCTAGCCAATATCAAGTGTGCATTGAGGCACCTGACGAAACAAGGGGTACAGATCCGACATCTGAGCCCTAGGTAAAGCATAAGATCTCCACACTCTAACATCCCTGGACGGATGCACCGGCAAGACAATGGATAACACCCGTGAACCCAAAATATTTCCAAAGGACTAAGTGACCCTCTTCTCATTCCACTAAGTACCATCCAGGTTGAGGAAATCAGAGACCAGAGTAGACTCAAGAATATTCGTGAAAAAAAAGGTAGGCCACCGAATCAAAGGAATATCTGCAATCCAAGGATCATGCAAAAGGCTGATACGCCGACCATCCCCCACTATCCATCTCGTCTGGTAGATCACCTCCGATGCTGTGGTAACCATTTCTTTCCAAATAGTTGAGCCATGTCGCCCCCTCCAAACACCCTCTTCATGGGTAAGGAGCCATATCTAGCCAACATCAAAAGGTCCATAGACTGTTAGGGCATAATAAGAACCTGGCAACATGCCTAGCCAACAAGGCTTTCATCTTGGCAGCTAGTGAGTGGATGCTGAGACCTCCCTTCTAGATAGGCAGGCAAATAGCATGCTAGCCCAGAAGATGAACTCTCTGACCTCCAGGGGTCGAGCCCTACAAGAATGAGCAGATAAGTTGCTCCATCTTGTGTACTACTGACTTAGGAAGGACCGCATTAAAGAGCATATACACAGGTAGGGATGTCAAAACTGATTTGATCAAAGTTGTCATGTCCATCAAAGACAATGATCTACCTTGCCACCCCTCCACCCTCTACTGCATCGCCCGTACCATGTGACCGCACTCCGCTATCGGAGTCTAGCTCCTAAAATGATGACCCCTAAGTAGTGTAAAAATCTTGTGACTCAAAGATACTCCTGAAATGAGGACCCTAAGTAGTGTAAAAATCCTGTAACTCAAAGATACCGAGAATGTCCCGAATGTATCTTCTTGTCTGAAATAGATCTCAGATTTTGAAAGATTTACTCTTTGTCGAAAGACAGTAGTTCTTCAGAATTCTCCTGAAATCTTGTGCACAAACAACCATAGCACGCCCCAAGAGCATTTCAAGGGGTTCAAGGAGTGTCCATAGAAGTATTAATGACAAAATGCATTGGAATAATAAGATTTTTTAATTACAATTATAAAAAAATGTAAAAAAGAAAAAAATAGTGGTGGCACGTTTGATGCTCATTTTAGACATGCTGTGCACGTCCATTATTTCAATTGCACGATTTTTTTTGTATATTCGTGGTGCTACCACCTGGTGTTATTGCGCTGCTTATATTATTAGGAAAAAAATATACCTAAAAGTCTATTTTTTTTTTTTGTTCTATCACAAAAAAAAAAAAAAAAATTCATGACAACGATTAAAAGAAAAAAAAATAGTTAAAGTTGTAATTTTAAAATTTCATGACGGCAATTAAAATAAAGTATTAAAGTCGCAAGCATGGTGCTATAACCTCGTCCAAAAGAAAAAATACGCACGCCTGGTGGGACTCGAACCCACAATCGTCTGATTAGAAGTCAGACGCCTTATCCATTAGGCCACAGGCGCGCAACAGTCATAAGTACTTAATTTCTCAGAGTAATTCTTTGTGCACCGCGTGCGGTGCAGCAACTCCAGCGTGGCCCGCACCGCATACAGCTATTGGTCAACGCTGGCATCACGTGGCTTAATGATGAGATGGGATATGACATGATGAGAGGGGTATAACAGGTTTAATTTCAGCGTAACTAGCATTAAATAGGATTCAGCTTTTATTTGAAAAATTCATCTACCACATTCCCTCCAGCCTCATTTTACCTGCCATCTTGCTTGGATTTATGAAATCTTTCAGTCTGAAATATTTTGAAACATACTCTGGTTTCTGAAACATGCTCTGGTTTTATCCAAGAAATCAATAAAGGTTGAAGAAGAATCTCCCTCGTGCTAAAATCTGCTCTGAGAGTTATATTGCAGAAATCAACCTCTTTCTTCTATTTGAAAAAGTACTCTGTTTTGGTCTGAGGCTGGAATAAGGCATTGAAGACTTCCTTTCTTTTGATCCGAGTTTGAAATAAGCCACCGAAAAGTTCTTCTATACGTTCAAGATAAATGTCTTCTCCAACAGGAAGTAAAACATTTTTTTAGTTTCTTTTTATAGTTCCTTTATTACACCAACTGTTTTGGTAGTTAGAGAAAGTTAATGGCACTCTGGGAGTCATAACTCAGTCCACGGGTTATAGGTATTCCTAGTAGGAGGGGATAATAAATGTAGTTTAAGTTTTTGTATAGGGGTTGTTGCTTTATAACTAGGGTGTCGTAATATTTTAACTAAGATGTCGTAACTTGAAAACCCCTTTTTTTTGAAATATTTTTCCTTCATGGTCTTTTTATCACAATCCAACAATCTTATTAAACCCAATGCATGGTTGAAATGTCCCATGATGGAGGATAAAAGCTTTCATTTCTGTTTTGTACCGATTTGTTCATGTTTCAATTTTTTTGATACCAAGTTTTCCCAGAAGCATTTTACTATATTGGGGATATCATATATCATCAATGCATACCGAAACACTTCTTTTACGGCGGATCAAAATATTCGGTTTAAGTTTTTATACAGGGATGTCGTAGCTCTATAACTAGGGTGTCGTAGTGTTTGAACTAGGGTGTCGTAATACTGTTTCAGTATAATTTCTGAACTTTTTGCATCCATGTCTTGTTGTTGCACTGTCATGTCATATTCTATCCAATACATAACTCGTTATTTATTTTGTTGTAGATAAAATGTCATCTAAAACTATGTATATCAATGTTTATAAATTTTATGTAGATATTTCTACATATGGCACTGAAATTAGAAATTTGGATGAGGTTGCTGATGTTGTTCAGAAGAATGCACCTTCACCTATCACCCCGATCACAGAGAACGAGTCTGTTGATCCTAAAATTGGTATGGAGTTCAATTCCATAAATGATTATACAATTTTTACAATGGATATGCAAGGAGAGTAGGTTTTGGAATCACAACAGTATGTAGTAGGTCCAACAACAACAAAAAAATATGCTTCAAGCACCTGGCATGTTGGAGGCAAGAAAAATCTGGAAAAATCGATAACTCCATGAATCCTAAGGATACTGGCAAAATTGATTGTAAGGCTTCGATAAAAGCAAGCAAGACTAAATTCTAAAAATAGTAAGTGGATATTGGTTGATGTTTTCCTAGAACATAACCATGAGCTATCCATATCATCAGTTGGTTATCTACGGTCCCATAGGAGGATCAGCACACCAGAAAAGAGCGATCAGAGATCAGTAATTTGCCGTGAATGTTCCCACAAGACAAATATACTCTGCCATGGCTAGAAGGAAAGGGGGTAGAAGATAATTAGATTTCACAGAAAATGATGCTCATAATTTTATCTATTGAGAACGTCAGAGTCAGCTGGAAGAAGGAGATGCAATCAATTGTAATCTATTTCACACAAATGCAAGTTAAAAATCCAATTTTCTTTATACTTTTGACCAGAATGATAATGGACAGCTCAGGACTGTCTTCTGGATCCATCCTAGGTCAAGATTGGCAAGCACTTACTTTAGTGATGTACTAACATTTGACTCAACCTATTTGATAAATACATATCAAATGCCCTTGTGTCCATTTGTCAGAGTTAATCATCATGGACAATCCACATTGCTTGGTTGCACATTGTTATCAGATGAGACGACTGAGACATTTAAATGGGTATTCCAATCATGGCTGGATGCAAATGGTGGTCAACCACCTAATGCCATTATAACTGACCAAGATAAGGCAATCGAAGCTGCTATCAATGATGTTTTTCTCAATGCACGATATAGATTTTATCTTTGGCATATTTGAAGAAGATTCCTGAAAAGATTGGTCATATTTACACTGCAAATTCTAACTTTATGGTTGAGTTGACGAGGCGATATATGATTCAGTTACCATAGTATCTTTCGAGAAAAGATGGGCACATTTAATGGAGAAATATGTAGAATGCAAGGCGTATGTTGGTTAAATGACATATATAAATGTCGTGATAAATGGGTTCCAGTTTATCTTAAAGATATATTTTTTACATGTTTGTTAGTCATTATGAATGATTAATGTTCATTTTTTAAATTTTTGAACAAACTTTTTATCTTATATGCTTCTATTTTTTGAATATTTATGAATAGGGATGTCAACTTCACAAAGGAGTGAGAGCATCAATTACTTCTTTGATGGGTTTATAAACTCGAAGACTACGTTCAAGGAATTCATCGATAAGTACGAAGATGCATTAGAGAAAAGATATGAAGCAGAAAATGAGGAAGACAATAAAACGTTGTAAACAAGTGCTTTCCTAAAGACATCCTCTCCTTTTGAGAGGCAAGCAGCAGGAAAATATACAAGACGCATATTCAAAAAAATTCAGAATGAGGTCCTTGAAAAGGCTGCATCAAATGCCAGATTACTTAAAGAAGTTGATAATCGTGATGTATATTCTGTTAAATCATTTGAAAGAATTGAAGTTAATGGAATCAATAAGGAGATTATTAAAAAATACGAGGTTTCATATGACAAAACTTTGGAGGATGTTAAATGCCAGTGTGGATCCTTTGAGTACAAAGTTTACTTGTATAGGCATGTCTTATTGGTTCTTCATCAAAGCGAGATATTTCGTATCCCAGATAAGTACTTCTTGAATAGATGGTGCAAGGACATGAAATATCAATTCGACGATCTGGAATGCAACACTCATTTTGTGATAAAAGCACGTGAAAATCACGGTACGCACTCAAGGAATTATTTAAATTCAGATGTCTTATTTTAAGTTTACATTAACCTTTCATATGTCATGAAATCCTAATACGAATATTATGTTTTATTGATCGTATATATGCTTTGATGAGTCATCGGATGATGAAGCTTGCAGAGATAGCCTCCATGTCTGAAGATGCATTCAATTTGGTGATGGAAGATCTTACCATTATTCAGAAGAGCTATTGATGCTAATTGTGCAGCTAAGCAAAGCAGAGAACTTCTAATTCAGGATCCTGACCAACTTACTATAAAAGGTCATCCACGAGAGAATAGAATTAAGAGTGGAGTCGAGAAGAAATCAAAGAGATCAAGAAAAATTTGGATAAGGCTTCTGTTGACACTCCTGTACAAAATGAGAGAAGAGGTAGTACTAGCAAAAGGCAGACTTCCCATATTGTAGTGGAATTACCAGAAACAGTAATTAAACCCACTGTACCTTCTTCGAACCTTTTTTAGATGAATTTGATGCTTATGTATGCAGTCAACTAACACATGATAGGATATAAAATCCTGAATTATGGTATAGTCCTATATATGTACAGTCCTATGTTTTTTTAATTATTGAATGAAATTTCATACAGGATGTTTATGACTCCCAGATTGACAAAAAATCCCTTCTACCTGTGGTACACGATGTTTACGACACCCTAGTTCAAAGGTTACGATATCCTAGTTCAAAAGTTACGAACCCTAGTTAAAAATTAACAAACATGCAGAAAATATAAGATAAAATATTTCTAATCCCTTCTATATGTGGTACATGTCATCATTGGATTGGCTATTGACTTCCAGATAATCATAAATAGTCCTGGCTGCTTAAAAATCAATAAAATTACTTGAAACGGCATTATGACATCTAGTTCAAAACTTATGACATCCTAGTTCAAAAAAACAAACATGCAGAGAAAATATAAAATAAAAATTTCTAATCCCTTCTACCTGTGGTACATGTCATCATTGGATTGGCTATTGACTCCCAGATAATCAGAAATCGTCCCGGCTGCTTAAAAATCAATAAAATCACCTGAAACAGCATTACGACATCCTAGTTCAAAAGTTACAACATCCTAGTTCAAAACTTACGACACCCTAGTTCAAAAAAAACAAACATGCAGAAAATATAAGATAAAGTATTTTTAATCCCTTCTACCTGTGGTACATGTCATCATTGGATAGGCTATTGACTTACAGATAATCAGAAATAGTCCCGGCTACTTAAAAATCAATAAAATCACCTGAAACAGCATTACGACATCCTAGTTCAAAGTTACGACACCCTACTTCAAAACCTACGACACCCTAGTTCAAATGCTACGACACTCTAGTATAAATACTATGACACCCTGTCAAGAAACATAACATTCCTTTATATCATCATCACAGCAATGAAGAATTACAAAATATTGATTGAATGAATTATATAGAACTACATATAATAAGACAATGATATTCAAAACAATACTGGTTGAATGAATCAAAAGAATTTTCCTTTGAGAATGATACTTAAAATATAATCCTCGAGTTAGTTACAAATTTGTGTAACATAATACAGAAGTGAATGAATCGAAAAGAAAGAGTACATAACAAATAATTTACTTTTATAGGCTAATATTAACAGCACTCTCAATCTTTTGATTCATACTCTCTCTCAAAACCTTGCTGCTAACGGCTGGTACATGCTGATATCTTTTTCCGTGAAATCCTAAGTATCAGGCCTATCCCTGCGAGCAATAAAATTCATGTATTTCAAGCAAAACAACCCGCAGTCCAGTGATCCTGCAGCTTGGGAAGGGAATTCACTATTCTCTATCATTGACCATTTGGATACCTCACTATTATCACAGAATATGTGGAACATTGCACCTACTATCTTGTGCCACTTCCTAGCATTTGCCTTGTACTTGTAATTGCGCTTTATCGAATTCAGATGCATGAAAATCTTCTCTTGAATGTCCATCGCTACCAGGTGCCAGTGAGAATTTCAGAGTTGATGATAGTGAAGAGAAATCGAAATTCCTTCTTATCTGAATCACTCACTGCATCAAAAATCATATGCCGGCTGTTCCAGCAAGTTCATGACATGGTGATGTGAGGTTAGGCACAAGCCAGAAATCATTACTGGAGCAACTATACTCTTATGATATCTTTCTGCATTCTTAGCCCAGTTCTTTGTAATGAACTCATGCTCGGCATCAGTTATCTGTCAATACAATTTAAACTGATTAATTATAAAGTAATATAATAATTATTAGAAAATATATCAGTACATCATAAAGATTAACAACAAAACGATGTAATACTCCATTACTTACATCATCAACTATCATGTTGTTGTTGATGAGATCAAAAAGATTTTTCCTAGTGATAGTGCCTTCGAATTTGTTGGTGTGCATGACATCCCTGAAATTAATAAACATGAATGATATTATATATTCTCGATTATAAATTAGCATACATATTAGAAAAAATATGTGTAACTTACGAGTTCATCTTTTCTTTCAAAAATGTATTGATCAAATTTTCATCATCTTCAATTTGAAAATTCAAATTTGATTCCTCAGGCTGAGATATGCCCACCATCTTCAACTTTTTTTTCGATGGGCCTGTTTCGAAAGCAGAATCAGCTGCGATTTGGGAGGCCTTTCGCAGCCTAGGTTCTTTTTTTACCCTCTTGATAAGTGAAGGAATCTAGATTTCTTCTTTTTCCCCCTCAACTTCCTCACTTACAAGGGTATCCTTAAATTTTTCATCAAAAATTTCTTCCACCTCAACCTCAGTATCTTCAGTATCCTCTCTCTCCGCCTCTTTCTGGCCTTCTTTATTGGCATTGGTACCTTTATTTACCAATGAACTAAGAAGAATTTCAACTATGGCTAGCCTCTTCTTTTTTCTTCAAGTTCAACCTTCACCTATGCACAACTTGCACAAGTTTTTTCTTTTTCGGAGGATGCTGCTATTACTGTTTCTTTAGGGAGAAGCCATTGTTCCGTTATTGTTGGCTCAATAGCTCCCTCCACCTACAAGCAAAGAACAATAACAAAATAACCATACATTAATCATAATAATATATTGTTCATTAATATTATAATGAAAAAATATTTTTATTTACCAACTCATGAGGCTTCAAGTTTGTAAGGTCAACAATCCGTCTTCACCTGGCTGTCATACCATTTTAACAGCCTAGGCAATTTTTTTGGATATGTTGAGGCTCTCAAGGTACTATGCTAAAGGAATCAAACCTGTACATAATAAACATGTATGTTAAATATATGGAAGGTTTAAAATAAAGCAATTATACTTTTACTGCATCTTAATGACACTTACCAACAGAGCAGCTGTACACCCATACAGGGTTGGCTGCCTCCTAACCTTGTCGCTTCTTTTGGTTAGGACTGGCTGGTCGGATCCCAAGCAAACAGCAGCATCTGGGAGAGACATAAGAGTCAACTCCATTATTGTGGTAGCCTAATCTATTTTATCCAGCTGGGATAAATCATCCAAGTAAGGGATGATAAATCTTGGGCAACTTTGATTTGACTTTGGATACAAGAACGTTGCAAACATAAATGCAATCCATAATCTCACTGTGTCCTCGACATCCTCTCGTAGATTGGATGAATGAAGTCGGGCAATTAACTTCTCCAACCCCTTATTTTGCATATTTAATTGTTTTCCAAATTTTCTGAATAACCAGCCCTTCTTAATTTGATCTTCCATTTTGATTTTCTTTCCATGGCATGGCAGACCCAAAATCAGGGCCAGGTCTTCCACGTTGAATATAAGTCCTTGCCATAAAAAATAACTTGTTTCCTCCCTTATAGCATCTAATAATTTTAGCTAGTAGACGCCCGTCGACAACAAACGGTTGCATGTCTACGAACGCATTAAAAGGAGTCTTTCGGATTATTTCTAAATGATAACTTGAGAAACTCATCTTCAAAACCTGTCAGCATACACTACTGGCTTGCAATGGTTTTTAAATAATGTGAAGCCTTTAATCTGGGCAGCCAAAGTATTGGAAGATCACCTGAAACATAAGTAAAATATAAATGTAAGTTAAGCAATTTCTGCATGGGTGTCGTAAGTTTTGAACTAGGGTGTCGTAGGTTTTGAACTAGGGTGTCGTAATACTGTTTTGGCCATTTTGACTAATGTTACAGCATCCGTGGCAATTTTATGACATCCTGTGAGTCATAAACAAGCCACGATTGCCATGTATTAGAGGTAGAGGGTTAAAAACTTATTTTCACAATTTCTGCATGGGTGTCGTAGTTTTGAACTGGGATGTCGTAGATTTTGAACTAGGATGTCGTAATACTGTTTGGCCATTTTGATTAATATTACAGCATCCGTGATAATTTTATGACACCCTGGGAGTCATTAAACAAGCCACGGTTGCCATGTATTAGAGGTAGAGGGGTTAAAAACTTATTTTTCATAATTTCTGCATGGGTGTCGTAAGTTTTGAACTAGGATATTGTAGGTTTTGAACTAGGATGTCGTAATACTGTTTTGGCCATTTTGATTAATGCTACAGCATCCGTGGCAATTTTATGACACTCTGGGAGTCATAAAACAAGCCACGGTTGCCATGTATTAGATGTAAAGGGGTTAAAAACTTATTTTTCACAATTTCTGCATGGATATCGTAAGTTTTGAACTAGGATGTCGTAGGTTTGAACTAGGATGTCGTAATACTGTTTTGGCCATTTTGATTAATATTACAGCATCCATGGCAATTTTATGACACCTTGGGAGTCATAAAACAAGCCACGGTTGCCATGTGTTAGAGGTAGAAGGGGTTAAAAACTTATTTTCATAATTTCTGCATGGGTGTCGTAAGTTTTGAACTAGAGTGTCGTAGGTTTTGAACTAGGGTATCGTAATACCATTTTGGTCATTTTGGCCATTTTGATTAATGTTACAGCATCCGTGACAATTTTATGACACCCTGGGAGTCATAAAACAAGCCACGGTTGCCATGTATTAGAGGTAAAGGGGTTAAAAACTTATTTTTCACAATTTTTGCATGGGTGTCTTGGGTTTTGAACTAGGGTATCGTAGGGTTTGAACTAGGGTGTCATAATACTGTTTTGGCCATTTGATCAATGTTACAGCATCCGTGACAATTTATAATACCCTAGAAGTCATAAAAAAAGCAACGGTTGCCATGTGTTAGAGGTAGAAGGGTTAAAAACTTATTTTCATAATTTTTGCATGGGTATCGTAAGTTTTGAACTAGGATGTCGTAGGTTTTGAACTAGGATGTCGTAATACTGTTTTGACCATTTTGATTAATGTTACAGCATCCGTGGCAATTTTATGACACCCTGGGAGTTATAAAAACAAGCCACGGTTACCATGTATTAGAGGTAGAGGGGTTAAAATTTATTTTTCATAATTTTTGCATGGGTATCGTAGGTTTTGAACTAGGATGTCGTAGGTTTTGAACTAGGGTGTCGTAATATATGAACTACAGTGTCATGATTTTATACTATGAAGACTTAATATTTTTTAAAAAATTATCGTGACATCCCTCTGTAGAGATAAATTTCAAAGATTGACATTAAAATAGTAAAATAGAAATTATGACATCCTAGTTCAAACTTACAACACCCTAGTTCAAAACCTACGATACCGTTGTTCAAAACCTACGACACCGTTATTCAAACCTACAACATCCTTGTTCAAAACCTAGGGCACCCTAGTTTAAAAACTCTGATACCCTTGCAGAAATTGTAAAAAAAAAGTTCAGATGCTAAATGTCATATCCAAGCATGAATCAAAAATTTTCCTAACTTGTTTCTGCTTTTGTAGCATTCTTGGAGATGGATCTTAAGGAGATATCATCACCTCCTGAATAAACAACGATCGCAGTACTTCCTTCCTCTATCTGTGTTCCTTCTTGCGTTCTTTTCATGTTCGTCGTCTGCGTTAAAGACGAAACCACTTGTCTCCATTTTTTCAAGATTTCGAAGGCGTATCAAATGTTGAAGGAAGATCACCAACACTTTCTCGACCATCAAAGAAGAGCAAAAAATATAAAATGTAGGTATCGGGATGTCCAAAAATAATGGACGAACTCTGGGGTGGGGGTTGTAGTGGCAAATATTTTTTTTCCCTATTTGCAGAATAAGAACCGTTTTTCCGATACCGAAAACGATGAAGACAGAATGGTCATTTTGCACGATTGAAAAGACTGCAGGACGGTATCTGCAGGTTTACATATATCCCTCCCGTCATGCTATATTCTGTTATATTATCAAGTAATGTGATGCCAGCATTGACCAATAGCTACTGTGGTGCGGGCCACGCTGGAGTTGCTGCACCGCACACGGTGCACAAAGAATTACTCAATTTCTCATCTCCATTGCTTTCCTGACATGTGGCCCACCATTGGAGCAAAGCACGTGAAAGCCAAATTGAGACAGATCGTATCGTCTGTGCTTCTATTGGAATAAAACAAATGCCCGATCGTGGAACACTCATACGGTATGGTTAATTAAGAAGGCATTGCCATGTGCAAATGAGAAGATACCACAAAAAAAGTATGAACCCATTTAATTAACGCCGAGCCGTGGAAAATGCAAGTTGTGCCCGGCTTGGTTTAGGGGGCATGTTTAACATTTTCCGGGGCCTGCACGCACGGTAGCCATGACCAGGATTTTAAATTTTTAAGATGAATATATTTTAATTTATTTATAAAACGGAACATGCTGATATCCTATCCGACAAGAAATATTTTAAGATATTTTGACTAAAATGTTGGGATGCTGAGAAGATATCCTATTGGACATATGAGATGGTATCTCATTTCAATGTCCCTAGATATCCTACGGAGATCTAAATCTAGATCATGATTTGTTTATTCAACAAAGATGCTAGCTTGGCATAAATTAGATGCTGGGCCAGCATCAGTTTAGAGGGTGCCTGATGATTCGTGTTATTATTGGGCGGCTTTCTCTATTTTTTAATGAAGAAATTGTGCCCCCTTGCTGACGTTTCCAACATTTTGCATCCATGCAGCTGAATAATTGTTGGTGATGACGACAAACAATGAAAAAATGAGCATGGAAATAATTATTCACATGCAATGATGGTGCCAATGGAGCTCAATAACATGATTCAAATTTGAACAGCTTTTTATCATTGAACTAAAAAAGGAAAAAAGATAAAAGGTATCGCGGATTTAGAAGTTGACAATTTTTTTTTTTGGTAAGACGAATAATTCAACCAATAGTCCTAGTATGAATACATTCAAAAAAATCATAATTAATATAATCTCTGAACTCCAGAGGCGACTATCTAATTGGATCCACAACACCTGTCCCGAATGGGAGGCAACGAAAGAAGCCATCCAGTCAGCAACCGTATTGGCCTCCTTGAAAATATGCCTGACAATAACTGAGGAACAACCTTGCAACAGAGAGAGATGTCGCGAATCAAAGGATAAGCAGAAGAAGTAGAATCAACTGCCCTTGATCCACAAATGACTGTAGCAGAGTCCCCCTCAATAATCAAATGATCTGACTAGAGAAAACGACAGGCATATTGAATCCCAACCATGCCATCGTAAGCTTACCTGAGGAATGGAAGAATCAAACAGATGGCATCCCCCAGCGACAATAATGTCAAGGCCAAAACTCTGGATCACAAAAGTAGCTCTACCCTCAGATCCTCTCACACTTCCATCAAAATTGACCTTGACATACCTCAGAGGAGGGGGCTCCACGAAATAAAAAACCCTTAGCTCTCCATGGATGCCAAAGTCATAGTGTGGAACTTGTCCATATGGACCCGAGCTCTGTCAACCAGAACTCTGGTAGAACACCTCGTGGAGCTGAATACAAGAACGTTCCGAAAAACCCAAATGTGATAAGTCACATAAGCAGGAAGTTCAGAGCTGAATGGGTCAGAAGGAGACCTCAGAAGATCTAAAAAGACGGCCACCAAATCCTCTAAATGAGCACTCACGAAATCCACCCACACAGCCATCCAGACACGCCGAGCCCTCGGACAAGTAAATAGCACATGCTCCATAGTCTCAATATGTACGTCGTAGGCTGGGTAGGAGAGAGGAAGATCAATCCCTCTAGCATGTAGGAGAGGTCCTGGTAGGGAGACAACGCCAAGCAACTCTCCATAAGAAGAGAGCCACCCTGGGATGCCACAGTAGAGACTAGATCCAAAACAATCTGATAGCTCCTCTGTGGCTCCTCATGAAATACGATACCAGTCCGAATAGAAGCTCTACTCAACACCGAAGACCTCCATCCATGGATATCCAAACAGGGATGCACCAGCAGGCAATAGAAAGGACCCTGCTCCCAGATGAACCCGAAGGTCTGAATAACCAAAGTATAACTCCAATGTAAGCTATCATGAGACGAGAGATCACAATTATCCTGATAACCAGACCATCCATTGCAATAAAGTAGGCAACCAGGCTAAAGGAAACTCTAAGATCCAAGGATTATCCATAAAGCTGATCAATGTACCATTATCAATGACCATCTCAGCTGTGGAATAACAATAAGGGCTATCTGTCTCTCTCTCTCTCTAGATAACTGAACCCTGCCGAGCCAAACCACTCTCACATCCACCACCAGGGCAAGGAACCATATCGAGTCCTCATCACGAAGTCCACATACTCTCCGAACCCAGCATGAAATCTAGAAACATGCCTAGCGATAAAGGCTTCCCTCAATACTCCCAAGGAATGAATACCAAAGCCACCATCCCAGTTGGTTTGGTAGACCACACTCCATCCCATCAAGTGAACATCCCGATGAGTACTCGAAGATGACCAGAAAAAGGAATGGATAGTTGTTCCACCTTAAAGATGGATAGACTTGGAATGACAGCATTTGAGAGCAAGAATACTGGGAGAGATGAGAACTGACCTGATCAGGGTTAACCATCCCATGAAAGAGAGGGCTCTACTCTGCCAACCCTCCACCCTCTCCTGAATGGCAATGACCATCCTAGATACTCCGAGCTATGCAATCTCCCACTAGAGAGAGGATCTCAGATATTGTATACACCCTTCATGAGCAGCAATATCCAAAATCTCCTGAATAGAATGCCGAAGCCGGATAGGAGTCTCGGGTTGAAACAATCTTCGATTTATGCAAATTTACCCTCTAACCCAAGGACACACAATATGCTCAATCACTGTCCTAAGCCCACCGTAGTGCTAAAAAGCCTGGCCTAAGAGGAGGCAGTCATCTGCAAAAAGCAAATGCAAGATCGGGGACGCCCAGGAGCGGCCCGAGCGGGACAATAGGCTGAATAGCCGACTCCCGCACCGCCACCTGTAAAGCTTGCGAGAGAGCATTAGCACATAAGATAAATAAATAAATAGAGAGAGGGCAACCTTAGCGAAGACCAACAGTAGAGTGAAAGAAGTTCAAGGGAGTCCCATTGATGAGAATAGCATAAACAGGATCAGTAATACAATCCATAATACAAGCTATCTATACCTGATGAAATCCAAACTCATCCAACATACTCCAAGAAGCTCCAGTACATCCATCATAAGCCCTCTCCATATCGAGCTTGATAGCCATCAATGCCCGCCTTGCAGGGACTCTTCGCAGATCATGCATGAACTCCTGACTATAAGAATGGTATCAGATATACCACCCCCCAACAATGTTCCTTGCTTATGAGAAATAAGTTTAGGAAGAATGGGCTTCATCCTATTAGCCAACATTTGGCACAAAGCTGTGCGAGTGTTACATAAACTGATAGGCCTAAAGTGACCCAGCTTAGACATCGTGTCGCTTTAGGACTAAAGTGATAAAGGTCTGCTTCCAGAATTAGGCATATGGTCAAAGCAAAGATTCCTACACAGCTGATACAATCTCTCTCCAAATGATGTACCAATACCTCCTGAAGAATAATGAAGGAAACTATCTAGTCCCGGTGCTTTATCCTCCTCCATAGATCAAAGAATAGACTGGATCTCCTCAGCAGTGATGGGGGTAGAAGATGACCATTCTCATCCTCAGTCACCAGAGTCTCGGGATGCGAGGAGTGAAGGGGAGGGAATCTTCGAGGCCCTACCCATCTGAAAGAAAGAAGGCGAAGATCTCGCGCCTACCTCATCCTCATCCTCCAACCACATCCCCTTTGAGACGCAAAGCCCCTTGATGCGATTCCTGTACCTACGAACAATAGTAGCCTGATGAAAGAACCAGGTATTCCTGTCCCCCTCCTTCACCACTACTATACTCCGAATTTTTTTTCAACATAGTCTCTTGCTGGTTGAGAAGGGAATGATGCTTAGACATAAAGTGCCGAAGAGCAGCTAATCATCATCACCTAGCCCCCCTTCCCTCTCCTCCTTCTCCTGAAGGGTAGTAATAGAGGACTCCACAGAAGTCAAAATAAGGCTAAGTTCCCAACTTCCACCTTGTTCCACCTGGAGATGGCGCTTCAGTAAGGATAGCCTACGGGAGATCCGATACCGCACCTCCCTCCTAATGGATAGCTTCCACATCTCCCTGACTATTATCCCACAAACCAAGATAAGCCCGCCAAGAGTTTTTCAAATCTGAAGGGAGCACAGCAAGGGGCAGCCAACCGAGGTAGTAACAAGAACATGATAGTGGTCAGAAATCCTCAAGATATAACGACCTGATAGTCAAGGTGCAAGAGAAGCCGTTTGGAGATAAGCAAAAATCCTATCAATGCGCTCCCAAACTTTAGCCACCCCTGTCCTGTTGTTACACCAGGTAAACTTAGGTCCCACAAAACCCACATCCACCAGACCATTAGCATATAAAAATTGGACAAATTTCCTAGAAGCAATGTCCTCCACAAAGGCTGACCTCCTCTCTTATCCTCCACCGTAAGTACACAATTAAAATTCCCTACAACTATCATTAAAATTTCCTGGCCCATCAACACAGAAGTTTCTTGCCAGACAGTTTTCTCTCCCTGTAATTGGTACTTGCATAAATACCAAAAAATAGCTACGCAGGCCCACAATTTTCGATATGACAATGGATACGTATTAAGAACAATGGTTGAACATATCCACCCTTGCAACTCCCTTATGCCACACAACAATGATACCTCCTAAGAGCCCCTATGATTCAATAGCAAAAACAATCCCAATCCCCTTGCATACGACGCCAGAACCGATCCAATGCAGGCCCAGCAAGCCTAGTTTCTAACAATACACACATATCAGGATTATACAACTTCCCAATCGGCGAAAGGTAGAATAAAATGAGGGCTTTCCTACCCCCCTCACATTCCAAACCATAATCTTCATTAACAAGAAGGAAAAATAAAATAAAACAAACTAGTCTTCCTTCCCCGTGGTCTTGGAACCCTCCAACCCTCTTGCAAACAATGCAATCCTCAATTGCTTTGTGATCTGGTCATGGCTGTGTTTCCCTTCTTCCATAGACCCCAATGCTTTCCCTTGGTGTAGACACTCCTTTTCCCCACTAGCCGACTTATCCCCCCTATGAATAGAAGTAGACAACTTGGCACAAGCTTCCAGCACCTCCTGGACAGTGGGGTAGCTCTCCACTCCCCCAGACTCCATTCCACCAGCAACCAACCATTCAACCTATGGAGTTTCCTTCTTACCAGAATCTATAGCATTGGCAGGACCCCGAATAACTATGATTCCTAGTGGCTTCTGCATATGAGCAACAGACCCAACATCCCTTTGGAAGTCTATCCTCCGGACAACATCAGCATCCCAAACCTTTTGCCTTAGCCTTCCTTCGACCATAGTCTTCCCACCCCCTACCCCTGCAGCAGCTATCCCATCCGTAGCATCCAGACCACCATCCATCGCATCACACAGAACAGGGGAGACAGTGGAAGAAACAGTTGAAGGAGCACCCTCATCCCAATCCCCACCTAGCACAAGGAAGAGGAACTGACCTTGTTGGAGACCGGAGTAACAGGGCTAATCGCCGGGGAGTTGAGCTGTTGTCCACCTTGAACTGGAGCACCAGGGTTGATCGCATTAGGCTTCAAAGGGCTTCTGGCCTTCTTCAAAGACCCCAATGTAGGGTCGACCATCAGGACATCCTGTGGCCCAGACTAGTCACCACCTCCCACCTCCACCCTGTCCCCAGTAGGTCGAGCGCAGAGAATCCCTTCCCGATAGCCGTGTCCTCCTTTGATGGATCATCCCTAGTGGTACCCAGAGACCGGCGCCATGCCACCTTTATAGGTTTCTGCCACCCATCTGAGTTCTCGGTGGCGAGTTCAGAGGAGAAGAGACGGTCCTTGGGAAACACAACGGAGTTGAGAAAGAACACGGATCCGATGACTCAGGGCACCCATCCTTGGTCTTCTCCTTCTCTCTCCCACTATGAATAGGAACCCTGGGGGCCCGAGGCTGTCAGACACGTGAGGTCACCATCCATGGACCAAGCTTGGGCCGGCCACCCCCAGTAGCCTTCCCAAACTCCTATACCAGAGGGCATAGACGATCCTTTGAACCCTCTCCTCATCGATCACAACGCTATCCAGCCGCACCCGAGAATTCCCAACCTCCGGATTGCACAACTCCTCAGCAAAGCCACCCCGTCTTCTCATGGCCCATCCTCCCATACCGGAAGCACACCTTCGGTATGTTCTCATACTAGAATTGTTGCCAAAAGAGTCCATTCCTCTCCCTAAGCAGAACCCCCGGCAATAGCGGCTTGGTAAATTTACTTTCAGTGATTTTTTTTAAAATAATGTTATTTAAATATAATTATAAAAATAGGTTTTTAAAAGTATATTTACCAAAATAGGTGGCACGTGGCAGGGAGGATGCATGGCACTTTCACTTGGATGCATGGCAGCGGGCGTGTCCACATGGCACCTAAAATCGTCTTTGGCAAGATGATTTCTCAGTCGATTTATCCCCCGCCCCTATTTGGTTTTTTTCTTCATGCTCCCTTGTCTCTGTGCTTCCCTTGTCTCTGGCCCCATTCTATTGTCTCCATGCTTTCTCCCGACCCCATTGAAGTGGGACTTTTCTTCCCCTACTCCACTCCGGCTACGGCCCAGCAGGTACGAAGTTTTTTTTCTCCCCTGCCCCACAACTCGTTGGTGTTGTTTGGATTTTTTTGTTAGTTTGTTCTCTTCTCTAGATCCAGCCCAAGTAGAATCAGGTCCAGTTTAAGTTGATCTCCGGTTTCATTGCAAAGATCCGGTCCAAGTGCAGCCAAGTTCTTCCAGTCCAAAAAAATCAAAAAATTTTCTTCCATTCGGCATTAGAGGAAGTTATGTTATTTGTGTTGTTTCTATTATTGAATATTTTATTATAGTTTTTGTTTGGTATGAATTTCTTAGTATTAGTAATTTAATTTCAGAAATATTTAATGTAATTTATTATATTTTTAATGATGCAATTGTAATTGTAATTATTTTATTTATGTTTGCATAATATATTTTGGATGCAATTAATGTAATTGTAAATTATATTAAATTATATGGATATATAGTAATTTGTTTTGGTTTATATTTTGAATGTGTTATTGAAAAAATTAGAAAATATTAGCAAGCTTTGGTTAATTATCTGATTATTTTTGGTCTAAATTTATATAATAGAAATAAAATAATAATATATATTATTAATGTAAATAAATAATAATTAAATGTAAAATATGTAGATTAAATATATAAAAATAAAAAAAAATTAGTAAAAAAATATAAATATATATAGAGTTTTTAATTATTTCAATTTTTGAAATGTTTTGTAAAGAACTAATTAAGAAATAGTATATAATGATATTGTTAAAGATAATTAATATTTAATTATTGAAGAAATTATGATATAGTACTAGATTTGAAGAATGAATAGGTATTAAAAATTTATGATAAAGAAAATTAGAAAATAGATATAAATAATTAATTTAGATATATATTAATTGATTTGTTATATAAGATATTATGATGTTAATAGTAAATATTTAAAAAATATAAATATGTATAGCAGTTAAATTAATAATTAAATAAAGGTAAGTTTGTTCAACTATATTTCAATAATTTATTAATTATTAAATAATATAAAAATAATAATGATATGCTAAAATATATTTTATAAATAAAAAAAGTTAGAAATTTGAAATTATAATGGCAGATAATTTAAGTTAGTAAATTTAAATATGTATTGAATTATTGAAATAATTTATTATGGATTAATCATTAAAATTATTTTATCATTATAAAATTGAAGAAATAATTAATTATGAGTATATAAATATATAAGAATAATAAATTAATATAGATAGATGTAATTAATATAGTTATAAAAATAATTGATCAGTTAATATAAATAAGTATGAAGTTAATACTAAATGAATTAATATATAAATATTTAGAGCATGTAAATAATTAATTAATTAAAAATAAATTTATCATGCTATATAAGTAAAATATTAGTTTATCTATAAATTAATAACATAAACAGTATATAAATTAATAGTAAGAAAATTAATTTAAAAATAATAAGTGTTGATTAAGATTTATTGTATAAATAGAATACATTATAAACATGATAAAATTTATTTGATATAAATAAATCATTATATGTTTGCTAAATATTTAAAACGTATGAATATTTATAGCTTGTAAATAATTATTTAGTGAATTAAATATATGGTGGTATAAAGTTAATATATTAAATTATAAAGAAGTTAGTAATGTATATATTGCATTACAGTAAATTTGAAAATCATGTAGTACTTACAAACATTAATGATATGATAAAAGATACCGTTATAAATAGAAGAGTTGGAAATTATTTTTTAGGTTAATCATTCAATTTTCTATATATTTTTATAAATTTGTATTACATTGAACGTAGCGGTCAATTGCTTGATATGCATATTCTTAGTATCTGTATACTTCTATAAATTATATGAATCTGAGAATTATGCACATTAATCAATTGATTATCCAATTGGATAGTTTGAAAATTACAAATAATTTTACAGGTCAAACACAGTAATCAAAATGATGTGCAATGAAGACCGAATGAAATTTCAAGCATCATTTTCCTTTTGTCTCCGCATACATAAATATTTGTATATGGAGAACTAAAAAAAAATACTATCAAAGTTTTATTTGATCTTTATTGCACATGTTTGATTACTGTAAGTTGACCATAAAATAATGTAATTCCTGAATGGGATATGACATATCTCTACCCAATAGTTGGGGATAGATGCATTTATCATTTAAGTCATCATAATCTTCGTAACCTATATAGTAATTTAAAATATATTAAAATCAATATTTTTATTTAATAAAAATAATATATTTTTAATTTCATTGTCATATTATTTTCTTAATTTAATTGGTTTTTTAATGATGTCAATATAATTTTAAGAATGTTATCTTTAAATATATTTTGTTTATTAAACATGTAGGGTATAATGGAGAAAACAATCAGGACATTATGTTATATTGATGGTTTTATGATTAATAGAAAATGGGATTGAGTACAACCAAGGATCAAAAAAGATAATTAGAATTAATTCTAGTATGACATTTGAAAAGTTGAAGAATAAAATATGTAGAGTTTTCCATATTGATAAAATTGGCAAAAAAATATTGATCATCTATAGATATTCACAAGTTGTCCAGCCGACATTTGTAAGTATGAACCTGTTCCATTAACCGATAATGAAGACATGGAGATAATGTTTGCAACTATCAGTTTACATCCATATATATCGGGTGCAAAGTTATACATATATACCAAACCATTGAAGCTCATGAACCTGTTTACAAATAGGATGATTATGAAGAAGCTATTCTAAATATAGCAACAACTCATGTAACTGAATAGGTTATTTCATACTGTACTCCGAACATCGTAGATAATGATGTGAAAATATTGGTTCAATTTTTACTATTAACCCGATATGTACGTGGGGACAGTACTATACTAAAAATAATATTAGAGAAGCATCAGTATATACAGTTGCTGATAATACGGTGCATGTAGATAATCGACTTTTTTAATGAGAATGATGATGAAAGTGAACATGATTTGGTGATGAAGCTAATGAAGCTGGTACTTCACAACCAGTACAAAGTCTAGAGGATACCACTATTCCAAACTATTCTACATTTAAAGCTCCATCTAGAACATTCACTCAGGTTGATTGGAATGTTGTGAATGTGTCGATGTATTCTTCGTTGTAGGAACAACATGTTATATGGTGAAGGGATGAGGAATTATATAAAAGACTTCGCTTTACGGATAAGGCAGAATTACAGACTGCAGTAAAGCAGTATTCTGTTGAAAGACATCATGAATTCAAGTTATTGAGTCAAATCCAAATCTATGGCTTGTAAAATATAAGAATAGAGATTTGAGATGTCAGTGGTGGATGGTGAGAGTTATTAACTCATCATGATTATCGAGATCTCATGATATACTGGTCCTAATACATGCATATTTGCAATGATGTCTCAGGATCATTCTGGGTTGGCTCCACATTAATTACAAATGAAATTCGGGATTTGGTTAAAGAAATTCCTAAATTGCTATGCTGGACTTGGTGCAGTCATGAAGAATAAATATAATTATACACCAAGTTATAGAAAATTATGGGATGCCAGCAAAAGGTGATAGTGATGCTGTTCGAGGATTGGGATATGCCAATCAATTGCTGCCAAAATAGTTGCATGAGGTAGAAGAATTTAATCCCGATTCCTAGGTGAAATTTTATCAGCACTTCAACTGTATTCCAGCTTGTTCTCAGTTTGATCATGTATTATGGGCCTTTGCACCTTAATTAAAGATAGGTTAAGCACTGTCGACCGGTCATAAGTGTTGATGCTACTTTCATGTATGGAAAGTATAAGGAGAAGTTGTTGATTGCACTGCTATAGATGGAAATAATTCAGAGATTCTTCCTTGCATTTGGTATTGTTGATGAAGAGTCAGCTAAACACCTGAGGTTGGTTCTTAGCTTACATCAAAATTTTGTACATCATGTTAGAAAATTTGTCTATTTCTGATCGACATGCTGGTATACTGCTGCAGTACAGAATGAGTATCTAGGGTGGTAGCATCGAATGCTTATCATGTTTTATTGCTGCATCACGTGACAAGTGATTTAATTCAAGATTTTGTGATCCCAAACTAAGAGATGTGTGAAAAAAGCTAGAATACAAATGCAGCCCAGAAAATTCCAAAAATATATAAGGAACATTGATAATGTAATCCAAAAAAGTTCGGTGGCTAAATGAAATCCCTTTAGTGAAAAATAGACATGTCACATGATGATGGGACTGGTATGGGATGATGACAACTAATATATCTGAGTATTTCCATAGAGTTTTGAAACATGCTCGATTCTTGCAATAATCAGCATTGGTGCAATTGACTTTTCTTTCGGCTTGTGTTCATACTTGAAGGTCGACGCGCCCAAGCAAATGAGGCAATGGACATAAATGAAGGTTACTCCTTTGTCATGGGACATACTCATCTCCAAACAAGCCAAAGCAATATTGCATACCATTACAAGGTTCGATAGAGCAAGTGGCCTTGTTCCAAGTTCAACTCTTTTAGATGTGGTTCTGAACATGAACAGGGGCAACAATACATAGGTACTAACTAAATCTTTATCTATTTTGAAAACATATTATATATTATTATTATGTATATGTCGAATTATGATTTTTGATACTGTAAATTATTCGTCTTTCATAACAGACATGTACATATCAAATGGCAATATTATCATTATCTTGCTCTCATATCATGGCTGCTTGTGCAATGTTACCATTGATTTTTATAGATACATGATCGGTGCCTATACCTTACATGATTATCATCAAACTTATGTACACAATTTCAACCAATTCCTCACAAAAATATTGGTCCCAACAAAGTGGACATGGTATCATTATACCTGATAAAAAATAGATTAAACAGAAAGGTAGGCCCATTCTACAAGGATTATGAACGATATGGATATCGGAGAAGCTGGTAACAAATGCAGGTGTACAATCTATAAGGAGGAGGGGCATGACAGATGGTCATGTCCAAGACTTTTACAAGCAGATTAGTAAAATAAAAGTCATATTTCATAGATGTTTTAAGGTACATCAGTTATTTCTGTTATCTATGTGATATTTATTTATTGATTATTACAACAACTATACTCATATTGTTCCTATTGTTTAAATTTTATTAAAGTGTTAGGATAGGATTTGGTTGTTGGTTCGGGAGTGCTATCAGATGTTCATGGTTCATATCATTGCTTTGTATTGTATTTGATGGATTGTAATATATTCATATGGTTTGTGATGTATTATTTTCTCATGTCAATACTTTGTAGTATGGTTGATGTCGTTACTATTTACACATGATTTTGTATTATGTTTGGTCTTATGATGTTTTGAAATTAACTTTTTAAGAAAAATATTATGTTAAGTGGTGTTTGTGATTGCTTATTTCATTTTTTTTAAGTTATTGTATATCACAGTTATGGATCCCAGTCCTTTATATCGTAGTGTACTTTACGATCAGGATTCACATAGATCATTTCTTGTATGGGAGGGATAGGATACTCATGTTTTGCATTGTCGACATCAAGAGATGGTTATGCGCACATTGATAACGCTTGATCAGCGTATATTGCCTTTGTTGATGCAGTCTGGATTTTATAGTCTTGCACGTGTTGGATTTATTAAATTAGACCAGCATTTGATCACTGCTATTGTCGAGCGCTGGCACCTAGAGACACTTTTCATTTCCTGTAGGGAGAGTAGTACACTATCACCCTTCAAGATATTGCCATTCAGCTAGGTTTGCCAGTTGATGGTCTACCAGTGATAGGTACTGCACAGGTAGACTGGGGATAGCTTTGTTATGATTTATTAGGGGTTATATCACCACACGGTAGACTCCATGGATCACGATTGAGCCTGGTCTGGCTTATTGAGCATTTTCAGGAGTTAGCTTTTGATGCCGACGAGATAGCCATACAGCGCTATGCTTAAGCATATATTTTGCAACTGATAGGTGGATGCTTATTTATGGATAAATCTAGGAACATGATGCATCTCATGTTTCTACCCCTACTAGTAGACTTGGAGACTGCTGGACAGTACAGTTGGGATAGTGCAGGGCTTGCATGGTTGTATAGAGAAATGTGTAGGGCTAGCAGGAGAGATGCTAATGATATTGCTAATCCTTTATTAGTACTACAGCTATGGGCGTGGGATAGATTTCCAATCCTTACACCCCACAGATTACTACGACAGGTTCTAGATCCTATGATCGATTTTGATGATGGTGGAGCAGGTTTACCATAGGATCCGTTAGGGAAGCGGTAAGTGTTGTGCTTATATTATATTTTATGAGGTGTACGATATTTACTAATTTATTTAACAAATTTAATGCATTTATTTTGCAGATGGAGAGACGTTTTTTCTATGACATAGGTACCTATATATGTGGTCTCTTCATATCGATATTTCCTAGATCACCTGAGAGCTGAGCAAGTGACGATTATTGCTTATTTTTTTAAAATGACTGATTAGTCTTATATATTATTGTTTAATGAATTATGCTTTAAATTACTTATAAACAGGTGATATGGCAGCCATATACTATCGATATATTTGTAAGTTACCAGATTATTGCCTACACGGTCAGGACATCTGGTGTACTTGAGTGCCACTTGTTTGTTTTCATATAATAGAGTGGCACTTACCTGATAGAGTGATGTTCCAACCACCGTTCACTGCTTGCACCATTCGGTTAAATTATTTTAGATGTTGTCAATCTTGACTACCCTGACATAAGGTTGCCCTGGCATAACTGGAAGTTATGTTGGATGGTTGTCCTAAGATATAAAAAGGTTGAATTGATTTAGAATTTTTAAAAAAGCTTCCAAATAAAAAATTCAAAAAATATACATATAAAAAATTCAAAAAAATAGAAGAGATAGTAGATTTAGTGAATTCTCCAACTCCTGTGTGGAGAAGGATTTCGGGTCGACTTGTTAGAACCGATTTGATTCCTATTTCAGATCCTATGACCTCTATAATGGATTTGACTAATCAACTCCAACTCCTTAAGGATTTATGTTATCCAGTTGGTTCTGTCCAACCTTCTTGCATTAGGCTGCCTCAACCCACTACTAATAATTTTGAAATCAAACCTCAAATGATTAATATACTTCCAAAATTCATGGGAATAGAGGATGCATATATATTTATTAGGGAATTTGAAGAATTTGTGCAACTATGAGGCTACAACAATTGTCAGAGGATGAAATCAAGCTAAGACTAATCAATTTTGCCCTTAAGGATAATACTAAAAAGTGGCTTTGTAGTCTTCCAAATCAATCTGTCACGACCTGGGAGGGCTTTGTAAGAGTATTCTTAAAAAAATATTTTTCTCATCATAAAATAGCTAAAATTAGAAATGAAATAAACTAATTTTATCAATTAGCTAGTGAGTCATTTTGGAAGTACTTTGACCATTTTAAGAACCTCTTAACCCAATGTCCACACCATGGAATAGAAATTTGGAGACTATGTCAAATCATATATGAGGGTTTAGATTCCAATTCAAGAACAATGCTAGAGTCTATTTGCCAAGGCCAATTCATGTATAAAGAACCCAATGAAGCATGGCAATTTCTAGAAGACTTAGCTGAAAAAAATTTACAATGGAAAACAACTAGAGAACCAGAAAGAACCAGACCTTCAAGGGATGGAATGCACCAAATGCAGACTTCCCTAGCTGCAGAGGCCAAAATTGCAACCTTGACACGTAGATTAACTTCAGAGACCAACCAGTGTAAACCAAGTATCTGCACCAATGTATAATGGGTGCAATGCACCAGACCATGTCCTTGAGGAATGTCCACTCCTGATGAATCCAATAAAGAATGGATGTGCATAGGTGAATGCTACATATCAGAGGCCATTGAACAATCCCTATGCACCCACATATAACCAAGATGGAGAAATCATCCAAATTTCTCATGGTCACAAAAACCCAAATGTAGGTGGTCCTAGCTTCAATCAACAAAATCCAAGGCCTAATCTTGTGATGAACAACCTACCACCACCAGGCTTCAATAATAACAATGATAGAAAAATTAGTTCTTTAGAGAAAAGCCTGAAAGCCTTAGCCAAATCCAATGCTGACACCAGTGCTACATTGAGTAATTTTATGCAAACCACAGGCCAACTTCTAAATTCAAACTCTCAGGCCATAGCCCGCTTAGAAATGCAAGTGGGTTAGCTAGCATCTACCATCAGTGAACGTGAACAAGGTAGGCTACCTAGCCAACCTGAGCCCAACCCAAGAAGCCAAAATAGTCATCCATCCCAAGGAAATCAAGTCAATCAAGTTAATGCAATTCACACTTTGAGATCAGGAAAGCAAGTGGATAATAAGGTAGATACATCTAACACTAGAGAAGACTTAACTACCGAGTCAGTTGAGCTACCTAATGAACAACCTACCTTACAAACTGATTCTAAAATTAATAGTCCACCAAATTAGGAAACCATAATTTCTAAAGCTCTTTTTCCAAATCGATTAAGGTCTAATAAATAATCAGAACATTTAGATAAAATGTTAGAGCTGTTTAAGCAAGTTCAAGTAAACATCCCTTTACTAGATATGATCCAACAGGTTCCGACTTATGTCAAATTCTTAGAAGATCTTTATTCCAAGAAAAGGACTACCAATGTACCAAAAAGAGCTTTCTTAGCAACAAGTGTGAGTTAATAATTGTTAAGTCACATGCCCATAAAATATAAGGATCCAGAATCTTCAATAATTTCATGTGTTATAGGAGAAAACCACATTGAGAAGGCATTACTTGATTTAGGGGCTAGTGTAAATATTCTTCCATATTCAATTTATGAGCAATTACGATTGGGAAAACTTCAATCAACAGGGATCACATTATAATTAGCAGACCGATCTTTTAGAATCCCTAAAGGAATGGTAGAAAATATTTTGATCAAGGTTGGAAATTTTATCTTTCCTGTAGATTTTATCATTTTAGAGACTGAACCAGTATCGAATCCTAAAGGTCATATCCCAGTTATTTTAGGAAGACCATTCTTAGCTACTGCTAATGCAGAAATTAATTATTGGAATGGGCTTATGAAACTATCTTTTGGGAACATGATTAGTGAGCTGAATATATTCAATTTGGAACAGGAATCCACCAATCATACTAATGTGAGTATAATCCAAGATGAGATTTATGAATCCATAGACATTATGGTGGGGATACCAGAATCAGATACAGATCACTGGATCCCATATGGTTTGCTGATTAGGATTTTTTTTTAGAACTTTAGTCATATGTTACAATTTTGTAAGCAAGTAAGATTGAGTCCTGTAATAAATCGAGACTAGTTGATTTGTCTCAACCTAGTCCAGTCTATTGAGTCCTGTATTTAAGTATGAGTCTAGTGAAAGTCCAGTTTTTGTACAAGAGGAGATGATACCCTATTTTGGAGTTCTACCAGGCCTCATCCAAGAGCCAGAGGTCTTCACATCAGCCAATTGGACCTTGTATGCCATCCCAAGGTCCAAGATTCCTGCAAGATGCCCAGATGCCCTCCAAATACTTTCCAGATGCCCAAATTTCCTTCATATGTTAGAGTATATTCCTAGACCAGGTCACATCATGAATCCAGAGATCTATCTACACCCTAGCCCAAGAGGGATCAGCCCAGGTACCAGGCCCAAGCCCTTAAGAACCAAGATTCTAAATATATTTCAGCCCAGAACCAAGATACCTGGAATATTCTTGCTCCATGCATCCCAGGCCTCCAGGGCCCAAAGCCCATGCGCCCAACCCATCCTTGGCCGCCCCTTGCTGCCCGCATGAAGCCCAACACGTCTAAAGTGTTGACTTGGTCCAAGCTAAGAAGGAGAAATTCAAATGGAAGAAGGAAACCTAGTTCTTATTCTATTCAACTAGTATACTCCTAGTTTTAGGTTTATTTTGTAGTCTTTCTCTCACTTAAATTATGTAAACCTATTCTAACTAGGAGAAGACTTGTAATCCCTTTAGGAGAGGGCATGGGACTTTATAAATACCCCACCCCTCCTCCTCTTGTAATCAATCAACTCTTATGAATTAAACTCTGCTGAATTATTTTTAAGACTGGTGTTCTTGTGTTTTTGTTTTTGGGTTCTAGTTTTGTTCTTTTGTGTTGGCCAACCTCTATCATTGCAATCCTCCATGCCCTAAGCAGCAAATCAAACCTCCAAGCATGAGCCACGTCCAAAAGAGAAGCCTTGAAGATGCCCAGATCAAGAGCTCTTCTTGCTTCCTTGTCGCCAGCCCTTTGCCCTAATCCCTTTCCTTCCTTATTTCATCTTATTATTTTTTTCTTTGATTACCTGATTTGTTCCTAACCTTGACGTTTTGCAGATCCTCGAGGTGTTTCCCCTCCCCAGAGGAGGCTTTCTTTGCCTTCGACCGGATCCAGATTGCCTTTAGATTTGGGAACCAAAGGCTTGTTCTTCCAGGCGCCATCCAGAGGCTGAGAGATCTCTTCATCGAAGAAACTATAATCGCTGCCTGGTAAAAGCCTTCCCCCTCCTTTGTTCTGATCTGATGATAGGTACGCTATCCTAAACCGGGAATTTCTCAATTCTCAGGTCATGGCTTATTATTATTCTGCATGAGTTATCTTGCGGGTATGTTAGTTTCTAACATTACTAGTCTTTCTGCTGATTCTCTCTTATTTTCAAATCTTTAGCAACTGAATTAATGTCTAAAAAATATTAAAAAATTAGATTTATTATTTTTCATCAGTCCTGGGTTCGTCCCGCATCACATTAGCAATGAAGAAGTCGATCTTGAGTCTAGTATCTGGCCAACACATGAATATGAAGATATTGATAAAATACTTGATGATGATAAAAATGACCAAAGGTGGGAGCCTCCTACTGAAATACTCATGGAAATGGTTAAACCATCAATCAAGGCATTAAAAGAAGAGGCACCCAAGTTAGAATTGAAATCCCTCCCTAAGCACCTGAAGTATTCATATTTAGGTCTAGATGAAATCTTGCATGTAATTATTGCTTCAAACCTAAATCCTAAACAAGAGGATGAGCTCTTGACTATTCTAAGAGAAAATCGAGAAGCAATAGACTGGACCATGATAGATATCAAGGGAATAAGTCCTTCCATAGTTCAATATAGGATACACCTAGAGGAAGAGGCTAAACCGACTAGAGAAGCTCAAAGGAGATTAAATCCAGCAATGAAAGAAGTAGTCAAGAAAGAGATTTTGAAGTTACTTGACAATGAAATCATTTATCTTATTTCTGATAGTTCGTGGGTAAGCCCTGTTCAAGTGGTACCTAAAAAGTCTAGATAACAGTTGTTGCCGCCTAGATCGCCGTGGCCTACAGCTTCTTACGTGACCCGGGTGAGTGGACTCCCTGCCAGCGTCACCGGGCTCGTCGGTCAGAGATGATCAAGGGAAATATAGTCGTAGTTGTAGGGATAAAGGGGCTTGATGCTGTGTTGTGGTCTTCCTGTGGGCCTCTCCGGTGGGAGAAATCTTCACCGTATCATCCCTCTGTCGGGTGGACCTGCAAAATAGGGAAGACCTGCACCGGGATTCTGGTAGAGGCACTCCGACGATCAAGTCAGTGGGATGATCGAAGGAAATAAGAGACCTCTGAGGCAGAGAGCTTGGAGGACTCTTTGCTGCCAGAGGGTGATAATCAAAAATGGAATGTAAGGATCCAAAGAGTATGGTGTCTCTTCCTTACCTCTCCCCTTACCTCTCCGTGCCGATCTTTATGTAGATGAGTGGCTCCTGTCGTTCAGGGGAGGCATGTTGGTCTTGATGTAGACTTGTCAGGCTAGGATAGCCTATGAGGCCATGATAGGCTGGTGAACCTTCTTCTTCTGGGTGGTTCAAGAAGTTGGTGCAAGGGTACAGTACCTTGGGCATGGTACTATTCACTGGTTAGTGTAAAGAGTGGTTTAGGAAACTTAAATGCAAATCTTCCTTGCAGACGGCGTGTCAGGCGACGTGCTATAGGACCCACGTGGTTGGGGATCCTTGGAAAGAGTGCCGGGCCCACATGGATGAGACAGAACTGTGCAATGCTCTTAGTGGCTGAGCTGGGCTGAGACGCCGAAGTACCGAGTTGGCTGGGACTTTACTCCAGGCTGCCATGCGGGCACGCGGACCGGGAGAAGGCCCGTGGGGGCCTCCATGCATGCTGATCGAGGCGAGGTGCAAGGCTCCATGCATGCGGATGCGAACCCATGTGCTGCGAACCCACAGGCTCTCCTGGTCGAAACCAGATCGCGGGAGGGCGGAGCTGGATCGCGGGCGTGCTAGGGCGCAAAGCAAGTGCGGACAGAACTGGGCACCACGTGGGCGTGCCGAACTGGGCACGCGGGGGCATGCCAAACTGGGCACCATGCACGGGCGGAGCCGGGTGAAGCCGGGTGTGCGGGCCAGAGCCAGAGGAGCCGGTCCTAGGCACGACACCGCCGAGCCGGGGTCCCACCGGGCTGAGGTGTGGGCACGCCAGGAGGGCGTGCCGCGGTGTAGAGCTGTGGGAGCCGGGGCTCGGTGATGCTAGTCTCCCACAGGCGGAGCCGGATTGGGCAGGGGTGCGCTGCACGGAGCTGACCTAGGGTGCGGGAGTGCCAGACCGAACGGGTCCCATCGAACCAAGGTTGGAGCGGGGCCGAGGGCGCGGGAGCGTGCCATGCTCCTGCGAGTGTGGCCGGACTGGTCAGAGCAGGGCGGAGCCATGCACTGGCACGGTGACCGCGTCTGGAGCGGGGCCCTACCACCCTGGGGCGCCGAGCTGGGGCAGGGTCTCGCCAGACCAGAGCTAGAGCCGCGCAGGCGACCGTAGATGATCCGTGCCGCGTCCCTGTGAGCGTGGCCAAACCTGGGAGCTCCGTCTCGGAGCCGGAGTCAGACCCAGGCGGGCGGAGCCAAACTGGGTGGAGGCGGAGCGCGCCGGACTGGTCCCCACACCGGGCAGAGCCGTGTGGGCGGAGTCGTCCACAGGTGCACTGCACCGTGCCTCCAGACCAAGAGTCGTCAAGCTGGCGCAGGCGCGCCGGTGCCAAGGAGAGGCCAAGGTGCGCGAAGGCAAGCTGGGGGCCGGCCTTCGCGCCATGGGTGAGGTTGGGCGGAGCCGCGCGAGTCGCTGCCGGGGTGCCGTCGGGCTGAGCCGGACCGGACGAGGTGAGTTGCAGGGGCATGCCACAAGTCGTGCGGAGCACTGCCTTGCCTGCGGGAGTGCCGGACTGGGGTGAGGCGAAGGCCTCCCAAGGGCGAGCTGGGCGCCGGACAGGAGCACGCGAAGCCGGAGGGGACGCGCGGGTGACTGGGTCACGCGGAGCCGGACGTGTGCTGGACTCAAAGGCTCGGAGACGTCGGGCGTGTGCCGCGCCGGGCTCGGAGGCTCCAGGACCATGCCGCGCCGGGCAGGGAGGCACCGGGCAGCACTCGGGCGGTGCAGTGCCAGAGCTGGAGCTCGGGCGGTGTAGTGCCGGAGCTGGAGCTCGGGTGGTGCAGGGCCGGATTCAGTCGGGGGCGTGCCTCCCTTGCACACGGACCGAGGAGAGGTGCAGAGCTCACAGGCTTGGGCGGTGCAGGGCCAGGTGCCGATTTCCCCTAGCACGGATGTGCGTGGGCATGATTCTAGCAGAGTGGTCTAGAGCGCGTACCTTTCATGCACGTGGACCGAGACACAGAGAGGATGCCAAGTTGGGGTGGCTAGAGCGGACCTGGGTCTGACCGAAGTGGGCTGGCCAAGCTGCCGACCTGACCTCCACAGGGACTAATTTCTTCAAGTGATCCCACCATTGTGCCAGGGCTGAATGGGTTGGTTACTACTGTAACAACAGTGATTCAAAATGAAGCAAATAAACTTAATCCAATGAGAACCCAAACATGATGGAGGGTCTGTATAGACTATAGGAAACTGAATGCTATGACAAGGAAAGATCACTTTTCTTTGCCATTTATTGACCAGATGTTAGAGAAACTAGCTGGACACGAGTTTTATTATTTTCTAGATGGATATTCTGGTTATAATCAGATCCTCATAGCCCCTAAAGATCAAGAAAAAACTATATTTACGTGTCCATTCGGAACCTTTGCTTATAGGCGTATGCCCTTTGGGTTATGTAATACTCCAACGACCTTTTAAAGATGTATGATCAGCATTTTTTCTAACATGGTTGAATGATTCTTTGAAATTTTTATGGATGACTTTTTAGTATTTGGCCCTACCTTCTCCGAATGCTTAAACCATCTGAGACTAGTTCTAGAAAGATGTAAGGAGAAGCATTTAGTTATCAATCAGGACAAATGTCAGTTTATGATTAGAGATGGTATAGTTCTTGGCCATGTAGTTTCAAAAAGAGGAATAGAAGTTGATTAGGCCAAAGTTGAGCTGATTACAAGTCTTCCACCACCCAAGCCTATTAAAGAAATTCGTTCATTTTTAGGACATGCTGGATTTTATTGAAGGTTCATTTCCAATTTTGGTAAAATGGCTCGTCCATTGACAAATTTGTTAGCAAAGGAAGTAAAATTTGAGCTTACTCCTGAGTGCCTATAGTCTTTTGAATTTTTTAAAAAGGCACTCATTTCTACTCCCATCATTCATCCACCCATATGGAGTGAACCCTTTGAACTCATGTGCGATGCATCTGATCATGCTATAGGTACGATTTTAGGTCAAAGGATTAATAAGTTGCCTAGATTTATTTATTATGCCAGTAAAATGTTAAATGATGCGCAGCTTAATTACACGACCACAAAAAGGAGTTCTTAGCCATTATCTTTGCCTTAGAAAAATTTAAGCCATACTTGGTTGGGTCACACACCATTATATATACTGACCACTCAGCCATCAAATATCTCCTAGCAGAGAAAGATGCTAAGGCACGCTTAATACGATGGATCTTACTCCTTCAAGAATTTGACCTAGAAATTAAGGATAAGAAAGGTACAGAGAATGCTGCTGCTGATCACTTGTCCTGAATCATTGTCGCACCATCTAGTGAACCACATGCCAATGAGTATTTTCCAGATGAACAACTCATGTTTGTGTCCATTGAACCATGGTATGCTGATATCATCAATTATTTAGCCATTGGTAAAGTTCCTTCTCATTGGACTGCTCTAGATAAACATAAATTCTTTTCTCAAGTGAAGTATTTCATCTGGGATGATCCATACTTATTTAAACAGTGTCCTGATTAGATCATTAGGAGGTGTGTTTCAAATAATGAATTTGAAGTATTCTATCATTTTATCATGATCAAGCATGTGGTGGTCACTTTGCATCTAAGAAGACAGTTGCCAAAGTACTTCAATGTGGATTTTATTGGCCTAATTTATTTAAGAACGCACATGTGTATTGTAAGAGTTGAGCACAATGCTAACAAATAGGTCGAATCACTAAAAGAGATATGATGTCGCTTAATCCAATCTTGGTGATTGAGATTTTTGATGTATGGGGAATTGATTTTATGGGACCATTTCCAAATTCCTTTGGAAATGAATATATTTTAGTGGCTGTTGATTATGTGTTTAAGTGGGTAGAAGCTATTCCATGTAGATCCACTGATAGTAAAGTAGTCATTAAATTTCTTAAGAAAAATATTCTCTCTCGTTTTGGTATTCCTAGAGCAATCATTAGTGATCGGGGAACACACTTTTGCAACCGACCCTTTGCTATTTTAATGAAGAAATATAATGTTACCCACAAGTTAGCTGCACCATATCATCCTCAAACTAGTGGGCAAGTAGAAGTATCCAATAGAAAAATCAATCAAATCTTGGAGAAGACTGTTAATGCCAATAGAAAAGATTGGTCTTTGAAATTAATTGATGCACTCTGGACATATCTCACTGCTTACAAGACCAACCTAAGAATGTCTCCTTATAGGATTGTATTTGGAAAATTATGTCACTTGCCTGTTTAATTAGAACACAAAGCTATATGGGCAATTAAAAAATTGAACATGGACTTGGATTTAGCTGAAAACCATAGGAAGCTTCAGATCAATGAATTAGAAGAACTTAGAAATGAAGCTTATGAGAATGCTAAGGTGTACAAAGAAAGAACAAAAGTATTTCATGATCAAGCAATTCTTAAAAAATCTTTTACTCCCGGATAAAAAGTTCTTTTGTATAATTCAAGGTTACATCTTTTCCTGGGAAGCTTAGGTCTAGATGGACAGGACCTTTCATAATTAAAGAAGTCTTTCCATATGGGGCTGTAGAAATGAAAATCCAAGCAATGGTGTTGTTTTCAAAGTTAACGGTCAACGATTAAAACCATTCTTGGAATTACCCACAGAATCTATGGAAGAAGCCATGGTTCTTTATGAACCAACATATCTTGATTAGCCTGCTATCACTGCTTAGTATGGCTGAAGACATTAAACTTAGTATTCCTGGGAGGCAACCCATCTTCTTTCTTTCTAAAAATTTTCTTTTTAGTATGTTTAGGTTTAGCAAATCCTGACTCAAATAGACTCCATTGGCTAAGTTGAGGGGAGAGCTCAAGAAAATTTCTTAGGTATCTTCATTTCCTTTTATACCATATCATGCATTTATTTAGGAATTATTTTTTTCATGGGGGATAAAAAGTGAATAAGTATATATTTGGAGCTACCTTCACCTTAATATTCTTACACTTGATGATCTTTGACTTAGGGTAAATCACACACTTTTTATAAGTAATTGATTGAACAGTCTAAATAATTTTTGAAATATTAAGGGATAAAAATTAATAGACTCAAGTAAACATGGTAAATAAGAATGAAATCAAATTTCTAGATAATTCTAACCCTCCTATTTGCATCGAAGAAGAATCTACCTCTTGGATATGTGTAGGTGTTGTTAAATGCAAAGTTCCATTATTAGTGAAAAAAGAAAAAAAAAAGAAAATAAAGAGATAATAAAAGCAAGTTCTAAACATTGTTCCATCGAGTAATCGGGCCTCTTCGTCTAAGTAAACGATTGGGTCTCGCATCAAAAAGTGGAGATGTAAAGAAATTTTGCTATACAACCATTTTTGATCTGTAGCCTTTCTGACTTAAACCAGTAAGCCCGAGGGGTGTTCTACACCTAGTACCCTAAGGCCAACTGATTTGGGAGACATTGGTCGAAAACTTGTTACAAGGATCAGATAGAAAGCTTAAAAGATTAAGACATTGCACGGTCTGTATCAAAAAAGAAAAAAAAAATGAAAGAATAAGAGAAACATCCTTGCACTAAAACGATATCTCAACACTCCATGGGAGTGAGGATTTAGAAATAACAGTAGGAGTTGGTTAAAAATTATTTAGAAAAATGAGGAGTTTACACTTAATCAATTTACTTGAAGCTATTAATATCCCAATGATTCATTTCATCTACTATCTAATGAAAAATCTTCTACTTATAAAAAGGGTATGAGAACAACCTTTGAGTTCGAGTAAACTTGTGTGAAATATTAAAAGTTTTGGTAGTTTCCTTAATCATTTATTTTACTTGAGGACGAGTAGGATTTAAGTTGGGAGGGGTGATAAGTGCATAAAAATTAGTAATAAGTGCATTAATTTATTAATCAAATTTATGTTATTTTATTAAAATTAATATTTTTATGTAGTGTTTTAACAAAAGAATCCTGCCAATGCGAAGAGCATGATTTTTGGAATCCAACGGTATAAACGGCACACGAATCAGACTTCAATTGAACCGGGAAATGGATTTTGAAGTTACTATTAAAGAATCTACACGGATATTGATGCAGTTGGTTCATAGTGAGCCGGCCAAATGGTCCACAAAGCAGCAGCCTGGTCCATTGCCGCTGGTCCACGGAACAGATCCGTGGACCACAGGCCAAACCAAGCCAAGTATTCACGGGGAAGCTGCTGGATCTTCTTCCCTCATCGTCGGGACCCTCCTCGCCGGCCGAAGAAGACATTGGAAGCCAGAAAAACTCCCATTCACTGTTCGTCTTCCTCATCGCGACCTCCCAAGCCGCCGGAAAATTCCAGCCGCCGTTCATCGCTTGCACCGTTCGGTCTACCATCCTCAGAGCTGGGAACTCGCCGGAAAACCCTCTCATGCCAAAGAAGCTCCAAAGTGGCCGGTTCTCATTTGATCGGTCTTCTTCCCATCTTGAAGTCGGCCGCTCCATCGTCACTGCCCTTTTCTCCCTGCTGTTGCCGTCTTCACCGTGCCCATCCTTCTCTGTCACTGCAGCCCGTCGCCGTAGTTTCTGCCACGTCCATCGCCATCCGCCCAAGCCACCGGGAGAGGCCATCAAGCCATCTTCCTCTTCCTCCGTTCGGTCTTCACCAAGTTCGCTGCCTCCCTGTTGTGTTGTTGTGGGGGGGCCTGCTCTGCAATCTCCTACTGTCGAGGAAAGTAGTCCCTCTCTGATGCTTAATTCAGAAGCTATTGTGTCTATTGGGGATGTGGAGGGGGGGCTTTGTGGAAGTTGCTAATCCTGCAAGATCCTCTGTTGTCTCCCAGCGTGTTCCATCCAGGGAGGCTGGCTCTTCTTCTTCTTTGAAAGGGAACTCCGATGCTTTGGTGATTCGAGCAGGGTCCAGTGAGGGTGTCCTGGGCTATGAGGCGATAGGAGGGAAACTGAGACTGGCCTTGATGGCGGCTGGGGAGTTTGGAGTAGGGGAGAAGAAGGTTGATGGGTCTGAGGAGGGTGCTGGACCGAAGTCCGGCATCTCCGGTAATAGTTAATTTGTTGATACGAGAATCCTTATTTGGAATGGTCAGGGGACGATAAAACCCTCCTTCCATTCTTCTTTTTAATGGCATTATTATAACTTAACCGGGGAGCTGCCAAGGTAAATATTTTTCATCGTTCCTCCCAGCCGGTAACTATTGTGGTATCTGAATCTAATGGGCCAACTTGATTTTTATCAAGCATCTAGCAAGTATGGATTACAGAGAGGGAAGAGTTTTGTGGCAGAAGGCTTCGATCTTGGTTGATCAAGGTATTCCTGCTATAGTTGTAGGAGATTTTAATTGCATTGATCAGGTAAAGGATAAGAGAAGTGGAAGACCCTTTATAGAAGATACTACCTCTGGAGAGTTTGGTAATTTTTTGCAATCTAATGGTTTGGTGGATTTGGGTTTTGTTGGGCCCCACTATATCTGGTACAATAATCAGTTTGGAGTAGCTAGAGTGTGGAAGAGAATTGACAAGTTCTTTATCACTCCTTTTTGGCTCCAACTGCACCCTGATCACCTGGTGAGGCACATGACTAGAATTGCTTCTGATGACAGCCCGATCTTTCTTTCCACTAATGCTTCAGTCTAATGTTGTACTCCTTTCATATTTGAAAATTTATGGCTCTCTTATCCCAGATCTATGGAGATTGTTTGGGAGGTTTGGAGATTACCTATCCGAGGTGACGCTACTTATTGAATTTCCTAGAAGTTGGAGCTTGTTAGAAGACGTTTACTTCGATGGAATAGGGTTGAGTTGGGAAATGTTTTCTCCAAATTGGTGTCTGTAAAATAGATCTATTAATGCCCTTCAAAAGGAGGAGACGATAGGGGGTTTGTCAGAAGTTGAAATGTCTGCTCTTCGAAGCTACTTATCCATGCATCATGCTCTTCTCAACCAATAGGAGGTGATCTAGAGGCAAAAATCTAGAGTTCAGTGTCTTAAGGAGGGGGATAGAAATACTCGCTTCTTTCACCAGGCTACCATTGTTCGCAAGCATAAAAATTGGATCAGAGCCTTGCGATCCTCTGATGGTCAATGGATTGAGGATGTTGATGACATCAGGAGGGAGATCATATTGTTTTTTAGATCTAGGTGGATTGAATCCACTGGGGGCGCTCATTCTTTCACTTCTCCTAAGTCTATGGCTTCTCCTCAAGAGAATCTTGCCCTTCTCTATCCTATTTCTGAGGATGAGGTTCAAACTGTCCTCTGATCTTTGGATGATGACAAAGCTTCTGGTCCTGATAGCTTTCCTCTTTTATTTTTTTGCAAATATTGGGATATTCTTCGTTATGATGTTTTTGCTATGCAGCAATTTTTTTATCTCTAGCATGATGCCTAATTATTGGAAGTAGACTTTTCTTACTTTTACTTCGAAGTGCTCTGATGCCTCCAAGCCAAGTCATTTCAGGCTTATAAGTTTGTGTAACACTCTTTATAAGCTATGTGCCAAATTGTTGGTGAACAGGATAAAGTTTATTATCCTGCATCTTATCTGTCCTGAGTAGGGTGCTTTCGTTGGGGGTCAGTGTATTTCAAATAATGTTCTTATATCATAGAAGTTTATGTTTGATATCTGTAAAGCTCTGGTTCATCGCAGTTTGATGGCCATCAAGCTTGATATTGAGAGGGCTTATGATCGATGCATTGAGGATTTATGGAGAAAGCTTTGGAGGATTTTGAATTTCATCATATATGAATTTTTAGGATTATGGCTTGTATTGTCAGACCTTCCTTTTCTCTTCTTATTAATGGCTCTCCAACGGAGTTCTTCTATTCTAATGTCGACCTTCATCAAGGTTGTCCTCTGTCACCGTATCTATTCATTATTGTGCCGACTCCCTTATTGCAAGTGTTGCGAGCAGCGGTGCAGGAATCGGCAATTCAACCGTATATCCCTACTCTTGGTGCTTCTCCTGTCTCGAATCTTTTGTTTGCAGATGATTATTTACTTCTGGGCCAGGCTTCTATCATTTGTGTATAGGGCTTCAAAAGGGTGATGGAGGATTACTGCTTGGCATCTAGGTAGAAAGTTAATCTTCAGAAATCTGAGATTTATCTTAACTCTAAAACTCCTATTTATCTCTACCACATTGTTGCCCATGTGGCTTAGTCCCAAGAGGGGGGTGAATTGGGAATTATAAAATTTTTGCAAGTATGTGCACAATTAATTCCAATTAGTGATTAGGTGCTGTGTTGATCAGAGAAAAAAAGCAGAAGCTAAAAGATAAAGCAAACACAACACAAACAAAGCAGATTTATAGTGGTTCGGAGCAATCCAGCTCCTACGTCCACTATCCAAGTTCACCACTCGGGATTTTCACTATATCCCCCAAATCGGAATACAGTCGGATTGTTTTGCAGGCTCACAATCCAAACATTTACACTTTGGTTTTTGAAACTGGGCTCACCAAAAAAACCCAAGCTAGGTTTTTACAGGTTCACCTAAAACCTCTACACTTTGGTTTTTAGCTAGGCTCACCAAAGAAACCTCTACACTCTGGTTTTAAAGGCTCACTAAAGTAACCTATTTGGTTTTTACAACAGGGATCACCAATAACCGAGATATTCTAAAAGATAGAATAAGAAAAGCAACAATAAAGACAAACTCTGTTGTCTGGGTGATTGCCAATGCAGCTCGAGTGAAGATCCACGGAATACTCTTCAATGCACTTCAATGGCTTCCTTGATTTTCCTCAAAAGGTGCTTCAAGCTTCTGGTAAGAGTTGTTGCAGGCTTGAAGGTAATCTTTAAAGCTCTAATGTTCTCTCACTTCACTTCAATAAATGTTCAATAAATGCTCAATAAATCATTAGCCTCTTCAAGGATGTTCTCATACCTTATTTATAAAGACTTCAACTGCCTTCTCATGATTTTGAATGTTGTAGACCATTGGGAGGTGACAGGTTACCGTTGGAGCACTTTTGGAATTCAAAAACTGAGAACTGGAATTAGCCGTTGGAGGTGACCCCGTCATTCCAGTCGGCTCGGACAAACTTCGAGTCAGCTCGGATGAAGTTCGGGTCGACTGGGCTGAGTGCCAGTCAGCTAGCTTCCACAGTTGAAAAAATACCTCACTCTGGACGAGTCGGCTGGGCTGAATTCCAGTCGGCTGGAATCTCATAGACTTTTTAGACCATTTTCAACTGAGTTCTGGATGAGTCGGCTGGATCTAAATCCAGTCGGCTAGATTCCTGAGAATCTCAGAACATTCTCAACCTTGTTCTGGACGAGTCGGCTAGACCTTGGTGCCAGTCGGCTGGATCTGCATGCCAGAGAACTTGTCTTCAGTGCTAGTGCCAGAGTCGGCTGGGTTGTTCATCCAGTCGGCTCGAAGGTGGTTCTTTAGCTAGATCAGCTTCAAAATTCTAGAATACTTGTCCCAAGCTTTAACAATCTTCTTCAAGCACTACTTACAATAAATTCAAGAAAACGTGAAGCAAGAAGGACTAGTAGAAGTAACCCTTTAACTAATTTTAACAGGAAACTTTTTGTAGGGTTCTTCATTACAAGAATCTAAGTATTTTACAACTCAACACAAAACATTAAAGATTGTAGGAATTGAAAAATGTGTCAATGTAGTTGTCCTACAAAAACTTGTCAATCAATTGAAGAGTTGTTAGATAACCAAATGTATGCTCCAATATTTTGTTATCATCAAAATCACTTTAGGGGTCAACATCTTCCACTTTTTGATGATGACAAAACACTGGGCATGAAAAGAATTTAATCTATTCACAAGTATGTAAGCATTTAAATTTAAAAATCAACTGTAATCTCATATGTATATCAGTATGTACTATACAGTTTTGCACAAAATCAAATTCATAAGCTATGAATATCAGAGATTGATTGCTTGTATGTATTAAGCAACATTAAGTATCGACCGATAGATATGATAAGTTGAGAGCATCATTGAAGCATGTAAATTGAACAAGCATATCTCCCCCTGTGTGTAAGATTTCTAGACAATATGAATTTTCTCTAAGTTTCTCCCCCTTTAACATTCATTTGAACATTTTATCAGAATAATATGCAAGAGATCATTTAGAAATGCTTTAAAAAACTCCCCATGTTTACTTTACTTTAGTGTTATTATTGCAATTCATGTATTCTTTCATGCACACCATGATTCTCCCCCTTTTTGTCAATAATTCAAAAAGGTTAAACAAGTAAGCTCAGAATTTTAAATAGATTGAGAAAATTTAAATATTTGTTTGAGATAATTTCACTTTCTCAACTTTGAGAGAGAATTCTATTTAAACAAATAGAGGTGTAAACAGGAGAATATAAATGCACACATTACACAGTAATCAAAAGATGTTCATTTCATTTCTATCAAAAAGTGTTCAATACATCATTACAAAAGTTCCAAAAATGTACTGAAACTACAAGATGTCTAATCAGAATCATCACTAGGTACATTGACACCTTACCAAGAAGTGGGTCTAGGAGAATGACTATGTGGAGGAGCCCTAGGGTGAACAGAAGTACTAGGTGCCCTAGTGGAGATGGGTGGCGGATCATATAATGGTCTTGTCCTAGCTGTGATTTCTAAAGATCTGACAGTGCTATTGAGGGATACCATTTCCACCCACATTGCTCCCATCCGCTGATCCAGGTCCTTGAGGCTAACAGGTACTTTATCTACTGCCTCTTTCATTTTCCTATCTCTTTCTACATAGACACAAGTTCAGCTGCTTGGACATTGGCGAAGGCTTCTGCTGATCCTCGAAGTCTGCCAAATTCTGATCTTAAGATACCAATGCCTCTAGTATAATCTTCTGCCATGCCCCTTGTATCAACAATGGTTCCAACTCTGCCTCTAAGCTCTTTTAATTCAGTGTAATATTCATTTAAAGTGGCATCCACAGACTTCAAAACAGTTTCAGAATTTGAAGAGATGCAATTCAGAATAGGCTGAAGGTCTATCTGAGGTACAGTCCTTGAAGCTTCAATAGCTTCAACCTTTTCTTTTAGATTTGATACATTCTCTTCTAATTTGTCCAACCTGTTGTCCACTGATTGTTTCAAATCACTAAATAAGGAAGTCATAGTACTAGTCAGTGAATCTGTCAAGTTCTTCAATTGCTCTTCAATCTGGACTTGGACAATTTGAGACTGTGTAGCTGCAGTAGGATAGTTATGCAAAGGAACATCAGTAGAAGGCAGGTCAAACTCCGGTGCTGGCAAGTCAAATTCTGCTGCAGGCATGTCAAACATAGGTGATGGTGCTCTAGTCTCCTCAGTGACAGCAGCAGGCTCAGGTACAAATGGTTCAGGTTCCGGTATAGATGTAGAAGTTCCAGCTGCTTCTACATGTTCTTCCTCTTCTTCTTCTTCACTACTACTACTACTGGAGCTGCCAATGGCTCTTACATTTGTTCCCTTCTTTCTCCAGACTCCTACTTGAAAATATCCCATTCTCTCAGGTGTTTTAGATGTGTAGATATCAGTGTGATATAATTCCGATTCCAATCCATCTTCACCATCTAAACTGACTCTATGGGATTTAAACAACACTGTAAGCATCATACCATATGGCAAATAGGATTTGGCTTTCCTTACAGTTTCTTTCATCTGCATGATTATAATATAAGACAAATTGACAGGGGTTCTTTCAAGAATGTGCTCCATGAGACATAGATCCTTTTCGTTCACCCAATCGAACCTACCAGTTCTTTGTAGGAAAATTCTACAAATGAAGTTGTGAAGTAGCCTCATTTCCAATGAAAGGGTGTTAGCTAAAACAGTGCCAATGCCTCCTACATCCTCTTTGTTCAAAATTGTTTTCAATGTCTTCTCTATGTTTTCAATCACTAAAAATCTCAGTCCCTCAGAAGGAATATCCAGTAATTCATGCAATGACTCTTCATTAACAATAACCCTTTTCCCTTTGACAGTGGATTCCACATGGTTAGTTCCCAACCTTAGGTTCTCATAAAAGCTTCTAACCAAAGTGGGATAGGTTTTCTCATTCAATGAACAAAATTTCCTCCACCCTTGGTCTTCTATTAAGTCTCCTATCTTTAATCCAATGCCCTTAATAAACTCAAAATTAATTCGGCAGCCAGAAATTACCGGACGAGTAGACATTGAGGACACTTGGATAGGAGCTGATGGAGCTTCTCTAGTGGCTTCCTCTGCCATTCCTTCAGTGCTTGGCTCTTCTTGTCTTCTCTTGGATCTTCTTTCTTTTTCAGCCGAAGGAGCAACCCTAGTGGACCGTTTCCCTGTCGCATGTTTGGGTGCCATAGCTAGGGAAGATCGAAGAACAAGAAAATGGGATGCTTGGAAGGGAGAAGGAAGACTTTGGAGAGGGTTTAGGAGATGAGTGAACCGTTAGAAGAAACAATACGGAAGCTAAACGGTTCGGAGAACAGTTTATATCTCTAGGTAAAAAGCCTCGACGTGAAAATCCAGTCGACTCGAGTAGCCCTAAAAAGGCTCGAGTCGGCTCGGCCAGAGCAATCATAAAACCATCAGAGAATCCAGTCAACTCGAAACTGTTCGAGTCGGCTAGGCTAGAACAAGTTCAAAACTCACAGAAAAATCTAGTCGACTCAGATTAGGATCCAGTCGACTCGAACAAGAAGAGTAGAGTTTTGAAAATTTTGAACAAAATTCAGAAGGATTTCGAATAGAATTTGAAGGAAATTAAAGCTCAATAAAATAGAATAGATAGAGGAGGTTTTCTAGATTAAATTTCCTTAGAATTGAAGGAATTAGGTTAAAGAATCTAGAAGAGATCACAAAGTCCTAATTCACTTCTAATTAGCTCAAATCTATCTTGATTGAGTGGCTTGATGAAAATGTCAGCTAATTGATCTTCAGTTAGCACAAGGTCAAGCACAATATTACCATTAGAAACATGATCCCTAATAAAATGATGTCTAATTTTAATGTGCTTGATTCTAGAGTGTTGAATTGGATTCTTTGTTAAATTGATAGCACTTGTGTTATCACATTTAATTGAAATTTTAGATTGTGATACACCAAAATTTTCTAGTTGTTGTTTAATCCATAACATTTGAGCACAACAACTACTGGCAGCCACGTACTCAACCTCAGCTGTGGACAAGGCTACGAAGTTTTGCTTCTTATAGTGCCATGAAATTAAATTCAACCCTAGAAATTGACATGTACCACTAGTGCTTTTTCTATCTATCTTACAACCAGCATAATCAGCATCTGAGAATCCAATCAAATTCAAAGTAGAATGTTTAGAATACCAAATTCCTAAATTACTTGTTCCTTTCAAATATTTAATTATTCTTTTTACAGCAAGCATATGTATTTCTTTTGGTGATGACTGAAATCTAGCACATACACATACACTGTATAATATATCAGGTCTACTTGCAGTCAAATATAATAAGGATCCGATCATACCTCTATATAGCTTTTGGTCAACATTGGATCCATTCTCATCTTTGTCCAATCTGCAAGCTGGGCTCATGGGTGTGCTCATTGTTTTGCTACTCTCCATACCAAACTTTTTGATGATTTTCTTGATGTATTTGGCTTGGTTGATGAAGATGCCTTCCTTAGTTTGTTTTACTTGAAGTCCAAGGAAGTAGTTCAGCTCGTCCATTAAGCTCATTTCAAATTCTTCCTGCATAAGCTTAGTAAATTCTTTACATAGAGATTCGTTAGTTGCACCAAAAATGATATCATCTACATATATTTGTACAACTAAGATGTCATTATTTTTCTTTTTGATAAACAAAGTTTTATCTACATTTTCTCTTGAAAAATTATTTTCAAGTAAGAAAGTGCTAAGTCTATCATACCAGGCTTTAGGTGCTTGTTTTAAATCATACAATGCTTTGTTTAATTTGAATACATGGTTTGGAAAAGCATGATTTTCAAAACCTGGTGGTTGTTCCACAAAAACTTGTTCAGAGATAAAATCATTAAGAAATGCACTTTTTACATCCATTTGAAAGAGTTTAAAGTTAATGTAGCAAGCAAATGCAAGTAATAATCTAATAGCTTCTAGTCTTGCTACGGGTGCATAAGTTTCATCAAAATCAATACCTTCTTCTTGGTTATATCCCTTAGCCACTAATCTAGCTTTGTTCCTTATAATGTTTCCTTGTTCATCTAATTTATTCCTATATACCCATTTAGTTCCTATAATTGGGTGGTCTGTAGGTCTATCTACAAGTGTCCATACCTTATTTCTTTCAAACTGGTTTAGTTCTTCATGTATTGCCATCATCCAATTTGGGTCAGTCTCAGCCTCTTCTAAGCTATGAGGTTCTATTTGTGATACAAAGGCTAGGTAATCATGTGCATCCTTATATGCAGCCCTAGTCCTAACACCATGTGAAGGATCTCCTATTATTAATTCTTTAGGGTGAGATGTAATATACCTCCAGTCCCTCGGTAGATCAATGTGATACTTACTTACCATTTCTTCTCCACCTTGAGTGTCTTTGTCTTGAATGCTCAAGTCATCCATTCCTTTTTGCAATGCACCTGCACATTATCTATGCACTCTTCTTGTCTAGAAGGTGTAGGGTTAGTTTCAATAAAAATAATATGAATTGACTCTTCAACAGTAAGAGTCCTTTTATTAAAAACCCTATATGCTTTCCTATGCAATGAATAACCTAGAAAAATTGCATCATCAGCTTTAGAATCAAATTTTTCTAAATTATTTTTTCCATTGTTATGCACAAAGCATCTACAACCAAATACATGAAAATAACTAATATTGGGTTTTTTGTCATTCCAAAGCTCATAGGGGGTTTTCTTTAAAATAGGACGGATCAAAATGCGATTTAAAATATAACATACAGTGTTCACCGCTTCTGTCCAAAAGTACTTTGGAAGATTGCCTTCACACAACATTGTGCGAGCCATTTCTTCCAATATCATGTTTTTCCTCTTTACAACACCATTTTGTTGAGGCGTTCTAGGAGCAGAGAAGTTGTGATCAATGCCAAACTTGGTACAATAATCTTCAAAAAATTGATTTTCCAACTCAGTTCCATGATCACTTCTAATTGAAATCAAAGATAAGTTCTTTTGGTTTGAAACCTTTTTATGAAATTTTCTAAAAACATGAAAAGTTTCATCTTTTGATGCGATAAACAAAACCCATGTAAATCTCGAAAAATCGTATACTATCACAAGAGCATATTTCATCCCTCCTAGGCTTGTAGTCCTAGTAGGTCCGAAAAGATCCATGTGAAGTAGTTCAAGAGGTCTTGTTGTAGAAACTATATTCTTTGATTTAAAACTCCCCCTAGTTTATTTACCCATTTGGTATGCATCACAAACATGATTCAAATCAACTTTAAACTTAGGCATGCCTCTAACAAGATCTTTAGAAATTAATTAGGCAATAGTATGCATGCTAGCATGACCTAATCGTCTATGCCATAGTAAGCCTAACTCTTTAGTTTTAGCATTCATTGCAACTAGACTAGGGCTACTAGACATGGCAAGATCATCAAGATCTACCACATAGATATTCCCGAGTCTATGTCCAATAAATTTATTGCTAGAATCTAAAGAGTTAGTTACTATACACATAGAGGACTCAAAGACAACCTTGAAGCCTTTATCACATAATTGACTTATACTTAACAGATTATGCTTCAATTTGTCTACTAGCAAAATATTTTTAATAAAAGTGAAGAGAGTTATTTTAATCTTACCGATACCGATTATTCTCCCTTTGCCATTATCTCCAAAGGTGACCATACCTCCTTCTTTCATTTCAAGAGTGATGAATTGGTCCTTGTCACCCGTCATATGTCTTGAGCAGCCGCTGTCCAAGTACCACATTTTTTTCAATTTTTGGGCTGCAAGACATTCCTGCAAAACAATCAATGAATTCTTTTAGGTACCCAAGCTACCTTGGGTCCTTGCAGGTCAGCAGAGGTGGTTCCTTTGGGAACCCAAATCTTTTTTATCTTTTTATGGATATTTCTAAGATTATTGCATTCAAAAGCTTTATGTCCAATTCTTTTACAAGCATAGCAAACAACTTTAGAATTTTTGTTAGAAACAGAATTTGAAGTTCTAGAAGTTGATGCACTTGATGCAGATTTCAAACCTTTTGGAAAGTATGCATTTTTTATCAAATTCTTAGGAGCATATGATAAAGATTTTGAAGTAGAAATAATTTTTGGTGTGGCTGAAACTTTTTGAGATAAAATGTTTTGAGGTGGTGTTTTGGATTTTACAAAAGTTGTTGCTGAAATTCTATTTACAAAAGAAGTGTTGAAACCAATTCCAGCTTTATTTCCAGAAATTCGTTGTTCTTTTAAAATTAGCTCAAGCTTATTTGAAGATAAAGTGAGTTTTTCAACCAAAGGCTTGAGTTTTGTAACCTCTTTTTTTAATTCATTGTTTTTAGCAAGTAAATCAGTATTTTTCTTTTCATATGATAAATTCTCATTTTTCAGTTTTTCAAATTTTTCAGAAAAGATATGCAATTTCTTTTGTAATAAAGTATTCTTTTCTGAAATATCATCCTTTTGTTTGAGTAAAGTATCATTCCTATTTTTCAATGATTTTATCTTTACTCCAGCTTTCTTAAATTCAGAGAGTAAATCATGAAAAGCAGAATTTAATTCTTCAAAAGTAAATTCAGTGCAGTTGTTAAGGGATGTTACTTCATCTTCGAGACCCATTAAGCAAAGATTGGCAGTCTTGGTGGTCTCTTCTTCTTCCGATGAAGTTGAGTCTTCACTATCGGACCATGTGGCAATCATGGCTTTCTTCTTCTTCTTTTATCTGAAGGATTTCTTTAGCATTGGACAGTCCGGACGTATGTGCCCCGGCTTCTTACATTCGTAGCATGTGGGAACTACCTCTTTTTATTTCTCTCTGTCCTTTTCCTTTTCCTTTCCATAATCCTTCCTGTGAAATTTCTGGTTGTACCTTCCTTTCTTTCTTTCCATGAATTTTCTAAATCTTCTCACAACCATAGTGTTGCCGCTCTCGTCGCCGCGCCCATGCCGCGGATCAGCTGATCCTTCCTGACCGCCTGGCGAGGGAGCCTCCCTTCCCGCGGGGAACCTGCAAAAAAAGGGGTTAGAAGATCCTGGCCGGGGATCCCGGCGAGGGAGCTCCGACGGTCAAGTCAGTAGACGACGAGAAGGAACAGACTCTCCCACCCGGGCCCTCGAGAGGGTCCCAGATTTAGAGAGTTAATTGGTGAAGGAAGCGCTCTGGGGACCGGAATTTCGGCTGGGCTTGCTTGCCGAACTCACGCCCAGTGTTCCCCTCTCGGGATCCCTGGTTTCTCTCTCGACGCAAGGCCTTGTGCCGGTGCTCCTCCCTTGTCCCCAGGCTAATTGGCTTACCTTGTAGTCCCCAGATTCTTCCCTCTTTATCTCCCTCCATCGTGCGCTTGTCCTTTTCCTCCTCGGAAACTCCCCTCCCCTGTTTTCCTTCCTTTTCCCTTTTTGGTGAAGGAGGCCAGGCGGCTTTCCGGCCTCGTCCGCCGGGCCCAGCAGGGAAAAGGCAAAGACAGGAGAGAAAAAGAGGGAGGGCGGCGCTGGCAGAGCGACCGGTCGCCAGGCCTCGGGCTCTGTGAGAGCGCTCCCTTCCTCGAGCGTGGGCGCCATCCGTTTATGGGGCCTGTTCTGTCAGGATCGGGTCTCTCGGCTGCGGGACCTGCCGGGCCGATGCAAGTGACGTTCCGCGTGCCGTCTCCCTCCGTACGGGATGCCGTCTGGGGTCTGTACGGCCCGAGGGGTGGTCTCGGGACCCGTCTCTCTCCCCGGGGGCCTCTCCGTACGAGCGGTCTGACCTCGGCTGAGCTGGACCCGTCTCCGGGGGCCAACTGGCGAGAGGCAAGGGATCGGCCGACCTCGGCTCAGGTGGACCCCTCCTGGGCGGACACCTGGCGAGGCGGCAGGGGGTCGCCTGGCTTCGGCCGAGGTGGGCCCGTCTCCGGGTGGCCACCTGGCGAAAGGCGAAGGATCGGCCGACCATGGCTCAGGTGGACCCCTCCTGGGCGGACACCTGGCGAGGCGGCAGGGGGTCGCCTGGCTTAGGCCGAGGTGGGCCCGTCCCTGGGTGGCCACCTGGCGAAAGGCGAAGGATCGGCCGACCTCGGCTCAGGTGGACCCCTCCTGGGCGGACACCTGGCGAGGCGGCAGGGGGTCGCCTGGCTTCGGCCGAGGTGGGCCTGGCTTCGGCCGAGATGGGCCCGTCTCCGGGTGGCCACCTGGCGAAAGGCGAAGGACCGGCCGACCTCGGCTCAGGTGGACCCCTCCTGGGTGGACACCTGGCGAGGCGGCAGGGGGCCGCCCGACTTCGGCCGACCTCACTCGGTCGGAACCCTCCGGGCCCGGGCGCCGATGAAGTGGTAGAGGAACTCCGGGCCGAGCTTGACCTCGGCGAGGGCGGTTTGCTTTAAACAGTCGTAGGGTGGTGCGGACTTTGCCGCTCCTAGCCATGTGGACGTGGCGCAAAATCCGGCGGGGAAACTTACACGTGGCTTGCTCTCATTTGGCGATGCCTGAGCCTGTCCATGTCACTATCACGGCTGTAACAGTTGCCCCCCAGCCCGTCGTTCCGTCGGGACGTCGTAGAACGGGACGTCGGGATTAAATGCGGACATGACGTGGGGAGGCGAAGATCTCACATCATAATTGCCACGATCCTCGCTCGTCGTGGCTCGATGCGGCTGAAGACCTATGGGGAGCCGCCACGCGTCATCCACTTGCCCGTAATCAATGCGTCGCCTCGAGGCAGAGGCCGTTACTCTGCTTAACGAGGCGTCGGTGTCGGGCGTGCGCCCACGTGGCGACCATCCAGTGGTCGGAGGCGGAATGATGGGTACGGCTGCTGTCGGCTGAGTTTGAAAGGGAGGGGACTTTCCAGAACGAGGCCTTTTCCCTTGCTTCGTGGGCGGTTTGCTGCAGGCTAACAACTTCTGCTGCTCGCGCTCGTTTGTGCATTTTCGGTGAGTGCCTCCTTCTCCTTCTTCGGCCCCCCCTCCTTCTTTCGCATTCTCTGTCCGATTTCTTTGTCCTTTCCTTTCCATGGCGCGCCGTCTCCATGTCTCCTCCAATCCGGACGAGGCCGGTCCATCCCGGCCGAGGACTCCATCTTCTTCCTCCTCGGATGAGGAGGTAATCCCAGAGGAGGTCCGCCGGTGAAAGAGCGGAGCGCCTACGTCAACGGGCTCCTGGAGGCGGCCAAGCGGGAAGCGCAAGAAGCCGTCCCCAAGTTCCGAGCCTCCGACGAGTTCACAGTGGAGGTCCGGGAGGCCGCCGTGGACTCCTTCCTGAAGGGGTTCCGGATGTGCCGGGAGAAGGTGGGGGCCTTCTTCCCCCACCTGGACCTGAGCGGGGTCATCGTCGGTGGCCGGAAGCCAGGGGGCGAGAGCAGGGTTCCCGACGCGGCCAGAGCGACGCTTGCGGCGCCGTCGACCAGCGATGCTGCGGCCCCGGAACAGCCCCAGGAGCCGGCAACTGCAGAGGTTGAGGAAGCAGCGCCCGCGCCTCCGGCAGATGGTTCCGAACCCGCGCCCCAGTGACCCGGCACCATCTTTTTGTTCTACCTTTGTAGTTTTTGTTTTTTGGGGAGTCCCGGCCTGTCGGGGCTCCCAGCTTGTAACAACTACTTATATTAATGAAGATCCAAGCTTTATCGAAACCTTGTTCGTCGTTTCGTTATACTTTTCTCTTCTTTTCTTTCTGAGATGTCGGTCTGGAACACCTGAAGTAACTGCAGGCCTGGTCCTTCCATTGCTCAAATCGAAGGATGGGGCCCGCTGAGCCACGTCGCAGCGAGGCAAACCTTGAGCAGGTCCGATTTTGGGTTGCCTTCATGCTTGGGCGAACAACACGGTTTCTGCACCGTCTTCCAGACCGAAACTCGGGATCTCCGGACTAAGCTTGGTGCCACAGGCTTTCTCAAGCCTTGCGCGGCTCACTGAGCTGTGCCCCGGGCTCGCGTGGGCGAACTGGGTTCGGCGCCACCTTCCAGGCCGAAGCCCAGGATCTTCCGGACTGAGCTCAATGCCGCAGGCTTTCTCAAACCTTGCGCGGCTTGCTGAGCTGTGCTCCGGGCTTGCATGGGCGAACTGGGTTCGGCACCACCTTCCAGGCCGAAGCCCAGGATCTTCCGGACTGAGCTCAATGCCGCAGGCTTTCTCAAACCTTGCACGGCTTGCTGAGCTGTGCTCCGGGCTTGCGTGGGCGAACTGGGTTCGGCGCCACCTTCCAGGCCGAAGCCCAGGATCTTCCGGACTGAGCTCAATGCCGCAGGCTTCCTCAAACCTTGCACGGCTTGCTGAGCTGTGCTCAGGGCTTGCATGGGCGAACTGGGTTTGGCGCCACCTTCCAGGCCGAAGCCCAGGATCTTCCGGACTGAGCTCAATGCCGCAGGCTTCCTCAAACCTTGCGCGGCTTGCTGAGCTGTGCTCCGGGCTCGCGTGGGCGAACTGGGTTCGGCGCCACCTTCCAGGCCGAAGCCCAGGATCTTCCGGACTGAGCTCGATGCCTCAGGCCTTCTTGTCGAAGTTTTGGAGGGAGTGTGTGAACTGGGGAAGCTTTGTTATAGAAACTGGGAGCCTTACATCACTGGTAGTACATTCTCAGGTTCGAGGAGTTCCAAGTCCGGGGGAACCTGGCACCTCCCAATTCTTCCAAGTAATACGCTCCATGAGGGAGGGCTTCCGCCACCCGATATGGGCCTTCCCAGTTAGGTGAAAGCTTGCCACATTCCCGTGGCTGGGAGGCTTCCGCGCGTCGGAGGACCAAGTCCCCGGGACGAAAAACCTTCGGCCGCACTCGGGAGTTGTAATATCTGGCTACACGCTGCCGGTATGCCGCCATTCGGATTCGGGCCTTGTCCCTTGTTTCCTCGAGAAGGTCTAGGTTGAGCATCATCCTGGCTGGGTTTTCTGTCTCGTCATATTGCTCCATGCGTAGTGTGGGTAGGCTGAGCTCGATCGGGATGACTGCCTCGGCTCCGAAGACGAGGTTGAATGGAGTTTCGTCAGTAGCCGTCCTTGGGGTAGTGTGGTATGCCCAAAGAATGCTGGGAAGCTCGTCGGCCCACCCGCCCCTGGCTTGGTCTAGCCGCGTGCGGAGGCCCTGAAGAATGATCCTGTTCGCGACTTCGGCTTCCCCGTTGGTCTGAGGGTGCGCCACCTATGTGAAGCGATGCTTGATGCCAAGGTTGCTGCAGAAGTCTCCGAACTCCCGACAGTCGAACTGGCGTCCGTTGTCGGTGACCACGGTGTGGGGGAGGCCGAAGCGACAGATGATGGACTTCCAGAAGAACTTGGCGACGTTTGCTTCGGTGATTCTCGCCAAGGGCTCGGCCTCGACCCACTTCGTGAAGTAGTCGATAGCCACTATCAAGAACTTTCGCTGACCGGACGCCGGCAGGAATGGGCCCAGGAGGTCCATCCCCCACTGGACGAACGGCCAGGGGGCTGAGAGCTGAGAGATTGGGTTGGAGGGTTGCCGCTGCACCGTGGCGTGACGCTGGCACCGATCGCACTTCTTCACGAAGTCAGCGGCGTCTTCCTTCATTGTCTCCCAGAAGTAGCCTTGACGGAGGGCCTTGTATGCCAATGCCCTGCCCCCCACGTGGTTCCCGCAGATGCCTTCGTGAATCTCCTGGAGCACAAGCTTGGCTTCTGTGGGTCCGATGCACTTGAGGAGGGGGTAAGAGTAGGATCTTCGATATAGCTGCCCGTCCATCAGGACGAACCGCACGGCCTTCTTCCTGATGAGGCGAGCCGCCTCTCGGTCCTCCGGCAGGGTGCCGCTGGTGATGTACGCAGCGTACTTGTCCATCCAGCCAGGCTCCTGGCTGACCTGATGGACCTCCACCGGTGCTTCGAGGCTTGGGACCTCAAGTCGCTCCACATGAGCGCGTCCCAGCATCGTGTCCGGCAGGGTTGCCAGCCGAGAGAGGGCATCCGCGCGGGCGTTCTCCCCGCGGGGGATGTGGAAGATGTTGAAGCGCCGAAACTTGGACGCGCCCGCCTTGACGAGCTCCAAATACTTCGCCATCTGGGGGTCATGCGCGATGTACTCCCCGGACACCTGCCCCGCCACGAGCTGGGAGTCAGTGAAAGCTCTGAGGTTGGTCACGCCCAGCTCGCGGGAGACTCTCAGTCCGGCAAGAAGTGCCTCGTACTCCGCCTGGTTGTTTGTTGCGAGGAACTGGAAGCGGAGTGCGCACTCGGCGACGACCCCGTCGCCGTTGGCAAGGATGAGCCCAGCTCCGCTTCCGCCGGAGTTTGAGGCCCCGTCCACATGGAGGATCCAGGCGTCCTCTCCGGGCTCGTCGGCGCCGATCTCCATCGGCCGGGGTGGGGGGCCCTCCTCGGGCTCCTTGCCCAAGCCTGCGCACTCGACCAAGAAATCGGCCAGCACCTGCGCCTTCATGGCCGACCTCGGTCGGTATGTAATGTCGAACTCGCTGAGTTTCAGTGCCCACTTGGCCAATCGTCCCGAAGTATCGGGTCGGCTGAGCACCGCTTTCAGCAGTTGGTCCGTCAAGACAGCGATGGGGTGCGCTTGGAAATAGGGCCTGAGACGCTGGGCAGACACTATTAGCGCAAAAACAAGTTTCTCGGGCCGGGAATACCTGAGCTCCGCGTCTCGGAGGAGTTTACTGGTATAGTACACCGGCCGCTGGAGCCCGTGGTCGTCGGTTCGGACCAAGACAGAGCTGACGGCCTCCGGGGTAACCGCCAAGTAGAGGGTTAGCTCCTCTCCCTCCTCGGGCCTGGACAGCAAAGGTGGGGACGCGAGCGTCTTCTTCAGCTCCTCGAAGGCCTGCTGGCACTCCTCGATCCAAGCAAAGCCATTCATCTTCCTCAGTACCTTGAAGAAGGGACGGCAGCGGTCCGCCGACCTGGAAATAAAACGGCTAAGGGTCGCAACTCGACCGGTTAATTGTTGCACCTGCTTCTTGGAGGCGGGCTGCTCCATGTCCAGGATGGCCTGGACCTTCTCCGGGTTGGCCTCGATTCCTCTTTGGGTCACCATAAACCCCAGGAACTTCCCGGCGGAGACGCCGAAGGCACACTTCGCCGGGTTGAGTTTCATCTAATGGCGTCGGAGGTTGCCGAATGTTTCTGTCAGGTCGGCCACATGGTCCGAATCGAGTTTGCTCATTACCAGCATGTCGTCCACGTACACCTGCATGTTGCGGCCTATCTGGTCTTTGAAGACTTTATTGACCAGATGTTGGTACGTCGCCCCCGCGTTCTTGAGGCCGAAGGGCATCATCCTGTAGCAGAAAGTCCCGCGGTCAGTTATGAAGGCAGTGCGCTCTTCGTCCTCCGGGTTCATCCGGATCTGGTTGTATCCGGAGAAGGCATCCGTGAATGACAGGAGGCGATGCCCCGATGTGGTGTCGACCAGCTGGTCGATCTTCGGCAGAGGAAAGCTATCCTTCGGGCAGGCTCGGTTGAGGTCGGTGTAGTCCACACAGATCCTCCACTTACCACTACTCTTCTTTACCATGACCACGTTTGCTAGCCAGCTGGGGTATTGGACTTCTCGGACAAAACCGGCGGCGAGGAGCTTTTCTACCTCCTCGTTGATCGCCTTCTGCCTTTCCATGGCGAAGCTTCTCTTCTTCTGGCGGACCGGGCGGCAACTTGGGTCCACATTCAGGCTGTGCATGATGATCTCGGGCGGGATGCCCGGCATGTCGGTCGCTGACCAGGCGAACACGTCAGCGTTGGCTCGGAGGAACTCCAGCAGGCGGGTTCGCTCTTCCTCGGGGAGCTGGGCCCCGACTTGCACCGTCTTCAAGGGGTCCGAACTGAGGGGGAAAGTTAGCAGGCGCTCTACGGGCCCTCCCCTGGGTTCCTTCTCTCTCAGATCGAGATCTTCGATATCGTGGGCGAGCTCTGCACTCCTGGTGCCTGGGACCGTCTGGAGGCAGAGCGGAGCCGGTTGGATTGTCCCCTTCATTTTCCCGGGCCCGAAAGGCGTGGGGAACTGCACCAACAGCCTCCTCGTGGAGATGGTGGCATCCAGTTGGTTGAGCCCGGGATGCCCGAGAATGGCGTTGTAAGGTGAAGGGAGCTTGACGACAGTGAATGTTATCATGACGGTCGCCTGCCGGGGCGGAGATCCGGCGGTGACCGGGAGAGTGATCTCTCCTTCGACCCCCACGGAGTCTCCTGTAAAACCTACCAGCGGGATGTGTACTGGTTTCAGCCGATCGGGAGATAAGTTCATTTGAGAGAAAGCATCGTAAAAAAGTACGTCGGCCGAGCTTCCACTATCCACCATGATTCGATGTACAGGATGCTTCGCGATGGTCATCTCGACCACCACGGCATCGTTGTTTACATTGTCATTGATTTCCCCTCCCTCGGGAGGGATTACATTCTCCGGAACTTCCCGGGCTCTCTTCATTGCTCGGCCGGGCCCGTGCGAGATCATGCCCACGGGCTTCTCTGTTGGGCGGTTGTCGATCGTCGGGACAGGCGATAGGGCCGCGAGCGGCTGTCCTTCAGAGGGGGCCTCGTTCTTGACGAACTTCCTGAGGTAACCCCTGCTGATCAGCTCCTCAATTTCTCGCTTCAGATGGCGACACTCCTCCGTGTCGTGCCCGTGTTCGCGGTGGAACTGGCAGTACTTCGATTTGTCTCGGGCGGCTCTCGGGTTCTGAGGAGGAGGTCGGCGGAGGTAGCGCTCGCCCTCGATTTCCATGAGGATCTTCGTTCGAGGCGCGAGGAGAGGGGTGTACCTCCGCTCTGGAGTGGCTTCGCCTCTCGGCTTTGGATTTGGGCGGAGCTCGACAGATGGCCCGGGCCTCCGAGCTCCCGGGATGTCCCTCGGGAGCGGCTTCTTTGGAGTCTTCCCGTCTAGCTCTCGATGGGTGCGGTCGGCCTCCTCCGCTCGGATGTACTTGTGGGCGCGGAGGAGGAGCTCAGAATACGTCCTGGGCGGCTTCTTGTCCAGGGAATAGGTTAGGCGGGACGTCTTGAGTCCGCGCTTCAAGGCCAGCATGGCGACGGGCTCGTCCAAGCTGTAGATCTCCAGTGCTGCGGTCTTGAACCGGGTGATGTAGTCCCGGAGCAGCTCCTGGTCCTGCTGACGGATGGAGAAGAGGCTGTCCACCTCTCTTGGCACCTTTCGACAGGCGTCGAAGTGCGCCACGAACTTTCCTTCCAACTGCTGGAAGGAGCAAATGGATCCGGGCTCGAGACGGGTGAACCAGACTCGAGCGGCCTTCCGAAGGGTCGCAGGGAAGGCGATGCACAGGAGGGTGTCGGTGGCGCCCTGGACCCTCATGAGAGCTTTATAGCTCTCCAAATGGTCCAGGGGGTCGGTGGTCCCGTCGTAAGGGTCCACCTGCGGCATGCGGAACCGTTTCGGGATTGGTTCCGCCTGGATTTCTTCAGAGAAGGGGGGGCGGGAGTCGTAGCCCGCCGGGCCAGCCGACGAGTTCTGCAGGTCGGCGAACCGTCGGGCGAACTCCGCCAACTTGCGCTCATGCTCTTCTAGGCGCCTCTCGGCCTGGCGCCTGATGGCCTCGTCGGTGGAGTCTTCCACCGAGACTGCAGGTGAAGGGGGCGCCGATCGGTCTCGGCGCGAGGTCTGGCCTCGGCGTCGCTTGCTGCGATGCATCGTTTCGGCCCCATCGACCGGGGATCGACTCTCGTGATCCTCCGAACTGGAATAGTTTCTCTTCGCGGGAGCTTGGTGGCTCCCCCGAGGGTTGGAGATAGCCCGCGGATGGGATGGCCTGCCTTGGATTGAGCGCAGGCTCCCATGCTGCCCCGCGGCTCGGGCCGCGAGAGTTCCTGGCTGAGGCTGAGTGGCCAGGGACCGCTGCTGATGCTGAAGCTGTCAGACCGTTGAGGTCAAGGTCTGCAGCTGCTGGACGATGGCCGCAAGGGGTCCGTCCACCGGGGCAGGCTGCTGCGAAAGAGGGGGAGGAGCCGGAAGCTCCCGTTCGGGGGTGTGGCCCCCTGGAGGGGAGTGGGCTTCTCCCACATGGCTGGTGGACGCCTCGCGACCACGAGTGACCACCATTGCTGGAGAGCGCGACACCTGCAGAAAGCTGGTTCCCACTAGGGGTTAGTGTCCTGCCCCCCTACCTGGTGCGCCAATCTGTTGCCGCTCTCGTCGCTGCGCCAGTGCCGCGGATCAGCTGATCCTTCCTGACCGCCTGGCGAGGGAGCCTCCCTTCCCGCGGGAAACCTGCAAAAAAAGGGGTTAGAAGACCCTGGCCGGGGATCCCGGCGAGGGAGCTCCGACGGTCAAGTCAGTAGACGACGAGAAGGAACAAACTCTCCCACCCGGGCCCTCGAGAGGGTCCCAGATTTAGAGAGTTAATTGGTGAAGGAAGCGCTCTGGGGACCGAAATTTCGGCTGGGCTTGCTTGCCGAACTCACGCCCAGTGTTCCCCTCTCGGGATCCCTGGTTTCTCTCTCGATGCAAGGCCTTGTGCCGGTGCTCCTCCCTTGTCCCCAGGCTAATTGGCTTACCTTGTAATCCCCAGATTCTTCCCTCTTTATCTCCCTCCATCGTGCGCTTGTCCTTTTCCTCCTCGGAAACTCCCCTCCCTTGTTTTCCTTCCTTTTCCCTTTTTGGTGAAGGAGGCCAGGCGGCTTTCCGGCCTCGTCCGCCGGGCCCAGCAGGGAAAAGGCAAAGACATGAGAGAAAAAGAGGGAGGGCGGTGCTGGCAGAGCGACCGGTCGCCAGGCCTCGGGCTCTGTGAGAGCGCTCCCTTCCCCGAGCATGGGCGCCATCCGTTTATGGGGCCTATTCTGTCAGGATCGGGTCTCTCGGCTGCGGGACCTGCCGGGCCGATGCAAGTGACGTTCCGCGTGCCGTCGCCCTCCGTACGGGACGCCGTCTGGGGTCTGTACGGCCCGAGGGGTGGTCTCGGGACCCGTCTCTCTCCCCGGGGGCCTCTCCGTACGAGCGGTCTGACCTCGGCTGAGCTGGACCCATCTCCGGGGGCCAACTGGCGAGAGGCAAGGGATCGGCCGACCTCGGCTCAGGTGGACCCCTCCTGGGCGGACACCTGGCGAGGCGGCAGGGGGTCGCCTGGCTTCGGCCGAGATGGGCCCGTCTCCGGGTGGCCACCTGGCGAAGGCGAAGGATCGGCCGACCTCGGCTCAGGTGGGCCCCTCCTGGGCGGACACCTGGCGAGGCGGCAGGGGGTCGCCTGGCTTAGGCCGAGGTGGGCCCGTCCCCGGGTGGCCACCTGGCGAAAGGCGAAGGATCGGCCGACCTCGGCTCAGGTGGACCCCTCCTGGGCGGACACCTGGCGAGGCGGCAGGGGGTCGCCTGGCTTCGGCCGAGGTGGGCCTGGCTTCGGCCGAGGTGGGCCCGTCTCCGGGTGGCCACCTGGCGAAAGGCGAAGGACCGGCCGACCTCGGCTCAGGTGGACCCCTCCTGGGTGGACACCTGGCGAGGCGGCAGGGGGCCGCCCGACTTCGGCCGACCTCACTCGGTCGGAACCCTCCGGGCCCGGGCACCGATGAAGTGGTAGAGGAACTCCGGGCCGAGCTTGACCTCGGCGAGGGCGGTTTGCTTTAAACAGTCATAGGGTGGTGCGGACTTTGCCGCTCCTAGCCATGTGGACGTGGCGCAAAATCCGGCGGGGAAACTTACACGTGGCTTGCTCTCATTTGGCGATGCCTGAGCCTGTCCACGTCACTGTCACGGCTGTAACACATAGCGATGTCTTCGTCTTCTAGGTCGTCATTAGAGGAGGTGCTTTCTTCTTCAGATACTTTATCATCCCTATTTGAATCGGAAGTAGCCTTGAAGGCTATTGTCTTCTTTTTCTTCTGCTCATCTTCCGTTCTATGTTGCATTGTTAGCGCGTGGGTGATGAGTGATCCCAGTAATTCATCCAGCATCAAAGTGTTGAGATCTTTGGCTTCCTGGTTCGCAGTTACCTTGGAATCTCATTTGTCTAGCAAAGAACGAAGGATCTTCTGAACTAGATCTGCATTAGAGTATACCCTGCCAAGACTCTTTAAACCGTTAATAATATCTATAAATCTAGAGAACATGGCAGATATTGTTTCAGAAGGTTCTATTTTAAATAATTCATAGTTATGAACTAAAAGATTTATCTTGGAGGTTTTCACTTGGGAAGTTTCCTCATGGGTCACTTCGAGTTTATCCTAGATTTCCTTTGCCGATGAGCAAGTGAAAATTCGGTTGAACTCGTTAGCATCCAAAGCACAATATAATAAGTTCATTGCTTTAGCGTTCAATTCCCCCATTTTCATGTCATGATCATCCCAGTCCTCTTCAGGCTTAGGGATGTCCACGCTATCAACTTTAATTGTGAGAATATGTGGCCCTTTCAAGATGACCTTCTACAATTGAAAATCTACAGGTTGTATGTAAATTTTCATTCGTGCCTTCCAATATGAATAATTAGTGCCTATGAATAGTGGAGGTCTATTTGTTGATTGGCCCTCGGCCAATGATGTACTCATGGGATGAGCCATCGATCTTAACTCAAGTAATCAGAGACACTGCTCTGATACCAGCTGTTGCCCAGGTGGCTTAGTCCCAAGAGGGGGATGAATTGGAAATTATAAAATTTTCACAAGTATTTGCACAATTAATTCCAATTAGTGATTAGGTGTTGTGTTAATCAAAGAAAAAAAGCATAAGCTAAAAGATAAAGCAAACACAATACAAACAAAGCAGATTTATAGTGGTTCGGAGCAACCCAGCTCCTACGTCCACTACCCAAGTTCACCTCTCGGGATTTTCACTATATCCCCCAAACCAGAATACAGTCGGATTGTTTTGCAGGCTCACAATCCAAACCTCTACATTTTGGTTTTTAGAACCGGGCTCACCAAAGAAATCCAAGCTAGGTTTTTACAGGTTCACCTAAAACCTCTACACTTTGGTTTTTAGCTAGGCTCACCAAAGAAACCTCTACACTCTGGTTTTAAAGGCTCACCAAAGTAACCTATTTGGTTTTTACAACAGAGCTCACCAATAACCCAGATATTCTAAAAGATAGAATAAGAAAAGCAACAATAAAGACAAACTCTGTTGTCTGGGTGGTTGCTAATGCAGCTCGAGTGAAGATCCACTGAATGCTCTTCAATGCACTTCATTGACTTCCTTACTTTTCCTCAAAAGGTGCTTCAAGCTTCTGTTAAGAGTTGTTGCGGGCTTGAAGGTAATCTTTAAAGCTCTAGTTCTCTCTCACTTCACTTCAATAAGTGTTCAATAAGTGTTCAATAAATGCTCAATAAATCATTAGCCTCTTCAAGGATGTTCTCATACCTTATTTATAGAGACTTCAACTGCCTTCCCATGATTTTGAACGTTGTAGACCATTGGAAGGTGACAGGTTACCGTTGGAGCACTTTTGGAATTCAAAAACTGAGAACTGGAACTAGCCATTGGAGGTGACCCCATCATTCCAGTTGGCTCGGACAAATTTCGAGTCAGCTCGGATGAAGTTCGAGTTGACTGGGCTAAGTGCCAGTCGGCTAGCTTCCACAATTGAAAAAATACCTCACTCTAGACGAGTCGGCTGGAATCTCAGAGGCTTCTCAGACCATTTTCAATTGAGTTCTAGATGAGTTGACGGGATCTAAATCCAGTCGGCTGGATTTCTGAGAATCTCAAAACGTTCTCAACCTTGTTCTGGACGAGTCGACTGGACCTTGGTACCAGTCGGCTGGATCTGCATGCCAGAGAACTTGTCTTCAGTGCTAGTGCCAGAGTCGACTGGGTTGTTCATCCAGTCGGCTCGAAGGTGGTTCTTCAGCTAGATCAGCTTCAAACTTCCAGAACACTTGTCCCAAGCTTTAACAATTTTCTTCAAGCACTACTTACAATAAATTTAAGAAAACTTGAAGCAAGAAGGACTAGTATAAGTAACCCTTTAACTGATTTTAACAGGAAACTTTTTGTAGGATTCTTCTTTACAAGAATCTAAGTATTTTACAACTCAACACAAAACATTAAAGATTGTAGGAATTGAAAAATGTGTCAATGTAGTTGTCTTACAAAAACTTGTCAATCAATTGAAGAGTTGTTAGATAACCAAATGTATGCTCCAATGTTTTGTTATCATCAAAATCACTTTAGGGGTCAACACACATAATTCATGATATTCTTGGGATTACTGAGCATGACAGTGCTTTACGGTATCTGGGAGTTTCCATCTCGAGTAGTAGACTATGTGCAGTGGATTGCGCTCCATTGGTGAGGGCTGTTCAGGAGAGGGTCAAGGGCTGGTAGGGTAGAGCACTCTAGACTATTGGCAGGATCACTTTGATCAGGTCAGTTTTCACTTCTCTTCCAATGTATATGCTATATAATGTTGTTATACCCAAGTCAGTTATTTTAAAAGTAGAGCAAGCCATCCATGCTTTCTTATGGGATTCTGCCTCTGGTCTTCGGAGGATTCATCTATTGGGGTGGCAGGTGGTCTGTCAGCCTATTTAGAGTGGGGGCCTTAGTATTCACTCTCTTATAGTCAGGAGGAAGGGCTTGTTGGAGAGACACGTAGCTAGGTTCTTGCTTTGCCCTTATAACATGTGGACCTTCATGATGAAGGCTAGATATGGTTCTCCATTTGTTTTCTATAAGGGGGGTTTTAGGCTTGTTCAGCATTGCTTTGCTATTGGGAAGAAGGTGGTCGCAAGGGCCTCAGATATTCTTCATTACATGAGATGGGTTGTGGGGGATGGCAAGTCCATTAGCTTCATGATGGACCCATATATTTCATATGTTCCTTTAGCTCGTTGGCCCACCTTTATCTCCATGGATATTCCGGATACCTTATCAATATCTGACCTTTTCATACATGATTATTCTCAACAGGATCCATTGATGGCAACTCGAATATTTGGGGATATTCTTGGTTAGAGAGTTTTATCTATTATGTTGCCTGTTCATCCTTGTATGGATGTTAGGGTTTGGAGTCCCTCTGCTATTCCTAGAGCTCGAATGTTTGACTTGTTTTCTATCTTTTGCCCGCAGTCTCATAGGGCTCTCGATATTGGTTGAATTTGGTCACTTCATGTTCATCCTAGAGTTTCTTTCTTTTGTGGAGAATTGCTTGGCGCCGCCTCCCTACTAGATCTTTCCTTATAGCGGGAGGTCTCCACTTGCCCTCTTTCTGCCCAGCCTATGAGGATGATGGTGAGACTCTGCTACATGGTCTATTTCTTTACCCGGGGGCATGGCAGGTTTGGCAGATGGCAGGATTCGATGAGCTATTTATGCATGCTAAGGATCGGATGGACAGCTTCCTAGAGTTGCTCCGTTCAGGTACTGTTCTTCCTTACGTTACTTTTCTGACATATATTGCTTACCATATTTGGCTCACCCAGAATGCCATAGTCTTTAGCTCTACCAGATGCCCAACCAGGGTAATTATTGAAAGAGCTCGAGCCCATGCCGAGGAGTATCATAGGTTGACTGCGATGTCTACGGAGACCTGAGATTTTGCTTTCACTCTTCGAGCATCCCACTATATTTTTATATCTTGGGAACCCCCTCCTTCAAGATTCTTCACAATCAATTTTGATGAAAGTATCAGGGATAGACATGAAGGTGCAACCTTTTTTATCCGTGATAATGGACTCAGTATTCTTGCTAATGGTGGGTGTCTTCTTCATGACCCGACGGTCCCTGGAGCGAAGCTTCAAGCAACTTGGGCTGATATTCGGTATGCCCGGAAGATCTTATAGTTGGACTGGGTTATTATCGAGGGAGATTCAGCTACGATAGTATCCTGGATTCACCAGGCATTGAGGTCTAGGCCTGCACATCCTATTATTACTCTTCTTTTATAGGGATGTGCAACTCTTATTGTGCAGCATGTCTATCGAGAGGCTAATTCTGTGGCTGATTGGATGGCCTCCTATATCGCTAACCATTCGGATTATGTTTTGTGGTCTCACATGAAAAATGCCTCTGCTCTGTTTCGTGATATTACCCTCTTTGATTATCTTGGATGTATTCATACTGAAACTATGGTTTGAATACTCCATTTTTATCAAAAAAAAAAAAAAACCTTCCCCATCCCCTGGCAGTCTGCCACTGCATCTAACACTACCTGCTCTACTTTGCCTTGAGACGCTACTCCCCCCCATCTCACTTTAAGGCAAGTACAAGATAGGTACAGGTACAATCTATCCAACCTGATTACCGTCCTTACTTTGAATAAGCCTCGACACGACCTAGCTCGATTAGGAAATAGGGTTTAGTTTTCTGCATCCGGTGCTAATTTTCCACCTCCAACTCCTCCTCTTAGCCTCTCTATTCTTTAAAAAAAAAAAAAAATCAAAATTTTTCTTTGTTCTTAAATATACCAATTCTTTAATTTGTACTTGAATTTTTTTATGCATTCCTAAAACTAGTTTTTTTTTCCCGCGTCATAATTGTGTTCCAAATTTCCCATTAATGTAAGGTACTAATTTTTATTTTGTAGTTCTCTTGGTTTTATTGATTAATGGGATTAAGTTTGAATTTTTGTGAGTTCTTTTAAATCAAGAAAAGATCTGAGTTTGATGGATAAGAAAGGTGTTAGCTTTTTGGTGGTTTTTTTTATTTTTTTTTTGTCTTTTTTTTTTTTGGAGTTAGTTCTTACTAATTGCTACTGCATGGGATTATCATGCTATGATTTATGATTTCATGCACGGATGTTCTTGAAATTCTAATTTTAACATTTACATGTAATATCTAATAATTTATTAAAATAAAGCTAATTTAATTTTTTTTCTAAATTCTAAGCTTCTAATTACTTGGTCCAAAGTCCCATATGCTTTTTAAATTTTTTTAAAAAAAGAGAAAGAACTTTACCGGCTCGATAAATTATTGTATTTGATACATTACCAGATGATTTTAAAAGATAATGTAGATTGCCAATAGCAAGGATTACCAGCAATATAGATTGTAGATAACATGGATTATTTATATTTGGTACATACAAATAATATTACATAATATAAAATAAAATTTTTAAAATATTCCTAAATTAAATCTATATTTTATTTATAAAAATATAATTTTTAATATTTTATCTATTTATTAAATATATACATTTTATATTTTATATTAAAAATATATAAAATATTTTATATTTTATAAAAGTAAAAATTATAAAATTTATTTTACATATAAATATATTTTTAATATTAAAATTTTATATATTAAATAGATAATATATTTAACATATTATTTCAATATATTAAATTTATCTATTATATATAAATATATATTATGTTATCTATTTATAGTTATCCAAAATATGACCGTTTGAATTTGTATTGATCTATTAAAGTCTAATTATATATCCAATGATCAAAAAATTAAAAGTTCAATGATTAAATTATTAAAAATTTAATGGTCAAGTAATTAAAACTTCAACAATCAAATCATTAAAATTTCAATGATCAAATCATCAAGACTTCAACGGTCAAATTATTAAAATTAAAAATGAATTATTAAAAAAATTTAGATTTTTTTATCGGGGATTACAATGATTGGTAATATATTGGATAGTGTGGTTGGAGGAAAATAATAAAGCAACAGCAGTAGCATGTTGGACGCTACTGCTCTCAAGAGAGCAGTATCGTTTGAGTCCGACTACCAGAACATTGTCAAGGCGGCCATGCATACCTGTTGGACTGGTGGAAATCAGGGTAGGGCCACCTTCCCTCATCATCAACAACAAAAAAAAAAAAAAAAAAAAAGCTCTATATGTTCAATATTCTAAACATGCAAAAGATACGTCTTATATAAACATTGAAAACATTTATATCTCTTGTTAGAGATTCACCCTAAGAAAGTTCTTAATTTAACTAGCTATACATGCTGCAGCAATACCTGTCCAAGTTACACTTGTTTCTGCATGCAGGTGGCAGCTTTACATGGATTCAGCTCAAGACAAACTTCTTGATGTAATAATGTGATTCAGTACTGTTATATGAAAGATGGAGATGAATTGGTATGTTTCTGATAAATTGTAGCTGATGGCTGAAGTGGAGACATATTTTGTGAGCAAGGCATCTCTGTGACATCAACAATGATTTTGGATGGCAATAAGTTCTGCACTTGTACCCTTTTCATGGCTATGTAAAATAAAGAGTGCATGCATTTGGCTCAGGTCAAAAAGAAAAAGGGCATAATCATACAAGTCAAGTTTATCACACTATGTGCCGATTTAGATCTGTTTAAAATATACTGCATTGTTAGCAATAAGCATGTTCAAGGAGATTACATGTAATGGAGAACCACTTAAGGCTGTTCATATATATGCTTTGACATTTGGAAAATGTAATATTTGGAGGGGCTGATTTTGCTTCGAAAGGGCAGTGAAAAAGAAAATTAGAGAAATAGCGGAGTTCGTTCACGAATATGGATATAAAGGTTCACTGAATCTGTTACTTTGACAGGACTAAACTGTGGAATATGATTTACAAATTTGACCTTGATTAGATGAAGGAAGTTGCTTTTTTGGTAAGGATAGGATATAGCAATGGTTATGTAAGCATATTAGAGAGTGCACTGCAAAACCATGAGCTTGAGTTTATAGCATTAGAAGCTCATGATAGGTATAGGCACAGACCAAATTCTTCAAAATTAGGCATGTACATCTCTAGGTAAATAAAAATACATGGAATAAGTGTAATTTATGAGAATTATAATGAGGGTTTTATGTGAGTGTCCAGGTTGAACCTTGACATTTGTAGTCAAGGAGAACTGATTAAGTTGGTGGTCATGCAAGATGAAAGCTTGAGAATGCTCATGTAGCATGAACATTATGATCCTTCAAAGGATGAAACAGACAGTATCTGACCTAAGAAGGCACGAATAGAAGTTGCACTAAGATAGGACATGACCTTGTTTTGAACCAAGGTTTAGGTGACTCCCTATGAAAGATGTATTCATCCCCTATCTGATATTAAGTATAAAAAGTTTCAACACCCATGAAATTCTTGTTGGAGTACATTTTGCAATGAGTTTAGCCTACAAATAATTTTTTTCCCAATTTCTTTCAGAATTGCATTCCAAAAGATTTATGATGGTTTCACTCCTTAAATTTTACAATGTTATTTTCCAATTTTTTTTTCCTGACTTTAACCTCCTCTGATCAACTATCTGCAAATTGAAATGCATATGGGGCCTTAAATGTCAAAACTTGGTTCACCAAAGACAATTGATAAATTTTATTGAGACAAGGGCTTAACTAACTCCTTAAGGGAGCTTAATAGTTGGAGAAGAACAAGCAATGATAGCTGAACATCCGAAGAGCATGTCAGTTTTGCGAACAAACAGCATTTCGAACTTCACCTTCAACTAGTCATGTATTGTATTTATAATCACTAGTTAGTTAAACAATGATGAAAAAGCGATGCAAGAAATGATCACAACTACCTGACAGAAATGGTATCTGATTACAATGCACACAGTATGGCTTGCAAAGAGAAAGGAAAAGAAGATACACTAAACTAACCATTGCAGATGAGAGACCCTGAAAGTTGAAGCACATCCAGAGAGCGGACTTTGCATCTCAGTGTGCCAACTTCGAACATCATAATCTGATGGTGTATCCTATCAGAAAAACACAATGTTACCTTAATGGAAAACAGTGTACAACAATTAACTTCCTCATCAATACAAAAGCAAGTTAGAGCTGAAAGCAATAATTCTTGAAAGACTGTACTTACCAAACAACCGGCATCACTCCTCAAAGAAACAATTTGATTCCAACAATCTTAATTGTATTCCATATTTCTGTCTGTAAAAGACATAATAAACTACTTTGTACCAATCAACTTATTAGATCAGAGCATGACCTCGAGAGATCAAAATTCTATACAGATTCACAAACCCAGGAAGAATACCACTTGACTTACTAACAGAAAGAACCCGTTCAAACATTAATAAGCCGATATTGAATTCCAACAAAAATTTATAATTTCTTCATGCATGGAATCAATTTTCAACATTATTCAAACAACTGGCCACGTCAGTACAATGATGCCTTACTGCCCATCACCTCCATTGCAAATACCCATCTCCTCATAACTTCATATCAAAGAAGAGGTTTTGGCACTCCAGGACAAAAAGGTATGCAACACGCCATGTATTCCTATTGGCCTACCAGTTTCTGATACTAAACAAATGTTTAAAATTTGGAACAAAGATGCAAGATGAGATTTTTTTTTTTTTTTTAACCTCATGTATTCACTCCAATACGACGGTGGCGCCAACCTCGTTGAGATTGGCGGCGATGGCCTCGGCCACCTCCTCGGTGACCCCCTTCTCGAGCACCACGGGGTCTTTCCGACCAACTCCTTTGCCTCCGTGAGTCCCAGATCCGTGAAGGTCCGCACCTCCTTAATGATCTTGATCTTGGCTGCGGCGTCGAACTTCTCCAGCTTGATGTCGAATGCCGTCTTCTCCTTCTCCTCCGCAGGCTTCGCGGCCTCCGCCACTGACCCGGCCCCCGCCCCGAGGTGGGCACGCCGCCAGCGGAGATCCACCGGTTGAGGCCGAGCTTGAGGCGGAAGAGGATGGAGTAGTCGTCGCGCTCGGCCTTGGTCAAGGAGAGGATCTCGTTGGCCATCCTCTCCAGGTTCTGGGTCCGGGCATCGGACGAGGTCCGCCGATTTTTTTTTTTTTTTTAAGGATAAAGGGGTAGGGGAATAAATGGCGTAGCTCCCCGTAGGCTCCTACCCGCCGAAAAATATTAATTTTTTTATTTATTTTTTTTTTTATAAAGAAAGAAATTAACAAAAAAAAAAAAAAAAAAAAAAAAGAAAGAAAAGAAGGAAGGAAGAAAAGGAATTACGACGGTCCACCAATTTTAACTAAAAAAATATTAGATATATGACGCATATTATTTTTTATTCAAAAATAAATATATCAAACTTGCTTTTATTGATATCAGTTGAATGAATAAAATTTATTATATTTATAAATAAATAATATTTATCGATGAGAATGAAAAATAAGAAAGTCCATGCTCCCTCGTACACTTAATTATCATTGATCCCGAAAAATAACCCTTGAAACTGTCATTTTAACTACCGGGATATGCATTATTTAATTATTTAATTATTAAGATTTGCTTAAAAAAATCGAGTATAAAAAAATCAAACAAAAGATTATCGTAGCAACCAAATCTTTATTATAAAAGCATCATTCACATCACTAAACCTAACTTCAGATAAAAACAAAAATTCCCCGTTCTAGAGCCCAAACACTGCAACTCCACCAGCATAACTAGATTTGTATCATTTTTAAACCTAAATGTGCTACTAAAATCAAAGCAAACAGCAGCGACAACCACTTGTTCACCTTCTTCATCATTTGGGTTTTTTTTTTTCCATTTTGTCCAGTTTTTCGGTAAACTTGGAATTATCCGACGGGAACGGTGGTACTTAGGAGTATCAACATAATCGAAATACACACAATACAGAGATAGAGATGGGAAAAAAATTTCACAATATCACATCTTAATATATGATATAGCGATACATCGACACAATACTGACGAGAGCACTGCCAATTTTGATGACCTGGATTCTTACAATAGACTCTACTCAGATCGAGTAGAGCTCCGGGCTGAGTAAATCTCTAGAGTTTCAGGTCTAGTAAAGCTTGGATTGAATAGAGCCTTGGATGGGACAAAATTTTCGAACCGAATAGAGCTTCAAGTCAAGTAGAGCACTAGGCCGAATAAAGTTCCGGGCTAAATAGAGCTTCCATGATGAAGGTAATTTGGCGACAATAATATGCATTATAACAATTGGAACTCATCCCATTTTTCACAAGAATCTTGGCCTGGCATCCAGGGCATCTACTTTTGTTTTCTTTCCATAAGGCGCAGTCTTCTTCTTCACTTTTCCACTGTCACCCCCACACTTAAATTGCTAGAAGCTGATGAGGCCCTCTTCTTTGTCACTTATTTGCTAGAGGGAAAATTTATACTCTGTTTAGTAAGAAAGGTGGATTGTAGAAAAAATGGATGAAAAAGAAAGAATGGATCCATCATTGTTTGATAAAATATATAAAGATAGATGAGAATGATTTTATCTTTTGTTTTGTATAGGAGGAATGGAAGAGATAATGGATAATATTGATATGGATGAAAAGGCATAAAGTTTTTAAAAATTATTTATTTAACTTGATCATTATAATAATTTATTATTCACAACAAATAGAGAGACTTTTTTTTGGTAAGGGGGGATAAATCTGGCGTAGCTACCCTACAAGCCCCTACCTAGCTGGAAAATGTTCAACTCAAAATGTAGGATTTTTATAGCATTTTCCCATCCGAGGGTGAGTACGTCAACCCTTGGTGGTAATAGAGAGGAACTTTTTTTTCTGTAAGGGATGATTAATCTGGCGTAGCTACCCTGTAAGCCCCCACCTCACCGAGAAATATTTAATTGGTTGTGAGATAAGACCCCAACTAGCTGGGCTACCACCTTGACAGTGATAGAGAGAAACTTTTACAATATAGTTAATGTGGGAGGGAGAGTAAACTACCAATAGAGTTGGAGACCAAACTATGGCAGCATTTTTACCGCCACTGCTCTTCCATGTGTTAGGGTATTTTAGTCTTCTCATTTTGGTGTTCCACGTTACTTGCCACATAAGCCCTAATTTTATCTTTGTAAGGTCAAAAATGGATTCTGCCAATTAGCTCACACGAGGACTAACGAAACGTCCAAGTTTGTAGTGGTTTGTAATGTTTTAAAAAGGTTTAAGACTCATTTGTAAAACTAAAAATGTTTAGGGCTTGATTATAAAAATTCCAAAAGGTTTAGGGTCCCTGGTACTGCTATTCCAAATGGAAACAAATAGACCGTCAAGGCGGTAGCCCAGCTAGTTAGGATCTTATATCATAATCAACGATTATCCCTTGAAGCCCGTGACGGTTAGGTAAGTAAGAGGTCAGGATCCTTCTTCTATCAAATATTTTTTGGCGGGGTGGAGGCCTGCGGGATAGCTACACTGGATTTATCCCTCCTATCCTTTTTTTTTCAATCACAAAATAAAAAAATAAAAAAAATAGGAATAAATAGAGAAACTTAGAGTCCACGAAAACCTAACATAAGAAATACAAAAAGCATCAGAATTGGAAATTTGGCGAGATCAAGTTGAAGGAAGGATCAAGATGGGATTAGAGCCTATTCATGCATACGTCTTACATGCATATTCGACATTTAGTCTTTAAGCTACATCAAAACCACTTTCTTACAATGCTGCATGTTACATTTGAAATCATCTCATTTCAAATTATTTTATTATGAAACCACTTTCTTGCATTTTATCATTAGATAGTGCTTGAACTTGCACCAGCACATTAAACTAAACACATATTTTCCCTTCTAATTATTTTATAATGAAAGATGTCAAAAATCTCATTTCTGCCGCTAGTATTTATTGGTTTCACTATCTAATCAATTTTACTATGATTAATATAGTGTAAATGTTGATTAATTTTACTTCATGTAAAGTCAGGCCATAGATGGATTTATTGTTATCATTTATACAACCATCTGAAGCACCATCCATGGAACCACAGTGATATTTATGATGATCATGCTTACTCGTTCCTACATGATACCTTCACCCCTTTGGCATGTTTGATCATGTTCTCTAGACTGAAACATAACAATAGGGTCTCAAATATTAGATAGGCCTGCTGTGCTAGGTCTTATCAACTTTTGAGCAAGGGGTGGTATTAATTAATCATGCCTTGCAACGTAATATTAAATTTAAAAAATTGCAAGATTATTTCTTTTTGATACATTATTGAATTTCTTGTTCTTCACCGTTATTCAAATTTCTATCTTTCTTGTTTTAGTTGTATACTGCACCTGATGTCAAGTTCTACCAATTTAACAGGCCTAAGTTCGGATCTATTCTTTTAATACAAGACTGCAGCATGTTACATAGCTATGGGAGTAAGCAATATTTAAATTCATGTGCATATGCAGTTTCATTGGTATCTCTTTTGTATTTGATCGTATTCAAAGTAAAATTTTGCTAGATTTCGGTGATCTGCAGCATGCTGGAATTTCATATTTTTAAAACTTAATAGTGAAAGTAGGTTAAAAATTATTTTTAATCCGAAACATCCTGATCTAATCAAGAAACCATCTGGTATCGGATGTAAATATGCTGAAAAATAAATATTCAGATATGAAAAATAGAAATATGAAAGAAAATTTAGCGATCAGATTATCTACCTGTTATGATATTCCGATTTTAGTCCAATTAATTATTTTTTCTTTTATTTTATTGGTCACATCAGCTTGCAAAAGAAAGAATCTTCGGTTCCATATTACCGTCTTCTCATTATTAACTCTGGGTCTTCGGCTTCGTACACCCACCTTAATCCGAAGACTATGCCTAATATCCATTGTTTCATATCTATGATCTAGGATATAAGTTTTTACTTTATGTCTTCGGCTTCGTATTATTAAATTAGTCCGAAGACCATGTTCAATATTTATGGCTTTATCTATTCCGGAAGATATTATTAACCTTGGATCTTCGGCTTCGTACACCCACCTTGATCCGAAAACTATGCCTAATATCTATGGTTTCGTATCTATGATCAAAGAGATAAATTTATTTACTCCATTATCTTCGGCTTCATACAATTGTCTTGATCCGAAGATCTGACCTCCCAGGCAAATATCTTCGATTTTATTCCCTCAATGTGATCCGGAGAATGTAAGTATTTAGTTTTGTTATATTCAAAAGAATTCGAAGTGCTAACTTTCCCTTCAGGAGCGCTGCTAAAGAGAATGTAAAGCTCACTTCGGATTTATTCTTAAAAGAAAGAAGGTTCTGGAGCATGTAGGTTTCTTGGACAAACAGTTAATATGTTTGGGTTGTTGCAACCACCCACATAGTCCGAAACCTCAGATTGAATAAATCACGAGTGCAACGGCTTTTCCGACAACCACTATTTACAGTTATGAAGTGGTTGCGTTCATCAACCTCCATAACCGTAAGTAGTTACGTTGGAGCCTATAAATACTGGTAAGAGGGGACACTAAGGGGATCTTTTTCTTGGGCTCTCTTTTTCTTGGCATTGGGCAAATTTCTCTTTTCCTCCTTGCTTTCAAAACTTTCCATTCTGCTGTTGCCTGGGCTCTTTTTGACTTAGGCATCGGAGTGTCCCCCGCCGGAAAACCTCCGGTCAGGGACTTCTTTTGCAGGTACCGGTCGACGATGATCCGGAGGAAGAACCACTCCATCCCATCAACAAGGGTTCAGCATCGACACTACCTAAATCATTTTTCCTTCTTATCGGATTGGATCCAATAGATATCTCAGGTTCCTGTCGTAGCCTTGTAAGCACCCAGTCTCTGTAGGTATCCATCTGGAGAAGAGCTGATCGAGGTGCCACCAAGATGCTAGTAATCCTTGGCTTGGATCGAATCTAATCTTCAAGATAAAGAAGATTTAGAAATCTTGTGCAAACCCTTTCACACTAAATCAAGGAAGGAGGATCGGATGCCAAGAGGAGAACCAACTTTCTTCTCCTTGTTTCTCTCTCTAATCTTTCTTTCTAGATTGGCATGTAGAAGCAACAAAGAAAGAAAGAGGGATGGTGGAAGGGAATTGGCGACAAGGAAAAAAAAGATGTAGCAATTGTCGACCACCTTTCTTCCTCTCCTTTTAATTTGTTGCACAAACAATAGTCCACCCCACAAGAAAAAATAGATAAAATCAAATTCCAATGTAAATTTGAACCGAATTCAAGTCAGATTGGGTTCTATATATATCTAGATGAGAAAGAGTTTCAGAAGGAATAGGGAGGTGCTAACTTACACCTCCTCTCTTTCATGCATGCAAGAAGAATAGAAGATGAAGGGCACTAATTTCAATGCCTCATCTTCTTAATTGTTGACAAAATAGATAGGGAAACCCAGTTAAAATTGAAATTAGCCTCTTATCCTAATTGAGTTTGAATTTTGATTTAATTTGAATCCGATTCAAACTCGATTTGAACCAAATTTAAAATCCTATCAAACCGAATCCGATTAGAATATGAATCCAAGTCCTACTTGAATTATAAAATCCAATTAGCCTCAAATTAAGTCAAACCTAATTAAATTAGATCTAATTTAATTCAATCAGGACATGGTCCATAATTTAGTTAGGCCAAATTATATTACAATACTTGTAATTAAGTCTCTTAGGCTAATCATTAGTTATTTTTATATTTGTTACTTTTACAAATTGATCCAAATCATTAATCCAATTGATAATGATCATGATCTCAGCTATTGATCAAGTCAAGCTTCTTTTATGTGTGATCCTATATGTTCTATTTGTCTAGCAGTAAAACATACAATGATCTTCGTTATAGTATCATCAAAACTTTTTTGATAGGCTGGAACGATTCCAACTCATCCTAATAAGAATCGTTGATCCGAAAATAATCATAGTGAGTTCTCACGATCTACCAATGATGTCTAGCAATATGTAGTAGCAATAGCAGAATAAAAATTAAAATTTCTAAGTATAGTTACCATATGATTAAGTCTTCTATCGAGAGTTTTGATAGGATGCAAGTCATGAAAACTCATCAAATCCTAAGCATCTATCATATGCAAGACTTAATTAGCTTAAGTCCAATTATGAATCTTATAAAACTCTTTTTCATTTATCACATTGCTATGGTATAGTCTCAAGGACTCAGTCTTTTGATTGCATAGGACTACTCTTTAGCTTTAAGATCAATAGATCTTAAAAGTGCACATCCTACTCCTACCGCGAATCTACTATAGCCAATGAACATTGCAGGAATCCAAATGGCTAGGAATCATATTTATATACTATTAAACTACAGTAATCCTACTATGAGCAACCAAAGCATCATAGGTGTAAGAACTATTCACACAGCTACAGTATCGAGAATATCGCTTTTAAATGAGAAGACATCTAAGTAATTTCTCATTTTTAGTCATGCTTGGTATCTTTATTCTTTAAAAACCACTTGCACTCTTGCTGCAATATCCTTATACTGTGGACTTGAAACTCATCTATCCGAAAGGAAAGCATGTGCACTGATCTTGATGGATCAATCACTATCTCGATGATGATCCAATGACCGGAAATAATTTAGGAGTTAATTTATAATGACACATGTTTCAAATTCTCAACTTTTGAGAATATATGTCATTGTCCATTAACTTCTTGGATGATTCATAGACATATTAATAAGAATGGATAAGAAAAATTGACCATTTTTATTAATTTTAATAAATCAAGTATAAAAATATATCCTAAAAAGATTATAATATGTCATGCTACTTAGCTTATAGGATATATATTTAATAAACTTAACATGTAAGGGCACAAAAAGAGTATGACCCAGACTAATCATAAACATAGAAATGATAGCAAATTTTCTCCTTGATAAGACTAAATGCTAGAATATTTTTTTATGTAAATCTGCTTCTTATGAGTAGGTTAAAACATAAAATTATCCATAATTATATTTATTATGTATGCTTCCACATAGCAAAATTACATCATCTAATTGTGAGATTATCCTTTATTTGTTGATTGGACATAATGCCCACGTTGACTACTCACTAAAAAGAAAAATGCCATGTTTATTGCAAATTTAAAGATGCTTATTCCTTTCACTCCCTACACATTATAGGAAACATGCTATTCTATTTAACATGTTTTCTTGCTATATATCTGTGCATGAGGTTATGAGCAATAATGTCACATCCCAGCTCAAGGCCTGAGTTGGGCATACAATAGATGGCCGCATACCCTTATAATTTAATTCCATTGAATATGCAAGGCTTAGCTTTTTATTTTTACACCATTCAAAACTCAAATAATGATAAAATAATAATTATTCAGCTCTCTAACCACTAAATAATAATGAATAAGTTTAATCAATCTTTTTCAAGGAACCAATTAAAAATTCTTTTAACTCATAAGCTCCTTACAATATAATCCCAACTTCGACTACTCCGTAGCTAGGGGTGCGAATGAGTCGAGTCGGATCGGGTCATGAGTGACCCCGATCCGACTCGGTTCTTTGATCAGGTCCTAATAATAGATCCAAACCCAATCCACTAGAAAATCGGATCGGGTCGGGTTAGGTCCACTATCATAATTTTCAACCCAATGGATCATTCGGATTGAGTCGGGTCCATAAATAATCCAGTTCTAATCTACAAAGTTTGGATCTAAATATGATCCGAATAAAATATAGACAACTATATTTTAATTATTACATATCTAACTATTATTAACTATAAAATAGATAATAAATAATATTATTTTTAAAATAAATTAAGATATAAAAATAATTATAATAGTTTCCATGTAAGTTTTAAATTATAATTTAAAGGTCCAAATAAATATAATTCTAACAGTATTAGTATGTTCGAATCGGGTCGGGTCGGATCCAAATTCAGTAAACCCAGACCCGACCCGAAAAATAGAACGGGTCTAATTTTAGGACCCAACCCAGATCCACGGGGCCATAAAAACGGGTTGGATTGGGTCGGGTCACGGGTCAACCCGATCCATTTGCAGCCTTATCTGTAGCATTTGAAAAAAAATTAATGAGCTTCACGAGCCAATAAGTTCTCAAACCTTCATTTTATTAAATTTTATATATGAAATTTAAAATTGAATGATTTTCTATAAAATATAATCCAATAAAATATATTAGATCATAAATTTCAAATATATGTCTTTAACCAAAAATACTTTTTTAAAATAATCAAAATTAACCATCCACTCTCACTCTCATAATTCCTTTGACTATATCTATGATCGGCCCTATGGCTAGTCCTAAAAAAGACTATACTTGACTATACATACCATTCATTAGTCAAGTGCCAGTGATCACTCTATTGAATGACCAAAAGGATACTAGCTCTAATATCACAAAAAAAATATGCTTTCTCAGTATGTGCCAATGATTAGCCTCATCTAGCTAAGCCCAGAAGAAAACTAGCTCCTGACTGCAATATAGTGCCTGCTAGTATATACTAATGATTGCTATACTGGAGGTCTAAAAGAACTAGATCTTAACTTGTATGATCATAGTTGGACTAAAAAGTAATAAAATATATAAATAATATATTTTGATGTAATAAAATAATTCATTTTTTTCAAATATTCATGCATGTTTAATTCAATATTTTACCAAATCATATTCATGTAAATCATATAAAGTACTTATTTAAGTAAAATAACATAATAATAATTAAACATTTAAATCAAATCATGCATGATAAAATATACTATAAGTATAGATAACTTACTAAAAATTGATTCTACTAATGATACGTAATTCAAATCCTGGATCCGGTACTCCTTTACCAATGGAGGTGATGACAACTCTAGCAAAACAAGTTAATTATGTACTTAACCTTTAATTAGAGAAAAAAAGAAACTATAATAAAAAAAGTGACTCTTGGTCAGGTCTACATCTAGATTTGGTTATGGATTCAGTCTAGATAACCAATTGAGCTCAATTTAATCTGGATAGGGTTAATTAGCATATAATCGAGTCTAGATCCAACTCGAAAGAACCTAATTTGAGAGATAGTTTCGAAAAAAAATTAATTTTCTCCCACAATTATCATATTATTTATTAAATTGTCTGTCTTCCTCTTCTCTCTTCTCTCTATTCTATCTTCTTCCTCTTTTATTCTTTCTTTCTTTTTTTCTCTTCTTTTCTTTGTTTCTTCTTAGGTGAACAGAGCCCCCCGGCTCAAATAACTGAGGAGGTTAGAAGGGGCAGTGGTTCGACCTAGGTGTAGTCAAAAAGGGAAGAATCATGCCACTAAGTGTAGTCAAAAAGGGAAGAATCAATGTGGCATGGTCTGGATGAGGTTGGGGGTCGAGAAGTGTAGCCGATGGTGGTCCGGCCACCAATAGAGAAGTCGAGAGGGTAAACAGAATAAAACAAGGTGTTGTCCCTCATTGCCACAATAGTGACACCAATAGCTAAAAGGAAGACAGAAGGAGAGGGACTTACTACGAGAGGTGGCGATGGCAGGGACATAGCCAACGATGCTCATTCTCAATGGTGAATTGGCTGTATGGCTCGAATTTTTCAAATCAAAGGAGGGCAGAGGGGTTAGGGAGGAAAGAGAAGATTTTTGGGTGGTGTGGCTTAGATACGGTGGCCCAACAACTGCCAGCATTAAGGAAGGAGGCAGAGGAAGATGGGGAAGACTTGGCTTGGCTAGATCAAGGGTGACATGGGATTTAAAAAGAAAATGGTTTGGGAGAGATAAATATAGTTCAATGGTGGATAAGTCTAACCATTTGTTGTCTTAACCTCCCCCGAATAGCCTTCGAGCCATCCCTCCCGGCACGCGACAACCTCTTCTGTTGTTCACGTGGAAATAATACTAGATCAAGCAGGGGGTCTAATCCCTTATTTCAGTCTTTTTTTTTTTGAAAAGGTTTAAATTGAAGTCAGCAAGGCTCGCCAACTTTAGCCCAAAATAAGCCTAGATGGGCTATGCCATATAAGTAAATACATATTTTAAATATGTGCATTCATCACTTGTTATTTAATATACGAAACTTGATTATATATTTAAGCAAGCTTGCTACATTGCAATACCATTTTACTCAAAGTTTTTTCTTATTTTGGGCTCCTTAGCTATCAAATCTTAGCTTGCTTAAGGTGGTATCATATCATTATATCATTATATAACTTAGAGTAGTAGCGTAACATTTCTCAATGTTTAATGTTAATAGAGTCCAATATGGTTCATCTATATATCAAATGGAATTATTATACCCATAATTCTATATCATATCATATTCGAAAGTACATTATATAGCAACAATTCAAATTTTTTATATCTTACCTTTTAAATTCCAAATTTTTGCTTCATAAGCTAGGATTTTAGGATATGCCAAGTTCTCTATGACACATATTACATCTTATCCCTTACTTATGATATATCTAAATTAATATTTTAAAATTTTACTATGGACATTCCTTATATCATGATGATTTATGTAATAACATAATTTGGATTTGCGTAATGCTGATTTATTTGATATCAAGAATTTCTAAAAGTTACTCACATGTACATAATTTATATAATCAACATATTTTATACGGTCATAGAAAATGTATGATATATTGCATTGAATAATCGTTGTAATATTTCTTATTTAGATTTTTTGAATTCTTTGATATTAACATTTATTTAAAATCGGTTACCAGATTATTTATACATAATTTTATATATCTCTATTACCATAATTATAAATTCTAGTTTACCATATAACTTGTGAGAGAAAACTCTTTTATCAATTGTCTTTCTATAACTTTAAAAGAGGACCAAGGTTCTAAAGTCATTGAGGGAGATGGGCTTAGTTTATAAAAGAGCTTTCAATAGTGGAATCTAATTTCTGTGATATAATATTCTTTAAAGGATGTTCAATGTCATAATAATAAATTGATTGGTTGGTTAAGAAGTAAATGTTGTTTATTTGATATGAAAGTCATAGATTCAATTTTATTTCTATGATAATTAGTACCCTTATATAGTGATTAGAAAGAATTATCTCTGAATAAGATCTTATAGATATTTCTCGAGATATGATACTATACATATCTTTAAAGAAGTTTACTTATATGAGTGTATTTATACATGGCTGCATCTAAAGATATAGCTCTCTAGAAACTTTTTATCAAAATCAAGATACATATACCGTGTCGCTAATATATAGACTCGTGATAAAGAATTATGTACAATGTATGTAGTAATTGAAGTCTGGATTAAAGAATACATTCAAGACTTGGTTCATTCCGATTCTCTCAAATAAAAAATTTTATACTAAGTGAGGTCAAGTCACCTTACCCCATTGCATAATATATGCACCTAGAAATTTATATTTATATTTTATTATTTTTTAAAAAAATAATTTTATAAGGAATTGTTGAATTTTAATTGGCAATTCAATTTTTTTTAATATTATTATCATTTAATTTATTATTTATTATTTAATAGTGTTTTAATATGTTAATTATTGCTTTAATTATGATGGTTGGGCTTTAATTTTTCTAATTGTTGGGCCCCTAATTAGATTTTTAATGATTAGTAAAAATCCAGATGATGAGATTTTGGATGGCTATACACTTACCATCTATATAGATTTAAAAGTGATACTACATTTTTATTTTCTCTCTTATTTCTTGCTTTGAATATATTTAGTCTTCTTGAATATTTTTTTTTCTAAATTTATCTATTTTCAAATCTTTTTTTCGAATACTAAAAGAGCCTCTATCAATATCTTCATAATCGTGCTTACAGATAAAAAATCTCGATCATATTTTGAAATTATATTTTCGATTATTCTTTTACAAAAGATTAAATATATTTTAAGATAGTATCTTACATATTTTTAAATTTATTTTTTATAAATAATTTATAAATATTTATAATTAATTTTTTAAAAATAATTTTATTTAATTATACTTGTAATTTTAAGGCTTTGTTGTAACAAGTGTTAACCTAACCGGCCCCTCATTATCACCTAAACTGTAGGTCCCAGCGCGTGCGAAAAATAAAATATTAGGGAAAAAAAACTTTCTTGACGCATGCGTGAATCGGCGCAATCCACGGGACTTGGCGCACTACATGGTAGAATTGTTGGGGGTACACGGCATCAGCATCTGTCTGTGACCCAGTCGCGCCCAAACAATTTTCGGGCAAATAAAAAAATCTTGAACCGTCGATTCCACAGCCAACGGCTTTTGGATCCCTCCGCGCCCGTCTGCACCGTTCATACACCGGACATTATATACCGGGAGTCGCTTTTTCTCCATTCCAACCTCGCATTCCAACCCATCCGAAGGCCATTCACAACCCCGACCCGCACTCCCCACCCCCCTGAACCCCCCCCCCCCCCCCCCCCCCCCCCCCCCCTTCTGTCTCTCGAGCGCCATTCGAAGCTCTCTCGCCCGAGACCGCAGCGCCCGAGAGCGAAACCCTACAAAAAGGGAGGCGATCCTCCCTCTCTGTTGTCGACCCTCTTCTAAAAGATTTCATCCAGCTCCTTTTCATCTTTTTTTTGGATTTTTTTGTTTTGTTTTTGTTTTTTGTTTTTGTTTTTTGTTTTTTTTTTTTTTTTAGCGGAGAATGGATGAATTCCTAGAAGGGCTCTAATTGGGTCCAAAGATCGAATCTTCTGACCTTTCTCTAGAACTAAGTTTTCATTGGTTTCCATCTAATGCCTGTTTTCTGTTCTGGAATTAGGGATTTTCGTCCGTCTCTGTCCCTGAGCTCCCCCGCCCGCGCCCGTCCGGAAAGCCACCGGTTTGGTGAGTTCTCTTGACTGGCACCCTTCCAGATAGATGGAGTCTAGAGCCTCTGTCAGGGTTGTGGCTCCTCGGCTGCGTTGTTTTTATTTGTTTATTTTGAGAATTAGGGTTTGTATCGGATCTTGTATGGGTTTTGTTTTAGATTTTTTTTTTTTTTTGTTGGAAATTGGAATGCTCTAGTTGCGTCTGATAGCCTGGATCTTTCTTTCATCTTGCTTCGATTCACAAAGGGATTTTGCGCACTTGAGCTGTGTGCATAATCCATTTTTCATTTCAAGCACTCATTGTAGTTGAACTTGGTTGGTCTCGCAGTTATTTTATTTAAGGTTTCATGTTTTATTTGCTTTCAAGTTCTTAGAATGATGCTTTATTAAATTATTTCCAGCAGGGAATATTTTATCCCATCCTTTAGATGTTTCTGTCGTCGTTTTTTATTTAAATTAAAATCTGCTTTATTTAGTTTTAGAATTTCTGTTCAATATTAAAAAATTGCAAATGATGATTATCAGTGGTTTGATAAACTATTTGTTTGTTGGTATCTGAAACCTTCTCGAGCTGTTGATACTGATCTCTACGTTTTCATGATTGATATAATGCACCTACTATAAAATGTGAAACATTTTTTACCTTGTTTATTAGGATTGTCAAGGTAAACCTTGGTTCGGTGTTATCCACCTACGGAGGATGTCGTCACTGTATTGTGTACTAAACAACAAACCCATTGATCAGTGGAAGGTTACTGAATTAAGGGAAGAGCTGCGTAGAAGGAAGCTGCCCATTAAGGGTCTTAAGGAGGACCTGGTGAAGCGGTTAGATGAAGCAGTTCGGAACGAGATAGAATCAACTGAAGAAGAAGTGAATATTAGCTTTCATCCTGCTCCAGATCCTCCGGATGATGGTGATCAAGAGGGAGAAGATTCACAAGCAGAAGGAGCTCATATTGAAGTCGTCACAGATAAAGTTGAGAAAACTGACAAAGATGCCTCTATGGTTGACACGGATGGCAGCCTTCCAGATGTCAATCAAGCCATCAACGTTCAAGATGGGGATCCAACGCCTTCTTTGGGACCAGATGCAGCAGCTGTGGAACCATCAGTTAATGCAGCTTCCATGGAAGGCAGTGCTGCAGCTTCTGTGGAAGATAGCATCACAGAAAGCCAACACGTGACCCTTCATAATGATTCAAGTGGCCAAGATTTGCAGTATGACAAAGAGAATGAGGAATCAAACCCCTCCATTGAGGATGTCAAACTCATTCCATCGGAACCAAACAATCAGGTATCTGAGGTCAGCCCAGATTTAGGGTCCCAAGTAAAGTGTGAGTCAATTTCTACTGATTCTGTGTCAATTATTGAAAAAACGAACTAAAGGATAATTTGAATGCTGATAATTTTCACTTAGAAGTTGTTAAGCCAGAGATGGTACAACTATCACCCAGCAATGATTCTCCAATTGGTGGCGATTTGCACCCATTGGATGATGACAAAGAGCTAGTTAAGAACCAGGTCTCCTTGGAAGAAACAGATGCCAAATATGCCACAAATCTGGACCTTAGCAAGAATGAAGATAGTGCAGATGGGGGTTCTCCAGAAAATTAAATTTAGACAGGAGTTCAGGTGATGAATCAATGGAGGAGGATATCTTGGAAAGTAAGCATATTGAGTCCAATATTAAGTCTAATGAACTGGTGGAAAAAACCGAGGCTGGTGAAATGCACGCTATAGAAAAGGGGAACTCTGTTGTTGCTGCGGTGGGTGGGTCATTTCTGGAAAAGAAGGATACCGTCGATGAAGAGAAGGTGGGACCTACTTCTACTGAGAAGAGAAAACTTGAAGGTATTCCTACTAAGTTGATGAATATTAATGTTATTCTCATCAGTCATAACCTCTTATTTTTCATTGATTTTTTATCATTTGTCTTTTGTAGTCTGATTTGCCCCTTTTTTTGTTCATGCGTATCATGACCTGTTCTCTGGTATTGGGTTACCTAATTGCTTATATACACCATACATAAGTAACTATTCTCATGCAATTTTTGCATCAAAGAAACTTCCATATTTTCTTATTGGCTTGCTAAATGGTATGCATAAGCAATTCAGAAAAGAAAGATCACTTCTCTGAAATAAGGCGATCCTCCCCATCTCCATTCACAACATCAATTTAGCAATTCTGAGCATGTTCTGTGGTACCTGTGCAGATAAATATTGTTTAGCTGACTAGAAGCAATATATGGAGCAGCTATTCTTGAATTTAAATCCTTGAATCTCTCCTTTATTAGCAACTTCCTTTCTGACCTGCCTAGTTATAGGAAATGCTCTCATTATTTCTCACCATATTTTATATGTCCATGGATTTGAATTTCTATTTATGCCTTTAGTATGTCGGTTAATTGGTTATTTCTTTTTCTATGACATAGGTCTATTGTCAACATACGTTTTCTGGTTGGGTGGAAAGAAGCTTTTGGTATGCCATTAATGCTTTTGCAAATTTAGGAAATGGAAATAATTTATGTATTAATATCAATGTAACATTACTGTTAGTAAACCATTTTGTGAAATAACATAATATTGCTATGCTTCTGGTGGAGTAAGTTATCACAAACCATGTTTGTTTAGTTTGCTGAAAATTATCAGAATTTAATGGTCCAAATCAGTTAGGGAATAAAAGTCTTTATAGGACCAGCTTTTCTTCTGTTTTTTTTCCCCTCGTTGGTGGGGGGGGGTGGGATTTAGCATATTCTCTTTTCAATATGATCTGAAAGTTACACACATTGTGTGAGAATTTAGCATACTCTGTAAAGTGTAACCTTCTTAACTTTCTGCCCTCCACATCCATTCTCTTTGTACATATATTTTTTTATAACTATACTTTTCCTAAGATTACCACAAAGCTACCTTGACATCTCTATTGGATGAGATGCAATTTCAATAAGATCACCATGAACATTTTGCAACAGTAACATTTTTCTGGTCTTTTTTTAAGATTCTTCATTTATTTAAAAATAAGTTAGATTGTGAAAATATTTCTTATATTAGGTAATAATTCAAAAATTGTGCCAAAAATTATCTTACGAATTCTTCATATTGCAAGAAAAGTCAACATGGTGGGAACTGGTTATCTTATTACTAATCTTGTTTGATTTATTGCTTCATAGTAGGATGGTAAATGCACCTTGCAGATTTAGAGCACTTAACAGTATGGGTGCAGTTGATCAGGTTCACCTACATATTATTTTTTTCCCCTCCCTCTTTCTGGAAGGGTATATGAGACGAAGATTTTCTACAAGTTATGTTGGGATAACAATCTGATATTTCTTTCTTCTTTTACTTTATTCTGTTGCTTTTGTTGTGCATCCTCCATCCCCTCCCTCTGGTGGGCTTCTATTTATACTGCATATCAGATGTTACAACTACTATTGTGGTCTTTTAATCTGCCCAGACACAAAGGCTTTGCACACTAGGGTTGAAACCTAGCCAACCTGGAATAAAACCATGATTCTCTCGAATCTTAATGGATTTCTTTTAGACCTTTATGCTTCCTTTTGGTATCATGTGCATTACTGGCCACTTTATTCTGCTAGTTTCACGTGAAGCATGAATCCTTATTTATGTGAATGATTATTTTTTCTTTTGTTTTGATTTCGAATGATTTATGTTTTCTTTAGAAATGGTTTACGCAAGCTCCTAAGGATATAACTTTATTTCTGTTTGTTCTTGACTTTCCGTTGCTACTGTCATAGACATGCTTCCCTATGGTACCATATATAATATTTGAGATGGAGAAATTTTTGAAGATTCAGAAATTTGACTGAGTGATTGCAAAAACCCTTCACATATCTGTTTTGTGGTTGGAATGATCAGTTTGAACTTTGGGACTGCTAAACTAAGTTTGAAGCACTATTCTCTTTCCAACTTACATAAAGAAAGGTCCTGTAAGACTCAGGACTGAATTTTGATACATGAATCTCCAAGAGCGTTAATTTTGTAGACTCACTTTAAGAGACTGCTGTGTGAATCACTTTAAGCATAAGAACTCTTGTCAAAGTTGTTTCTATTGAAAATTAGGGATTCCCTTTACTGCAGATATTTCTGAAGGTTTCTATATAGATGAACTTTTAGGGATTGGTGGCCTTCCAGGTTTTTGGTTGTTTGACAAATCAACTATCACCTCATATTGTTTGTTTTAAGAAGTGCACTGACCTGGTCAGTCAGACCAGAAAACTGATGAACCAAGCCCCACCTTCTCCATCCTGTCAGGAAATATGCAAAGTTAGGAATAAACCACTTGAACTGGTGGTTTTACACATTAATCAACGACCTAACTGGTTTCTTAAGAGTTACCCTGTTTTCAAATTGGTGCTGAAGGATTAATCTACTGTTCACCCGGAGTTGTAACTTGTAAGTCTACTGTTCATCTCTTTTTAATAGGGCACTAAGCACCATACTGTAAGAGCATTCATTTGTCAGTTGATAGGCATCTTTTGAAATTATTCTTTAATGTGGTTAATTCTTGGATTCCTCAGTTGTTGAGTGTTTAAGCATTGGTGTACTATTTTCTCAAATATAGAAAGAGTGCAAGATGAACTTTTACCATTGAGATTACCTTTTTGTTGGCTGTCAATATTAGAATTATAATGTCAATTGCTAATTCCGGTGTTGGTTATCCTTTTTTCCAATATGTTGTACATGTGGAGTGTTCTAATGCCTAATTTACTTAACATCATCACTAATGTATTATGAATTTGTTTTATTAAAATCAGGACAGAAACAATGAATTAATAGCTGTTGATTGTTTGATTATTCTAATGTAGCCATGATTTCATTGTTGGAGTTATGTGGCAATCCAAGTGTGGCACCTTGGAGCTCTAAATGCCTGTGTCTTTCTCTAAAGTTTGTGAACATTGTTGTTAGGACTGTTGTAACTTTCAGTCATGTTAGGAGGGCTGCCATTGAGCTGACAAATGGGACAAGAGGTTATATGTTAAGAACACTACCCAAGCCCCAAATGTCAGTGATCTCTCTCTCTCTCTCTCTCTCTCATGCTTGTGCATGCATTCTCTCCTCTTTTTTTTTTTTTTGCGGGGGGGGGGGGGGGGCGGGGATGTAGACCTTCCCACACTATAATTACCTAGGTGAATGTGCTACCTGAGACTCGAATCTAGAACCTCTGTTTTTAGGCAAAGGGGGTGTGACGATTGAGGCAAGCCCCAATTCATGTCAATGATCCATCATTGATATATGAATTTTGAAAACTTTAGCCGAAGTTTTAACATAGCAAATATTCCAACTCTAAATGTATATGATGCAACTGCCATTTACTCTCCTGTTATTATTTAAATAAGTTTGTGTTCTTTTACCCTCAGGACTGGAATTTCTCTCAAACCCCTCTATCTTTCCATTAATCCATGCTACAGGATTTCTGATTAAACCATAATTTAAGGAAGCTCTGTCCTCTCTTGTTAGACACCCTATCTCCTTCCCGTAGAAATGGAAACTGCCGATTGTAAATTTGTTCAAATGGCATTTTGACTGGAAATAACCTTCTGTAACCCATTTGTTCACATAAAGCTTAGCTTCCATTTGGCTTTATCTTGAAACTGCAGTCTTAGAGCTGTCTGGAGACAGCATTAACTCCCAATTATTCCTTGGGAAAACCTAGCACTTTAAATCAGGGTAGTTTTTAGTACCTACATGGATTCCATCTTCCATGGAGGATAGCCAAAGATTCTTATTGGCTCTGTGGTTAGTGTTGCACACAATAGCTGTACCTTTGTTCGTATGCTTTATTGTTTGTTACTCAGCAGCAACACTGTTGGTATATCATGCCATATTCTTGCTCAACAGAAATGCTGATGTGTAAGTAGCAGTGGAGGAGGACCTTGGTGATAGTACTGCATTAACTTCTTCATGTAGCTAAACTTGGTGAGTTTGCTGCAAACAAAATCAGTTTCCACTTTCCAGTTTTGGCTTATAGGAGTCTTCACCTAACCAATGTGATATAGCTAATGGTTAATGTTCTAAATATAGGCTTTTATATATTGTTTGTTGGAATGGCTTATTCTCAATTGCTTTGTACTTTTTCTGAGGATGGGTGATGATACATTTCATGCTAGTCTTATATGGATTGACCTCAATTAATTAATAAATTGACTTAACCATGCATTATATCATACTAAGTGCATGTTTTGTGTTGCTTCTGCTTTTCTAAAGACAAAATCTAGATTTCTTTTTAGCTTATTTTATTTGCATTTTTTAACATTTTTGTTCTTTTGGAAGCATTTCTCAGATGTCATTACCAAACAAATTTTTTGGGGAGGTATTTTTTTGCTTTAAAAGTTATGAAAGGACTTTTCTAAAGCAACACCAAGCAGGCCCTCAAATTCTCTCTGATTTGTTCAATGCTTCCTGATTATTGTCTGTTCTTCCATTCCCGTGAATGTGGTTGTCAATAAATTGTTTTTTTTTCCTTGTGCAGTTGACTGATTGAAAGAAGATTCACATGTGCTTGTTTTTCTTCGTACATGTAGATGATAATTAGATAGTATTGTTGCTGCGGAGGCAGATGCCTTCTTTAGGAGCAAATTGGGGGTTTAAAATGCCTAGTTGCATGGGTAGCAAATTACATGGTAAGAGGTTATTAAGAGATACAGTGATTTAGATAATGTGGTTGATTTCTTGGCGGTGATTATATTTTTTGTTTGAAGTGACATTAATATGCTTATTGTTAACTATATGGTCAGATGTTGCCTTTTAAGTTGAGGTGATGGAATTACCACCCACCTGGCTCCTAACATTTACTTTTTGCCATACTGTTGGTATTCATTCTTCTTGATCTATTTACTTGATCTGTATATGTTCAAAAGTAAGTGTAATGATAGAATTAAGAGCAAGTGAAACCTCTCTTCTCCACTGATTTAGCTACCTCCAGCATACTTATCATGGAAATGGTAGCCACATTGTCACCTATAATTTTTTATGCAGTCTAGTGAAGAGAATTGTAGCCAGAGAAGTTAGAATAACATGTATGGTAAGTACAGATGAGATGGCATACCTTATCTTGATAAACTGAACTGTTATTTGCTGGCAGGCCATGAGCTTGTGGAGCACTAAGGTGATAACTAGGTTTTTTTTGCCAATTTATGCTGTGATAATTGTCATTCTTTCCATCGGTAGTAATTTTGCTTTCTTTTTATTATTTTAATTTCAAAGTCTTGGTGGTGAGTTTTACTCTCTACTTGTAGTATTGTAGTGTGCAACTACACTACATCGTGCCCTTTAATCCCTTTTGTTGAAAAACTCACATATATTGGCTGCGCAAATGTGATCTCAGAAAGATAATAGTATATCTTTTATCTGCATTTTTAAAAGCACTTAAAAAGAAGGGGTATTCTAGTGCATGAGGCTCCTGCAATTGCAGGGTCTGGGAAGGGTCAAATGTATGCAGCCTTACCTTCACATGTGGACAGGTTATTTTCATGTTGCGGACAAGTGACATCAAGGTCACAGTAAAGCAACTTTACTATTGTGCCAAGGCCTACCCTTCTTTAAGGCACTTTTGTTCATGCAAATATTTTTTTGACAAGTAGTTACATGGCGAGATTTTAGGTAGTATGTTGTACTGAGTGCTATACGTTATAGGATCAAGCAAACTTTGGAAATTCTCAGTCTTCTTTCTTAATCTTTCTTGACAGACAATGAATCTGTTAGGATCAATGAGCCAATAAAGCGGCAACGGCGGTGGAATTTAGAGAACATTAGATTTCCAGAACAGCGAACACTCGACATTGGTACTACAACTACACTCAAGGATGCTTTACAACCTGCTACCAAACGTACATTCACTAGGTCTGATTCAACACTTAGTGGAGATACCCAAAGGAGCGTGTTGGGATATCAATCATATGCTAGGTTTGATTTTTGGTTTCAGATGATTGTTTTCAACAAAAAGGATTAATTCTTATGATTATGTTGCAGTGCCACCATCCCAAAAGCCGCCAACAACTTCCCTGAGAATAGAACGTTTTTTGCGTCCCTTCACTCTAAAAGCCGTGCAAGAGCTGCTTGCGAAAACTGGAACTCTCTGCAGTTTCTGGATGGACCAAATCAAGACCCACTGCTACGTGACTGTATGTATTCTTGTCACTTCTTTTTGCTTTTTTTCCCCGAGTTACCCTTACCTAATTTGTGGCCTTTTTTTGTGGGTTGGGGGCACGGTTTGCACTTGATTTATCATCCACGGTTATTGCATGGATGTTTCTAATGTTGAAATTTAAGTCATCTGTGTGCATTTGAGTTTGCTATTTGACCATTTGGTTGCACATATTTGATATTTGCATATCTGGAAAATGATGAATGTATATTCTTTCTGATAATCCTTGATTAGAACTCTAGAATCTCGATGAAGGCAAAAAAACTGTAAACATAGTCATCCTTGGTGTAATGGTGGTTGTGCATCATTCCAGCACCACCTCCCTGCCTCCATGACTTCATTCCTGCTGGAATATCAAGGGGGAAAAGGTTGCTATCTGCAGATGTGTTTTACAAGTATCTGCTGCTTTATCTCAGTTTAGAACTGAGATAAACTTTTTCTTTTTCAAACCCGTTTTTTTGAGATTGAATCAAAGAAGCCATTCTAAGATGTATCTTTTAAATGTAATTATTAAAGCAGAATACAGAATATTCTAGATTCATTGCTTGTTTATTTTTCCTTTTTCATGAATGGCTACTGATTTTTAAAGGTTAACTAAATTGATTTTCAGCACGGTACCATGGGGTGATAAACTGGTCGTAGAATCAATGTAAATATTCAAACTGATGGGATTAACATTTTCGTTGTGGTTCATGGATTCTATCATGGACTTCTTCAATGTTATGAGTTTTTATTTTTCAAATGACAAATTAAATATGGTTACTGTTTGCAGTTTTCATCTGTTGAGGAGGCTGTGGCAACTCGAAATGCTGTCTACAATCTTCAGTGGCCACCTAATGGTGGGAAACTTCTAGTAGCTGAGTTTGTTGACCCTCAGGAAGTAAAGCAGCATGTTGAGGCCCCACCACAATCACCTGCACCCTTGAGTCCCAGCCCTGTGACACCGAAGGCATCTTCCTTCGAGCAACACCAGGCATCTCAACCATCTCGTCAACATACCCTTAGGCAGCAGCTTCCTCCACAACCCTCCTTCCTCCGCCACCTACATCCGATCCGCCTGTTAGGGAACAACTTCCAGCACCACCTCTGAATAAACCAGAACAAGCTGTTGTGACACTTGATGATATCTTCAAGAAAACAAAAGCCTCTCCGAGGATCTACTATCAACCCTTGTCCGAGGAGGAGGTGGTACCTAGACTTGCAGCACAGGATAAAAGCATCAGAGAGTAGTGATTCCTGTTGTGCTTGATTCCTATGTCAGTACGTATGTGAAGGATGTTCTTGCCTCTCCTCTTGTCATGGTGGCTTTGTATCATAAGCAGCAGTAGATTGATTTGGGTTACTTTTTTGCAGAGAAGTTTAGGCATCTCGGTGAGCTTGGTTCACTGTTCCAGCTCATGTGATTCCTGGGGATATTGTGTCCGGACTGATCAATATCTCCGGGGAACTTTTTCTCTATATTCAGTAAAATATAGGTTTTTGCTTGTCTGAACAAATATGTGATGCAAAATGGTTGTCCGAGCTCCATGATGGGAAGGTTAGCTTGCTGATTAGCTCAGTGCAAACCACTTATTGCCCGCGTTTCTTACCAATATCTGTGCTGTCCTTGGGACCGCTGCAAATTATCCAGTCCTCAAGACCTGTAAATGCATGATTATCACGTGAGATAAGATTTCGTGAGATAAGATTAGATGCAAAATTATATCAATATGTTTATTAGCTAGATTAGGAGAATTCTGTTCGAAAATCCAAAGATATATTAGTTATTTTATACTCGTAATTAAATGCATTAAAATTCAGGCAAATATCTAAATCGTAGTATAATTAATTTATAATTCTAAAATTTTAATTAAAAAAAATGAAAATTTGGGGATGTAAATATAAATCATAAAAAGTTAAAGTAGAGTCTCCATTTTTTCAAATAAAAGTTGAATGGCCGTTGGCAAGCGATAATTTTATTAGCTGAAGTTCCTGTTCAAGTTATTTTTTGATTTTTTTATAGCGTGATCAGCAGTAACATATTAGTATTATTTTTCTGAGAGGAACTATCTTAGCATTACTGGTGGTGGATTTTATGGAGGGTTGGGAAGGATTTGGAAAGGAGAAAAGAAGATTTTTTGTTTTTAGAAATAACCGACTAATATTTTAATTGTTCTGGTTCTATCATGAACCTGGAAGGTCCACTGCATTAAAGTTAATGGATCAAAGCATTCAGAAGGAAAGGGAGACAGGGAAACGATTCCTTTGGGACCCTTTCTTTTTTCTTTTTTTCTTTTTTTCTTTTTTTGGTGGATGCGACTCCTTAAATAAACTAGGATGTGGCAAATAAATCAATTCTACTTTTTAATCTCATATATTTATAAGATATTAAGTTACATATACCTTATATAGGGTATAAATTATTCTGCCACATTATCGAGTTTTAAAAGAACATCTTAAAATATTTTGATGTCAATTAAATGGGATTTCACTAAGAGGTTTTCTTTACTCGAGTTGTTTTTGGTCGGACAATGAGAAAAATTATAGCAGTAAAAGAGACTTCTGTTGGCATAGAAATTTTACAAGCCGTGCGGCTAAAAGTTCTTATTCTCATTCTATATAACTAATTATCATGTTCGGTTGTAGTACGAGGAGTAATGTTGCTTTACAGTATCAGATGGATAAATAATATTTATACTTGTTACCAATCACTTGTCTATATATCTTTCAAGGTATTTTGTTAAAATGAATAATCAAACAATCAAATAGTGCGCCAATAATATGACTCTTGAAGCATAAAAATTTGCCTGATGCTTATAGTTGAACTTAAAATGATTTCTAAAATCAACAGTTACCTTACAAGAATTCTAAATAAAACTAGAGATGCGACTTTTTTGACATAAGACCATGACCTGAATGTCAAAGATTCAAAAATACGGAAAAAAAAAAAACTTTCAGCATATAATGAGAGCATCATTTTATGATGAGATGCCTTTTTACTGTATAAATGACATACTTTTTTTGTTTGTCCCGCTTTTTTTTATGTAAATTTATATATATATAAAAAAAAAAAAAAAAAAAAAATCGGGAGGAGAGATTCACGATAGCTTTATCACATGCTAGGTTGCATGCTCGCCAAACCACTTGATGGCTTGATGGGCTGCCAAGCATCGCACCTACTTCTCCGCTTGAGATGGGGATTTGGACATGTTTATTGGGAGGGCCATAAGTAGGGCTCAGCCTTCGGGACTTCTTCTCAGGCCCGATCCAGCTCCATTCCAGGAAAGGTCGGAAGGCAGGGAGATGGCCGGGGCAACTCGAGGATCGAGGGAGAGGCAAGGAGATTGGAACGCATGAAGAGAAGGCAGAGAGACCGGGACGATGCCAGGAGGAGACAATGCGAGAAGGCAATGAAAAGGATTAAACGATGTGAGAAGGTAACAAGGAGGATGAAATAATGCAAGGGCCAAGAAGGAGGTGGTGAGATCGAGGAGGAGACAAGATAGGGAGGTCAAAGATATATTATTTATTTATTTTTTTTTTAAAAAAAAGGATGGGATGACAAGGCGTAGATGCCAAGAAGGGCACGCCCTTTTACCAGGTTAAGGCACAATTTGATCAATGGAAACGCAGATGAAAGAGCGTCTGCTAGCCGGGCCCGATGCATGAGAAAGTTTGGAGTAGGAGTCCATGCATCAACTCCGAGCGACAGAAAGGACATTGTGCCGCCCCGTTCCAGCCGTAGAAAGCATCATCACCCTTCAAAGCTCCTGGATCCGGCACCCATCCACTGCCTCCTCGTTCCTTATCAAAGCTCCGATCCCTGTCCTCAAAACTTTAAATAGATATTTAGTTGGAGGGATTAACAGCCTGGAATGAAAATGAGAATGGATGATTCCCATCTCGACCATTTGGTTGGAAAGAATCCGATTTTTAGTCCGATTTCAGGATATAATAAAAATGGACCATTCTTTTCAAAATCCAATTCCACCTCTTTCATAAAAAAAAACTTAAATTCTTATAACAAAAATTTAAATCTCCATTCAAATAACGGCTCCAATTCCAATTCCAGCCACAAATCAAATGTTTCGAAAGATATGTCAATTCCAGTTTTCATTCTAATTTTGATCATGAATCAAACATGCCTAAATCTTCTTCTAATATTATCCAGACAACCGCACAGAATATAGAGAAAAATTTTATCTTTCTCAATTTTTAATTATACCAATTAAATTCATCTATATGTAAGATTCTCATTGTTTAAGATCTCCAAAATTGGTCCCCAAATACCTGTGTTTGGCTATGGAAGCCAATGGCAGAAGAGGCAATTTAGTTTGTAACCGTAGCAAAAAGCAATTTAGTTTGTAACCGTAGCAACGTGGGGTTCTGTACAGGAACCTATAGTTGATTTAGTTTTTTAGTGGGAGCAGTGTTTAATATTTAAGCTTTTGTGTTGGATCGATATTTGATGCAGTTTAAGGACAGGACTTGGCGCACCGCAGTCCTAAGACAAAATGCATTTCAGCAACTACTGGGAGTGCAAATGGATCGAATCAAATCGGATTATGGATGATCCCAATCCAATCTAGTTCTTTGTTCGGGTTTTAATATTAGATCCAAATCCAACTCGCTAAAAAATCAAGTCAGATCAGGTTCGCTATCAAATTTTTCAACCCAACAAATCAGGTTGGATCGGATTTATAAATAACCCAATTTTAATAAAAAAATTTAAATCTAAATATGATCCAAATAAAATATAAATAACTGTATTTAGATTATTACATAATCAACTATTATTAACCATAAAATAGATAATAAATAATATTATTTTTAAAATAAATTAAGATATAAAATAATTATAATTCTATTTTTATGTTAAATATAAGTTTCATACAAATTTTAAATTATAATTTAAAGATTCAAATAGACATAATCCAGATAATATTAGTATATTCAAATTGGATCGAGTTGAGTCCAAATTCAATAAATCCAGATCCAACCAGAAAATAAAATGAATCTAATTTATGATCCGACTCAGATTCATGGATCTATAAAAATAGATTAGATCAAGTCTAAATGGATCGGGTCGGGTCACGAGGCAATCCAATCCATTTGCAGCGTTAGCAACAACAATGATTTTGACAGAAATGGTGATTGGCTGGTTACAGGAAAAGGAGAGGATGCGTAAGGGGAGGTGAGGTCACAGCTTGTGGCGATGCACAAGCCAATTGATCCATCATAATGGAGGTGCCTTCTCATCTACCAACTATAAATCTAATTCTAAATAACATTTAAAATTTTAATATTAACTTAAGGAAATCAGAAACTATTTATGATAAATGGATTTCCTAACAGATTTTGCCATAAGTGAAATGCACCTCATGATGTATTATATAAGCTATACATTGACTACAATAATATCCATAAAATTGACAATAATGCATATAAACCCAGATAAAATGGGTGATAGTGTAATCTAAACTAAATAAATATGATGGTACTAGAAAAATAGAGCAAAAGCACCCGTTTACTTATCATATATAATATATATAGTTAAGAAAACAAAATCTTATTTATTTATTTATTATGTCTATTATATTTATAAAAATAAAGAAACCTGGCCACAGGCTTTTCTGATTTAGTTTTGAAAAAAAATACATTTATAAAAATAAAGAAATATGGCTTAATTTTGAAAAAAAAATTCCTTCAAAATTTATACCAAACTTCTGTAGCTTAGTTTTGGAGGGAATATTTCAAACATCAAACTTTTGATATAAATTTTGACCACATTTAAGACAATAGAGATAATAGATGATAAATTTATTAAGTAAATTTTAAATCATACTAAACATCAACATTGTTATACTCCTTGCATCGCAAGATCAAGCATCTAGTTACTTACAATTTTAGAGTTCATCTGTTATACCTCTAACCTCCTTAAAGAGTCACTGAAATCTATATTTGTATACCATTCTCAAATATTGTCCGGAAACATTTAAACTATAGCTGGCACGCAGCCTACCTCTTGCTCCATCAAAACATCAATCAATTTTCATGATTGCTAAGCACATCATGCGACAGCATAAATTCTGGCAGCAAGCCAAAATCAAGAAAATCCAAGTACAAGCCTTATGTATGACCCTACACCATATCTAGTCAAATAAACATTTGTTTGGACATTCAACAAACCAAAATTAAAGGGAGAGTATACAGAACTCCAATGAAAATTCAATAAAACTATGCAGTGCAATAAACAATGGACAAACTTATCATTTGTCAATATGTGAACTTCAGATCAATATAAATATACCCTTTCATATCTGTAGGTATAAATAAGTCTAAACCCAAGGGCCCAAACCCAAATCAGTGACATTTTGAATTCAAATATGGAACTCCAACTCTATCCAATAGGTTATCCTGCTCCTACTTTTTAAACCACACCCAAGATTTCAGCTCGAGTTCGGCATGAATTGGTGGGCTAGCAGCCCCCATTGCCAATCTCCACCCGAATGCAACTTGGCTGGGAAATGGCATTGACAGCAACCACAGCCAAGGAGGCCAGGCCATAGAGTAAGAAAAACATTATCTGGGCATTGCCATGTAAAATTAGGAATGATTGATGAATCCATGATGATACTAAATTACAGCTCCAAAACGATAATTATCATATATGTAGTTCAAAAAAGAATGCATTTCAAGGAATAAATAATTTGCCAAGTAACAATTCCAAGCACAATCATACCATAATATGAATTGGCATCAATAAATGCCGCTTCTTAGTGCTTGGCATGCTCGCAATGCCATTTACACAAATGCAATGTCCAGCACTTCGCAACAACCAGAGATACAATCATTAACATAACTCATCTGAACTATAACTATACTATTTGATGCCAAAAAGAAAAAACGAACAAAAAGCTAACAGTAAAACAAACTTCTAGGAACAACAACACAAGCATCAATTTTGACATAAAACCAATATCCCTTTTCTCAATCATATTCAAGGTAATTCAAGCATGGGCTAGAAATAGACATCAGGAAAATCTTGATGAAAGTTTTATCCAATTCATGAACATATTATAATAACACAACCTCTTCCATCATTTAGCCAATTCAATTTCCAAAATTAATTTTCCAGCAAAAGTACAAACTAAACTTTAAATTAAGTAGACCTCATGGTTTAATTGTAAGCAAACACATTGGTAGCACCACCAGGAAAAAAGGAGAAAGTACACACCATCCTCAGTCTCCCTTCCGCCGGAAAGAACATCCCTCGGTGAGCCTCGCACGCCCTCCGGTCGGCTGGCATAACACAGTCTGACAGTTCCCACACACCACAACGGTCTGAGAGTGGCTAAACACAGTAGTTCTGCAAAATTCCAAAAAAAGAAAAGAAGAATACATGCTTAACATTATACAATCCAAATCCTGTAAACCTAAAAATAGTTGCCTGACGAACATGATACAGCAGCAGCAAAATCGTCATAACTTTAGTAGTAAGTATTAGCATCATGACATTTATGATTTTGGTTATGAATTTTATTTGTTTAAAACCTGATAATAACGGCATTTAATGAATTATAGTTTCAAAACTACAATATCTTGAAGCATAACCAAATGCAAACATAGAAGAAATACAAATAAAGTTGGAAAAAAAAGGGACAATACTAAAATATAACACGAAGAAGATAAAAAAATGATTCTTACATGTTGAAGCATCCCTGACACTTGACATCCTATAAATTAAGGAAGAAAAATCATGATTAGTATATCAACAAAGCAAAAGAATATTAAAGAATGAGATTTTTGAAGGTAGGAAGCGAGAAAAAGGAATGGATGAAAATTTTCGTTTTTTTTTTTTTTTTTTTTTTTTGTATTACCATGAAGAAGGAGTTGGGGGATTGCACGAGGCGCTTGAGCTTGTGCCTCCTCTTCTCGAGCTCCGCTGGGGGGTTCAGGAGATCGATGTCGTTCGGAAGAACCTATCAATCCCCAAAAGAAATTTTAAGTAAATAAATCGTAAACGTGATTGCACAAAATAAAATAAAATAAAATAAAATAAAATAAAATAAAATAAAATAAATAAAAAAAATAAAATAGAGAGAGAGAGAGAAGAGAGAGAGAGAGAGAGAGAGAGAGAGAGGAGAGAGAGAGAGAGAGAGAGAAAACGAATCCATAAAAGAATAAGAAAGTAGAAGCTCACCATCTCGTGGAAGTCGAGGGGAAACGGTAGAGATGGATGGGATGGGATGGGATGGGATGGCGAGACCTCTTGAAACCGAGAGAGCGGCAGAGAAAGCGAAGAGGTGGGGACGACGAAACCCTAACTTCTCCATTGTCATTTATAAGGCTAAGTGTTTTGCTGTTCGTTCGGTCGATCTTAGGAGGTTGATCCATGGATCTCATCCGTCTATTTTAGAGATCGTGGGTCGGAACATGGATTGGGCTGAGGCCGCTTCCGGGCCCCCGTATTTTCCAATGCCATGACTCAGGCAATTGGGTGATGGAAAAATGGAAGCAAACTAGCTCATCTCAGTCCCTAAACCATGAGATTGAGAGCATTAAAAATGCTTTATGAGTCCATATACATACGATTTTATCACTGGGTCCACAAGTTAATGTATAGCAAAATGTGTAAACTACACTAGCTTTCTCCCATTTCTACTTTCTGGGTTTTACTAGAATTGCTCGGTCTTCAAAACTTTGTTTTGGGGTGCTCATTAAGCTTGCCTCAGGGCTATTTTGCTTAGCATTTTGTTTGGCTATGGTCTCTAACATAGTCATGTACATACTTTACAAGTAGATATCATGAATAACTGCCGCAAGGATGTTTTTCTTTTGTTTTAACTAGCTTTTGAATTTTTTTCTTGTATCGAGCTTTTAGCGATGAGCCAAAAAAATGTAAGTCTCATCGATATCTTAGAATCTTGAGATGGGATTTGGCATGCTTGTATAGTGTTGAAAGGATGAGCAAGAACAATTATGAACCGATTTCTTTACAGATTCTTGCAATCTATTGTTGCCTCCTCCATCTCTTGAGCTCTTAGGATAGGTTTAGTAGTAGTTGCACTTTCTTGTAATCTTTTTATTTCATTAATGAAAGCATTGTTTTTGTCATTGCACATTTGAGTATGTTGCCTTGCCATTTTCTTATATTTTTATATGTTTGCCTTGTTTGCGGCATTGGTTTTTCATTGCTAGCATGCATTGGCTGGCTTCTCTGCACAAGTAATATTGGAGTGCCGCACGAGTTTGGTTTAGCAAAAGACTAATCTCGTGACAAGTAGTATCAGAGCAGGCACGATTGTGGACATTAGTGCAACACAGATAGGTCGCAAGAATGATAGAAAGACAAGTGGGATGGTGCACAAGAAGGCGACGGTTCCCACACTGGTCCCAATAGAAGTACAAGCTGATAATGTGAAATTGCAAAGCCATAAGAAGCGAATGTCTGCAATGGAGACACAGTTGTCCCAAAGGATGAGAGCATGGTGCATTTATTCTCGATGGTGGATCGTGTTACAAACTTGGAGTTGAGTCAGGAGCAGCTTGTGAAGACGATGGACAATCTCAATGACAATACTCAATAGTCTATTAAGCTCTTGTGGAAGCAATTGAATGATTTGACCACTAAGATTGCAGTGCTGACTCAGGTAATTGGTACCATGCCGACCCTAAGTGTTGGAAAAGACGGAGTAGGCCGAATGTGAGCACCAGAGCCTCAAAGTTACAATGGAGCTCATGATGCAAAGGAGTTAGAGAACTTCTTATTTGACATCGAGCAGTACTTTCGGGTGGTGCGACCTGACTCAGAGGACATAAAGGTTATCTTGGCTACTATGTACTTGACCGGGAATGCCAAACTGTGGTGGCAAACTTGGTATGAAGACATTCAAACAGGTCATTGCATCATTGCCAGCTAAGAGAACTTAAGAGGAAGATTAAGGCCCAGTTTTTGCTAGAGAATGTGAAGTTCATTGCTTAATAAAACTTGAGGTGTCTCTAACACACTAGGACTATTCGAGAATATATGAAGTAGTTCTCAGCATTGATGTTGGACATTAGGGATATGACCGAGAAATATAAACTATTCTACTTTTCGAAGGGCTTAAAGCCATGGTCCCAACAATAAGTATAGTAGAGGGGTGACATAGACTTGGCATCTGCTCAAGCTGCAACTTAGCACTTGATAGACTATCTCCCTCTGACCATCAGAAGAGGAAGCCCATTCTAAATACCTCTAAGAATCAGAAGCTATCAAAAGAAAAGGATGTGGTAAATGAGAAGAAGAAAGAATCTAAGACTAAGGGCCAGAGCTATCAAGGACCCAAAATCTAGGTGCTTTCCATGTGAAGGACCACACATGGTGAAGAACTGTTTTCAAAAACGAGCTCTCATGCCTTGCAAGCTAGTGTACAGCAGAGACCAACTAACCAGGAAGACCATAGTAGTGATGATGAGGAGCAGGTTGAGGGCCCTCGTATGGATGCCCTTAGGCTACTAGATACTATCAAGGGTCAAGTGGGGGAGCAGTCCAAGCCATCCAAGTAGCAGCTAAGGTAGTAACAGTGACTGAATCAATAGCAGCACTCAAAGCCACACCAAACTCACCAACATGCTAGTCGACGAACCAATGAACTTATGTATATGCAAGTAAAGCTCAATGATCATATAACGCAGGCAATGGTGGACACTAGAGAGACCCACAACTTTGTTGCTGATCATGAAGCTACTTGCCTTGGTTGAAACTAGAAAGAAATTCCAGTAGAATGATGGCAATGAATTTGGAAGCTTGGCCCATTGCTGGACTTGCAAGGAAGGTGCTAATGCGAGTCGGAACTTGGTGTGGAAAAACCAATTTTATGGTCGTATCACTGGATGATTTCCAAGTGATTTTGGATATGAAGTTTCTTCAAGTGGCTAGGGTAGTTCCTATGCTACTCCTAGATGTATTGTGTATGATGGAATGAGTCCATTTGTGTTGTTCCAATTATTCGGCAAAATCAAGAAGGGATGCAACAAATCTCTCTCTTCAACTGAAGAGAGGAATGAAGAAGGGAGAATTAACCATGTGGCTACTATGAAGCTAGAATTGAAAGTCAAAGATATGGGTCCCTTGCTTCCTGGGGTGGTTAAAGTCTTGCTGGAGTTTGAAGATGTGATGCCTCTTGAGTTATCGAAGACTTTGCTATCTCAGAGGGCAGTGGATCACAAAATTGAGCTAAAGGCAAGTGCAAAGCCTCTTGCTCGTCCACCTTATCACATAGCTCTACCGGAGCTTGCAGAACTCTAGAAATAACTTGATAAGCTGCTGAAAAGAGGGCTCATTCGCAGCTCAAAAGCCTCATTTGGAGCCCCGGTACTCTTTTAGAAGAAACATGATGGGGGTCATCACTTATGTGTTGATTACCGGCCCTGAACAAGGTAACTATGAAAAACAAGTACCCAATTTCGCTAATTGCAGACCTATTTGATCAGCTGGGTGGGAGCACGATACTTATCCAAGTTGGATCTAAGATCCGGGTATTAGCAAGTTCGGATTGCAAAGGGCGATGAAGGCAAGACTACTTGTGTGACGAGATATGGGGCATTTGAATTTTTGGTGATGCCTTTTAGATTGACCAAAGCCCCAGTCACATTTTGCACACTGATGACTCAGTTATTTTATAACTATCTCAACAAATTCATGGTGGTGTACCTAGATGATATTGTCGTATATAATCAGACACTAGAAGAACATGCGGAGCACTTGTGGATCATTCTTTAAGTTCTATGAGAGAACTCCCTCTATGTGAAAAAAGGAGAAGTATTACTTTATCCAAGAAGAGATTCTGTTTTGGGATATCATGTTGGTGGTGGCATGATCCAAATGGATGAGGAGAAGGTCCATGCCATACAAGAGTGGTAGGCCCCTACCAAAGTGATGGAGTTGTGATCTTTCTTGAGGCTTGTAACTAATATAGATGTTTCATTATGGGCTACTCCTGTTGAGCCGCACCACTAGTTGAACTATTAAAGAAAGATCAATCGTGGGATTGGTCTCCAAGGTATCAAGAAGCTTTCGAGGACTTAAAAGATGTAGAGTGATGGAGGAGCCTATGTTGCAACTTCTAGACCATAATTTATCCTTTGAAGTCTATACTGATGCCTTAGACTTTGCTATTTGAAGGCTCATAGTGCAGGAGGGCCATCCAGTGGCATTTGAAAGTCGAAAGTTGAATGACATGGAGAAGCTATATATTGTTCATGAGAAGAAGATGACAGTGGTGGTTCACTGTCTAAGAGTATGGAAGCTCTATCTTCTTGGATCATAATTTGTAGTGCGGACTAATAATGTGGCCCTCAACTACTTCTAAACACAAAAGAACCTATCTCTAAAACAAGCTCACTGACAAGACTTTTTAATGGAGTTCGACGTGACCTTGGAATATAAGCTAGAGTGTATGAACCATGTGGCTGATGCCTTGAGCTGCAAGGTTGAGCTCATTGCTCTAAAGGTGGAGGAGTAAGGGTGAGTCAGCCTAGTACGAACAACTCTTTTAATAAAGATTCGAAATGGACTGCTGAAGGATCCTACAACTATTATCTTGAAGCAGTTCATTGATGAAGGGAAGGCACGACAGTTCTAGTCTGAAGATGGACTCATTTTGATAAAAGGGCATCAAGTGTATGTGCTCCGGGTGAACAACCTTAAAAGGAAACTATTGTAAAAATGCCATGACACTTTTTGAACTAGTTATCCTGGAATGCACCGAAGTCTTGCCCTCTTAAAGAGGGCGTACTACTGGTCAAAGATGGAAGAGAATGTGGAAGAGCATGCCTAGACGTATCTCATTTGCCAACATGACGAGGTATAACGAAGTAAGCCTAGTGGCCTTCTTGAACCCTTGCCTATGCCAGAGTGGCCATGGAAGAGCATCTCTATGGACTTCATCTCGAGTCTGCCAGAAGTAGGGAGTGTAGGTCAATCCTAGTGGTGGTGGATCGGTTCTTAAAGTATGGAATCTTCATTCCATCATCCCTGTATTGTTCTACGAAGGAGGCTCGACATTTCTTGAAGCATGTGGTAAAGTACTGGGGTATCCCTCAAAACATTATCAATGATAGAGATTCCAGGTTCTTGGAATGGTTTTGGACTGAATTTTTCAAGCTATTAGGATCCAAGTTATACTTCTTCACTAGTTTTGACCCTCAAATTGATGGCCAGACTGAAAGAATAAATGGTCTCCTTGAGCAACACTTACGGTACTTTGTAAGTGCCAACTAAAAGGATTAGGCAAAACTGCTTGACATAGCCCAATTCTCCTATAACCTGCAGTAAAGCTCTGCATCAGGCAAGAGTCCCTTTGAGATCATCACTAGATAACAACCCTCTACTCTGCATATAGTGATTGTGGGGTATATAGGGAACAACCTATTAGCTTATTATCTGGCCAAGGAGTAGCACCGCAATGCTAAGATAACATGGGCATAACCAGGGACGGACCGCTGGGAGGGCAAGGGGGGGCCTTGGCCCCCCCTAATTTTTTTTTTTTTTTTTATAAGTTAATTTTCTTTTGTAAATTTTTAATATGTACAAAAATGGACTATCTAAAGGGCAAGGAGGCCCCTTGGCCCCCCCTAATTTTTTTAATTTTTTTTTTATAATTAAGATTTTATGTAAACTTTTAAAATATATATTTATATATTTATATATTTTGCCCTTCTAAATTTGGGGATATTAAATATAATTTGAAGAATCTTTTAAAATTTTTTAAAATGAAACAAATACTATAAATCAACTTTTTCTACTTGAAAGTTGGATTACTACCAATTTTATTTTTATTTTCATTAAATTTTTTTCATAATTTTTTAGGAGAGGCAGAATATTTTTTTGTTATTCAACCATCATCCGTCTCTAGAATTTGCCATGGTCGAAGCCACTGCACGCGGTCAGCACCATCCCATTCGCCACACTGATGGATAAAATGGCGACCGAATTTTTCATGTGATGCGATCAATAGAATGCTCCCATGACGTGACCAGACGGTTGCGCATATACAAGACCGGATACCACCGATGTACTGGCCTATGATCACCATCTCGGTGGCCTTCATTAGCCTCACTGCACTGACGAATATTGCATACAGTGAAGCTGCGCACCATCTTAGCGATAGATTCATCACGTAGCATAATTGGATCTTGAAGGACACGGGCGAGTGGATGCCCGTCATGCCTCAGGCTCCCACCAATGCTACTGTACTCACACCCCATCATTTTTGGCACCATTATCTTGTACAGCGCCAACGGTACTCGGCATGACTCTGCCACTATTGTGGCAGGTGCGCGCGCATCCTCTACGAGTCCGTGATGCTTATTACTCTTCTGGTTTCAACTACTACTATAGAAAAAATATTTTTAAAAATGAAAATTGTCAAGACCAGATTATGCAACAAATGAAAGATAATTTTTTGATTGATTATTTAGTCACTTATATCGATAAGGAGATAGCTGAAAATTTTATGGTACATTCAATTATTACTGAATTTAATCTTATGAAACAAGATAAATATAATTTAAATAATATTTATAAAAATATTTAAATAAATGTTAATTATTTATTAATATTTTATATTTTTATATTTTTTTGGCCCCCCAGGAAAGTTGGTGTGGTCCGCCTCTAGGCATAGCTAGAGAAGGCTTCCAAGAAGATGAAGTGGGCCAACTAGGAAAGGAGACCTCTAGACTTCAAAAAAAGCAGCATGGTGCTGGTCAAGCTCCAACAAGCCTAACTTTGGTTCTTTCACAAAGTGTATAAAAGACCGGATCACAAGTATGAGGGTCCTTTCCCCATCCTTGAGAGAGTAGGAATGTATTCTACCGGGTGCAACTCTTTCCCCATCCTTGAGAGGGTAGGAAATGTATTCTACCTGGTGCAACTTCCTACATGGCTCAAGGTATATCTAGTGTTCTATGGAAGACGTATCAAATCAGACCATGCCGACCAAGAGGATCCCACAAGGAACACGTCAAACCATCTGACCCCTACTAGTATCTCCTTGGAGAGATGGGTAGATAATATTTTGCAGATAGAGTTCATGTTCTATCTAATGGTGCACAGATGATTGAGTATTTAGTATAGGGAAAAGGACTTCCTAAATATGAAGCAAGCTAAGAGCCAGAGGACTCATTATGGCATGAGGAGGATTGGGTCGAAGCATACAAGTAAAGCATGCCGATGAGGACATCGACCTGATCAAGTGGGGGAGTCTGTCAGGGCTATTTTGTCTAGCATGTTGCTTAGCCATGGTCTCTGATACAATCATATATATACTTTGTAAATAGATGTCATGAATAATTGCCACTAGGATATTTTTCTCTTATTTTGGCTAGTTTTGAGGGTTTTTCTTTATGTCGAACTTCCAGCAATGAGCCAAAAAAATACAAGTCTTCTCGATACTTTGGAATCTCTGGGATGGGATTTGGTAGGATGCCCTGCTTATATAGAATTGAGAGGGTGAGTGAACAATCATGGGCCAATTTTCTTGTATATTCTTGTAGTTCATTGTTGCCTCCTCTATCTCCTGAGCCCTTAGGATAAGCTTAACAGTAGTTATATTTATTTTAATCTTTTTATTTTATTAATGAAAGCATTATTTTTGTCATTACACATTTAAGTAAGTATCATTGTCATTTTCTTTTGCTTTTGTATTTGCCTTTTTTGTGGCATTGGTTTTCCGTTGCTAGCATGCATTGGCTAGCTTCTTTACGTAGGTGATATTGGAGCATCGCACGGATTTGGTCTAGTAAAAGACTGGCCTGTGACATGGTAACAACAAGCCAACATGGAAGTTAGAAGTTAGAGGTCCTTGATAAAATTGAAATCCTCCTCCACTAAGGAGTTGGGGGGGGGGGGGCGGGGGGGGTGGGGGTTGTGGGGGGTGGGAAGGAGAATAAACCATTGATGAAAATTAGGCTCTTTCTATGATACCAAGTAGATTGTTTGATCTAGCTTTAAGGCGACAAAAAGAGAGATGTAAAGGATGGGATGTCGAATGTTATGCTCGAGTTAGCCCACGAGGAATGAAGGAGAAACGTTTCAAGGGAGGTGGAGAATTTGGGAGCAGTATTAGTAAGCTCTGATGAGTTTTTTTTTTTTTTTTAAAAAAAAGCCAAAGTGCTGAATTCTATGCTTTTCTTAAAAAAAAAAAAAAATCACTAAGGTGATAGTACAATTGATGGGTGCTCATGCTCATGTCTCTTCGATCATGAATTCGAGATGTGATCCATGCGGCGACTCGATTAAATTTTAAATTTTTTTTCTGGAGCATGTGATTGGGGACGGGAGGGAGCATTCGCTCTAGCTTAGCGAGCATTCTACCCTGGCAATTTAGTGGGATCAGATGACTCGATTAAATCTAGAATTTTTTCTGGAACACGTGATTGAAGACGGGAGAGAGCATTCTCCTCTGGCAGCTTAGAGAGCATCTACTCTGGCAGCTTGATATCAGGCTGACGTACTCGTCTTCGGGTGGGACGGGTATTGCAAAAGAATAGCTATCTAAATCGAACATGGCTTGGTGAGGCAGGAGTCCAGTGGGGACAGCTACAGCAGGAATTTTTCTTTCCCCATCCCTTTTTTGATTCAATAAAAAAAAAAAATCTTAATATATATATATATATATATATATATATATATATATATATATATATAGGAAAGGAACGGAAGTCCCGTTTAATAGAATTATAGCCAAGTTTAAATACCAAGATAAACCTTGCTTCACATGTGAGTGATGTTGTGAGGCACAAGTTCCGAGCACACAAAAAGTTCATGCTGCCGCATGGCAAAGGAAAATGGTTCTCTCATGAAATTAGTTTAATATACAAAAGGGTCGTTGATCTTCGAGTTAACTAGCTAGTATGAGTATATCCGTGTAATTTTTTCGGTGTACGTAGCGGAACCCAAGGCATTTTCTGTGCATAATATTTAGATAATATCGAAAAATCTTTTTTTTTAAAAAGTTTTGAAATATCATTTAATGATATAATACAACATCAGGGTGAGAAAATATGGATAGATGCCGTCGATATTGTTTCATTACATTATAAAACTAGATGCTGTCCCTGTGCATAAACTAATTAATAATTTTAATATTTAGTATAATTTAAAATTTATTTAATATAATTTTTATTTATTAAATTTATTGTAACTATTATTTTAAATTTATTCAAAATTTATTTAAAATTTTGATGTTTGAAAATTTTCCTTCAAAACTAAATCAAAAAAATTTGATAAAGATTTTTGAGAAATATATATATATATATAAATTATATAAAAATATAATTTAAATTTAAAAAATTATAAAATTTGATACTCGGTAGTTATTGAATCCGATAGTACTAATTTAGTTATATATAATAGATATCTTTTTAACTAAAAAAATAAGTTAAGGAACCCATAAACATAACTAATTTATTATTTTTATTCATAATATAATTTCTATACACGAATTATTATCTTTTCAACGTTAATGTCAATGATGATTTAAAAATCTTGAATTTTTTTTTTTTTGTTGTGTTTACCATTCTTGTATGAACTTTTTCTTGTTGGAAATGAACTACTTGTTCTCACCGTGGCATGGATAATATTCAACCTCGTTCTACCAGCATTAGTAATATTACATCAACCACAAAATATTTGTAAACATGACCCTTTCTTGCTATCTGATTTTAAATACATATCTTGATGGGCTGACTTAAAAATATAAAAATTACTTTCCACGGGAATCCTTATTTTAATTATATTCTTATGTTTGATAGGATAATAATCAATGGAATCATATTTTTTCTTGATATTCTACACTATACATGTTACTAGTTAATTTATTTTTAAAAATATTTGTTTTTATTCTTATTGGAACGACCATTCTTCTTATGTAACAGTAGAATCGCCATTCTTTCAATTGAAGGAATGGTGATCAATATCTTCTTATGATTTAATTATTAATTTTTGATGAAGTAAAATAAAATTAATTTTTGAGATCAATATTGTTGTATCCAGATCGATGTGATGTCCAAGTTTCATTGAAATTGTTGAAAATGGCTTCATCCTGCAGATCTATCCTTCCTTCTTCATTCGATGAATGCCCTCGTCCATCAAGATGATCGCCGGCCACGCCTGCAAACAAATTCACTCACCGAAGAGTTTCCGATAAGAGGACACTCCGACGCTCAAGTTAGTTACGGGGTCTGGACTAAACAGATAAGATGTGAGAAAATAGAGTTAAGATTGTGTGAGAGTTCCTGCTGCTTGAACTCACTTACCTCCCGGAAGCTCCTTACTCACCGGTATTTATAGGATACGATCCTGACCGAATTCAGTTAAGCAAGCTGTAAACGATTAGTTCGTTAGTGGACCATCACGTGCACAGAACATTCGTCATCAACTAAATTGATCAAAGAGTGCCGATAGTCCGGACTGTGTCATATTGGTCAAAACAACATCATGGCTGACTTATTGAATCAGCCTTGAATACCTTATGCCTTTTAGACATCAATCGACCTTACACCACTTGAGTATCGATCGACCTTGTGCGGCCTCTTGGGCATCGTTCGATCTTGTGCCGTTTGAACATCGATCGACCCATCCAAACCCGTGGATTAAATCTATCATATCCCAACAATATCTTCATTAAAATATTTTTTTATCAGAAAATACTAAAAATATCGAGTAACATGCTTCATAACATTTCATGAATTGTTACAAAAGCATACTGTGTATTATACCAGCAAATGGGCATTGCACAGTACATCTTAAACAAATATATACATATAATAATAAATAGAATTGATTAGAAAATAAAAATTATTAGATAAATATAAAAACTAACTTAAATTTTGTACTAAAATGGAGTCCTATAATAAATATAGGAAAAATAGGGTAACGCCATAACACATTAAAATACCAAAGAATATATAAAAAAAAAAATTTATTAATTGAAAATTATAAATATGAATAAAAAAGAAAATGCATAAAAGCCAATAAAACTAATATAAATCGATTACATTCAAACAATATATATATATTGGAATTTAATTATTTTGTTAAATGTTCAAGATGCATTCAAATAATAGATAGGAATGGTGATTTCTATTTCCTTACCTTCCATTTCAGTTTCCGAACCGATATTTTTTTATTTTCATAAATAAACATTAAACCCTAGCAAGGCATAACCAACATAATTAGGCAATCAACGTGTTGGTTGTGGTGCTTGTGCCAATGAGTGATCTAATCCCAGATCTTGCAATCATAACCCTGATCTTCCGATATATCTTTAGATTTTCCGATTGCTTTTTATCGGTAATGGTGGTTCCATCCTAGTTCGGTGTATATGCATGGAGTATGGGCTTAGACCGGTGTATGTATATAGGTTCATATACATCTCCTTTTTTTCGCTTCTTTATTTGTTTTATGCTCTAAAGAGAGTTATAGGCTAGTTTTCTGGTGGAGATCCTCTGATGTTCAAGTTAGCTCGACTCTAAGAATAAAGAAGAGAGCTAAGAAAGGAGAAATGAAGAGATAGTTGAGTGAATGAGAGAGTCCCTCTACCTGGGATCCCCCGTCGCTATTTATAGAGAGAGAGCTTACGGTGGTGAATCACCATTTCTAGGAATTGTGCATGGATCTCGATAAGAAGCATGGTGAGGAACACGGTAAGGATCGGGCCGAGAATTGCATCACACACTCATGATGAAGAATGGCTTGGTGATGGTCTAATCCAGCTTCTGATAAAATCGGGTACAGTTGAAGATCAAAGATTAGAAATTGTCTGACATGTTTAGAGCTTTCGAAATATGGACCGAGATAACATGAGATGGAGGTTGAATTTTATGAAGCATACTTGAATTTTTAATGCATGCTAATCGATTCCGAGAAAGAGATTGATGGATCCAAGATAGTAGTTACCGTCGAACTCGATAATAGATAGTAAATCAAATTAATATATATTTTAAAAAAATCTATGAGTGCTATATAAAATTAAAAAAATTATGCAAAAAATTAGAAATTCAAATATAGATCATATTATTATTTATCCATAACTTTATCATTTGACATATATAAATATAAATATAAATATTAATCAGAAATTTAAATTTTTACCTATATCTAAATAAAAAAATATAGCAGAATAAATATTATCCGGTTCATATATATCCCCCATCGAGCACTCATCCACCGAAACAACGGTCGACTCACGGGGCCATGAGCGCACGCACGCACGCAAAGGCCGCGCTACTCAGGCTTAAACCGCCAACGCGGTGAAAAGTCCGTATATAAAAAACTGGCAGTGGATTTTTAAAAAAATCTCAACAACAGCTCCGGTTCCAACTGATTGGAAGCGGAACGGCCCCCATCTCTCTCCTCTTATTTCTCTTCCTCTCCCCTTCTCCCATCCTATTTAATGCCCTATTCCTCTACCTTTCTTGATCAAATCGCCACCACATTTTTTCTCAATCTCCTTTCTCCACATTTGTTGTGGCATGCTTTGGAGGTCAGTCACGGTATTGATCGTGCTATTTTTTTTTTTTAAGAAAAAGTTCCCTACTCAATTTCGAATTCCATTCTTATTATTCATGGATTTCTGGATTTGGTTTTATTTTTTTTTTTGCTTTAGTTTGTAAATCTAATCCCCTCGTCCTTCCATTGCATGTTGAAGTGGCCTATTAATATGGAATATCCACAATTCGGATTCCATCTTTGATTTTCATTATTATATGCTTTTGAATTTTTTTAGTTATATATATATATATATATATATATATATATATATATATATATTATATATATATATATATATATATATACATATTAATTTTCGTTTTTTTTTTTTTTTTGAATGTTGGATAGGTATATAGTCTGTATTTCCAATTCTCATGTCCATTGGATTGAAATTCTGGCAGTCTTTGCATGTGTTTTTGTAATTGATTTCAACATATTTGTATTTAAATTTGTTTTTACGTTTATCCGTCGTGTAAAAATGTTGTGTACTTCTAGTTTTTATTCAGGTGATATGAACTAAGCTTCTTGCAATCTTGAATAGTCCTTCTTGTTGTCTATATATATATATATATATATATATATATATAATATAGATCATAGATGTGGAGTTCCATCGAACACTTTAGGTTTGTAATTAGAGTTGAATCAATTTACGATGCATGAGAAATATTAGATATGTTGGCAAGAATCAAATCCTGTAAAATTGAACTAAAGAATAGTTGGAATTCAGGTACTAAAGTTTTATTTCTGAATGGGGCTCAGAACCATGGTTTCTCCAACAGAGGTCAAGGACCTCAATGCCCACCCCCTTTCTCAAGACAAAATTCTGTGCACAACCGCACCCTTGATGAGGTGCAAAGCCACCTTTCAGAGCTTGGTAAGCCATTGACTGCTATGAACTTAGATGAGCTATTAAATTCAGCCATGGCAGTGGAGCAACAGATTCATGCCCTATCTTCGTCATCGCCGTCCACCAGCATCGCCCAGCTTCTTCCTGGAAATTATAGCATGAACTGCAGCCGCAAGACTGTCGATGAGGAATGGCGGGAGATCATCCAACAAGAAGAGCAAGGCAGAACCGAGAGTCCTGCAACATTTAGAGAGACTACACTCGAGGACTTCCTGGTTCAAGCTGGTGCCATTAACATGGGATCTCGGGGCTGTGGCGGAGTTGAAGGGGATTCGCAGGCCTCCTTGTCGGTTGAATCACTACAGCAAGAGGAGTGGCTGCAATACCATTGGCTGCAGCTCAACAGCATCAGCATTTGGCTCTACTGGGATCGGGCTTGTCGGTATTAGGGAATGCGACATCTAAATCTAGTGCAGGTTCTAATGAGAACCAACAAATGGGGCTTCCTATGGTGTCGATGGTGATGGCGAGACCTAGCTCATCAGACTCACAAACAGCTACAGAGACACATTGGCCTGATGAGATCATTGAAAAGAGTATTGAGAGGAGGCAGAAGAGGATGATAAAAAATCGAGAGTCAGCAGCCAGGTCGAGAGCAAGGAAACAGGTGGGCTTCTTTTGGAATGAACATGAGACATTATATGTTCCTTGGATTGATGGAATGATGATTCTTTTGTGGTTCCTTCTGGGTTGATTGCAGGCTTATATACCAGTTAGAAGAAGAGGTGAGACAATTGACCGACACAAATAAGAGGCTCAAGAAGCAGAAGGTATGGTAGCTAATGAACTCCCCCCCCCCCCCCCCCCCCCCTCTCTCCTTCTTCCAAATATTGTGAACTTTCATGCATTGTGTCATAAACTTGACCATTTGGCCAATATCAAGATAGAAATTCTTGTTATTCTTGTTATACTACGGTAGGTATAGGCATAGTTGTTCAGTAACAATGACTTTATCACCAACATAATATTTCTCACCAAGTGAGAGATTTGTATGTACAAGTATTACCCAGGGAACATTTATGTGAGTTGGTCTTTTATTCCTTAACCTTGGAGATGTTTTCTCATTTCTTGATTAAACTTATGCTCATTATAGGCAGTACATGTATTGCATAAATGCCTTTAAATATCATGATGCCTCATTTCTGATCACAATAATCATGCATGAAAGGCAAGTACTCTGAACCATATCCAGCATGATTTCATTCTAGCATTTTGTCCATTAGGAATGACTTCCACTTGCCCCTTGCTAACTGATCCAAATTTGGTATCACATCCAACGTTCTTCTAAGAGGCCCATAACGAATGATTGGAGTTCAACTTAGGCAAAGGACTTGGAAGATTGCTGGTAAAAAAAAATTATCACATCAAATCCTATTGATGAGCACTCGATTAATTTGGTAGGGAAATGTAAATGGTCAGCAAATTGACAACAAGAACTCGCTAGTAGCTGAGTGACAACTTCTGTCATTGCCTCTAATTCACTTATTAAAAGTCGCTCTTGTCTTTTAATTCCCTTCTTAGCTAACCATTCATAATCCCCAACAGGCAGTAACCATGTACCCATATCTGCCATCCAGAAATAGCTTCTCATTTAGTCTACTTTGATTATTAGCATGCAACTTTAATCCCAGAGTCTTTTAAACCTTACCTTTCTGCTAGTGATGTTCACTGAAATTGAGAAACTCTCCAACTGATATATTCATAACTACCTCCTTTACAACTCAGAGTTTGGGAAACCAACCAAAATTGTTGTTGAAAGCATTTTCCAAGTAAATTCTCTACTCGAGATCCCCTTTCACCAAATAGCATGACCAGCACATGGCACATGAAGAAGTACTCATCAATTCCCTCATGCACAACCTATCAATTTCCATGATCAACATCTGAATCTTGCCTCTCCAACCATGCCTAGAAAAACTAAATTCCACCACTTGGTGATGTCCCTCTTCTTAGTGAATGGATATAAGAACCTACAGGATCCATTTTATCCATTTGATTTGGGCAGAAGACTTATACATTGCACATTCCTCCATTGGTAGCATCACTAACTTAAACTAAATTTTGTTCAACATGAAAGTTGGAATTATATGCTGCCAATTGTAGTTATTGCCTAGTTGATACAGCTCCATCTTCATTACTTCCTGACACAATCATGCAGGCAACTCTTATCACCTTCTGTAATATGACTTGTCAGATTCAATTTCAGAGTTTATCTCACTGTTTTTCCTTCTCCGCAGTCAACATCTTGAGCATTCCCCACTCCCTTAGAAATCTGGCCACATCCCTTAACTTCCTCAATCATTCCAAATTGCTGGGTATTTCATGCATGATGTTAACTCAAGGCCAGAACGATGATTTCTTTTCCTTGTTGTAAATGGGCAATGTTATTAGGCCCTGGATCCAAGTCTTAGCTACAAAGTATTTTTTCCCAAGTGAAATTAAACACCAGTGGAGGTTTCACAAAATGGCTTCAATTTACTGCAAAATCACTCTTCTTTCGTCCAATAAAACTCCAGCCTTTTGCTTAGCCTGTAGGACTCTGCTTATCTATCATCTTTCCAGATGAAGGTAAAGGGAGGGAATTACATGAAAAATTGATGACTACCACTGTCCTACTGATGTGACATTTCACAGGATTGCATGCCAGGAATTAAGATAATCAATAGTTTTCAATCGGTTAAATGAAAATTAGGTTAGAGAGAATGGAGAGATGGGAGATGTTGGAGTTCTTATTAACCTTTTATGTTGCATAACCTTCAAAATTTATTACGGTATCTCATGCATGGAATTACGGGTTCACTTGGATGATCCTATTTTAGCTAGTAAGGCCAATATCACTACCTGGGTTGGTGGCTTTATGGCTTACCTCTCAGGTGTTGGATTGATCTTAACGAGTCAATAGGTCTCTATTTGGATTGCTTATTTGAACCTTCAGCTAACTCGTTGACGATCTGCCTTGTCCAATAGTTGCTTTATGGCATCAGCAACCTTGGTAGATGAACCTTGGTGTGCTTCTGGCCTTGGAATGTGCAGGCAAAGGGTCCATAGATAAGCCAACATCTGCCCTGAAGACTCATAGCTGTGACTTCTTCGCACTCTATACCTTCCACCATCTCTTCAACGCCCTAACTTCTTTTCTAAGTTATCCTCAAACACCCATAAACGTTTAGCATGAAGCCCCAATGATGTGCTTAATGATGATTCATTTCAAATGATAGGAAGTAAAAGCACAAGCTAGAGTAAACAATGCATCAAATTTTAAATGAAAAACCACCATTGGACTCCATGTCTGGATCATGCAAAACCAAGAGAGAAGCGATCTTGGAATGGCATATCCAAGAGGTAAGCACCAAGGGGTGTTTGGTTGGGGAGGATTTGGAGCCTAGAACAGGAATGTGCATGGATAACTCCCATCCTAACCATTTAGTTGGGGAGAGTTTCATTTCTATTCTAATTTGGGGCTGAATGGGAATGGCCCAATCCCTCCAAAATTTAATCCTCACTCTCCAACTTTTAATTTCGATTTCGATTCTCTAATTGGATAAGGATTCTGATTCAGTCACAAATCAAATACTTCGGAGGTCATGGCTATTCCAATTTTCATTCCAATCCACTTCAATTTTGACTTCGATTTTAATTTTAATTTCAATTGTGAACCAAACACATCCTAATTGTATCTTGATGATTATGTCTATTCTCTGAAACATGGTAATCTAAGCAATTTTTGCTGGATAATTCTCAATTTAAAATATGACAGTGAGGGTGAGATTAGAAAGGCTATTCCTCAATCAAGAAAAAGATTATATGAAAGAGATACTTATGGAAAGTATATTTAAATAGCAATGTTTGATTTAGAAAAAAAAATCTGTAAGTAATTGTGTTTAAATCAATGATTCATTCCCATGTTCACTTTGTGATCATATGTTGGCAAAGAAAGATGTTTTAGGTAGGTTGGTTATTTAAATATAGATTGTTGGTCTGTTGAACATCCTCTCAGAAAAGATTGTGAATGATGAGAGACTTACGGGTGTTTGGTTTGCAGGCAAAATCAAAATCAGAATTAAAATAGATTGGAATGGCTATATCATTCGAGTCACTTGGTTCGTGACTAGAATCGAATTCGAAATTTTATCTGGCTAAAAAATTGAATCTTTAGAAAAGAGTGGAGATTGGATTTTGAAGGGATTAGACTATTTTCATTCAACCTCAAGACTGAAATAGAAATGGAACTCCTCTTAGCCAAACAATTAAAATAGAAATCATCCCATTCCCATTTCCATTTTAAGCTCTCATTTTCATTTGGCTCCAAATCCGCCCCCCCACAACCAAAAAAAAAAACTTCCCCTTCGTGGCTTATTCAAATTCTGGAGGCCATATAAAGGTGCAATAATACCAAGGGCATGAAGTAATCCTTGCAAATGTGTTGTAGCTGAAGTTCAACGGACGATATCTTACCCTTGGACTGTAGATGTATATTTCATGACTTACAAACAAAAAACAGGGCACTTGGATTTGCACTTCAAGGATATACATTAATAATAAATCAATAAACACGATTGCTTTTGGAGATAATGAATAGGTATATTACTTCATTATCTTCTTAATATTCAAATTGTATAGTTACTTCTTAAAAAAGAGAAATAGAGTTGTTTTGCTTCCTCAGAAAATTACAGAGGCTTCAACGTAAGACATGAGATTTCTGTTGCTATGCATGATGCTATAATCACCACTCTCTTTAGATAACAAAGAAACTTATATATATATATATATATATATAATAACTATATATGTATTATTTGCAAATTGTTACTCTAAGATTGTGTTTGGTGCTTGCCTTGCAATCTTGGAGGTATGTTTGATAGTAGGTAATCCATTAAATTACTAATAATTTAATAGGATCCCATTACATTACTGTATTTGGTTTGTTTTTCTGGATATCAATCTATCATGTCTGGTAATTTAGATTGCCTCTCAAAAATAATCTGGATTATCTCTCGGAGGGATAGTAATCTAGATTATCATCTCTTAAATAATCTTTTAGATAATATTACCTTCATCTTCTCCATTCCTATTATAATATAATAATATAATATATAACATTATCATAATATAATATAATATATAGAATATCTTTATATTATATTATATTATATTAATATCTTTTAATAATATAATATAATATATTATGTTATAAAATATGAATATTATAAAGTATTATAAAATATTATTTTATTTTATTTTATTTGTAATATTATAAAAATATAAATTATATAATATAATATATAATATTATTATCCTAATATATATAACTTAATATAAATTTTATTTCATATATATATTATTATATTATATTTAATGTAATATATTAAATATAATGTAGTATATTATATTAAATATTTTACATATAATATTAATATACTTGATGTCGCAGGACCGCCGACGTAGACAGCGGACAGGCGCCACGTTAAGGGAGACTGCCACGCCGAACACCAAGCAACAGCTCAGCCCGGAGCACCTTGCTGAGCCGGGTCGAGCTCCTCCAACGCCGCAAGTTGAGCTCAATCCTTTGCCAGGTCAAGCTCGTGAGCTCGGCGACTAGGTCAGAGCCGATATCTGCCCTCAAGAGGAGACCCTCGAAGTTAGTGCCCCGCGGTCAAGGTCGAGCCAAGAGCTCACCCGTCGAGGTCGAGCCTCTCCGAGCGTGCGCCCTCTGGACCGGGTCCGCCGATATCTGCCCTCCAGAGGAGACCCTCGGAGGTTAGTGCCCCGCGGTCGAGGTCGAGCCAAGAGCTCACCCACCGAGGTCGAGCCTCTCCGAGCGTGCGCCCTCTAGACCGGGTCCGCCTACATCCGCCCTCTAGAGGAGACCCTTGGAGGTTAGTGCCCCGCGTTCGAGGTGAGCCAAGAGCTTACCCACAAGGTCGAGCCTCTCCGAGCGCGCGCCCTCTGGACCAGGCCCGCACTTCGCCCTCCTCCACCTGGCCGTCCCCGCAAGCCCGGAGGGCCCAGATCGGAGCTGACCTTGCCATCCGAGAACCGGCGAGCCGCCCGAGGACCACGGAACGGCGCCCCCCATGCCGCCATAACTACCTGTCCGGCCGTACTTCTAGGAAATGGGCCGGCCAGAGAGCACGCACCCCTAGGGCGGCAGCTCCCGATCGAGGCGCCGCCAAACTTCCCGAAATAGAGCAACCAGAGAGAATGTCAGAAGAATGGAAGCTTCCCCTACCACCTGTCAGAAAAGGCGTCTCGTTCACGACACGGAATCCAGCCCCATGTGCCTGTCAACCCAGCAAAGATCTCAAGACGAGCCCCCAACGGCCAATCTTCGACTACAAAGAACGATCGGCACCCCCTAAGGGGGGAGGTAACAACAAAAAAAAAAACAACATAAGCGCAAGCTCAACGAGAGAGCAGAGCGCCACCACCAACACCACGGTAGAAGGAAAGCCGTGGGGGGATAAGAAGAAACCCGAGGAACAGGGAACCCCTCTGTCCGCTCGATCGCTCTCCCCCCTGCTACTTTTCTCTTCTTCCAAAAAAAAAGAAACATACTCCACATCCCTCCTAGTGCGGAGTCCATCAAGAGAGGCCCGACCAGGAGAATCTGTTTCCCTGGATCGTCACTGACATGACCGTCGGAGTGCCCCCACCGGAAACCCCTGCCCGGGTCTCTGACCCCTGTTTGCATGTCCAGAAGCGGAGGACCGGCAGGTGGCGAGAGGAGCGCGCTCCGATGCAGCAGCTACCGGGCCACGACGGTCTTGGCGGCAATAGTTTGGCGCGCCAGGTAGGGGGGCAGAACAATCAAGTAAGCCCTTCATTTCACCACAAGCAAGCCAGGGGGAGCATGGTGACGACAAGAGCAAGGGAGGCTTCCACCAGTCATGCAAGGGACTCCCCCTCTCGGGAAACCCGCACCGCCAGAAGTGGAGCCCCCCGCTCCAGTCCACCCACCTCCACCGGAAGCCCAGTTGGCTGCACTCGCCCAGTAGATGCAAGTCCTTGCTATGGCGGTGCGCCAGCTTCAGCACCAGCACCGGTCCATGGCAACCCACCAACAGCCAGGGACCCCAGCGGCCAACGTCGCAACTCCCCGTGACAGCCTGCGCTCCTTCCAAGGAAGGTCGTCGCAGCCGCGGGCCACCACAGACAACCGGGACAGCCATCAAGCTCCGGCGAAAAGACAACGAGCCGGCTTAGCCGACAAAGTGAGCCGTTCACCAAACCTTGAGCGGGAGACGCTCGGACCCCGCTGATGCAAGAAAAGTAAGACCCTACGCCACGGGGCCTTGCATCCATGTCACCTTCTCCATCACCTTCGGCGGAGGGGTCCATTGATGAAGCCGCCAGGCCACGTAATGGACAGGCGCCTGGAGGAACATGAGTGCAAGCTGGCGGAGTTTGATCGCCGTGTTCACCAGCATGCCGAGCTCCGCTAGCGAGCCAGTGGGCTACAATGCCGTCCCCATTCTTCCAAGAAATTCAGGCGAGCCGATCCCACACCGATTTCGGATGCCGCAGTGGACCCCTACGACGGGACCACCGACCCCCTGGACCACCTGGAAGCTACCGGACTCTCATGAGGGTCCAGGGGCCGCCGACGCTCTCCCTGCGTTGCCTTTCCTGCTACTCTCCGGAAGGCAGTCCGGGTGTGGTTCCACCATCTGGAGCTGGAGAGCATCACCTCCTTTGCTTAGCTAGGGCGAGTTCGTGGATCACTTCGATGCTTGTAGAAGTTGCCACGAGAGGCAGACATTCTCTTCTCCATCCGGTAAACAGGACTGCGAGCCCCTACGGGACTACGTGGCCAGCTTCAAGGCTGCCGCGCTGGAGATTTACAATCTTGAGAGCTAGTGGCCATGCTGGCACTCAAGCGAGGGCTCAGGACCTCCACCCGACCTACTCCGTTGGACCAAGAAGCCCCCCAAGACAGCCTACGCCGAGCTCCTCCGGGCCCAAAAGTACACCATGCAGAGGAGGCAGACCGTGCAAGGCGGGAGCTCGACGGAGGATCTCAGAAGAAGCGGCCCCTGTCGAAGTGTCCGGGGCCCGGAAGCCAGCACCTAAGATCAGAGCTCCTGGAGGGATCGACCGAGACGAGGGGGACCCCTGTCCTTGAGAGGAAAAACTACACCCCTCTCCTTGCCCCAAGGACAAATTCTTATGGAGATCGAGGGCGAGGACTACTTGAGTGAAGTACTGCCGCTTCCATCGCGACCACGGCCACAACACCGAGGAATGCCGCAACCTCAAGTGGGAGATGAGGAGCTCATCAAAAGAGGCTACCTCAAGAGGTTCGTGGGCGGCAAATCTCAAGCGGAGTCCCAGGCACTCGTCGCTCTCCCGCTAGCTCCAGCCATCGAAAACCACCCCATCGAGAAGCCGGTGGGCATGATTTCCCAAGGAGCAGCGCGCGTGTCCAAGAAGGCCCGGGGGGCAGAGGACTCTGAAAATGTACTCTCCTTTATGAGGGAGGGGGAAGACGGGAGAAAAATGTAAATAATGATGCCGTGGTCATCGAAATGACGATCGCGAAGCATCCTGTAAAGTGCATCATGGTTGATAGTGGAAACTCGACAGACGTGCTTTTTATGATGCCTTCTCCAGAATGAATCTTTTCCCCGATCGGCTTAAGCCCGTGCACACCCCTTATCAATTTTACGGGCGATTCTGTGGGAGTGGAAGGAGAAATCACTCTCCCGGTCACTGTCGGAAACCCCACCTCGACAGAGAGCACCGTCATGATGACTTTCACGGTTGTGAGGCTTCCTTCCGCCTACAACGTGATATTGGGGTCACGCTGTTGTCTCCACCAAAAGGTTGCTCGTGCAATTCCCAACCCAAACGGTGTTGGATAGATAAGAGGAGCGCCCCAACCGGTGCAGCACTGCTTCCAGACTCCCTGGGGCCAAGACCCCTCGAGACGACCTCGGTATAGATGACCTTGACCAAAGGGCCAAGATCCCCGAGGAGGCCCGGTCGAACGCCTACTTTCCTATTCGCTCGGAGACGATCTCGCAAAGACGGTACAGATCGGAGCCCAACTGCCTGAAGAGGAGAGGACGCAATTGCTGGGATTCTTGCGGGAGAATGTGGACGTGTTCGCTTGGATGGCGGCGGACATGCCAGGCATCCCTCCTGACGTCATTACTCACAAATTGAGCATCGACCCGAAGCACAAGCCAGTTCGTCAGAAAGAAGAGAAGTTTCACCCCGGAGAGGCAGACAGCCATCAAGGAAGAGGTGGATAAACTCCTGGCTGCCGGTTTCGTTCGAGAGGTCCAGTACCCGAGCTAGCTAGCAAATGGTGATGGTCAAGAAAAATAAAGGCAAATGGAGGATCTGTGTAGACTACACCGATCTCAATAAAGCTTGCCCAAAGGATAGCTTTTCTCTCTCGAAAATCGATCAGCTGGTGGACGCCACCTCAAGCCACGGCTTCTCCTTCATGGATGCTTTCTCTGGATACAATCAAATCCGCATGCATCCGGAGGACGAGGAGCATACTGCCTTCATCACTGACTAGGGGACATACTGCTACAGGATGATGCCCTTGACTTGAAGAATGCGGGGGCCACCTATCAGCGCCTGGTCAGCAAGGTCTTCAAGGACCAGATTGGCCGCAACATGCAAGTGTATGGACGACATGCTTCATGAGCAGGCGGGGCTCAAGCCATGTAGCCGACCTCACCGAATCCTTCCACAGCTTGCGCCAGCATCAGATGAAGCTGAACCCGACGAAATGCACCTTTGGGGTGGCCGCAGGAAAGTTTCTCGGCTTTATGGTCACCCAAAGGGGGATCGAGGCGAACCCGGAGAAGGTGCAAGCCATCACCGACATGGAGCATTTGACCTCCAAGAGCAGGTCCAACGACTAACAGGACGTGTCGCCGCCCTTAGTAGATTCATCTCGAGATCGGCTGACCGTTACCAGCCGTTCTTCAAGGCACTGCGCAAGATGCACGACTTCAACTGAACCGAGGAATACAGGACGACCTTCGAGGAGATAAAAGAACTTCCTTGCCTCCCCTCCGCTGCTCTCCAGGCTGGAGGAGGGGGAGGAACTCCTATTGTATTTGGCGGTGACACCGGGGGCTGTCAACTCGGTTCTCGTCCGCACAAACGAGGACAAATCTCAGAAGCCGGTGTATTACACTAGCAAGATCCTCCGTGACGCAGAGATCAGGTATACTCGCTCAAAAAAAACTCATTTTGCACAATAATGTCTGCTAAGCGCCTCATGCCCTACTTCCAAGCACACCAATAGTGGTGGTGGGGACGGACCAGCCGTTGAGGACTATCCTTACCTGACCCGAAACATCTGGGAGGTTAGCTAAGTGGTCCCTGCTACTCAGCGAATTCGACATATCGTACCGCCCGAGGTCGTCACAAAAGGCCCAAGTCTTGGCCAACTTCGTAGTCGAGTGCGCCGGTTCGCCGAGGAGCCAGAGCATACAGCAACGGAGCCGAGCCGGGAGAAGAGCCTTGGATTCTTCACGTAGATGGAGCGTCCAATTCCGGTGGGAGCGGGGTCGGCCTCATCCTCACCAAGGAGATGGGGTTGTGGCAGAATGGCCCTCCGCTTCAAGTTCGCCGCGACTAACAACCAGGCGGAGTACGAGACACTCCTCGCGGGCTTGAGAGTTTCCGTGAGTTGGGCGTGCAGGACTTGAAAGTCATCACTGACTCCCAACTGGTCACGGGCAAGTATCCGAGGAATACGAAACAAGGGATGCCCAGATGGCGAAATATCTGGAACAAGTCCGGGCAAGCACGGCAGGCCTCCGACGCTTCAGCATTTTCCATATCCCTCGAGGAGAGAATGTGCGCGCGGATGTGCTGTCCAGGCTCGTGACCCTGCTGGACTTGTCGCTGGGACGTGCCTACACCGAGCACCTCGAAAGTCCCAGTTATAGGGACCGGACGGAGGTGCACAAGTACATCCAGTATATCACGACGGCACCCTGCGGAGAGACGTGCGAAGGCCGCCCTCGTCAGGAAGAAGGCCTCTCGGTTCGTCCTGATGGAGGGCGAGCTCTACCGCCGATCTTACTCCTACCCACTCTTGAGATGCCTCAGGCCCGCCGAGGCAACCTTCGTGCTCCAAGAGATACACGAAGGCCTCTGCGGGAATCACGTGGGAGGGAGGACACTGGCCTACAAAGCCCTCCGCCAGGGATACTTCTGGGAGACCATGAGAGAAGACGCAGCCGACTTTGTCAAAAGTGCGATAAGTGCCAGTGCCACGCCAACATCCAGCGTCAGCCGGCGGCACTGATCTCCTAACTCTCGGTCCCTTGGCCCTTTGCACAATGGGGAATGGACATCTTGGGACCGTTCCCCCCAGCATCAAGGCAGCGAAAGTTTCTACTGGTGGCGATCGACTACTTCACCAAGTGGGTCGAGGCGGAGCCGCTGGCTCGGATCGCGGAGGCCAATGTCTGCCAGTTCTTCTAGAAGTTCGTCATCTGCCGATTCGGGCTCCCCCGTTGCATCATCACCGATAACAGGCAACAGTTCGATAACGCGAGTTCGAAGGGTTCTGTGCAGCCCATGGCATCCAACACCGGTTCACCTCGGTGGCTCATCCCCAAACAAACGGGAAGGCCGAGGTGACTAACGGACCATCCTTCAAGGGTCCGAACCAGGCTGGATCAAGCTAAAGGCCTATGGGCAGAAGAGCTACCTAGTGTCCTGTGGGCCTACCACACAACGCCCAGGACGGCGACTGGTGAAACGCCCTTCAGCCTCGTCTTCGATGCCGAAGCAGTCATCCTTGTCGAGCTCGGCATGCCTACACTGCGAGTACGGCAGCATGATGAAGCACGGAACTCGGCGCACCTCCTACTCAACTTGGACCTCCTTGAGGAAGCAAGGGATAGAGCCCGCCTACGGATGGCGGCCTACCGACAAAGAGTCGCCCGATACTACAATGCCCGGACAAAAGCCTTCAAGCCGGAGACTGGTGCTGCGGCGGGTGGAAGCGTCCCAGTCTAGGGAGTCCTGCAAGCTCTCCCGAACTGGGAGGGCCTACAAAGTGGATGAAGCCTCTCTCAAGGGGCCTATTATCTTGAAGACCTCGACGGCATCAGGTTCCCCAGAACATGGAACGCCTGCAATTTACGGAAATACTATCAATAATGTAAGGTTCCCCAACAATAAATAACAATGGTCTTTTCCTGTGCAAGTGTTTGTGTCTTGCAGGAGAACGCCAAAGGCGTCCCCGAGCCAGCTCCAGGATGCCAGAGGAACTTAGAGCCACGTAGCTCTTCCACCTTCCCGGCGCCCCCGAGCCTAGCTCCAGGATGCCAAAGGGACTTTGAGCCACGTAGCTCTCCAACTCCAAGCGTCCCCGAGCCCAGCTCCAGGACGTCGAAGAAATCTCGAGCCATGTAGCTCTCACTTCCCAGCACCCCGAGCCTAGCTCCAGGATGCCAGAGGGACTTTGAGCCACGTAGCTCTCCAACTCCAAGCATCCCCAAGTCCAGCTCCAGGATGTTGAAGAAATCTCAAGCCACATAGCTCCCACTTCCCGGCGCCCCTGAGCCTAGCTCCAGGATGCAGAGGGACTTTGAGCCACGTAGCTCTCCAACTCCAAGCATCCCGAGCCCAGCTCCAGGACGTCGAAGAAATCTCGAGCCACGTAGCTCCCACTTCCCGGTGCCCCCGAGCCTAGCTCCAGGATGCCAGAGGGACTTTGAGCCACGTAGCTCTCCAACTCCAAGCATCCTCGAGCCCAGCTCCAGGACGTCGAAGAAATCTCGAGCCAAGTAGCTCTCCATCTCAACGCCTCCGAGCCTAGCTTCGAGATGCTAAGGGATCATGGGGCCACGTAGCTCCCGTCAATGCCTCGAGCCTAGTTCCAAGGCGCCAAAGACCTGAGCCAAGATCTCAGGCAATCCCTGGGCCTGAGCCTAGCTCCACGTCTAGGAAGGCCTCGAGCCTAGATCCAAGGCAACCAAGACCGGTAACCCCCTACCCTGATCTCTCCACTCGAAAAGAAACGGGAGGGGAAGGAAAGAAAGGGAACAAAGGGGGGAAGCCCGGCAGCCCTCCTCTCTGATCTCCCCTCTCGAAAAGAAGGCAAGAGGGGAAGGAAAGAAAGAGAGCAAAAATGGGGGTCCAGCCAGCATTCTCTCTTCTGATCTCCCCACTCTAAAAAAAAATGAAATGATGACGATGATGAAAGAATAAAATGAAAAGAAAAATGAACAAAAGAAGAGTGGGGAAGGAAAGAAAAAGGGAGTGAGAAGAAAATACAATACCATCAAAACTACAACTCTCAGCAATCTCCGTCCCCGAGCCCAGCTCCAGGACATCTTCTCAAGACCGGAGCTCAGATCTCCGGCAAGGAAACTTCGAGCCAAGCAGCTCTCAGCAATCTCCATCCCGAGCCCAGCTCCAGGACATCTTCTCAAGACCAGAGCCCAGATCTCCGGCCAAGGGAACATCGAGCCAAGCAGCTCTCAGCAATCTCCATCCCCGAGCCCAGCTCCAGGACATCTTCTCAAGACCGGAGCCCAGATCTTCGGCCAAGGGAACTTCGAGCCAAGCAGCTCTCAGCAATCTCCATCCACGAGCCCAGCTCCAAAACATCTTCTCAAGATCGGAGCTCAGACCTCCGGCCAAGGAAATTTCAAGCCAAGCAGCTCTCAGCGATCTCCGTCCCCGAGCCTAACCCCGGGACACTAGCTTGTGACACTAGCGCAAGACCGGAGCTCAGATCTCCGGCCCAGAGACCGCCAAGCTCGGCAGCCCTCGGGTACCCCCTACTGATCTCCCATACATTAAAAAGAAAAACAAAAATAGAAAGGGAGTGAAGGAGGGGAGGAGCCAGATGAAAAGAGCAGTTTCAAGAAAATTCTGCATTTCATTGATTAAGTGTCAAGTACAGGAATCCTATCATGGGCCCCGACATGCCGGGCAGCCTGTTGAATACAAAAAAGAGATCAACAGATAAAACTATCTCCTAGCCGGATCGCTAGGCCAGGAATCTCCATCGCCAAGGGCCTCTGGTCGCGCGGCTTCGGTCTCAGCTGGCGTGGCCTCCTCAGCACCTCCTCCTGATCTGAAGTACCAGGGTAGTCGAGGTAGCCGCGGCCTTCGGCTGAGATGAACTCCTTGACTAGGCGTGCAAGTACATGAAACCTTTGAAGGAGTCCGACGCCGTCTGCTGGATTTTGGTGAGGAACTCCTCCGAAGCCCTATACCTCTCCACTGCCTCCTTGGCTCCCTTCTTTGCGGCAGCTCCCTTGCGCCTAGCGTCCGTGACCGCCCTGGTCGCCTCATCCGCTGCCCTCTGAGCCATGGCTGACCACTCCTCCTCTGCCGTCAGTCGAGCTCGGAGAGACTGGGCGATCCGTTTCTGCCGAGTTGCCTCAGCCATAACCAAGCCCAAGTTATGCTCTGAGTCAGCGAGCTCCTTGGATTTTTTCTTCGACTCCCCCTGCTCGAAGTCGAGCCTCTCCTGGAGCTCCTTCGCTCGCCCCTCAGAGTGGGCGAGCTGCCTCTTGAAGTCCTTAACCCGCCGATCAAGCGCCTCCTCGGAGTCGCTTTTCCTTTGAACGGTCTTCAACGACGCGATCATGGCCATCTGCTACTGCGCGGACTGCTCCCAGTTCCGGTAGCAGCTTCTAATGAAGAGGGCCTCGACATCCATCTGCAGTACCTAGAAGTTCAGACAAAAGGGGAAAGAGAAGGAGGGAAAGGACGAAGCTGCCTATCATGTATAGATGGAGAAAAATGCTGTCGATTACGAGCCCGACCAGCAATCCGTCCATGTCTCTCCGGTCGCGCTGCGGGACGGAGAAGTCCATCATTTGGTAGGCCAGCACGCGGTTGTCAGCCAGGGAACTCTCCGGCCCTAACTTGAATGGGAGGCGACGCCTCGCCTCGTCCCTCCAGCTCTCCCTGGGGGCAGCTGTGTCCGCCACTCCCTCAGCAGGACTCCCGAAGATCTGCTGAGGGCCCGGCACCGTCATGACTGGAAAGCCATCAACTTCGGCCACCCCCGGGCCCGGGGAGTGAAGTGGAGCGGTGGCGACAGCGGGCCGAACAACCTCTATGGGCTCTGGGAGAGGGGGTTCTGCCCGCGGCTCTGCCCGTTGGGTAGGGAGTCCCACGACCCCTTTCTTCTTCGAGGCAGCCGGCACAGCAGGAGCAGGTACCGACGCCTCCTCAACCCGAGCCCGCTTCGGAAGGGGCTCGGTGACCGCCCCGGTGGGCGGCCTCTTCCTAGAGACCGGCGACGCCTCACCCTCTAGAAGGCCCAACCCTGCATACGGGAATCGAGAAAGTCAAACCAAAAAAAAAAAAGAGAAAAGAGAAGAGAGAAAAGAAAAAGGGGGACTACATGCAGAGGAAAAAGCTGAACCTACCCGGCCCAGCCGACGAGTCGATCCTGGCATCGAGGAGATTTTGCTCTGATAACAGAACCTCCAAGGAAGGGATTTGGATGGTGCGAAGCTGCTCGTAGTCGTCCTAATCGGCAGCATCGACCGCTGAGATCCGGTTTGGGGATCTGTCTGGTTCGCTCCAGGCCCAGTCGACTCCCTCGACGTCCGCGAAGAAGACCCTACTCTTCCATCCCTTGAGAGAAGAGGGAAGTTCGAACCTAATGCCCTTCGGGCGGGAAGACAAAGACCACCACCCATCTTTTGTCGGGTGGCGTTTCAGGATAAAGAATGCCTGAACAGGAAGAACCGGGCAATGAACCCGTGGACGTGATAGAGTACAATGAAAGAAAAGATTACCCTGATGGCATTCGGAACCAACTAGGTGGGGACGAGACAATAGTTGCTTAGAACAGACAAGAAAAAAGGATGGAAAGGGAATCGGAGACCTCCAGAGAAGGTCCCCTCATAGAAAGCGAGACGCCCTGGGCCGCTAGAAGTGACCCGCTCCCCAGGGCGGGGAACCATGAGCCGGACAGAAGCCGGGATCCCGTAAGCATCCCGAATGGCCTCCAGTTTCGTGGCAGAGATCGTCGAAGCGACCGCCCGGACCTGTCGACCGAACCGGCTCAGGGGCTGGTTCAAGCAGAAGAGGAGGAATGACAAGAGGAGGAGTGACCTCCAGCCCCCACCAGACACGGGAGGGACGGCAAGGGCTGGCCTCACACTAATCCTAAACGCTCCCCCTCCGATTCCTCGTCGGAAGAGGAGAGCACCACCCTTCGAGCGCAGGACTCAGGACGAGACATACTGAATAGACAGAGAAGGACCTGGACGCGACAACGAGCGCGAGGGATTCTGAGAGAAGCCTTTGCGTGAGGAATTTTTCTTGTTGCTTCAAAAAGGCCCGCCAGGCCTGCGCTGTTATGACTCCCTCGCCAACGGATCTGCGCCACGTGCTACCCATCGGCGAATGAGGAATCTCGGTCGCTCAAAATTTTGCACTGGCATTAATTGTCCATCGAGCGTGGCCACGCGGCGTTCCCATACTGGCCTGCGGGGCCGTCCCTCGAAGCGCCAGCAATCGCAGCCATTATGGTGCCGGATTTTCGCCTCTCCACGCCAGCGTTACAGCTACTCCCTTCGCCCCGAGCACCGCGCATAACGAGCCTCGGGAGTGGGAGGAAAATGATGCGGCATGACCGCTGACATGGACAGCGGATAGGCGCCACGTTAAGGGAGACTGCCACACCGGACACCAAGGCAACAGCTCAGCTCGGAGCACCTTGCTGAGCCAGGCCGAGCTCCTCCAACGCTGCAAGTTGTCAATCCTCCGCCAGGTCGAGCTCGTGAGCTCGGCGACTAGGTCGGAGCTGATATCTGCCCTCCAGAGGAGACCCTCGCAGGTTAGTACCCCGCGGTCGAGGTCGAGCCAAGAGCTCACCCGCCGAGGTCGAGCCTCTCTGAGCGCGCGCCCTCTAGACCGGGTCCGCTGACATTTGCCCTCCAGAGGAGACCCTCAGAGGTTAGTGCCCCGCGGTCGAGGTCGAGCCAAGAGCTCACCCGCCGAGGTCGAGCCTCTCCGAGCGCGCGCCCTCTGGACCAGGTCCGCCGACATCTGCCCTCCAGAGGAGACCCTCGGAGGTTAGTGCCCCGCGGTCGAGGTTAAGCCAAGAGCTCACCCGCCGAGGTCGAGCCTCTCCGAGTGCGCGCCCTCTGGACTGGGCCCGTACTTCGCCCTCCTCCACATGACCGTTCCCGCAAGCCCGAAGCGCCCAGATCGGAGCCGACCCTGCCGTCCCGAGATGCCGGCCAGCCGCCCGAGGATCACGGAACGGCGCCCCCCATGCCGCCATAACTATCTGTCCGACTGTACTTCCAGGAAATGGGCCGGCCAGAGAGAACGCACCCCTAGGACGGTGGCTCCCGGATCGAGGTGCTGCCAAACTTCTCGAAATGGAGCAACCAGAGAGAATGTCAGAAGGAATGGGAGCTTCCCTACCACCTGTCAGAGAAGGCATCCCGTTCACGACACGGAATCCAGCCCCATGTGCTATCAACCCAGCAGAGATCTCGAGACGAGCCCCTAACGGCAATCTTCGACTACAAAGAACGATCGGCACCCCCGGGGGGGGGAGGTAACAAAAAAAAAACAACACAAGCACAAGCTCAACCGAGAGAGCATAGCGCCACTACCAACACCACGGTAGAAGGAAAGCCGTGGGGGATAAGGAGAAACCGAGGAACAGGAAACCCCTCTGTCCCCTCGATCGCTCTCCCTGCTACTTTTCTCTTCCTCCAAAAATAAAAGAAACATACTCGACATCCCTCCTAGTGCGGAGTCCATCAAGAGGGGCCCGACCAGGGAGATTTGTTCCCCTGGATCGTCACTGACTTGACCGTCGGAGTGTCCCCGCCGGAAATCCCGGCCCGGGTCTCTGACCTCTGTTTGCAGGTCCAGAAGCAGAGGATCGGCAAGTGGCGAGAGGAGCGCACTCCGACGCAGCAGCTACGGGCCACGACGGTCTTAGCGGCAACAATACTATATTAAATTTAGTAATATAATATATATTATTTAATATATTTAAATAATATATTAAATTATTATCTATTTAATATATATATATATATTAAATTTATTTAGTACAAAAATATTTTTATTTTTTTTAATTTTAATATAAAAATATAAAATAGTTTATATTAATATATTTTGTAATATAAAATATTAAAAATATTTTTTTTAATATATTTAAATAATATATTAAATATATTATCCATTTAATATATAGTTATTTATATTAAATCTATTTAGTATAAAATAATTTTTATTTTTTAAATTTTATATAAAATTATAAAATATTTTATATTAATACATTTTGTAATATAAAATATTAAAAATTAAGTTTTTTTATAAATAAAATATAAATTTAATTTAGGAGTATTTGAAATTTTGATTTTACTTTATGCAATATTACCTGTATGTACCAAATATAATAATCCACATTATCCATAAATCCGTAATCTACATTGCTAGCAATCTATGTTATTAGTAATCCACGTTACATTTTAGGATTGCCCGGCAATGCACCAAGTACAATCGAAAAGTAATATTGATTGCCAGTAATGTGGATTGTCAACAGTATTAATTGCAAATATATAGATTGTTGTATTTGGTATATGCAGGTAATGCTGCATAATATAAATCAAAATTTTAAAATATTTATAAATCAAATTTATATTTTATATTTATATAAAATAAAATATTTATTTATTAAATAATTTAATATAAAAATTTGTATATTAATAGAAGATATATTTAATATATTTAATATATATTACATTACTAATATAATGTATATTATATTATATTATATGGAAGGGAAGAGGAAGGGAGAAGGAAAGGATAATCTGGTAATATAGATTACCTCTTGAAAAGTAATACAGATTACCAAACATGATATATTATCATCTTGAAAAACATCCTAAATATAATAATATGTTGAGGTTCCATAAACTAAATGGATTATCTACTACCAAACGCAACCTAAGGCAAAAAAAAAAAGAGAGGTTATGGAGGCAAAGAAGACCACTTGTATCATGACACAACTTTGAACTAATTTGTGCAGAAATCACTAGTCATTTTAAAATTATCATTGTGATTTGCTTGATAAGATTTTCTTGTTTCTTTTCTCATTTCCCATCTTTAAGAATAAACCACTTGAATTGCTGCTTTCTGATACATGTCTTCCCATATTTGATTCAGCTGCTCTTTGTTAGTCTTCCTGAAATTTGTAAATGGTGATTTTCTTGCATAAGCTAGTAATTTGTATTTTTCCTCCCTATGGCTATGGAACATGATCTAGTTAGGAAGGAAGACTATTTGGAGAACATTTGTAAAATAATTAATTATTTCTAATTCTTTTCCTTTTTTGCAGGAAGAAGAGTTGTTATTGCGTTCAAGTACGCCATCAGAGCCAAGGTACCAACTGCGGCGAACTAGCTCTGGACCATTCTAAAGCATGTTCCACTTGTTTTGCTTCTGTGGTCTGACATGCACCAATTTTGACAAGGGATTCTTTTTTGTTTATGAGGACATTCTTTGAAAATTAAGCAATTTTGATTCGTTTCAAATAACTCAGTTTTCTGTAAATGTATTCTCGCTTCGGTTCCATAAAGGAATAAAAACAAACAGAAAGGATAAAAGAAAGGGGTTCAAATCAAATAATTGAGGTTGGTCATAGAGCTTCCCCCTCCCCATTTGGAAGTTTTATCTGACTTTTCTTATCGTTATTGACAATAGTTCCTTATTTTAATTGCATTATACCAAATTGATTCTTTTTTTATGTTTACAGATTTTTCTCCCCCACACTATTGTTTGATGTTTGGTTCTTGATTTGTTGAGGTCAACACTTCTTTCAAACAAATAGAAAATGAAGGCCATTAACTTATATACATGGAGTCCCTAAAATTATATAATTATGTGAATAATCATTATATATATATTTTTTATGGTGTCTGTACACTAGCATGAATGATAAAATTTGAAGGAATTGATATTTTTCTTATATCCATTACAAATAATTTATACATAATGATCACATTATAAAATAGGGAAAAAAAGCTATTATACAAAATAGAAGAAAAAAGATCATGCTACAAAATAAGAATTTAAAATAATATAGTTTCTTTTTTTGCTTGAATTCAAATTCAAAGTTCACATTTGAATTTGAATTTAAATTTGAATTTGAATTGAATTAATGTTGAAATATTTTTCTTATTTTCTTGCATATGCCATTCAAATTCAAATTTGAATCTTAATGTCTAATATGATACTTGATAGACTGCCTAATTTATCCCTGATAATTGTCTAATGTGTCGATCAATACCCCCCTCAAGATGGAGCATGGATATTAAAAATGCCTAACTGGATAAGAGATGATGAAATTGGTTCTTTCCAATTACCTTGCTAAAGATATCCGCTAGTTATTGCTTGGTAGGGATGTAATGAGCAATGCGTTCATTGGATTGGATCCATTCACGAACAAAATGACAATCAATTCAATGATATGCTTGGTTTTTCCTAGAAAACCGAATTAGAAATAATGTGAAGAGTTGCATGGTTGTCACAATGAAGCTACATAGGGTGTGTAAGAGAAACATGCAAATTAGAGAGAATGGCTTGAAGTCAAAGGAGCTCACTAGTAGCAATAGACATTGCTCCATATTTGATAGAAGAATGTGATATTATAATTGGTTCTTAATTTTCTAAGAAAGTGGAGAATGCCCAAGCATGATAAAATAGACAGTAGTTGAGCGACGAGTAGTGGGGCAACTCGTCCCGTCAGAGTCACAATAAGTGTTTAAGGATAATTCACTAGATGTAAGAAGTATACTTCTCCTGGTGCCATCTTGAGATAGCGAAGAACCCGCAAGGCAGCATCAGGTATGTGATGCAGAACGGAAGCTCTGATACCAAAAATGATGCAGAACAAAGAACAAAGAAGCGTATGCAGAAGTAAATTTAGGATTAATTTTTTTTTTTATATATATTTCAGAAATTGGCTTTGACTCAAAGTAAAGCTAAACTAAGTTGAAAGAAACTAGGTAAGGATTGAAAGCACAATTTAGAAGAAACTAAATTATCAGAGTAGTTCAGAAGTAACGGATCGCTGGGGGTGAGAAACTCCAGACCTAGGGTTTCGCTCTGAACTTTCAACAGAACAGAAATAGAGAGGAGAGATGGTTTACCAACCAGACAGTGATCTTCTCAGAATTTGGGTGGAAGAACTCTCTCGAGCAGATTGTTGGATCCTCGGATTCGGCTATCTTCGTAATGGATCCTCCAATACTAGTCTTGTGGTTTGGTCAGCTTCTCCTGGACTCAAGATCTGGGAAGAAGAAAAACAAGTGAGGGATTCAGAGACTCAGGGAAGGATTTACCATTTCGAAGAACTTGAAGGTTGATGTCGCTGAGATCCGGATTCTCTTGAAGGCTGATTCAACTCCCACGGGAAAGAGCTTTGGATGAAGTATCCGGACTGTAGCTGGATGCTGGTGGTCGGCCTGGACTTGGAGAGAGAGGCCGTGGGAGGTGGAATAGGATAGGGTTGGTGGATTGAAGTGGATGGTGGGCGGCTAGGGTTTTGGAGTAGAAGTGGCTAACCTAGGGTTTGGGTTTTGGAGATCTCACACCTCCTCAAGGTTCCTGGGGAACCCGGATTTACTCCCTCACGGAGCTCAACACCTGGATGCAAGTGTGGAAGAGAGAAAACACAGAGTTTGCTCACTAAAAAAAATTTGTTTCATTCATCTCTTTTTCAATCTGCTCTTTCCTCACAGGCGTTTGTTGGTGGACACACAGGGTCGGGATCACTCTCAATGATAGGGTTAGGCTCAAAAGGCTCACTAGGAATCACAGCTGGCTCCTGTACTCTACTAAGTCTGTAATGTTGAAAGTAGAGCTAATGCCTAGTTCTGGAGGCAACTCGAGCACATAGGCATTGGATCCTACTCTCTTAACACTCTAAATGGTCCAGCTCCCCTAGCATGTAACTTTCTAACGGTTCCAGGAGGAAACCGTTCAGGCCTTAACCTAATCATCACATAGTCTCCCTCAACAAAAGATTTGACTCGCCTTTGAGTATCAGCCAACTTCTTATAAGTTTCATTACTTAAATTTATTTGGCATGAATTTCTTTATGCAAGTCTTTTACATGCTGTGCAAAATTCTCAGCAGACTCGGAGACTCGAGTGTGGACAGGTAAGGGACTAGGTCAAGAGGTGTGTGAGGTTTGTACCCATGTACAATTTCAAATGGACTCTTACCCGTAGACCTATTGACCGAGTCATTGTACGCAAATTCTGCCCTTGGTAGGTATAAATCCCAATTTCTGGTGTTTTCACCAACAAGACATCTCAGCAGATTTCCTAGGCTACGGTTCACTACTTCAGTTTGGCCACAGTTTGGGGATGATAGGCAGTTGAAAACTTAAGTTTTGTCCCTAACTTATGCCAAAGGGTCTTCAAAAAATAACTGGTGAACCGAACATCCCTATCTGAAACGATTGTCTTAGGTAGGCCATGGAGTCTAACTATCTCATGAAGAAAAGTGTGGCTACCTTAGACGCATCAAAGGTTTGGGAACAAGGCAAGAAGTGGGCCATTTTAGAGAATCGGTCGACTACGACACAGATAGAATCATGTCTCCTCTGGGTCTTAGGTAAACCTAACACAAAATCCATACTCACATCTTGCCAAGGACGATCTGGGACAGGGAGTGGGGTATAAAGGCCAGTGTTTTGTTTTCGCTGTTTGGCAACAGCGCAGGTTCGACATCTAGCTACAATATTAGCTACATCCTTTTTCAAGCTAGGCCAGAAAAAGTGGTCTTCAATAGCTAGAATGGTCTTGTCTTTTCCAAAATGGCCGGCTAAACCTCCAGCATGGATTTCCCAAATCAAAAATTCCCTAAGAGAAGTTCTAGGGATGCAAAGCCTATTTTTGAAGAACAAAAAACCATCTACAAGGGTATAATCCTGGTGATTACTAGATGGTCCTTGAACTAGATCCTGATACACAGTTGTGAAATCCGGACAAGACTCATATTCCTCTTTGATTTGCTCAAACCCTATGACCTCAGTTCTAACAGAAGTTAATAACAGAGATCGGCGACTAAGGGCATCAGCTACCTTATTCTCAACTCCAGCCTTATGTTTCAGGACAAAAGTATAGGACTGATATATTCTACCCACTTAGCATGCCTAGGGTTAAGCTTCTTTTGGAGGGTTCAGAAATCTAAGAGCCTCATGGTCCGAAAATAGAACAAATTCCTGCGGTAGCAAATAATGTCTCCAGTAACGCAAAGCTTGCACCACCGCATAAAATTTCTTATCATAGGTAGAATACCTAAGCTTAGCATCATTAAGTTTTTCACTAAAGAATGCTATGGGATGATTCTCTTGGCTTAGGACTCCACCTATTCCTACCCTGAAGCATCACAGGCAACCTCAAATACTTTAGAAAAATCGGGTAATCTCAGAATGGGTGCCTGGGTCATTTTATCCTTAAGATCTAGGAAGGCTTTATGGGCTGACTTAGTCCAATGAAATTCTCCCTTCCTAATACAATCAGTGATAGGAGCAGCTAAAGTACTAAACCCCTTGATGAATCGCCTATAGAAGGTAGCCAAGCCGTGGAAACTTCTAACTTCATGCACATTGGTTGGCTCTGGCCAGTCTACTAGGGACCTAATCTTCTCAGGATCGGCCGCCACGCCGTCAGGGGTTACTACAAAACCAAGAAAGATAACTCACTAGTCATGAATTCACACTTCTTAAGATTACCGTAGAGTCTATCATTCCTCAAAACTTGGCAGACTGCTCTAAGGTGGCCTAGGTGATCTTCTGGGGTCTTACTATAGATCAGGATGTCATCAAAATAGACCACCACAAATTTTCCTATGAAAGCTCTAAGTACCTGGGTCATAATTCTCATGAAAGTACTAGGGGCATTGGACAACCCAAAAGGCATAACAACCCATTCATAAAGACCATTCTTAGTTTTGAAAGCAGTTTCCATTCATCCCTGGGTCTAATCCTAACCTGATGATAGCCGCTTTTGAGATCAATCTTAGAAAAACCATTGCACCAGCCATCATATCAAGCATGTCATCTAGTCTAGGGATGGGAAAACTATATTTGATTGTAATTTATTGATGGCACGACTGTCACACACATCCTCCACGTGCCATCTTTCTTTGGGTCAGTAAGGCTGGGACTGCACAAGGGCTAAGACTTTCTCTAATAAACTCCTTCCTCAATAATTCTCCAACCTGCTTTTGCAGTTCTTCATGCTCAGATGGATTCATCCTGTAATGGGGCAAGTTGGGCAAAGTCGCTCCTGGGATTAGATCTATGGCATGCTGGATATCCCTAAGAGGTGGAAGGTGGTCTGGCAAATCCTCGGGAAAGACATCCTCAAATTCTTTTAACACAGGTTTAACTTCTTGAGGAGGCTCTGAGGGTTCCGCAGTTCTAAGTTCCTTAGCAGTCAACATCCAGATGGGTGAACCACTATGAATTTCTTGTTCTAGATCCTTAGCACTGATTAGGTTCACTCCAGTTTTCATCTCCTTAACCTTACCGGCTCCTTTAGTTACCTTGTCCTTAGGGGGAACTGAATGGATCGTAATCTTCTTCCCATTGAAACTAAAGACACATGTATTGGATTTTCCTAAGAGGGTGGCATCATGATCATACAACCAAGGTCTTCCGAGAATTATACTGCTCACCCCCATGGGTAAGACATCGCACCAAATCTTTTCGTGATAAGATTGCATTTGGATTTGGACTTGACATCTAGACTGGATGGGTATGGAGGTAGAATCTACCAAGAAACCTTATAGGGGTTGGGATGGGGAACTGGGATTAAGCCTAACATCTTGACAGTGCTAGTAGAGATGGCATTTACACAGCTCCCACTATCTATAATGATCTTACATACCTTATCCCCTAATTTAAGAAAAGTCTGTAGGATGTTAGTCCTACGCCAATCCTCTTGAACTAGATTCTGGGATAGGATGCATCTTACAACTCCTAATGGTCAGATTCATTGGGTTCCTCCTCTCCTTCATACTCCTCAACCAAATTCATTCCGGCCTCATAAACTTCTTCTTCAAATTCCTCACTGGGCTCGGAATTATCATTCTCTCCCTCTTCTATGTAAAGGGATCTACGTGGGCACTGGCTAGCAACATGACCTACCTTATGACACTTGAAACAGGCTATGGCAGTACACTGACTGGAAATGTGACCTGGTTTCTGACACTTAAAATAGGTGATATTGAACTAGGGGTTCTCTGGGTGTCAGGTGCCTTACCTTTGTCCATGGGCCTAGGGGTAGAAGTACCCTGAAAAGGTTTACTAGGGATAACTTGGCTAGGTCCATTCCTTGGGATTGGGGCACTAACCCTAGAAGGTATAGGTCCTCTCTGAAATTTCTCAGTGTTCAATGCAATCTGGTAGGCTTGGTCTAGATCAGTAACCTCTCTCAGAAATAGTTCTCTCTGATATCTTCCCTCAGTCCAGCCCTAAATCTAGACAAAGTGACTTCGTGGGCTTCACTCACATCACATCTCATTAGGTATTCATCAAAAGTAGCTATGTAGTCTGAGACAGATCGGTTTCCTTGTTTCAGGTTTTGCCATTGGTCTAACAGGTTTGCTGGTATGAAATGGGTAGGTATTTATCTCTCAGTTTTTCTTTCATACCCTGCCAAGTGGTTATGGGCTCAACATTCCGTCTCCTAGTGGTTAGCTCAATGTTCCCCCAGTATAACCTAGCTTGACGCACTAATTTCATTTTGGCAAACTTGTATTTCCTCTCCTCAGACATAGCATACCACTCAAAGTATTGGTCCATCTCACCCTCCCAATCAGAATACACCTTAGGGTTCAGACTACCATCAAAAGTGGGTGCATCTAATTGATGTTCCTGATGAACCTATCATCTCTATCTTCAGGCTCTGGGTCAGGCCTCCAATGATTAGGTTCAGGATCTCTATATAAAGGCCTTCTAGGCTCCTGATGTGGGTGAGGTTGAGGCACATTAAAATCGGGGTCAGGAGTCCAATTTCGATGTCTAGGTTCTTCAAGTACTTGGACTCGGTCCCTAAGTTGGGTAAGATCCTCATGAATTGTGCGCTAAACTGGGCCACAGTGTTTGTCATATCCTGATTCATTTTAGCCATACTTTCAGTAAGAGTTCTGATCATGGCCTCTAAATCAGGTTGGGTTTGACCAGGTTGATATGGCACTCCGTTTCTGGTAGACATGATGATTCAAGCAAGCACACAAAATGAGACTAGACTAAATCGACTACTGGATCACTAGACCTAGAGTCCAAACTAGATGCCCAATCAGAGTGGCAAGCTAGCCTGTAGTAACTCAGGACTCAGCCAGGCAGGTGTAAGGGGAGTGTTAGGTCCCTGATTGCCAATCCTAGACACCAATCAGTGATTGGCCAGGTAGGCGGACCAGCACACAAGCCCTTCGGAATGGATCCCTGAACCACCGTTCTAGACACTGATGCTAAGCACACACAGAATAACTCGGCAAACTGACTCAACACTAGCCTAGACCCGACCAATTGTGTCCCTAGCCCACTAGGGCAAATTAGGTCTAATTGATTTTAAATTAGGTCTAGGTTCGAATGATTGGATGGTGGTTTTGGGCTAAGGAGAGGTAATCAACTCCTCCCCTTATCTTAGATGCTCAATTGCCCTTAAGTAAATTATGAGATGATCGCTCCAAAAAGAATTGAATTGCAGAACACAAAAATAGAGTTGTTGTATTTTAATGCTCAGAATTTTTACCGAAACCAATAAATCACAGAAAAATTATGAAAAATAGGTTCAATTATACTGGTTTCAACGAAGCAAAAATCATGCAATTCGGAGTTTATGCAGGGAGAAATAATTTAGACAACAGGGCAATTAGGGCTGCAACTAGATTGTCTTCCCCGTTTATAATCCCTGCTACGAAGTTATAACCCAATGGATCCCCTACAGTCCTAGGAACACCCCGTGGAATGGGAAGAGGAGGTTTGCACCTCACTTCGTTCCTAGGACCGGACGTCCTGGGGAGTCTACTTCGAGCAGACAAAATAAAAAGAGAGAGACTCAAACAAGCAATCAAAACATAAACCCTAGACAGGGCTCTGAAGTCAAAGGAGCTACATAGGATGTGTAAGAGAAACATGCAAATTAGAGAGAATGGCTGAAGTCAAAGGAGCTCACTAGTAGCAATAGACATTGCTCCATATTGATAGAAGAATGTGATATTATAATTGTTTCTTAATTTTCTAAGAAAGTGGAGAATGCCCAAGCATGATAAATAGACAGTAGTTGAGCGACGAGTAGTGGGGCAACTCGTCCAGTCAGAGTCACAATAAGTGGTTTAAGGATAATTCACTAGATGTAAGAAGTATACTTTCTCCTGGTGCCATCTTGAGATAGCGAAGAACCCGCAAGGCGCATCAAGGTATGGTTGGAGGGGATCATGCATGAATTAGCTAAGAAATGGACTAAATAATATAGATCCAGATAGGTAATTATCTAGTAGATCAGTCTACCAACCAAGTGCTTATATAGAGAAGGCTACCTTTGGACCAGTAATGCTGGATAAAGGATGATATATTCCATTGAAAATGCATATGGCTTAGCTCTTGGCATGCCTATCTCGGAAAGAATGTCAATAGCATATATTTTTGACTTAGCATAATGACATTTGATGATCCCGCAACTTCAATTTTCATGAGAAACTGGTAGATATTTCTATTTCTCTGCTATAATGAAGCCTTTTTAACCCCCACGTTGCAAAGAGGGACAATGTCGTATAAGTACAACTCATTTCATAAGGCTTTAAACTTTGAATAATAGGCTTGACCGAGAGCCCTTCTTGTACAATGAGATAGAGATCGTACTTAAGTTGATGTACTCTTAGCATTATCTTATGAGAATCTTTCCTCCAAATCCATCCAAATGGAATGTGCAGTGATAGCATATGCTATACTATCGTGCAAATCTCTAGCAATGGATTAAACAACCATGAACCATGGAGTTACACTTTGTCGAGCTACAAAATAAGATGAATAAGCATCAGGTTTGAAAATTTCCTATCAACACAAACTTATGTATTAGGCATTAAGGGCATCTTGCATTGTCCTTTTCCAAGTAGGGTAGTTATCTCATCAAAATGGTCAAAATAAAAACCATTCTCGGCTTATCAAACAGGTGAAGATAATATAGAGAATCAACAGCAATGGAAGAAGAGTTCACCCTCCTGTTATCAAGAAACTCTGCTCTTGTGACATTAAGAAAGCTAAGAAAATAAAGAACATGAATAATATAAAGATGGCGCAATACTTGCCAAGAAAAAAATAATTAAAGTTCCGATACCATGATTAAATTTGAAAAAAATTGATATTCTATTATACCATTACAAATGATTTATATACAATGACACATATAAAATAGAAAAAATAGTTTAATACAAATAGAAAAATGATCATGATATAAAATAAGAATTTAAAATAATACAGGTCGTCTTTACTGAATTTAAATTCAAAGTTCAAATTTGAAGTTGACTTTGAATTAATACTGATTTTTTATTTTTCTTGCACTACCATTTAAATTCAAATTCAAAATTTGAATGCCGAATACCTAATATGATACTTGATTGACTGTCTGATTTATTATTAATTATCTATCTAATTTATCTATTAATAATAAATAATTTATGAGATGTATCAAATAAAATGAAAATAAAAAAAAAAAAATTCTATTTCTCTCTCCCTATATATATATATATATATCTAATCTCTCCTTTGGTAAACAGTTTAACAACCATCAAATTAATTTTATTAAGATTTATCAAATAGACAATGGTACAAGAGCCCCAGTTCAAAGATACAAAACTAACTGAAATGGCAAAACAAACTTCAAAGAACAATAAGAAAAATAATTCAGGAAAAACTCATCACAGCATCCCCATATTGATCAATGCTGAAGAAGAACGACCAAGCACCAGAAGGTACCTATGCTGGAGCGAAAGCCAGCCATGCTTTCATGCCGTTGAAGGACTGTGCTACTGGCCATTTCAATTCTGGGGCCCCATACGTGGAGTCGCAGAGGAGCATGATTCCTTCAATGGAACTTTTGATGTAATACTTGCAACAAATTCCTATTTCCATATATGTGCGGCCAACCCAAAAAGTTATATTGTAGCCAACCACCATGACCAAGGAATTACAGGACAATTTGAACACAAAAATTGAGGCCCTAACGATAAATTTATTAGAGAAGAGAACCATTAAAAACTGTACCTTGTCATCCTGCTTACCTCTTACTTTGTTGGACATTTCATAGCAGATCAGATGGCCATGACCTTTTTTTTTTTTTTTTTTTTTTTTTTTTTTTTTTTTTTTTTTTTTTTTTTTTTTTTTTTTTTTTTTTTTTGATATGACGGGGTATTTATTAAAAAAATAAGAGTTAATACAATCCAAAAAATCTGAAAGAATATATCCCTAAGCTGTACATGGGCATCATGCCAATCGGTCCAGACCGATGGGACAGAATGCTGGGCGACAAAGGAGGCTATCCAATCAGCAGCCGAGTTAGCCTTCCTATAAATGTAACGAATCTGGATGGACACACAATCCCGTAAGAGAAAGTGGATGTCCCTCGGGATGGGGTGGGCAGGGGGTGCCGACATGAACCGCAGAATCCAGGAGATGACTATTAAGGAATCCCCCTCGATGATGAGCCGGTCCAGGTAAAGAATCTGATGGGCATACCTAATGCCGGCCCAGGCTGTATACAACTTTGTCCCAGGGACGGAAGAATCAAGGAGAGGAAAGCCGCCCCATCGCCAGGAAGCCTAGATGGGAATCCCGAATGACAAAGGCAGCACCTCCAGATCTATGGCGGAGACTCCCGTCAAAGCTGACAGTGAAGTGCAGAGGAGTGGGGGTACCCAGGAAACATAAACCACCGGAACGCTCGAAGAGCAGAGCAGGGACCCCAAATCTCCAAAGACCTCCCAGTCGAGCAAAGATACTCGTAGGCCGAAGCGGTAGGCCTATCGACCAGCGACCGGGGAGAGCATCTAACCGAAACAAAGACCCGCTCGTTCCTGGCAATCCATATATGATAAGCAATATAAGCCAGGAGGTTAACATGAGGAAAATCCCGAGCTGATCTCAAGGTAGAGATGAAGGAGTCGACTACATCCTGAGATAAGGAGATAAGCCCAGCAAGGCCAGACAAGTGCCAAACCCTCGAGGCCCAGTCACAAGAAAATAGGGCATGGGCCTGGGTTTCATCCTCCAACCCACATATAGGGCAGCCAGGGGGCATATGAATACCTCTAGAAGCCAATAAAGTCCTGGTCGGAAGGCGATGTCGGACAAGCTTCCAGATAAAGTAGGAGACCCTGGGATGAACTGAAATAGCCCAGATCCAGCGGAAGGAGGAATCCATCGGCTCGACCAGAGTAAAGATGGACAGCAAATCAGACATGGGTACCCGGGAGGAAGAAGAGTGCCTTTAGACTCTCACATCCAAGGCAGAGAAAACATGCAGAATGATAGAGAGAACCCGACGACCCAGGATATCCCCGAAGCAGGACAACACCACCTGGCTATCCCATCAGAATTCCCCTGGAATAATGAGGTCAGCGATAGAAATGGTGATCATAATGTCTACCGAGATAAAGGTAGGCCATTTGCATAGGGGAATATCAGAAATCCAGGGGTCCGTCATAAATCTGATAGATCTACCATCTCCAATAACTCAAGACAGGTGGGGCGTAATTAGAGAAGCTCTCAGAAGCATCTCCCTCCAGATGGCTGAACAGTGCTCGGAGGGCAAAGAGATCCGTCGAGGACAGAGGAATAACCCCCATAACGGGCAGAAAGCATCGTCGACCACATGCTGTCAGGACATAAGAAGAATCTGGCCAAGTGCCTACCGAGCAGAGCCTCACGCCTGCCGAGAAGGGAGGTAATACCCAGCCCGCCCTGGTCGGTCGACCTGCAAACAGACTGCCAACTAACGAGATAAATCCTATGACGATTCGGAGAAGAATTCCAGAGAAAGGCCCGAATCAACTGCTCCACAGTCATGATAATAGTCTTCGGGACAACAGCATGAGACATAAGATAGATCAGAAGAGAAGTAAGGACCGAGCGAATAAGGATAATCCTCTCCATGGATGAGAGGACTCTACCCTGCCATCCCTCAATCCGCTCCTGCACAGCTAGCAACATTAGAGCACAGTCTGATCTAGAAAGTCCGGCCCCAGAAATTGGCACACCCAGGTAGGTGAGAGGGCCTCGGTGCTCCTAAATACCAAGAGTGTCCAAGATCTGATGTCGGAGATGCATAGAGATCTTAAGGCTCAAATAAATACCAAACTTCTGAAAATTGACCCTCTAACCAGAAGCCATACAATAATTCGCCACGATCCTATGAAACCCCTAGGCAGAATGAATAAAGGCCCATCCCAAAAGTAAGCAATCATCAACAAACGAGAGATGAGAGATCGGAAGAGCACCAAGAGCAGGGATAAATGGCTGGATGCCGAGACAGATGCACGCAACACCCTGGACAAAAGGTCAGCACAAATAATAAATAGGGTAGGAGAGAGGGGACAACCTTATCGGAGGCCCACTCTAGAAGTAAATAACTCAGTAGGAGAACCATTAATCAGCAGAGAAAATGAGGGTCCAATAACACAAGCCAAAATCCTGGATATCCAAGTCTGGTGGAAGCCGAAAGCCTGCAGGGCCGAGAGGAGATAATCCCAGTTGACCCTGTCATAAGCTCGCTCCATATCCAGCTTAATGGCCATCAGACTCCGACGAGATGAAGCATGGCTGAGATCTGTTATAAACTCATGGACAATAAGCACATTATCATAGATGCTCTGGCCCGCGAGGAACGCTCCCTGCTCAGGACAGATAAGGTGAGGAAGAATGGCTCTCATCCGGTTGACCATCAGTTTAGCACAAAGTTTATAGAGGGTAGTGCATAAGCTGATCGGTCTATAATGAGCGGGCTCCATGGCATCGGGATGCTTGGGAATGAGGACAATAAAGGTCCACTTCCAAGAGTTGGGCATAGAACTTGAAACAAAAAGGACTGAACAGCAGCAACAAGGTCAGAGCCCATAATGTCCCAATACCTCCGAAAGAAGAAGGGAGGATAACCATCAGGGCCAGGGGCTTTGTCCTCCCCTAGGTCCCACAGGGCAGATCGAATCTCCTCCTGGAGAATCGAAGCAAGCAGGATAGCATTCTGAGAAGGATGGAGAATAGTGGACGGGAAGTGAGGGGGATATAAGGAATAACCAGAGAAGAATCGATCTATCTGGATCTGAAAAAGGAAAGGATCTCCTCCCGAATAGCACCCTCATCCTCCAATAGCTGACCATCAGAGGAATGTAAAACCCGGATGGCATTTTTGTGTCTCCTGATAATAGTGGCTTGATGAAAAAATCGGGTATTTCTGTCCCCATCCTGTAACCACTGGACTCTAGACTTCTATCTCCAAATGACCTCCTGATGGCGGAGCAGGGAGTGGTGCAAGGTAAGGTGGGCCCGAAGACTGATAAGATCAGGCTATGATAAACAACCTAACATGTCTTTTTTATCCTGCAGGTGAGTAATGGTATCTTCTACAGACTTCAATCTGGAAAAGATATTATCCACCTCCACTTTATTCCAGTGGAGGAGCCGCCTCCTGAGAAGCTCCAACCTCCTAGATATCCGATAAGAGGCATCACCACGGACAGGATTCCTCAGACCTCCCTGATAATCTCTCTGGATTTAGGGAGTGAAAGCCAAAACTTTTCAAATCTGAAAGGGGTGGGACTCCGGATATGGGCATCCATCGAGAGAAGGAGAGAACAGTGATCCGAGACAATCCGGCTACGATGGCGAACCGAGTGGGTAGGGAACAAGAAGAGCCAAGACGGGGTAGCATAGCATCTATCAAGTCTCTCCCAGACCCTAGCAGCACCCGACCTGTTATTACACCAGGTGAAACGGGGACTAATAAATCCCAAATCAACCAGGCCAGAGTCATGAATAAAGTTGGTAAACTTCAAGGAGGCAGCATTTTCCATGAAGGGCCTGCCACCCCTCTTGTCCTCAGCCCGATCAATCACACTGAAATCTCCAGCAACAACAGTGGGAACCCCGTGGTCAATCAGAGCAGACACCTCCTCCCAGACCACGAACCTCTCCCTGTCAGAGGTACTGGCATAATGTCGCACAAAAGCCAAGACGATCGATTAGGTTCCAATACCACAATAGCAACCATCCGAGAAGACCGATGGAAAGTAGTAACTTTAGCAGCCCCCTGATCCCAGGTGACAATAATATCACTCGACAAGCCACGAGAGTCAATAGAATAAAAGCCCCAGTTACGGGGAAAGCGACGCCGCACGCGCTCAAGACTAGGACCCGACAGTCTAGTATCCAGAATAACATACATTTGAGGGTTGCACAATTGAAGAAAGCGACCAAAAGTGGAAAGGAAGGCGGGTTTCCCCGCCCCCCGAACATTCCAAACTAGGAGTTTCATAGGAATTAGGAAGACTTGGATGATCTGGATTTCAAACCGGCACCATCCTCAACAGCAACAAGCACAGAAGGTTGTTTCCCAGACACAGAGGGCCCATGAACAATGGGCAAAACATTAAGAATCTCCTTACTGGACCCCCTTGATGATCCCCCATTGAAGCCAGAGCCATCTGCAGTTTAGCTGAGACAGAATCATGAGAACACTGCCCACCCTCAGAAGACATAAAGGCAGCCACAGGGACATTCGAATCCTGCTGAAGAGGGATCAGAGTAGCTCGACAGACCGGTAGGGAGGTCCCCGACACCCTCTCCAAATCCCATTTCACAGACCTAGAACTACCCAACATAGCACACCCCAAGTCAGCATCATCCCCCACACGAGCAACAGATAAGGCAACCTTCGAGGATTTTCCTACAGGAGGTGAGGAAGGACCTTTACCCCGCCCATCCTCAGCAGCAGCAGTCCTCGATCTAGACAGGGCCCTCCCCGATAGCCCAAACCCCCCAAACACAACATCAACAATCGGGACATTCACCAACACCGGTTCCACATGGGCAGCAACCAAATTAGAAGTCCCAGAATGACCTGAATCCCTAGATGATGCAGCAGCCAAATTAAAGACAAAGGAGGTTTAGAAGGAGGCACCATATCAGCAGAATTAGAGGGCACCGAAGGGGAAGAAGGGTCAGAGGACTTAGCCTGGCTTCGGCCATGCTTGAGGGAGACGGCTCCATACTCCAGCAAGAGGTGGTCCATCGATCCCACCTCCACTAGGACAAGCTCCATACAGTCCCCCAACGGGGCGAAACTCCCAGAGAGAGAAAGCAGACTAGCATCAGCCTCCCCCTGTGTCGATCGGCCCACCTCAGGGGAGCGGCGCCGTGCCACTTTAGAGGGCTTCTGCCACCCATCAGAGTCGGGTGGCGAATCAGGAGAAGATGAGACCGGAGTGGATGATGACCGGGGCGGAGATGAAGATGGGGGATCCGAAGAAGAGACATGGGATTTACCCTTCAGAGGCCCGCGGCCATTCTTGGAGGGCACTGCCGGTTGTTGAGGCAAGCAGGCCCTGGATGTAACCATCCAAGGGCCAAACTTTGAACGGCCATCCACAGTAGCAGGATCCCCAGGAGCAGCCACCGCACCCAGATCGGAAGTCCCGTCAGCCTGATCCTTAGTAACAAGATTTGTAGGTCCCAGAGCATGGCTGGCAGATGGAATGAGCTCCGATTTGTCCGGGAGCAACAGCCAGCTGCCAGGTGCCCTATTCGACCACAGTGAAAGCATACACAGGCAAGGTTTTCATACACAAATTGTTGCCAAGAGATTGAGGACTGGCCTTGGATCAGCACACCCGACAGAAGCGGCTTGGAGGCATCCAGTTCGATCCGGACCCTGGCAAACCCGATTTTCTTCAACGGTCGGTGAAATTGTCAATCGAGATTGGGCGGCCAGCTTCACCAGCCACCGCCATGATCACCGTCGGAAGCCAGTACTCAAGAGAAAGTTCCGGGAGCCTCATCCAAACCACAGTCGAGTTGACTGGATGACGGGCCGGGCAGAAATCCGGCACCCACTTTTCAAAGGCCAAAAGTTGGCCGCCGACGAACCAAGGCCCACCACCTAGAACCCTTGTACAGTCTCCGGAGGAAGATAACCGCAGCACTATATGGTCATCTCCAATCGGATAGGTTTCCGGATCATAAGAGAGAAGGAGCTTCGACCGCACTTCCTGAGCCACCCCAATGGGAGAAACCCAGCGGCCTAAACTCCGAAAGATAACAACAAATCCCTCCCACTGCCGGCAGGAGTCTTCCAAGAGCGGAGCTGGCAGCTGCAGAACCTTGGTGAAGCACTTCTGAAAATGATCGATGTCTTCATCTGAGATTTTGTAAGAGGTCCACACCAGCGCACGTCCCAGCCCCCGAACCCTTGTAAGAGGACTGGCCTTGGATCTGGCCAATACTCATTCGATTGAGTAATTTTAATTACGTAGGATTTGATTTAAGTCCCACATCGGAAGAGAGCAATGGTGGCCGGGGAGTAGCGAGCATAAGATAGAGAAGGCCAAGAGTGCAACACGTACCTTTGTCGACCCTTTGGTTAAGATCCGGCGCGATATCTATTTTTTAGTTTGACATCTGATACATGGGCCATCAGTCCACCGAAATATTAAAGGAAAAGTCTTTGTGCATCGCGTGCGGTCCAAATGTATCCATTATAACATAACGTACGGTTCAAATGTATCCATTGTAGTATAACGGGATGGGAGCAAAATGTATCCATTGTAGGCATGACGGGATGGGAGCTGAGCGTGACTAGCATTAATTATCATTCAGCTTTTATTTGAAATATTCGTCTAGATCAAAATACCCTTCCATCCGATTCCTTGAATTAGGATATTGTAGATTTTGAACTAGGATGCCGTAGATTTTGAACTAGGGTATCGTAATACTGTTTCAGGTTTTAATTTATATTTTCTGCATGGTTATCATTTTTAAACTAGGGTGTCGTAGGTTTTGAACAAATGTGTCGTAATACTGTTCCGGTCATTTTTTAACTAGGGTGTCGTAGGTTTTGAACTAGGGTGTCGTATATTTTGAATTAAGATATCGTAATACTGTTTCAGGTCATTTTGAACTAAGATGTTGTAGGTTTTGAACTACAGTATCGTAGGTTTTGAACTAGAGTATCGTAATACCGTTTCAAATTATTTTTGAACTAGGATATCGTAGGTTTGAACTAGGATATCCTAGGTTTTGAACTAGGATGTTGTAAGATCATTTTTTTAACTAGGATGTCGTAGGTTTTGAACTGTGATGTCGTAGCTTTTGAACTAGGATGTCGTAGCTTTTGAACTAGGATGTCGTAAGAGTATTTTGTTCTGGACGAAAATTTTAAATAAAAACTGAACGGTAATGAATGCTGGTCACCTCAGCTCCTATCCCATTATACCATAGCAGATATATTTGGATCAATAAAAATATATAGTGCGGGCTATACTAAATTTGCTGCACCACACGCGGTGCACAAATAATTACTCAATATTAAAACGCTGGGAGGGCCCGCAACGATGGCATGCCAATGGGGCTCTCGCGCGAGGCCCCTGCGTTTCCCCGCTGCACGGGCCCGGCGCGCCCTACTCTCGGTACTCGCCAGTTGGCAGGATGCCCTCATCGGAGGGGGTGCTTTATTATGCCGTTCAGGTCCAGTGGCCCAGCCCAGATGCCGACTGCCTACTGGACTGGTAAGGTCCATGCAATAATCAGACCGTACGAGGGGATGCATATAAGGGAGAAATTATTAGATGGACCAAGTTTAGGAGACCAATACAAATCCGAGGTCACGACATCCATCATTTGATCTTGAATTGGTTTTCCCTCATTTGATCTTGAGTTGTTTAAAGTAAACAAATAATGCAGCCAGCGACTACTGATCCTCTGGACCTGGTCCATCTATTAATTAGATCTCCTGATCAGATCCTAACCCTAAACCCCAGGATTGCAATATCCTTCTTAGTACTTCTCTGAACCATAACCAATCTCATAATATTTCTCTTAATAACCCAAATAAGGGGAGGGTTACATCCCGGACGTGGCCACCCCCAGTCAGTCCCCCAACGCCAACTAGAGAATGTTCGATGCACGGCACATATTTTTTTCGCAGCTATTCCCTACCTGAAGGTGAGTACGTCAACCTGATTACCACTGGTGTCAGCAGAGTGAACGGGATTTATTATATATATCCCTAACCAGTGAACGGGATTTATTATATATATCCCTAACTTTTTCACTACCACCAACTAACAAGGTTCCAAGATTTTTTATTAAATTTTCTTTTTCTTTTTTATTTTATTTTTGGATTATTTTTTATTTTTTATTTTCTCTCGGATTTTTGTCTGAACTCCTGCTTAGTTATTAAGAAAAGTTTCACAACCAACTGCACCGCTCGTCAGTGATAAATTTAAATTTTATAAGTAGTTGATTATCTACGTAGTCGGTGATATCATGTTATAAATGTTGACACATATGCCAAATCAAATAGGCAGCCTCGTCGTTAGTCACACATTTTGGAAAGATTTTAACTTTAGTTCATTATTTAGGTTCGGGTGGTGGAGGGCTTCGCTGGGCAAACAATATTGTAAAATATGCACCACTTTTGGGCCCGGGTGGTGTGGTTGGTTATCCTGCTAGCCTCTTAGAACTTTCCGGTTCAAACCCGGGCTTAGACAAATACAAAATTTAGATGAGTGTGATGCCTAATCGGCCCCCAACCCAACCAGTCCCTTGCAATTTAGTCGGTCTAAAATCAATTAAATTTGATGGATTCCCTTCAAAAGAGATAGAGAAGGTTATTTCAAAAATTTCTAAAAACAAAATATCAATATTTATAATATATATTAATATATTTATTTTATAAATTAAATAAAATTATTTAAAATATATATTAATTTGAATGGATTGAAAATTTTTGAATACGAGTATTTTACTATTCAAGTCTGATATAAAAGTTATTCGAGATAGTTCAATAACAACCAAACGGAGTCGAGTTCCTGGTAGCTCGCGAGCAATATGCCTGGTCTATATTTGTTATGGAAGGGTAATTTTGAAAAAATCTTGGTGATAAAGAATGGTCTACATCTTCTTTTATGCGGCACTTTATGTTTTCTAGACCCTGGCTTAGATAAATACAAAATTTAGGTGAGCATGATGCTTAGGCCCCCCAACCCGGCTAGTCCCTTGCTGTTTAGGCGGTCTAAAATCAATTAGTTTTGGTGGATTCCCTTCAAAAGGGATATAGAAGGTTATTTCAATTTTCTTTAAAATAATATCAATATTTATAATATATATTTATATATTATATTATAAATTAAAATAAAATTATTTTAAATATATAAATGTGAATAGATTTAAAATTTTTAATATAAATATTTTACTATTCATGTTTGGCCAAAGAAAGTTACTTTTGGTTTGAGAAGTTTTTTTTTTAAATATTATTTTTTTAATCGATATTTACAAGGTTGGAGTCATCCCAATTTTATTTACAAAAATAGATATTTTGCGATACGTAGAGCATACGGATTGAAAAAAAAATTAGTGATATCGTAGATTCTACCTGCGATACCCGTAACTTCTTTTTATTTTAGATTTTAATAAAATTAAAAATTAATAAAATCTTTAAAAATAATAAAAAAATTAAAAATTTAGAAAATAATTTAAAAATAAAATATGATATATATATTTTATATTTTATATTTTTAAATATAATAAATATATTATAACTTATTAAATTTATACATTATAATATAGTATATTGTTGATGTACGTATACCAAACATGACGTTGCGGTGTTGCATCGAGTACCGTCGATGTAGCACAACGGGATGAGTGGCCAAATCGACGATCAGACAGACACCGTCTTGGCAACTCGGATCAGGAGCCGGATTGGCGGTCGAATCGACGATCGGACCAGTGGTCGGACTGATGGCTGGACCGGTGATCGAACTGGCACCGACCTAGTAGTCGAACTGGCTGTCGGATCGATGGCTGGAGCTGGACTGGCTATCAGACTGGTGGCCAAAGCCAGACTGGCTATTAGACTGGTGACCGGATCGGCGACCAGATTGGCATTGACCTCACAGTCGGACTAGTAGCTGGATTGGCAACCGGACTGACAATTGAACTGGCACAGACCTGTAGGGATTGTCCCAAAGCCAATCGTTGGGACTGTAGACGGTTGTGCTATTTGTATATGAATTTTGAAATAAATAAAAGTAATCTTTGGCTGTCATTACAGGTGCATTTTCCTTATTTAAGCTCTTTTGTGATGATGTCCTTTGAGCTACCTTGTATGCGATGTAAAGAGGATGCATCGTATAGTTCATAAATTAGTTCGCGACCAAAGGATACGCTATTTCAGGATGATGGTATATCGAGAGGTCGTTGATGTCATATATGTTGGCTGTCCTCTTAACTAAGCAGCATGGAGATGCTGGTTTGACATCGGGTGTTGTGTTTGACACTTCACTGAACGTGACTCTCATGCGAGATTCTCTTGCTACCGAAGAAAAGTCTTGCATTAGAATGTAGACATGAATTATTCCTTTGACTTAAGATCACTATGGCAGCTAGCAAGCAACTCACTGTGCTTAGGCACCGGACTACCCGGATTTTTAATCTAGTGATGGAAGGTTGCTGGATACAGTCAAGTACTTGTGTAGCGATAGTAGGATTGAGATAGGATTGACCTTTTTAAATGATTTGGATTGAATGCTTTATATGCCTCAATTGAGAAAGACCTTGGCTAGGGCATTCCTTGTAAGGAGTTGCAGGGATTCTTTGAGACATATTCAGATGTATTGCTTAGGGTTGGGTAGTTTACCCTATGCCATCCGGAGCATTAGGAGGTTCGGGAAATAAGTTCAATGCTATTCCATATTCGACAGGTTCATGTTGCTCTGCAACCTTCAACCTATCCGGATGCCGGTGTCATTGCTAGATGGCAACTTTGGCTAGTACTGGAAATGTTCCCGTGCTACTGGTTTAGTGTTTGAACCTATGGGGTCGCACACCAAGGATTTCTTCTTGCTTTGTTAGCATGCAAACGATTGAGAATCATTCCGAACTTGTTTGACAAGATGTTGTCAAACTTCTATTCGAGTCGACTCTTTTTGAACGAGTCGACTCGAGCCGAGTCGAGTCGACTCGTTTGACGGACTGCTGAAATTAGAAAACCCTTCATTAAATGCAGTAATTATTATGGGATTTAATGCTGAAAGTTTCGAGTTTTAATGATTGCTGTTGCTGAATTCCAAGGGACTTCTAACATCCCTGGAATCTCAAGAGACCCAAAACTGCTCCTTAATCTCTCATTTATTCCTCTTAATTATTTTGAGGGCTGCTGCTGTTATTTAAATGGCCGGGCTGTAGAAAGTGAAGCGTTCACGTAGATATTCTATACCCAGTTTTTTGGATCAAGGTTATGACTCTACCAATATTTTGAGATAGAGACCCTCCTTGATCATTGAGAGATTGAGAGATTCAATTACAGGATTGATTGAGTTTGGGTGGGATCTCTGACTGCATACCTTCTATTGAAGGTTTGGGACAGAGTGTTGGGAAAGGTTCACAAGAGTTTTTATTCCAGCACTACTGCAGCAACAGCGACTTCAAGAAGTTGAAGATCCAGTTCATCGCTGCCAATATCATTTCCGGAAAGGCTAGCACCTCGAAGGAAGGAGAAGGAATCATGCTACACAGTGTGAACCACTCGTAGAGGCGTACACGTGTGCTGCTTGCAGAGACATATTTTTCCACAGGTCAGTGGCATCCCTGGGATTGCGACTGAGAGGTGGGCAATTCTGCAACTTCTAGTTTCCTCCCGGTGAACGTCACCAAGGTATGTACTTATTTTATGTATAACATAATTGTCTATACCGCATCATTGTATAGTTATGTGAATAGTTCCATGTTTTATACTTTGGTTGCATGATTTCATATTACATTACTCTAGATACATCTATATCCTGGTAAAGGGGTTGTGTTAATTAGATTAACATCTTGATAAAATGGTTTTATCGCTTTTCGCTGCTGCATGCTCTTAGAAAAGTTTTAAAATACATGCATCGTCCCTGGAAATAGTTCCTTTCAAGACCTGGCAACTAACTAGCTATCGAATTAGTGGCTGGATTGCTATCGGATTGGTGGCCGAACTGGCAAACGGATCAGTGACCGAATTGGCACCGACCTGGTGACCGTACTGGTTATCAGGCTAGTGGCCAAACTGGCGGCCCAATCAACGGTTGGACTGGCACCGACCTGGCAGCTAAACTGGCTATCAAACTAGATGCCGGATTGGCGACCGGACTAGTTGCTGGACTAGCTATCGAATCGGCTGTCGAATCGGTGGTCAAAGCGACCACCAGCCTGATAACCAGTCCGATCACCATGTTGGTGCCAATTCGATCGCTGGTCTGTTCGCCAGTTCAGCCACCAATCTGACAGCCAGTTCAGCCACTGATCCGATAGCTAGTTCGGTTACCAAGTTTGTGCCAGTTCGACTGTCGATCCGGTTGCCAATCCAGCCACCAGTTCGACTGCGAGGTCGGTTCCAATCCGGTCGCTGATCCGGCCACTGGTTTGATAGCCAGTTCGACTTCGGCCACCGATCCGATAGCCAGTTCGATTGCTAAGTCGACACCAGTCTGATCGCCGATCCGGTCGCCAGTCCGGTTGTCAGTCCGGCTCCTAATCCGACAGCCAGTCTGGCTACCAGAATGATACCGTCCGATCATCGATCTGGCCACTCATCCCGTTGTGCTACATTGACGGCACTTAATGCAAAGCCACCACCGCCATGTTTGGTATACATATAACAAATATACTATATTATAATATAAATATATATTTTAAATTATAATAAATTTATTATATTTTAGAATATAAAAAAATTTATTATAATATAAAATATATTATTATAATATCATATATTAATATATCATATTAAGATTTTTTAAAATTTTATTAATTTTTTAAGATTTTATTAGTTTTTTATTAAAATTTAAAAAAAAAAAAAAAAGTTACGGGGAGAAATCGTAGGTTTTACTTATGATCGTGCATGTAGAATCTACGATTTCATCATTTTTTTTCCGATGGAAATGCTCCACGTATCACAAAATATTTATTTTTTAAAAAAATTAGGATGATCTCAACTTCCTAAATATTAATTTTAAAAAAATCCCTATTTGAGTACAATAATATCAAACTGATCCAAGTTTCGAGTAACGCACGAGAGATACTTCTGGTCTATATTTTTTTAATGGAAAGGTAATTTTGAAAACGTCTTGGTGATAAAGAATGGTCTGCAACTTCGTTTACATGGCACTTTACGTTTTCCAGGCATCACTTCGTTTACTACTTACCAAAAAGTATTTTATTATCTTCCCCAGACTTATCTGACAACATATTCCTCCGAACGCGCGCATAGCTACCTCTGTGCGGTAGTGAGAAAAATCCAGGATTTCTCCCCTGGGCGCGATCATTTTGTCATTTTTTTTTTTTTGCTGCCCCTGCAACGTGGACGGCAGCTCCCCCCGCATATAATTTTTGTCCTCCTCTTCAAAGTAAGAGAGAGAGAGAGAGAGAGAGAGAGAGAGAGAGAGGGGGCGGAGAAAAAAAAAGTTAGAACCCTCCTCCCCTCCGACAGGGGAAGCTCGGAGCGAGAGACGGCGAGCTGGGAGGAGAATTCTAGGGTTTTATTCCCTGACTTCTATCGCCTCCCCTTCGCTTCCTCCTCTGTCTCTTTGAACCGGTGACACCTCCTTCAATTCCATTATTTCGCTCGCTCGATCTCGTCAACTTGTCTTTGTCGCTGAGCTCGAGATGACGGCCAAGGTGGATCCGGGGAGCTCCTCCCCGCTGATCGCCCCCGCTCCGGTGCCGGAGCCCGGTGAGATCGACCTCGAAGCCGGCCAAGGGGATCAATTACAGTGCCGGATCTGCCTCGAGACCGACGGTGAACCCTTCTCACTCCCCTCCCCTTTCCTTTCCTGAATTTCCTGGAATTATCGTTTCCTTAAATCTCACTCCGATTCCGACTCCATTTGATGAAAATTGTGCAACCGGAGAGGAAATTTGAGTAAATTTTGTTCTAGGACCTGTTCGATCTTCCAAAATTTGCAGTAAAAAAGAAGAAAAAGGCAGAATTTTCTAGTAAAACAATATTTCTTTTTCATTTTAAGCGGTTGAATAAGTGACCGAGATGTTTGTTTTGGGGCTCTCAGGAAGGGATTTCATAGCTCCTTGCAAGTGCAAGGGAACTTCCAAGTATGTTCACCGTGAATGTCTGGACCACTGGCGGGCTGTGAGGGTAAGTTGTTGTTTATCTGATGCAGTTTGTGCGGTTATGTGATTACAGTTTCACGCTTTAATAATTATGTTCATCGTGCAGAGCAGATATGATAAAACCAAACCTATTTTTGTATTGGGTTTAATTTTAGTCTTTTGATGTTAAATTTTGAGATTTAACCTGAGGATCATGTTTAGCCGTGTCATTGCACAACTATGACTCATGACATAGAAGTCAAGGCCATAGAAGGTTCGGTCTAATATTGTTCTGGATGAGGAAAAAAATAAATGTTTTGCTTTTCAAAATTTTGACTCAAAAGCCAAGGTAGCAACAACGCTTTTGGCATGGGAGACTTTGCAGTTTTCTGCACGAGTTAGTTAAGGTAGCCATTGAAGCAATGGAAAAACTTATGATGTATGCATTATAAAAGTGCGAAGGAGAGATTTCAAAAGGAGAACATCAGAGGATGTGGATAAATCGAACAACTCAACATGGGGTGGTGGAGAACTAGATTAGGATGTAATGATTTGCACAACAGAGATATGAGGATGTGCCTGTTAAGGTGAGAATTTTGTCATCTGTCCAGACTCAAGAAAGATGAAGGGAGATATTGAATAATTTAACTTGAACATATAAGTAGTAGTATATATTGCTCATTGAGAGAGTTTGTAGGATACAATTGTAGTTGGTGAAAAGGATTATTTGTTAGTCCTTCCCCATTTAATTGAAAGGACTCCTCCTTGTTACAATGGCAATAATAATTTATTTCCATCAATCCTCTTCCATATACCTGAAACTATAATGCAGTTTTGGTAACATTGTTCAAACATTTTTGGCCACGCATATACTACTTATTGTTTACTCTTTTGTGTTTTAATGAGCAAATAAGCATCTGATTTGCCATTGACCAACAACATCTCCAGGGAGGAGCTTATGCATGACCGAGACTGTCCTACTCCTTATATCTGAAAAGGGCACTCTCCTTTGGTCTATCACGTGCTTTCTACACCCACCTCTAACCATTTCCTATTTATACTAGTGAATTAAATTCTCATGGGTTGTTGTTTATTTATTAGATTTTAAATATGGCCTGGGTTCTCTTAAATGATGAACATGGTCAAATGGTGAGCAAAGATGGATGGGGAAAATAACATTTATAGACCATGCATGAAGAGACTTAAAGAATGTCAATATTTCATTGGACACTTGGAAAGGAGAGTTCTGAATTTGATAGGGAAATGGATCCTGGGTTGCTGATTAAGTTTCAAGCTTTAGAACTGATGATAGTAGACTTTAGTCTTGTTGAAGTTTAGAGAATAAGAGAACAAAAGTCAAATTGGGTTATAATGATTGGTCAGAAGAGTTAAGACTGAAGACAAACTTAAGGCTTGTCAGTTTAAAAGGTCAATGACACTCTTCTAAGGACTTCACCCAATTTATAAGTGTGGATTCCTTTAATATTTGTTTCTTCTTTCAACTCTGTAAGATTATCTTCATCAAATCAGCTTGACTCCAATCATTTGTCCATATTCTCCAGAAGGGTTTGCATTTGCCCATTGTACAACCTGCAAGGCTCCTTACTATTTGAGGTTCATGTTCATGCAGACAGGAAATGGAGAACCTTAAAGTTCAGATTCTTTGTGACTCGAGATATATTGTTTATCTTTGTAGTTGTTCAACTTGTAAGTTTATGATGATTTTTATCCTTTCTTTTTGCTATTTTTAAAATATCTGCAGTTTCAGTCTCACTTATGTTGCCCCCTTTTATGAGCACAGGTAATTTCTTCACTGGCATATCTGGTGTATCTGGTTGATAGCTATCAGCAATACTGCTCAGTGTGGCCTGGGGTTTCGACAGTGAACTTAGTTTCTACTATATATGCGGTAAATTTTTAGACCAAAAAAAATCTTTTGAAAGTTTTTTTAAAGAAGATCCTTTACTTTAATGACAAAGGTTTCTCAAAAACGTCTCTCCATTCCAAACAGCATGTTCATGATTGATTTCCTACCATGTGCACTGATGTTGAAATGCTATTCACCTTTACCAAGCAATAGAGAGTATTATGTTTTGTTTATCACTTATGGTTTGTATTTTTTTTTGGGAATTTGTGCTGGAATTATGGAATTAGCAGTGTCCACTGATATTAGTAAATGTAAATAGTTACAAACTTATGTCATTATTTGGTCAGCATCCTGATTATCAATAACCATATAGCTTGTTTTATCATGTCAAAAGAAAAAAGGAACTGATTATGAATTTATGGGTCACATGAAGCAACAGTGTGAGGATGTGGATGAGTGGGACACTTACAGAAGGAATAAGGCATCAATTATAGGCAATATGCATATGCATAATAAGTGGTCAACTTATAAAGAACAAACAAGCCATTAGCACAATGGTTGCACATCTCTGTCTGGAAGATGGTTTTCCTCTCAAACTGGAGGTATTTTCCCAACTGATTGATTGGGATGATTTTTCCAACATATTTGTGAGATGATTGGTGTGGCACTTTGTTGTTCCAAAAGATATAACATACATATGGTAATGCCATATTTGGACAGTCGGACCAGATTGAGGTAAAAAAAAGCTTTTGGTAGTGTTGATGTAGATGTCAGTGGCAACTTGGGCAGTTGCAGACATGGCAACAACAAACTATGCTAATTGATAAAGATGTTTAATTTGATGATTCATAAAGTTGTGCCACTTAAGCAGTAAGAGAAAACCCATGTGTCATTACAAGGGAGAAGATAATCATTAACAACTACTGACAGATGACATTGCTGTATATAGCCATCACTGTTTATTTCATAGAAACTGCAATGCCCACATCAATAGGTGATAGCTGTTCACAAAGCTTGAACTTGACAAGCATGGCTTATACCTTGATAGGAATCCTTGTGCTCTACTGTGACTGTTAGAGTTATCCATATTTATCAAAAAGCTGGGTGCTTGACATTCTGTTAGAGGATTGGACAATAGTATTCCCATAGCTTACACAACCATGCAAGTAGCTAAAAAGGGAAATGTCGGTGCATAAAGCAAGTGAAACAATGCATTTTAATTTGAAAAGCAGTGCAGTATCACCAGGTAGTAGAATAAGGGACTGGGGATATGCAATGCAAGAATAACCCAAAAAAACATGATTCAACACCTTAAAAATGATTGTTACTTATTCGGTCAAACATGGGAATCTTCAACACAAATTCTTCAAAGTTGGTTAAGAAGTACACGAATCAAATGAACCTCAAAAATGGATAAAAAATAGACGGAATTGCAGCAATATGAGGTCAAATTAGTTAAAAAATAACCAAACCTTTGCTTCTGGATGCTAAAGACCATCAAAACTCAGAGAGGATGAACCTAAAGAGTTGTAAATGACTGAAGAAGAAGATTCCTGATGACTTAGTTGAGAAACAAAAGTTGAAACTGAGGCCTAGTCAAAGGCTACAGGTAAAGAGGATGAACCAATTTGACACATCAATAGGGGGGAGAGGGAGGGAGAGAGGGGGAATGAATGGAAGAATTCCCCGACCAGTGAACTTTTTTGAAGTCAATCTAAGAGAATTAGATCCCTGCAGCAATGGTAACTTGGTTCATACACTTATGACACCTGAACAACTAAGCATAAAATTATCTACTTGTCTTCCCAACCTTGAAATCTTTTTGTGATGAAGCCCTGACTTGAGGCCATTTCTCTATCATGAACAAAGCTTTATGGTTTTGTCAAATTCTGTCTATGCTCCATTTAAGGTATGAATGTTAAAGGGTTGGTTCGATGCTTCAATTCATTGGTGGGGATGAAAAATAGGTGCAGTATCTTGTATTTGTTTTCCATAGTCTGTAAAAGAGCCTAAGACAGGCTCTGTACTGCCGGTTCTGGAAATCTGCTAGAAATCTGCTGTGATTGTCATCCCACATAAAGGATAGAGTGATTAAAAGTGAAAGAGCCAATTAGTGATTGCCCTCCCTGAAAACAAGAGCCATATTTATGTATATTATGGAAGAGGAATGTACACGCCGATGCACATGCAAGATAGAGTGATTAAAACGAAAGAGCCAAATGCCTGATTGCCCCCATTAAAAAAAGAACCATTTTATGTAAATTGGAAGATGCATGCACACATCTGCGCGTACACAATACATAATTCATTGTATAATTGGTACACCCATGTGCTCAAATATCCCAACATCTGAAATTGGTGTTTGATGATCAGGTTATTTCTTTACATTTGGGCTTGGAAATATTTCCAAGGAACATGTCCTATTAACCTTCTCGCTATACCTTCATGTTTGGATCAAGAAAATTTCATCATTTCATGTGCTTGTGTTTGGGATGTTTGTTGAATCTTAGGCATCAATTTTGTTATATCTTAACAGTTCATATGATATATCTCATCCTATTCATGCTGATTTTCTTATTATCATTGTGGGCAACAGGGGCGCTACTATTTTTTGCTTTGCTTGGATTGTCTGGATGCTTCATAACTTGCTATGATCGTCGAGTACGCAATGATTTGGCTCAGCCTTGTCGAGAATTGTGTCTCTGTTGCTGTCAACCAGGGTAAATGCTGCATCTACTTTAATTTAATTCTTAGTATGCAATTCACATTCTCAAAATTTGACTTTCATGGTAATGCTCTGTCCTTTGGTGCATGTTGATTTTGGGATGAAATGTTTATTTTTTTATTGCTAAAGCCTGCATGTAGTTCTTATTTAGTTTACATTTTAAATATTGAGTTTCTGATTGATATTGATTTGGAAATATCATATTTGCTCTTAAATGCAAAGTCTTTACACAAACATAAGACACAAGCAAAAACAAAAGCAATAAAAAAAAAAAAAATCTGTGTGTCTCTTTCTCTGTGAAACAAATATGCACCTTTCTCTCTCCATCTCGGTTTATGATGAATTTTTGTATACTAAATAACATCAGTTTCTTTTTTCCCCTCCTTTCAGAATGTGTGCTGATTGCCATCTCCCTGGCACACTCTGTATGTGGACTGACTGTACTACTTGCTTTGAAAGCTGTGCAAGTACAGCAGGTGAATGTGGATGCTTAGGAGGTGCTGGAGAAGCTGGGCTGCCATTGCTGTTTATCATGGGATTGATCGTGCTTGGGCTATTCACTATTATTGGCATATTCTATAGTGTGCTTGTGGCAACAATGGTTGGTCAGCGGATTTGGCAGCGGCATTATCATATACTAGCCAAACGAATGCTAACAAAAGTGAGTCCTGATTTCATACTTGCATGTTTTTTTTTTATTCTTTTGCCATGGTGCAAGTTCATGATTCCCTTTAATCAATGTGTGGTGGTGTAGTCGTTCCTTTGCTTAACATAAAAAAAATATCTGATCCTTTTTTACATTAATATGTTCAAGATCTCAGCTGTATATTGTATAAATGTATTTGCTTAATAAAGCTGATCACTCTTAAATGATTACAGGAGTATGTCGTGGAGGATGTTGAGGTGAGGGCATGGACTGGTGCCCACCGCCTCTTCCACCCGAGCATGTTCAGCAGCTGAAGTCTCTCGGACTCCTGTAACTCAGTCCTTCATCTCAACATCTTGTGCGTAAGAGGTGCACATGGAAAGGCACAAGAGGTTGCACCATGTGTTCTTGTGGACACTAGTCTGACATTTAATTTGTGTTACCATATCCCTCAATTTAATCTTCACTTTATACATAGCGTATTTTCGATCTGTAAATGATGAGACGTAGCAGTCTGCCATGCCATTGTGGCGTCTTTAACGTTCCTACCTTTCATTGAGTAAGCATACATGGAGTTTCCTTCATTGTTATCGGGAAGTGTACCTTTTCAAATGGCTCAGGATTACTGCTCGAGGAAATTGGGAGCAAGCATAACCATGTTAATGCGTTTACCTTGTGATTGGACTTGGTTCCATTTCTGATTTCTGTACCAAATGTTGATTACTTCGATTTTGACATTAAGAATGAGAGACTCAAACTATAATTATGGTTCCACTGCTGTAATCAGCCATGATTGGACCGGAATCTCTGATTGCTTGTCCAAGGATATGACCATCGAGACAAGCACTAATTTATAAGGTTGAATTTTAATGACCGGAAGTCAAGGTTGTCCAGCACGAGAGAGCAGCAATTGAGCTGGCTGTTAACAGGTACAGCATACTCAAAAATTCTTTTTCAAGGTGTCTGGGTTAAGAGTTCTAATTGGTTTCTATCTTCTCGGTACTAGTGAAACATCCAAGAAACTACAAGGCCAAATTTAACTGGCATGCAACTATTGATCCAGTGGCTTATTTCAATCCACATGGTACATCATGAAGGAATGGTTGGTAAAAGTTTTTTGCTTGGGCAGCTAGTGACATATAACGGTTTCACATATCAATCGAGATATTCCCTCAAACCAGGCTATCCGATGATGCTGGATTCTGGATGGATAACCAATTACTAAATACCCTGTCATCAATGGTCCGGTGGAGCAATATATACAAAAGGATAATTGTAGCAAGGAATTGTTCTACGGACTAATTATCCAACAGCAGCTTAGGACACTGCCAAATTGACATAACTGAAGTAAATTGCCATTGCTATTATTACTGTACAACAAGAAATAAGCTTCTCCCTGGCTAGGCATTAATTTGTTGGATAAAACAGGAGATATACTTCTGTGCTATAAAACTACAAGGAAAAGCTATTTACAGCCAGAAAAAAATGGATAATGCTTAGCTATGTACATCAAAAATACACACAGTATTAGATGCATGGTGAAAGAGCAGCTGGAGCCTTGCTATTTTTTTTGTAGCATCTATGAACATAGCCCGCGTTCAATGTTCAACATCTCCAACCTGCGAGGGTGGTGGGGGAAAGGGTTGGGTGCTCCACTATATCCCAACCTTCCACAAGGCTTTCAGATCTTTCTGACTCAATCATCTCAGCCGAGTAAAGAAAACTAGTAGCAGAGTGTGAGAGCTGGTTGTCACTAGCATTTGGCTGATTGACACAGTAAATTAAATATGAGATCGTACAGACTCCAAAATGACAAAATAAATATTATATATCCAGTCATGGCTTACCATTATTGTGGTATGCGTACTCTCCACTGAACTACTAGATGAAACCCCTGAATTCACATTCCATGCTGTTCTGTTCAGCTGCTGGGCTTCCTTATCAGACCTATGAATCAGAAAGAAGAAAACATTATACACCGAGATATATATATATATATATATATATATATATATATATAGAGAGAGAGAGAGAGAGAGAGAAAGGAGAAGAGATTATGAAGCAGCGTTTACCCCCAGAAAAATGTGAACCATTAACTAAGAATTATGACAACATAGGGTTGTTTTATGGCCAGATCAAGTAATCACCTTTTGAACTGTTCACAGTAGTAATTTCAGATTCATTTACATGTGACGTCTCAGCCTCACGCTTATTGTCTTGTCAACTATAGGATGTGAGTTTTGCTTATGCATTTTCAGTTGTGTGCACACATGCATGCATGCATTCATATACATATACATATACACATATACACCTATACACATATACACCTATACACATATACATATACATATACATATACATATACATATACATATACATATATATATATATTTTTCGTCCTTTGAGGGAAGATACTAATCATAGAAAGAATGAAATCCCAAAATGACTGCAAATTGCAAAACCTTCCAATATCGAGTACACATGCACAGGCATTTTGCATATGCCATCCACGTGCCTTTCACCAGCTGAGGAGGGCTGAAGGCAGGTGGGGACTCTGGCACTTCCCACTGTACAGAGGCTGCAATTTTGTGGAGTCTGGGCCCTTCACAAACACTGGATAAAAAAAGCCACTATTTGCATCCTTGCTATCATTTAAAAAAAGGAATGATAGTAAACTAACATCAACACTCACAAAGAACCCTAAAAAATAAGGGTTCTAGCACCTAAACTTCTGCTTATTGGGCTGCACACCAAACCAGACACATTGGTCTTCACCTCTAAACAAGCAGTAACCAGATTTTTCATAGCTGTCTATGAGGATTGATGTTAGCTTAGTATTCTTCAGTAAAAAAATCATCACAATTTACTTGTAAAACTGATGTTCTTTCTCATTAAAACATCTCAATAGATTGATGTTCAAGTTGTTAATTATGGTGGGAGCATGCATGAGGAGAAGATGGTTTGATCAAAATATGATTGAAATTTCAAAATTTGCTGAAGAGTGAATCTATAAGGACTGGATTCTGTTGTTCTCTATTTCCTAAAATATTTGTACATGTGCTGTATCATAAAACAATAGCGAGGCATATCTATCAATGAGTTCCAAAGAAATCAACAAATCAGGGACTTTCAATAAAAACAAGAAGTTTATATACCTTAACCGAGAAATGAAAATATTCTAACTCAAATATTTATAATAATTGATGATAACCTGGAAACAATGTGCAAAAACTCAGCTAGAAAAAGACCATTGTAATTATACCTTGAGTGCGCCATCTTCAATGACAAAACAGATCGCAGTTCCCTTGAAGAAGATAGAGTGGCCAACAATTTTGCAAATGCTTCAAAAGTGGAAGCTTCAGAAGGTACATCCAAGCACAAAGAATTATAGCAATAAGCTGTAATGCATGACACACTTTTTTTGAGTAGTGATATTCCTTTCCGGAGGTCCTTATGAGTTTCGACAGCATGTGGAGAAGCAGAAGAATAATTAAAGCTACCGCTTCCAGAAGTATCTAAATAAGGTTTCCTTTCTGACTCCACAGAAGCAACACCAAAATTGCTGGAGCTTCTGTCAGACCATGAATTATCATCACTGGAGGAGCAGTTTCTGCCTTGGAATAAAAAGTGGATACTCCTTGCTGCACAAAAGCCTATAATCATCGTGCAACGTAAACATGAATTTAATTTATTTAAAAACCCTTTCCCAATGATCACCTTTGTGAGGACGGACGTGTATCCCAAAATGAGTTTCGCTGCCATAAGCATGAGCAAGAACCCTGAAGTAAAAGTGCAACAAGAAGTTACAATATCAGAATAACAGCCTATATGGGTAATCCATCAAGATTAGGCCAAATTTTTTGCTGGATTTGTGGATTGGGCAGCCGTTTTAAGCATGGCCCATATCAACCTAACACCCACCAGCATGAATCCTATAGATAAAAAAAATAAAAAGACCACTAAGGTTCCTTTTCTCCTTCCTGCAGACCAACAGGCCCACAAGCTGGGATTTAGGCTGGAATTTCGGCAGGTCCTTGGACGATGTGGGCTGGGAAGGTCAACAGGCTCAATTCCAGCAGGATATCCTGCAGGAATATCCAAAGAGGCCCTAAAACAGTAGGAAAAGAGGGAGTTGGAATGAAAAGCATATTGTGAAAATATAAAGCAATATGGGGTAACCAACAGGTTACATTCACCAAGTAAGATGCAATGTTCTTGCAGGATTCATGATACAGGTAAAACAAAAAAGCATAGACTTCTAACTCCCTCTTTTCCTACTGTTTTAGGGCCTCTTTTTCTACCATTTATCTCATAGTGCAAGTATGCATCTTTGTACACGCACGTGTGCATGATATATACATATGTAGATAGAGAGCTTGTTTTTGGATAAAATTAAATACAAGTATGTGCAGGATTATTATGATCTTGATGCTTAGACTATGACACAAGCTCTACCATTGATAATGGTCATTCTTATTCAATTCATCCTTCAAAGCTTACCGCAAAACCACAATTATGAAGGGCTGGAGCAGCCAAGTTTGAGACAACAAGATTTAGGAGTTGGACCATGTACCTGCCATACAATCAGAGACAAGAATTTTATGGTTAATTCATAAAAATGGACATCTAATTGATGAATCAGCACTTGTTCTACCAAGAACCATTATTTAAACAAAGATAATTCCCTCCCCTCCGCAACCCACCCACCCCGCGCCCCCCCCCACCACCAAAAAAAAAAAAAGGAAAAGAAATGGAAAATATCAATTTAACAATTGGAAAACCAATATCATGAATCTCATACAGACCAATAAATTGTCTAAAAGGTATGCCTAGACACCAGCTAAACCTGACTGCAACATTGTAGGAAAAATTAGGAAGAGCAAAAATTGAGGAACCCAAAAAATAAGTTAGAAGAATTCACCCCAGAGAGGCTGCAAGCTCTTCAGATGGAACTGAGTGTGGATCAAGTCCTCTAGGTAAGCGTGCATTGCATATTTGATCAAATGGACCACTAGACCCATCCTTTCTTTCACCATCTGAATTCACCTGTGACATGAACAACAAAAGCATTATTTGAAACAAAGGATCGCCGAACCGTGCCAAACAGCTGGTTCGGCCCGTACTGAACTAGACCGGTGCCAAACCAACACGGTTCGGCTATAAAAATTGATTCCCCCCTTTAAAAATATAAAACAATTAAGAACCGGCCTGAATTGCAATGAACCAATTGGTTCGGCCAATTCAGGACCGGTTCGGTCCGGTTCAGACAAGTTCAAACATGTTTTCATTTTTTTTTTTTGGTTGTTAGTTGAGAGGGAAAGATAATTTTTTTCTCAATTCACCAAGAACGGTACCCATACTGGTACAGTATCGTATGGTACGATACTATACCGTACCGATCACTGACCGATACGGGTTTCAGTACCGGTTCAGCGATCCTTGTTTGAAACTGTAGAAAAAAAGTCCCAAACTATTTTTTAAAAAATCTTACTGGATCAATGAAACTTGTGATGAAAAAGTTAGGAGAAGGAAATGATAAAGCTCATCAAAATTTACGTGCATCTCCCTAACATATGTCTTTGATAAGTTGGAGCATGGGAAACTTCTAATAACTTATAAAGTATAAGAGCAATATTTGTAGTGTATAAAAAGGCGTCAGAAAATCTCAGATCATGTTTACACAGGGAATCACATACATGATAACATTTTTTCATTAAATAGATATCATAAATAAATGAATAGTAGATTATTTGTGCTATCTAAGCTCCTTGAAAATTTGGATAGTGCTAAGATATTGCTATGCAATCTATTTTCTTGCTTCACTTTAACCAAGAAAAATATCTTATCCATATGGGTTTGGATCCACGGTCAACCCTAATACCTGTCAACCTTTGAGAATGCCTTATGACTAATTGCAACCTAATGTCAGTCTCTTAAACCAATCTTTCATATATTGATCTTCTTTATAAAGGGAATCATAATCTAAAACTAATTGAGTCATTGTTCATTTGGCACAATGGTTGGATATGGACCATATTACGAAAAGTATGGATTTGCATTGGATGTTGTTCTAAAGAGGGTAAGATCCAAGAAAGCAAAAGTGTTGTGAAAGAAAAAGCTGAGATTGCAGTGGAAGATATGGCACTAGGAAGGATGGATACAGGGACTTGCAAAGCCATGTTTTAACTCAAAAGTACAAAGCTATTGAGTATGATTTTGATCAAATGTCTAAATTTGTCACCCTCAAAAATTACAAACTACCTAAAATGTTTTGACTATGTATTGCGCAATAGACATTACAGTGTGCTGAATGGAACATAAACTGTTTCTACTAAAGCATCATTTTTCACATCCACAAGCCAATTCAAACCCAAAAGCAGGGATGTAAATGGGCCAATCCTGGGTCAGGGGGTTTGCAAAATTCTCTGTAGGGCCAGTAACCCGGCCTGAATGATGAAAAAGATGGCCTGTGCTGGGCCATTTCCATCCCTACCCAAGATTCAAATTTGCAGCAAAAGTAGAAAACTGAGCAGTGGGCTTCTCCAATAATTACTGCCATCTCAATGTCAGCCACAGCACAAAAAGGACAAGATGTCTTTCCTAAATCACAAACCAACTCAACTGCATGATTGCAATTATCGAGCATGACAATATATTAAATGCTATCTTTATACTATCAGACCATCATTCATGTTGAAGCTCGGTGTGCTCATTGATGCAAACTTGCAAAGCATGCTTGTGCAGTTCACGTAAGACCCCAGCCATCACCATGTTCCATTGTTACATGTCATTCAAAACCAACAGTCCAAATGTGTCATGGAAAAGAAATCAGTGTGTTTAGATGCTGCTGATTGTGCACCATTTAGCTAATATTTGGCAGAATAAATATTGTAGCAATGCTCCAGAAAATGGGTGGAAAAACTTGGATAGTATTACTATTTTATATCTAATGTCCTGGCTGCATCTCATCCTCACAGAAATAAAATCCCAGAAAACAAGACAGAATTATATACAGTAGTTCCTGCTACAACTCCACACCACACTCCCATTAAAAGAAGGTCTATTTCACCAAGCACATGACTATTAGGAGGTTCTGGTTCTCTTTGTTGATTATTCAGTAACCCAAGCACATTATGAATGCTATGGTTCCTGTTGGCAACAATACAGGTTCTGCAAACCATGTTATAGATTACTTGGCCATTGACAGAATATATAATGATATGCAAATATAACCAAACCATGTTAAGAATTTACACTAAGTTGATTACCAATTACAATATTTATAACTATATGTCTACACATATATTGTATGTTTATTTACATGTTAAGTGCCTGTGCACATAACTTTAGCCATCCAACTTTGCCCAAATTATTTGGGTGCCAATACAGTGAAAATCAACTCTCAAAAGTTGTTTGTGTGTCTATTTTTAAAATGTCCTGGTTTGGCTCTGTCAGAAATGCATTATGGTATTTGTTGGCTGTTAGAATTATCTAAAAACTGTTTTGAGCGAGGAAAAAATAGAACAAGTGAAAACTTTTCCAGGCATGATTAAGAAATTCATTAAAGTTGAAAAAATTATGCAAAAAACTTGCTTGGGAAAAAAAAAAGTGACTGGCGGAGAAACAAGCAATAAAGCAAAATGCCAACCCCATAACTGTATAAGATAATAGAAAAAGGAAGATGACAACTAGTGAGCTAGCTAATTTATCTTTATTTTTCTTTTGCTTCAGAAATGCAGCATTAGAAGAATTATTGACAGAACTAGCATGCTCCCACAAGGGTGTTTTTGCCTCATTATGCCTTTAAGGAGTGTTCAGAACGGTGAATGGGATGGCAGTGACATTAAACTTCTTTTGACTTCTTGATATTTTTGAAATTATTTAATGGGATAGAACGAACTTTCCTGCTGGTTTCACCCATCAAGATCATGATGCAGCAGTTAAAATAACATGCAGCGAAGGGTTGGAAATCATCTCCTGCTAGTATAGACTTACTTGAAAAGAGTTTACGCTTCATCCATTTCGGTGTTGTGCTTTAACCTGGCTGATTAAACACATATAGGACTGTTAGGGCAGTCTTTCATCACCTAAACAAGTAACTTGGGTAGTTTATGGTTCATCCAAAAGATACAACCAGCCATTCTAGAGTCCTGTCCTGGTGAAAATAAATGCATTCTTCTGATCTTTTTGCAGGCTAATGCTGCTGATCTTAATTTCTGCACTTATTCTCTAAGTTGTTTACACCTGATAACATGTTACACTTCACTTCATCTTCTAATTGAAATGCAGAATATGTTGCAATGCATCCAAGTTCACAAGCAATGCATGACTTGTCTACAAAAAGATAGCATTATGCAACAAGACAAACTGGAAAGGAGTACTTGTATCTTGGATATTTTAATACATCATGCTACAACTAGCATTCCATGACCAGCAGATCTTATGCAACTACTTGCATTGGCTTTGTGCATCTTTTCTTGCACTCATTCCTATGTGGATTAGCCAATGAACCCCACATATATACATGTACGTCTAAAGCCAAGAAATTGCATCAAAGAGATGGATGCACTTACCCGACACATTGGGAACAGTTTACAGATCTGTTTTATAACTACTGACTGTTTGTAAGATGTTCGGAGGTGATCGCCATCTGCAATAAACACAATAGCATAACAATCATTGGATAAATGAGAATGAAGATCAAGATTTTATAAGGAAAAAAACGATACTGAAAAGGAAACCAGGCAGAAACAAAAAATGTGAATGGCAAAAAGATGATCCATTTCTTTTCCTGCATAAAAGGAAAGCACCCAAACTCTAATGCCTGGATGATGACAGTTCAGCTAATAAAAATAACCACCCCACCTATTTCTCACAGTTAAGCTGAAATGGAAGATCTAGCCTTTTGTCCAAACCCAATCAATTGGGTCATCTGCTATTAATTTGGCATCTATAGGTTGGCATTGCCAATTTGTTCTAATCCTACCAGCTCATTCAGCATTTTGACTTCTGAATAACAACATGCATTATCTAGATGAAGGCCATCCAATGATTCTTCCAAGAATTAACACAATCACGTCAAAGGCGAGCCTTGAAAATGGTCAGGTTGCTGTATCATGACCTGGAGTTTATGGCTTTGAAATATGGAAATAGTCTTTTTGCACGTAGGTGTAAGGCTACTTTTATTTGACTCTCTCTAGATCCTGCAATGACAGGAGCCTCGTGCACCAGGCCACCTTTATTTCTATCAACACAATCATATTTGTGGCTTAGATATAAGAGTTGCTAAGAACTTTTGAACCAACTAGTCAGGATTTTATTGATACGACGGTAATGTAGTCACCACTTAGAAATATTGCATTAGTGCATAGGGTTGCAATGTTCTTTACAAGCAAGCTTCTAGAACTTCGCAATGCAAGCTGAATGGACATATTAAGTGTAGGAGACAACTGAAGAAAAAATATGATAATCCAACAATGCTTCTTTTAGCCAACAAATTTCAAACATAAATAAACTTCAATGCATTCTGTCATCATAACTTCCATCTTCTATGGGTCACCTAAGAAGTTTTAATTATGATTAGGTCAAAAAATAAGAAAAGGAAGAGGAACATATCCGAAGTCTTGACATGGTCAATGGACATTGTTAAATTAGGTTGCATTCTTGGGAGTGCCCAGAGACCATAATCCTCTAGAGAGGAGCCAAGTGCAATATTTTTTTTTTATTAGATATGGATCTAAAACAGATTATTAAGCTACAAAGACAAAGGCTGTATAACCCAATTACGGTTGAAATATTATAAAATCATGAAGACAAAATAAATATCAGCATAAATTAACTGAAAAACTTAAACAAAAAAGAACAACACTCAGATTACAAATAATTAAAATATACACCCTGATTACTATGCACTGAACTAGATTCATAAAAATTGTTGTTGAAAGAGGAAACTTACATAGCCTAAATTCTGAGTGTAAATAAGATTGGTATAGAACTTCTCCAACAACTCCACACGGTTCTTTTGTAACTGAAAGTATGAAATCAATAGTTAACAAGAGATTGGCATGCATGTGCAAAATTCAAGTATATTTGCTGTGGCAAAAATAAACCATGACAAAAACCATTGCAAACAAGAAATTGTACTACCATTGTAAAAGCTGAATCCAACATCCCATATCTTAAGCTCAGATCATTTGATTCTTCTATATACCTTAGCCTTCCCTAAAAAGAACAAAACTTCCAACTTAAATCTCGAAAATGATAGTGTCATGCCATATGATGCCTGATATTGTATATGAAGAGACCAACCCTGTGACAATTGTTTCTTCAAGTGGTATAGCCGCTCGCTCAACTTCTTGAGTTTCTCATGTTGGGTTAGTCTCCAATTAAATTGATTATCTGCTTTCCTCTGGCCACAATAAATATCAACAAAGAAATTGACAAAGAATAAATAAAACAAAAACAATAAAGAATATTCCAAAGTTATATGCAAGAAAAGTCAAAAGTCCAAATCTGTCTCCATGTGAAATTGCTAACACCATTTATAGGCTTCATATTCAATCATGAATCTTTTTTTTAAAAAAAATTGTACTCTTGCCTGATATACTGCACCTTGTCTAAAATGTATAGCACATATTATCATGTGTTATCAACAATCAAAGATGAATTTATGCAATCTACAATTGATTGCTAGCAAATTTAAAATTATTACATTACAGGGACATTCAATGAATGCCAAGCATGAAAGAGGAAATGTAGGAAAAGGATTTATCTGAAAGAAATTTCAAATGAATAAGTATGAGGCAAGAATGATCAATGTGTTTAAAACTGAATGTTCAATTCTAGATGATGCAGAACAATACAAAGTTATCTTTAGAAAAAATATAAAAGGAACCAGATAAGACTCAGAAGTAACTAATATCAAGGACTGCGATTTGCTCAATATGGCATTATTAAATTGAGAACCACAGTAAGATTGAGTCCTTCACGACAAGTCTTGACAAATCTTGCAAGAAGGGACTAGATAACGACTCATCCAAACAAACTCCAAATAGTTGATAATTGTTCAAATATGTTTGTTACTGGTGGCTATGGCTATACGGTGATCAACAGGTAATAAATGGAACGGCTTGTCATGTGGCTAGTACCTTCTGCCTGTAGCTTTCTTGGAATTCTCTATTTTGAATAAGCTTATGTAACTAGTCTAGAAGTATGGTTTCTTCCTCATCTTCTTTCACTTGATTGAGAGTCATTATCTAGCAAAAATGATAAGTATATATATATTTAAATAGTTAACCAAACGTGAGCTCTACAATATTCAATGCGAACCAGAAGATATCCTATTCAATGTCAGAACAATTTTCATGGTGAAATTAGATATGACTCCAAGCCAGATAAAACACATGCTAATAATTGGAAACCAACAAATTATGCCCATTCATAAAGAAATAACAAAAACGATTTATGGCAGGCATGTGAAAAGCTAACCTTCTCCAACAACTTTTCATTCAATCTCGAATAAAGAGATCCCTTGCGCTCTTCAACGATTTCACCGAGTCGTAGTGATCACCCAATCTTGATATATCGAAAAAGGAGGGAAAAATCGATGGTTGAGATCCCTCGATCCCGAGATCCAATTTCGATTTAATATACTAAAAGATGCTGCGATTGCTCCAATCCAATCCGATCAAACCCAAGCGATCGAGGAAAATTGAGGTTACCTGTAGTTGACACAGACGGCGCAGATGGAGGCGAGGTTGGGATTCTCGCAGATGGCGCAGCTGCTGGACTTCCTCGCCATGACCCTCTTCTCCGCTTCGCTTTTACTCCTAGGGCTTGGGATTTAGAAGAGGCCGTCGCGGGCGAAGGAGAGGCACGGACAAGGCGCCCTTTATCACCTCGATCGTTCGAAAGGAAAGGGTTTCGTAACCTCGCTAGGGCTAGGGTTTGGAATTGGTAAAGGGATTTGGAGGGAGATCGGAGGAGACAAACTCGGACTCGGCGTCCCGGGAGGGAGGGAGGGAGGGAGAGAGAGAGAGAGAGAGAGAAAGGGGGAGGCGTGGGAGCGGGGAGGATTTCTGAACTAGTATGGATTTGCTTGGAAGTTGGAGGGCTGGCCCGTCGAGTTTGAGTTTGCACGTGCTTTGTACGTGCGAGAAAAAGGGTACTGGGGAAGGGTATGGGAGGCACACGTGTGTCACGGCAGCGGCGTGGAAATTAGCCGTCCCGACCATACTGCATGCGGTTGGCCACATCCCGATCCGGGAGCCGATCCACCGCCGACTGCCATCCACAAACTCTCCTCCGCGGCTCCGCCTCCTCCTCCTCCCCGACGATCCTCTTCACCGCTGCTCCTCTTACCTTCGTCAACTTCTCCACAGCTTCTCTTGCCATCTTCCTCTCCCCGCCGCTATTACCGCTAACCCCTGTCCCATATCCATCCTCTCCGCCTCCTTCTCACCTCCCACCTCTCCGTCGGGATGGATGATGGAGATGGAGGCCTGGCCGCACTGGGGGAGGACAGGCTAGAGAAGATCATGAAATGGGATTGATGGCTAAAATTTATTGCTGGAGTCGTTTGGTAGTCATCTAGCAACCACCGTTGTGGCTACTTCGATAATTAATACCTTGAGGCAACCATGAAAATTCGACGAGGAGGATGCATGGCAGGTGCCACTAACATCTCCGCTCCACACAATTGCATGGCAGAACTTGTCCATGGATTTGGCGAGCCAAATGTCACCGTGGAGTGGGATTGTTTACCATGTTCTTCCTCCAGCTAACCACTGTAGTACCATTTCTTCTCTTGTGATCGACTGATGCACCTGGTCGACCGTGCCATTGGCCCTTGCAGGCGGGTCTCCTTCCGCGTGCGTTTTTTTTCTTTTCTTTTTTTTTTTTTTTAATGAAACAGAAGGATCGGAAGGTTAAAGCCGGTGCACTGATGTATCCGTACACGGCATCCATTAAATGATGAATGAGCGGCCATCGAACGATGCGGAGAATGTATATGAACAGTATCCACGGATGCATTGCATCCTACCTGAGATGCACCGCATGGGATCCTTGCTCTCCTATCATATTCAATTGTTCCCCATCCCACCAGTTATTAATTTGAAGATCAATGTGGATAGTATGGTACAAAACAACATCAATTTTACTGGGACTGCCGCTCCGGCCTTGTTGTTATTAGAGATCATAATGTCGTAGATGGAGATTATTTTTCATCTGAAGGTCCCAAAATTGAAGAACCGAAGCACCACGGTCCATGTACACAGGCCAGGACACGCGCAGGCATGAGCCAGGACGTGGGTAGACGCGTGCACGGGTGCGCGCAGGCCAGGACGTGCACAGGCATAAGCCAGGACACGAGAAGATGCGGACACGGGCGCACGAATTTTGGATTTCGTTTCTGCGCGCACGAATTTTGGCACAGCGACATCCAACTTCCCAGAAGTCTTCTACGGAGTTTGGGAGTCTAGAGTTTTATGTTTTTTGGGTTCTTGGATGCCGACGAGCCCTGTTTCTTGTACTCTATATAAACAAAGCTGTGAAGGTTTATGATTATTGATGAAAAAAAGGGTTTTTCGAGAGGTTTGTAAGTGAGATTTCAGAGAGAATATCTGAGAGGTTTTGTGAGTACCTCCAGGTGTATTTGAGAGAAATCCTAAAATCTTTTAAGGAGATTAAAAGAGTTTCCGAGAGAGTGTTTTGAGGGCTTGTACCTGATTCAACTCTTAGTGAAGCCTTGCAGATCCTGTGCCGTCGTGGACGTAGCCAGTTTGGGTGAACCACGTAAAATCCCCGTCTCTCGCTGGTTTTGATTATTGTTTCTTGTATTTTTCTGTTATTTATTTATTTCTTGTTGATTATATCGCAACTGCGTACTTGGCCGTATTAATAGTGATCCTATTAGAAATTTTTTGTTCCATTTCTTTTCACATAAAAGTCATGTAATTGCTGTTCGAGCTATTCAACTTCAACTTCTGCCCCACAAGCATAACTTATAACGATTTGGCATATCATGTTCTTTACTATTGATGAGCTTCATACCGTTGATCTTTGGATAGGAGATGACTTACAACCATCAATTAGATTAATTATAAATCCCACAAAAACTATCATTCTTGGTACCCTAGTTTACTTGATAATTGGACTTTAGCTAAGAATAATAATTTATGATCAGCCTGAATAACCTGCTTAAAGTAGATTTGAATTTGACATAAACATATTTGAATTATAAATGGGTCAATCTATCTAGACTTACTTATTGAGCAGATTGGATTCATATTTAAACCTTTGATCCATTTAACCATTTTGACCAATTTAATAATTGAATCAATTCATGATCTGACTTATCTAATATACCTAAAATATGTTTAACATGTTTAACACATGTTTAATTTAATCTACTTGATCTATTTAACATATTTAATTCATTTAATTTATTTAACCTAATTAATAATGGATTACGTGAATCGAGATAGATTACTTGTTCAATAAATAGATCACATTCAGATATAAATTTTTGATGTATTTATAAATATGATGTATTTTGATTAATATATTTTTGACCGATCTGATTGCTATCCTTATGTACATCATGAATACTTTCTTTGCTTGTATATTCTTGTTATGAAGATATGATGCTCTCCCTAACAGGGGAACTTTAGTTCTTGGATTTATGAGATGGGATTAAGCTTCTCTCCTAAGAGGAATTTTGGACATTGTAGGAGGTGACACGATACATTATATCCATGGGATTAAGCTTCTCTCCTAAGTGAACTTTGATGACTCAAAAAAAAATCCAAAAAAGGATTAGTAGTCTAGCTAGGTCAACTAGAGTTGGGGTTCCCAGGTCAAAATCACATGATGGATTGGATCAGATAAACATATCGAGTTTTTAGTTAAGACAAGATCCATTAATAGACATGGATTTGAATTTGGTTTCTATTTCTTAAAAACTTTTTTATTGCATCTGGTGCTTTACAATGTTTTTGAAAAATACATCCCATCACATTAATCATTAAAATATTTTTTAAAATATCTTTGGCTTGAGGTCAAAGAAGAAATTCACTGGCAGAAGTCGCTACTGGAGAGACTTGCAAAAAAGGTCCTAGTCAAAGTTGGTTCCAGCGAAGATCATTTAACGCTCAAGTCAGAGATCTCGAATAGAAAAGTAGTGATCGGAAAGAATTTACTTACTTGGATCTTCAGGACTCTGGCTATTTGTAGCAGACAATTGAGAAATTGTACAATTCTGAAAGACTGTTAATTGTACTATTATGAGTACATGATTTTAGCCCTCATCTACTCGGGAGGAAGCTATTGTTGTTGATCTTATCTGCATGAAGTGGCCAATTCTACATGCTGAGTGACTGGTCATTTAAAATTATAAAAACTGATCACATAATAAAAGAGTCATATCGAAGACAGGAAGCCAATAAAGACTAAGTGTTAAAATGCTTTGCACTAAGTTCAGCATGGCTGATGGGTTAGCACATGGATCAGTGACCCTTAAAGCTGTATCTTAATAATAAATCTGAGACATTAGAAATATTCTTGTAACACTTGTCCCTTACTTCCGAGTCTAAGTGAAAGTGGGTTAGACAAAGGGAGTATTGCTGACTTCATGATGCGGGACGACCTAGTATTGATGTGGGATGACCTGATCGATACACAAATCAATCAATTTTGGAAGGTTGGATTGTTGATCATTAGGAAACGATCGCTAGGTTAGGTTAGCTAAACTCGGGGATATATCCAATTAATCAAAAACCCCAAACCCCTTTTTTTCTTTTTTTTTCTTTTTTCTTTCTATTTTTCTTGGATTTAAACTAAAATCGGCAACAGAGGGATGGCTCTACCTTGAGAGGCATGCAGTATCCACCCTTGCTTTCACATTCGGGCGCATCTTTTCTTTTTCTACAGACCAATGAATGGTGGAACAGGGGAGGGACTTCGAAAGAGGGAAAATTTGGCAAGCTTTCATCGGTGACCGGCGGCTATTCGTGGCTTCATGGGTGGATGACGATGGTGGGGCGTTTGGACGGGTCCGACGGTCAGACAAGCCCGAGAATGGTGGAGGGAGAATCTGGATGGGGTTCTCAATTGGAAGGAAGCCCGTGGATGGAATGTTGGCATGGAGGCTCGGTTCCGTAGCCCTGTTCCAGTGGTTGGTGGCGGCGTGGGAGAAGGGGCGGCATAGACGGGAGGATGGTCAGCAGTGCAGGTGGTTCAAGGGAGCTTGAGAGCCTCTTTTGGGGGGAAATAGTAGTCGGTGATGATGATGGGAAGGGTCGTGCAAACTGTGTCCACGGAGTTGATAGTTGTGGAGAAAAATAGAGGCTGGCTATGGGCTTGCCAACGAGAGGGTGGTGATGGAGTCGACAGCAGCACACTGGGCAGAGGAGACGATTGATGTCGGTGGCCTTGGCGGAGGAAGGACGGCAGGGAGAGGGCACCGGTGGAACAGTCGGCAGCGAGGCAACGGCGTGTTGATCTTTGCATGCGCGATGTGGGCGAACTCGGCCTTGACGAGCATCCAGAGGAGTTAAGCATCATTGGTGGTTGTAGTTGATGGAGGTCGTCAGTTGCTTGCAGGGAGCAGGGAGGAGATCCGGTGAGAGGCGTCGAGCATATTTGGGACTGAGGGTTTGGACGATGGAGAATTGGGAGGAACCACGGTGATGGGGTGCCAATCGACGGTAGGTGGTACACGGTGGTAACAAGGAGGTGGCCAATGGGCTTGCCGGCTGGAGCACGGAATAGGAAACTTTGGAGAGTTGGGGTCTTCGGGGCTTCAAAGAAACAAGAAGAAGAAAAGGAGCATAAGAGGAGAGGAAAGGAGAGAAGAAGAAGAATCCAAAAAAAAAGTAAAAGAGAGAAGAAGAGAGAGAGAGAGAGAGAGAGGGAGGGAGAAATAATCAGGAGAAGAATACTCGAATTTTTTTTACTTATCGATATACCCATCACGAGGCAACCCTTTTTAAATAACTCTAGACTCTAAACAACCAGAACAAACTGAGATACTCCGATCCTAACAAGTTTAAAAGATAAAAAAAATCCTAAAACAAACTAATCTCCGAAACAAACCATCCTAAAAAACTACGATCTAATCATTTCTAAGATTCAGAGAAAAATATCACATACCCCATACACCCATAAATATATCCAAAATTATCTACATCAAGATTAGTGCTAGGATGTCCTCATCACTTCATGCTTCGGACCTTGGAACATTTACTTGCAGCTCCCTATGAGACATCATGCATTTCATTTAATATAGGCAATGCTTGCACACCATTGGCTGCTAGTTGTTGAGGAGATTGATGTAACCGGTCAACCACTCTGAACCACTAGATCTTTTAGAAATTCTAGGCTAATGATAATATCTTTTTATCTTTGTTTTTCCTCTTTTTTTAAAGTTTGTTCTTCTCCTCTCGAAAAAATTTATTTGGAGAACCTCTAAACAAATCTTATGATGATTTTATTTGTGGCATCTTTGAAACAGATGAGACTAGAAGTGCTCCAAGGGCTCAAGAGGGCATCGCAGAGGAAGAAATGGGCCAGGACATCTACACCAGCCACCGATCTTCCGGCTTCAATAGGAGGAGATGCCAATCTGCTAGCTATCCTACCCTTAACTATGTCAGGTGACAACATCTATCCTCCAAAGGAAGTTCGATGGGAGCGATGGATGTTGTTGGTCCACCAGAGGAGACTCTAACAGAGATGGTGGATGCCATCAGTCCACCAGAGGAGACTCCAATGGAGGTGATGGAACTGCTGGTTCACTAAGGAGGCCTCGATGGAGACAATGGATGCTCCAAGAGGCTCTCTACCGATGCCCTCTTCTACTAGTCCATGACTAACGCACTCCATTGGTTCTGTGCCAAAAAATATTATGGCCATTGCGGAGCTACTCAAGGGTTTTCTCCTACCAGTTGATAGGCCATTACTGGTGGACTGGATGTCATCAACTAAATAAAAGTTACTCTGAAATCGTATATATGGGTAAGAAACTCTCAAATTCCTTCCTTTATTTATTTTGCCATAATCTGCCTAATGTTGTTTTACTTAAATTCTGTGTAGCTAGGGCATTATTCAATTAATTTTATAAATTTTGCTATAGAAGCCTCGATGCTTGAGCTTGTTGTAGCAAAAGAAAGACAAAGTGGCTGGAACATGCCCTTGAACAAGAGAAGTCTGCAACACCGAGCTAGTCAAGGAAATTACCTCTTGCGAAGAAGCTCTCCGAGAAGCTAGCTTAGGAGAAAATTGATCGGCAAGATGATGAAATAAGAAGGGTAGAGAAAAGAATAGGGATCTTGAGCGACGAGCCACTCATGCAGAAAAAGACTGCTCGTGGGCTCAAGATGAATTAAAGTATCTAAAAAGGGCCTTAAAGGGGGAAGAAGAGCTGAAGTATTGTTTCCGCCAAGCTCACTCTTCGAGAGGCTCCCTCCTTAGAGGGATAGATGCCTTGGATAGGAGTACAGGGGCTCCAGATGAGGTTAACTGTTTGAAGGAATTACTTTGAAAGACCAAAGACCAACTTGCTATGAAGAAGGCTCGGTAGTCGAAATCAATGGAGTTAGGCTTAAGGCCAGAGTATCAATGCCTAGCCATCCCTTTAAGAGTTAAGGAAAGGCTCGGTAGAGGATTTGGCCAGAAGCCTAGAGAAGTAACATGAGAGTTCTGAAACTCTTAAGATGATCTAGTGGGTCCCTCAATCCATCGTAAGTTTTTAGATGAGGGACTTTAAAGTCACATGCGTTGGCTCCTACATTATTCTAGTAGTGAAGGGTGGGTCGATGTTAATGTCGAGCACTTCATCATGGGTCGAGGTATAATTATGCAACACTTTGATCTTTTGGTTAATTTTCTAGAGACACGCTCCATTATCGGCATCTCTAGCATTACAAGCCATAGAATATTGAGGTAGTGACATCCTCCTCAGAGTGGAGTCTCTTTCAGAGTGAGAGTGAGCGATCATCTTCGAGCTTACTCTGGACTTCTAGGTGTACTCTACTGCATACGCCTCTCCAACTCTAGATCCTATGGAGGAGGAGGATGGGACATCATGGAAGGTGGCCACGATTGCTGAGCTATGGTAGAGGACCACTGCTGTGGAGCAGGAGCAGGTTGCGCCTCTTGTCGGGTGCCATTGTTCTGCTACATCACTTGAATTGCAGTAGTTAAAGTGTGCATCACTGGACCAACTTATTAAATCGTTCTGTAGTTATCCCTATATTAGGCAAAGGCGATCGTGCTGGTGGTGATGAAGGTGTAGGAGCCCTGCTATTAGTACGAGCTCTTGCATTTCTCGATGAAGCAGCATTTTTGGACAGTATAGAGAAAATCTACTCACTTTCTTTCCAAAAATGGGCATAGGCCTTTCCTCTAGCACTAATCTGTTGCTATAGATTTTGACTTGATATCGGAGAAAACTCACTGGCGAGAGTTGTTGCTAGAGAGACCTACACAAAAGTCCCTAGCTAGAGTTGGCTCCAGTAAGGATCCTCCGATGCTCAAGTTAGAAAAATGAAATAGAAGGAAAGCAGTGAACAAAAAGAATTCATTTATTTAGACCCTTGGGACTCTGACTATTTATGTAGATGGTTGAGAAACCGTATGATTCCAAGAGTATTGGGTTGTTTAATCGTGCTATTATGAGTACGAGACTTTAGCCCTCGTCTACTCCCACATAAGGGGAGCTGTTGCCATTGATCTTATTTGCATGGAATGGCTATTTGCATGTTGGGTGATTGATCATTTGAAATTGCAAAGATTGATCACGTGATACAAAAGTCGCATTAAAGATAGAAAGCCAATATAGACTAACTGTTAAAATGCTTCAACACTAAGTTCACATGGCTAATGGATTGGCATATGGGTCGGTGACCCCTAAAGCTGCATCCCGATAATAAATCTGAGGTATTAAAAATACTTCCACAATAAGTAACAATCGGATCGAAATCCAAACATATTTCATTTAATAAACAAATAACCTATTTCAGACATGTTTATCCTATCTAACAAACATGTATGATTATTTTTTTTTAAAAAAAAACTAATCTAGTTAAAATCCATTGCAAAATGGAATCAAGCAAATAAGAAAAAAATCAAATAATAATCGACTTGGAATCAAGAAAAAATCAAAAAATGAGAAAAAATCAAGAACATATCTCAAACTCCTCATTACTTGCTTTTTTTTTCCTTTGTAGTAGCTTGCCACTGGCATCGATGATTTGCTAGGGCATCTTGAAGCCGAAGTCAGCATCTTGAAGCTGGAGTCATTCTTTGCCTCGGTGCCTCAGCATATTTCTTTGAAGAACTTGGATTGATGTAAGAGGTCATTGGTAGGCAAGATCACAACTATCAACATCCTGGTCCTTGTCTTTCTTGATATTGGGATGGAGTATCTCAATCCCAAAAGGAAAGAGCCATCAATGGAGAAAAAGAAAGGTTAAATTAAAATCCAAAATAGAAGAAAAGGAAATAGAGATAGTGGAGAGAAAGAAAGACCAGGATTTTAGAGGAGGGGAAAAATAACTCACCGCTCGGCTAGGTAAAAACTCATCCTTCTTTAGCTTCGAGCATCGATCCTGCAGCTCCATCTCGAGCTTTGGGGATTGCTAAAGGCTATCCTCTATTTGACAAGGAAGTGATGATAAGGGTGGAGGGGTTGGACTTCATGCCTCCTCTTCAAATGAAAGGGGCGGCAACAATTTCTTAGGATTTTGTTTCGACGAAAGAATAAGAGAAAAAAGAATAAATATAGGATAATTAAAGTGGAAGCCTTTGGATTTTGCAAAGAAAAAAGTTTTTTGTACAAGATCCAAAATCATGCGGATAAATGCCGTAGAAAGGATGAGCGAATAGGGATTAAATTTAAATGGGCTATATCTTGAGATTTTCAATAGACCAACTTGCGGGCATAGTAATATAGTATTTTAAAGATAACAATAAACAAGTTAAATGAATTATATAGATAAAAAAAATTTGAAGTCCAATTTAATTTATTTAATAAATATATTAAATGGATTAATCTATTTGTGATCCGAATCTATGAATCTATTTAGATCAAAATCAAATTTATTTAAGATGGGCCAAGATGATGGATTGGGCTATATTCTGCCACCCTGCCGGTAATAAAGAAGAGATCTTATAAATTCATATAATATACCGTACTTAAGGCTAGAATCGGGCTCGGCTGGCCCGATGGGTAGAGCTGTCAACGGGTCGGGTTCGGGCGGAACCCAGATATCCAGACCCGAACCCGAATACCCGACGGATCCAATTTTAGGTACCAGACCCGGACCCGAATACCACTATGGCCCATGGGCTTGTAAGAGTGGAGGATTATATTCTTTTATTTTTTTAACCGTTCGATTATGATCTAACTCCCACATTTATATAAATATATATCATATTATTTTATTTAATCAGGTTTCGGGTCCGTCGGGTCTGGATATGTAATATCCAGACCCGAATCATTTAACTATGACTAATCGGGTTCGGGTCCGGATCCGGGTAAATGGGTCTAGATTGAGATCCAGATCCGGACCCATTGGGTCAGACCCGTGGGTCTCGGGTCCGGATCCGACCCGTTGACAGCTCTATCCGATGGGCTTCAGGTCGGCCCGAATTCGGGTCCGGCTTCCAGCTAGCTTTCAGTAATAGGCTCGGTCCAGATTTGGGCCTTATAACAGAGCCCATTCAATTTTCGAGCTAAGCTTGGGCTTTCCTTTGGCTCGGGCTGGTTTGACCCGAACCCACCGCTCGAAAGAGGCCTGCTCGAGCTGGCCTGATTGGATTGGGATTTAAGGCTTTAAGCTCTCGCGGTCTCAAAGCTCTCACGGCCTCCGACTCCTCTCAGTGCTCTAGTATCTCGGCTCTTCGATGTCTAGGCTCTAGGCTCTTCAGCGTCTCGACTCCGTGTGACCTTGCCGCCACCTCCTGTTTCGTGCGATCCCGCCGCCATCCTAGCTTGATGCACCTCCTTAGACCCGGCGCACGAGCCCAACGTCCTCTCTGCCTGTGCGATCCCGCAGCTCTCCGGCTTCGATCTCCTTTCCTGGCCCCGGCACACACCCGGCACCCGACGACCCCTCCCCTCCCCCCCGCACGATCCCGCAGCCGTCCCGGCCTCGACAAATGCACACGACTGTCCTGAAGCCCCTGCGACGACTCCACACCCCCCTCGGCTCCGATCTCCCTCCTCGCCCCTTATAGGCTCAAGCTCCGATCTACTTTTCCCAACTTTGACGATCGCACCCGATGCCCGGTCATGCCCAGATTTTTTTCCATATGCCTTCCTGGCCCTGAAGAATACACTCGATGCCCGGTCATGCCCAGATTTTTTTTTTCCATATGCCTGGTCATACCCGACTGTCCAGATGCCCCGTGCGACCCGCCCGCAGTCCCATCGACTCCGATCTCCCTCCCCGGCCCCTTCCCGGCTTCGACGATCGCACCCGATACTCGATCAAAACCATATATTTTTTTTGGATATTTTGATGATTGTGGGCCAATTCGATTCGGGCTGGTCCATCGGGCTAGGATCAGATTCGAACATGATATTAAAAAAAAAATTGGATCTAAATACAGTTCAAAGTCTAAATTTTTCTTCGAACAGCGCACAAGTAGGATAGCACCCAGCTCGGCCCGCCCGGCCCAGTTCCGGCACTAACGGTACCGCATCGAAGGTAATTCAATCGGCGATTTTGTTTGCCTGGTTACCTTCTATGCATAATGTAACATGATCGTTATTTCTACCATCCCAATCATGGCCGTCCATATGTGCATATCATCTTCGACCGTGCTATAAAACCCGAATGATCAAACGCATTGGCGGAGCATCTCCCACCATCAGACGCATCTCCAGCGTTAGGGTTTCTCCAATTCTACTCCGGCGGCGATAACGCTAGCAACAGCGGTGACCATGGCGGCGACAGAGTCGGTTCAATGCTTCGGGCGGAAGAAGACGGCGGTGGCGGTGACTTACTGCAAGCGCGGCCGCGGCCTGATCAAGGTGAATGGGAGTCCCATCGAGCTGGTGAAGCCGGAGATCCTCCGCTACAAGGCCTTCGAGCCCATCCTCCTCCTCGGCCGTCACCGCTTCGCCGGCGTCGACATGCGCATCCGCGTGCGCGGCGGCGGGAAGACCTCCCAGATCTACGCCATCCGGCAGAGCATCGCCAAGGCCCTCGTGGCCTTCTACCAGAAGTACGTGGACGAGCAGTCCAAGAAGGAGATCAAGGACATCCTGGTCCGCTACGATCGCACCCTCCTCGTTGCCGATCCCCGCCGCTGCGAGCCCAAGAAGTTCGGCGGCCGCGGTGCCCGCGCTCGTTTCCAGAAGTCCTACCGTTAGATCCGGTCGGGGTTTCCTCTCTCCTTTTTCTTTCTATTCGAATCTTTTCTTTTTTGAATTTTTCATTCTAGCTTTCTTTCTTGTTTATTTCGTGTACTAATAAAGTTAAGAATTTTGCTTATAATCTGCGCGGATGCTAGAGTTCTGGATTAAGCTTATGAGTTTATTTTCATAGTATAACATTTTGCTTTCTTTCTTTCTTTTCCATTTTCCTTCATTTTAGAGATGCTGTTGGTTGTCTTTTTAGTCTTTGGTAACTAAGAATATTGTGCTACGACTGTGACTTGATTGCATTTTTTAAGATCATTAAAGGACTTTTTGCTGATTAAACTCATTATAAGTTCAACTGATTTTAGGCCTTTATTCTCCTAATTTTTACCATTTGTTGGAATTTGGTACGATGTTTAATGCTAATGTTTCATCCAGAGATGGTGCCGTTTTTGAGATGTGACACAAACAGTTAATTTGGCATCAGCATAGGCAATGGTAGCATAAACTACATTCTCAATGTAGACTCGCTGCAGCTTGAAAGCTTCTCCTCTTAGGCGCCTTTCTTTTAAAAGGATTTGAAATTCAAATCAAAATTCTACAACGAAGGGTTTATATGATCTAAGCCGTTGGATATAATCTATTATATCAAAATCAAAATAACTGGTATATCAAAATCATATGATTTAAAAATTTCTATTTATTCATAAATGATAAAAAATATAGTTTAAATTAAATTAAATTAATATATTTTTTATTACTTGATGTATAAGTTAAAATTTTTAATTATATAATTTTTGATATGTAAGTAGTTTTGATATGTTTGATCATATCCAACGATTTGAATCTTTGTTATAGAGTTTTAATTTGAAAGAATTTGATTCCAATTTTGTTTAGATATTAAGAGAGAGAATCAAGCTCATGAAATTGTCTGAAGTCCCGGATAAAACTATCTAGCCTATTCATTACAGTTACAATTATGGAGTCTCCTTTGGATATGATATTGGGTAGCCGCACCAAACGAAGATGGCGGGGTAAGTCCTTAAGTTATGAATGGCAAAACTCAGACCACCATAGCTGGTATCATCCTTCACGCTATCATTGGAGTTGAACGAAAAATTTGTTGTGGAACTTCTTATATGAGATGAATCATAAATGATGATGCTGAGACCATGATAGTTGAATCTTAGTTTTCCCTAGCCCTATAGTGTCATGGAACTAGTCTTTTCTTAGGCCAAACCTGTGCAGCGCTCCAAGATGTCCTGCAAAAAGAATCCAGCCAATGCGTGCCAGCAACAGAAATCCAATACTGCAACCAAGACAAACACACAAGAGATAGAGAAAAATGATAAGGAAACACACTCAATTGTGCAACGTTAAAACCAGTATTTTCATTAATGCAAATGAAGAGATTACAAGCAAATGCAACTACCACTAGACCTATTCTAAGGGATTCAGAAGGTAGAGGAGGCAATGAGAACCGCAAGAATCCACAAGAAAATGGCCCATAATTATTCTCACTCACCCTTCCGATACTATACATGTGGAGCATCCTACTAAATCTCACCCCTAGGGTTCTTAGGTATCAAGGAGACTTGCATTTTTCTGACTTGTCGTAAGAAGTCCCGACACAAGGAAAACCTCTAAAAACTAGACAAAACAAGGGAAAACACGTCTAGCGGCAGTTGTTCATGACATCTTATTACAAGGTTTGTACAAGATCGTGTAAGAGGCCATGGCCAAGTAAAATACTTTGTAAATGGCCCGACAGGCTCCCCCACTTGATTAGGTCGACGCCCTCGTCGACATGCTTTGTTTGTATACCTCGACTCGATCCTTTTCGTGCCGTAACGAGTCCTCTGGTTCCCAGCTCGCTTCTGACTTGGGAAGTTCTTTCCACTGCACCAAGTACTCAATCATCTGTGCGCCATTGGATAACACATGGACTCTATCTGCTAAAATATTGTCAACTCATTGCTCTAAAGAGGCAGTGTAGGGGTTGGACGGTTTGACATATTCCTCATGGATCCTCCAGATCGGCATGGTATGGTTTAATGCATCTTCCATGAAGTACGGAATGTATCTTGAGCCATGCGGGAAGTTGCACCGATAGGAGCATTTCCTACCATTTTAATGATAGGGATTGGACCCTCATACTTGCGAACCAGTCCTTTATACACCTTGCAAAAGAATCGGAGTTGGGCTGGTTTGAGCTTGACCAGCACCATGTCGCCTCTTTGAAGTCCAGAGGTCTATTCTTATCAGCTCACTTTTCATCTTCTTGGAAGCCTTCTCCGTGCAATCTCAGCATTGCAGTACCACTCCTTGGCCAGATGATAAGCTGATGAGCTATTTCCAGTATACCCCACAACCACAGTATGCGGAGTGGAGGGTTGCTGTCCAGCGATGATTTCAAAGGGCTCTTGTCTGATGCGAGCTCCGCTACAAGTTGTAGGAGAATTGAGCTATGTCTAGCAACTTCACCCAATCCCTTTGGTTGACACTTACAAAGTGCCTTAAATACTGCTCCCGAAGAGCAGTTATTTTTTCTGGCCATCAATTTAAGGGTAGAGACTATGGGAGAAGTACAACTTGGATCCATAGCTTGAAAAGTCCAGTCCAAAATCGTCCTAAGAACCTGGAGTCTCTGTCACTGACAATGTTTTGAGGGATATCCCAATACTTCACCACATGCTTCAAGAAGAGTCGAGCTGCATCCTTCGCGGAACAATGCAGGGGTGCTAGATGAAGATGCCATACTTCAAGAATCGATCCACCACCACTAGGATCGACCCATACTCCCCTATCTTTGGCAAGCTCGAAATGAAGTCCATCGAGACGCTCTCCTATGGCTGCTTCGGTACAAGCAAAGGTTCAAGGAGGCCACCAGGCTTGCTTCGCTCCACCTTGTCCTGTTGGCAAATGAGACACGTCCGGACATAGTCTTCTACATCCTCTTCCCATCTTTGGCCAGTAATATGTCCTCTCCAAGAGGGCAAGAGTTCGGTGCATTCCTAGGTGACCAGCTCACAGAGTGTCATGACATTCTCGTAATAGTTCTCTTCTAAGGTTGTCCACCCGAGGCACATACACTTGATGCCTTTTGGTCAAAATGAGCCCATCTTCACACCAGAATCGCCGTGCCTTGCTTTCATAAATGAGCTGCTTTAAGGTGATAGCTGTGGGATCCTTCAGCAGTCCATCTCGGATCTTTGGTAGCAAAGTTACTTGCACTTGGCTGACTCGCCCTTGCTCCTCCACCTTTAGAGCGGCAAGTTCTGCCTTCCGGCTTAAGGCATCGGCCACCTGGTTCATACACCCTGGTTTATATTCCAAGGTCACTTCAAACTTCACTAAGAAGTCCTGCTAGTGACTTATTTTGAGATAGCTTCTTCTGTGTTTGGAAGTAGCTGAGGGTCACATTATCGGTCCGCATCACAAATCGTGATCCAAGGAGATAGTGCCTCCACACCCTTAGACAGTGAACCATCGCTATTATCTCCTTCTCATGAACAATATTCGACTCTCCGTGTCATTCAGATTCTGACTTTCAATGCCACCGGATGACCTTCCTGAGCAAGGACCCTCCAATAGCAAAGTCTGAGGCATCGGTGGTGGACTTCAAGGGTTTATGATCTGGAAGTCGTAACACAGGCTCTTCCTTATAGCAGCTTTCAAATCTTTGAAAGCTTCTTGGCACTTCAAAGGCCAATTTCACGATTAATCCTTCTTTAACAGTTTCGTTAGTGGCGTAGCTCGGTGAGAGTAACCTGTGATGAACCACCTATAATAGTTAACAATTCCCAAGAAGATCGTAGTTCCGTCATTTTAGTAGGGGTCTGCCACTCTTGTATAGCCTGGACCTTCCCTGGTCCATACGGGTCATGCCGCCACCAACATGATGTCCTAAGAACAAAATCTCTTCCTGGGCAAAGTAAAACTTCTCCTCCTTCCATAGAAGCAGTTCTCCCGTAGAACTTGAAGGATGATCCGTAAGTGCTTTGCATGGTCCTCCAGTGTCTGACTATACACGCAAATATTATCAAGGTACACTACCACGAATTTTGTCAGATAGTCATAGAACAGCTGGTTCATTAGTGTGCAAAAGGTAGCTGGGGCATTAGTCAGTCTGAAGGGCATCACCAGGAATTCAAATGCCCCATACCTTGTCACACACGTAGTCTTGCCTTCATCCCCCTCTGTGATCCGAACTTGCCAATACCCAGATCTTAAACCCAGCTTGGAGAAATATCAAGCCCACCTGCTGGTCAAATAAGTTCGCAAGTAGAGGAATTGGGTACTTGTTCTTCATAGTCCCTTTGTTCAGGGCCCGATAATTCACGCACAGTTAAAGACTCCCATCATGTTTCTTCTGAAAGAGAACTGGGGCTCCGAATGAGCCTTTGAGCTGCGAATGAGTCCTCCCTTTAGCAGCTCATCAAATTGTTTTTGAGTTTTGGAAGCTCCAGTGGGGCCATATGATAAAGCAGACGAGCAGGAGGCTTTGTGCCTACTTCCAGCTCGATTTTGTGATCCACCGCCCACCGCGGTGGCAAAGTCTTTGGCAACTCGGGAGGCATTACATCTTCAAACTCCTGGAGGACTTTAGCCATTCCAAGAGGCAAGGACCCTGTCTTTGGCTTCTGATTCCAATTTCATAGCAGCCACATAGGTTAATCCCCTTTCTTCATTCCCCCTTCAACTAAAGTGAAGATATATGCTGCATCCCTTCCTGAGTTCGCCGAGCAACAGGAATGACACAAGGGGACTCATCTCCCATCATGCATAGTGCATCAAGAAATGGCATTGAAACCACCCTAGCTGCCTGAAGAAACTCCATGCCAAAATCATTTGAAAAATCCAGCAGCAACAACCATGAAATTTGCTTTCCTATACCAAGTTTTGACTCGCATTGGCACCTTCCTTGCAAGTCCAACATGGACCGACTGAGCTTCCGAATTCACTGCCTTCATTTTGCTAGAATCTCCTCCATCTTCAATTCAAGGCAAGTGGCTTCCCGATCAGCAACGAAGTTATGGGTTGCCCCTGTGTCCATTGCTTGGTTTACATGACCATTGAGCTTCACTTGCACATACATGAGTTCATTGATTCCGACTAGCATGTTGGTGAGTTTGGTGCGGTTTCGATCGCTGTTGCTTTGGCTGTTGGGCTGGATGGCTTGAGCTGCTCCCCCACTTGACCCTTGATAGCATTGAGCAACATGAGGGCACCCATCCTAGGACCCTCACCTGTTCCTCACTATCGCTGCTAAGGTCCTTTTCGGTTTTACTTGGCTCCGTGCACACTGGCTTGCAAGCATTAAGAGCCTGTTTTTGGGGACATTCTTCACCATGTGTGGCCCTCCACACAGAAAGCATCCAGACTTTGGGTCCTTGATGGCTATGGCCCCTTAGTCCTAAAGTCTTTCTTCTTCTCATTCTCCACATCCTTTTCTTTTGACAGCTTTTGATTCTTGGAGGTATTTGTCATGGCATTCTTCTTCTGGTGGTCAGAGGGGAGGAATCTGTCAAGCGCTCAGCTATGGCTTGAGCAGATGCCAAGTCGGTGACATTCCTCCATTGCAACTCCTGCTGGGCCCATAGCTTCAAACCTTCAAGAAGTAAAATAGCTTGCCTTTCTCGGACATATCCCTAATGTCCAACATCAATGCAGAGAATTGCTTTGCATATTCTCGCACAGTTCCTGTATGCTGGAGATGCTCAGTTTCGCCGAGCAATGAAGTCCACATTTTCTGGCAAAACTGAGCCTTGATCTCCCTCTTTAGGTCCTCTCAATTGGCAATGATGCATCGACCCGCCTGCATATCTCATACCGAGTTCGCCACCATAGTTTGGCATCCCCGGTCAGGTACATGGTTGCAAGATGACCTTTGTCTCCTCTTAGCCAGGTCGCACCACCCAGAAGTACTGCGCGACATCAAACAAGAGTTCTCTCCAACTCCTTTGCATCACGAGCTCCATTGTAATTTTAGGTTCTGGTGCTCTCATCCGGCTTGGCCGCCTTCCACAACACTAGAGCTGGCATGTTGCCCATTTGCCCGAGTCAGCACTGCAACTCCTTTTGGTCCAATCATTCAGTTGCTCAGCCCGTAAGAGCTTGACAGGCTCTTTAGTATTGTCACTGAGATTATCCACATTCTCTACAAGTTACTCCTGACTCAACTCCAAGTTTGCAACACGGTCCACCATTGAGAACAGATGTGCCATGCTCTCATCCATTTGGGCCAACTGCACCTCCAACGCGGACATCCACTCCTTGTGGCTTTGCATTATCAGCTTGTACATCTATCGGGATTGGTGAGGCAACCGTCGCCTCATCACCACCGTCCCACTCGTCTCTCCCGTTCCTGCGACCCATGTGCGTTGCACTAATGTCCACAGTCGAATCTGCTCTGATACCACTTGTCACGAGGCTAGTCTTTTCTTAGGTCAAACCCGTGTGGCGTTCCAAGATGCCCTGCAAAAAGGAACCAGTCAATGCGTGCCAGCAACAGAAATCCAATGCTGCAACCAAGGCAAACACACAAGAGACAGAGAAAAGGCAAGGAAACACATTCAAATGTGCAATGACAAAACCAGTGTTTTCATTAATACAATAGAGAGATTACAAAATGCAACTACAGCTAGACCTATCCTAAGGGATTTAGAAGGCAGAGGAGCAACGATGAACCGCAAGAATCCACAAGGAAACCGGTCCATAATTATCTCGCTCACCCTCCTAATACTATACATGCAGAGCATCCCGCCAAATCCCATTCCTGGGGTTTCAAGGTATCGAGGATACTTGCATTTTTTTGGCTCGTCGCAAGAAGCCCCGACACAAGGAAAAACTCCCAAAAACTAGGCAAAACAAGGAAAACACATCCTAGTGGCAGTTGCTCATGACATCTTATTACAGATATGTACAAGACCGTGTCAGAGACTATGTCCAAACAAAATGCTTTGCAAATGGCCCTGACAATAGGCCACCTAATAGTCTTAGGATATGTACAAGACCTATCCTAAGGGATTTAGAAGGCAGAGGAGGCAACGATGAACCGCAAGAATCCACAAGGAAACCGGCCCATAATTATTCTCGCTCACCCTCCTAATACTATACATGCAGAGCATCCCGCCAAATCCCATTCCTGGGGTTTCAAGGTATCGAGGATACTTGCATTTTTTTGGCTCGTCGCAAGAAGCCCCGACACAAGGGAAAACCCCCAAAAACTAGGCAAAACAAGGAAAACACATCCTAGTGGCAGTTGCTCATGACATCTTATTACAAGATATGTACAAGACCGTGTCAGAGACTATGTCCAAACAAAATGCTTTGCAAATGGCCCTGACAATAGGCCACCTAATAGTCTTAAAATGGATAAACTCCAAAGCTTAATTGTAAGCCTTCATGAAGGCCGAATGCAACCTTTGGTCTACATTTCAAAAATTTTCTCATGACTAGCTAACCAAATGTACTTATGCAATATAGCCATGAAGGGTAATAGCCTCCTAATGCCTTTTATGTCGCACCCCTTCCATCAAGCATGATGCAAACAACTCCTGGGATTAAAAAGGGATGGATGACCCACAGAAGACAACTTGGATGCCTCCCGGGCATTCAAAAGTACATGACTCCAAGTCTCCTCGGGATCCAGGTGACAACCGACTAATATGACAACCGTGCAGGTATGGAATGCTCCAACATGGCAGCCAATGCCAAGCAACCTTCCACAAAAGGAGACCAGATCTTGGATGGATGCAAACCTTCCAAACCCGGGAGGTGTTTATCGAGGTTGAGGATCTAGCCTAATACAACTTGTAGAGATTCTTTGTTTTGACCCTACAAGAGGCTGTGGTGTCCCATCCAATCCTATCCGGCGTATCAACCAATGGGACGACATTAGATATCACTCTGGATGCCAGATTTTCTCCAAATGCCCAACAAATAGGAGAAATGCTCCATTCTCTGCTTCCAGGTATTAGTAGGTCCTTGATCTTCAAGTTTTAAAGCATGACCAGGCAAGCTGTTCAATGGGATTGTGTAGAACAAGGGATCTTCAAGAATATTTATGGAACTGCCATTCCTTATGACCCATTTTACCCTAGACATAATGGCAGGGGCACAATCACACATAGCCTTTTGGATGAAGGAATTAGGTCTTGGTGGAGAAAGTGCGCAGGCCGTGTCCTGTATCTTACTTTTATACCAGCAGACTTTTGCATTTTATTCTTTTAATTTTTTTCACCCTGGATAGTCTGATAGTCTGGATGCTTGGTACTTTTGTTTATATTAATTTCCAATAACTCTTCAGTTTCCTCCCGAGATCGTACATGAAATGTTGGATCCAAACACCCTCACCTCTTTTCTGATTAAATCCATTTTTTTGGGTGATCTTTTGATGATCCAAGGCCAATTACCAACTTGGTAGGTTTCCTGTTTTTGGATCTCTTTGCTTTTGCCCCCTCAAATGTCGTTTCTAATGTAAAGTATTATGAGGTTAGGAATTGTTAACTGACAATTCTTGGATCTCTTTGCTTTTGCCCCCGCAATGTTGGTTCTAATGTAAAGTGAGTATGAGTTTAGGAATGGTTAACTGAAAATTCTAGGGGGGGGAAAAAAAAACTATTTGTTGGATCCAGAAACCACTTTCTTTCCATCATCTTATCATCCATCCCGGCACCATCACATTCTCATTCCTTGTTTTTATGTTTTGCTTCCTTTGACCAGCTTCTCTCTGGAATTCTCAACTTGTTTTCCTTCGCCAACCTTCCCACCTACTAACCACCACTCCGCACTCCAATCCCGGTCCCTCCCTATCAACATTGGCAGCTTCACACGTGTGGCCCATTATCTGTTGGTAAAACAAAGACCAGCGGCCCTTTCTACCCATTGATGGCTTATCTTTGTACCCCATTTCATCCTTCCTCCAACCCACCCAGGAAGAAGGGAAAAAAGAGCACCACTTGTCAAGACATGCAATCTTGTGCGTTTAGTCCCCATTAGTTGTATATGAGAATCTTCTTTTTTTTTTTTTTTTGGTAGAAAGAGAGGAGCCTCCACTCCATTTATTAAACAAATATACTGTTTACAGAGTTCTGAACAATAACAGAAAGATAATACAGAATATATTCCCTTGAAACATCATGTCTTTAGACTTCATAAGACACAACAGAAAAAAATAAGAAGGTTGCACATAGTAGAGTAAACCATCAGCAGGCAGTGAGTATTCAGAAACTGAGTTGATACAAAGAGGATGCTAAAGCCAAAGAGAATAATCATAACAGCAAGCCATGACAACGAATATGGAATGAAGAAGAGTTGCATGAGTCGTAACCCTATTTTTGGAGACTGAATTAACCCATGGTGTATGCTTAGACAATGAATCTGGACCTTCAGGAGTATACTGGAATTGACAGATGTTAAGCTGAAGCAGTGATTCTGTTCCTTCCTAACTGATCTAGAGTTAACAGTTATAATAAAGCAGCAGATGTTATAATAAAACAATCTCGAAGTAATATAAGCTCTGTCCTGGATTTGAAAGTTTTTGAGCTGATGCAATTCAGTGTGATGACATAGCAAAACCCATTTCCACACCTGTAAGGACCTGAACCAACATAGCTTTGTATATTGAAGAGAATGAGAGAATATATAGCACTTCCTGTGATTCCTTTGCTGTTGATTTGTAGTAGAGTATAACCTCCTGGAGCAAAGATAGAAAGAGTGCTGACCATCCACCTGATAAGGAATGAATAAGTAGATCCAGCTGGTAAGGAAGAAGGTTATGGAATGTAGAGATGCAATATAACTTGAAACCATCCTGGCACATTGAGGTAAGGCACATTGGCCTGCCATCTCTTAGTTATCTGAGCAGTTTTCTTACTATAGACGATCCTCGACGTCCTGATTAATTGTAGCACAGTCTTCATTTGCATCTGTTGATTTACATACATTCCAGTGTTGAGGAGCATATGGGAACTGCAATGTATCATGATATGCATGACGGCACAGCTAGGTAGAACATAGAAAAATTGAAAGTCATAATCAGCATGATTGTGAATATAATGCAGGTTACTGGTACTACATGGAGTCATCAGGAGTTATAAGTATATAAGTGAAACATACAATTGGCACTTAGCCAGGTCACCTGCAAAAGAGAAAATAAGGTTAAGTTCCATATTTTCCTCCTCCTTTGCTTTTGTACTCTTTTAATTATTCTTTTTTTCCCCTTTCTTTTCCATTTTTTTCCAGAACAATGGTATGTTGCACTTTTTTTTTTTTCCTTTCCTTCTTTCTTTCTTCAACCTGCCTTCCCAACATTTACTGCAACAAACAAATATAGTTATAGACTTAACTTCCAGGCTCTTGAAACATGTAAATTGGGTTGCAAGATGTAACCTCACGGAAGAGTGCATCCAAAATTTAGTCCATCTAATAATAAACAGACAGCCCAAACAAATGTGACTAGAAGACAATAACATATGACACCCTCTCATTTGATCCATGTCAACGGGTTCATATATAGGGATTAAGCTTGTTGCCAAAGTAGACCTTCCCAGCAGACAATAATGGTCCATGTAATGGGTGTATCTCGATGGTGTATAAAGATTAGGACTGTTGAGTCCGAAAGCATGAATAAGTTGAGAGTAATTGCACCTATTATAGCAGGTTAAACTGATGCGATTCCTTTGTCGACAGCAACAATGAAACCCTTCTCCTCTTCTACGGGCATGCAAATTAGGTAATTGTGTTCTTCCTTTCCATGTATTTCATAGTTAGACTGTGGTTGAACAGTAAAAAACAGTACTGTCCTGCAAAAGACAAAAATGTTAGATAAAACTTTTTTTTTTCCTTTTATCCTTTTTTTTCCTTCATTTTTATCCTTGATCAATCTTTTGTTCTTATCAGTGTAACTTTTTTCTTGATCGTCTTTTCTCCTTTTTATTTCTTTTCCCCTTTTAATTCCGGAACTTTGGCTACTCCGAGTGGTGTAATTCCTTTGTGGAATGAGTAAGATGGCCAATATGCAACATATGTTTTGAGCATGCTGCAGCAGATACAGAAAGGCACAGGATCTTTGAAGATGGTAAGGATCTTCTTTGGACGGTAGAACCAGATCTTGATACTAAGAATGCGATGAGCAGTAGTTGTATAAGAGGTGAACCTCCAGAAATAAGTGGCAGGCACATAGATCTTGAAATTCATGGTTTTTTGGCTTTAGTAGGAACCCCATGTATATCCCTCCACAAACATTCAGCAAGTTCCTGCGGGATTTCATCATTATTGTAAAATGTAAAGCTGCAGTGTCTAGCATAAGTTGCAAGATAATGAGCTGATTGATTAGCTTAAAGCTGCGGTGTCTAGCATAAGTTGCAAATAATGAGCTGATTGATTAGCTTGGCGGTAGACATGCATCGCAGGAAACATTGGAAAGAGTTTTCCAAGCCAAGATGTTATACAGAATAGATTTAATCTTCCAAGGATTGTGCTAATCTTTGTCGATGAGATTAATAACCAATTGACAATCACCTTCAAGCATAAGCTTTTGAGCCTGGATTTGATTTAAGGAGTCCTTGATTCCATACCAAGTCGCACTAAGTTCAGCATCAAGAGCACGTATGTGATTTATCTTTCTACCTCCTGCCTTTACTATATAACATGCACCATCATGGATAATGTAGGCTATAGCAGTATCGTCTTTGGTGATAGAAGCATCAAAATTGAATTTAAGAATCCCGAAGGGGGAAGCCAGCTAACCAAATTGGGTCCCCTGATATTGGTAGAGAGGGGGTTTGAGTCTTCCCAGTTCCTTGTTAGATTTGTAGCCGTCAATTGAAAGTTGGTGGAAGTGGTGGAATTGGAATAATAGTACATTAGCTTGCAGAGGTGTTTGAGTAATAAATTTGTTCTGAAATAATTTGGCATTTCGAGCTTTCCAGACTTGCCGCATTGCATAAGCAATGATAGATTTTGTGATGTTGTTAGTGTGAGCATTTGTCATTACAACTTGAAAGTCTGATACAGAGTTTATATGATCATGTATGCCATACATATTATTAATAAGATACCAACAATCTTTAACAAAGGGGTAATTAACAAAAATACGATCTAAATCTTTAGAAATGTCGAGCATATATTATAGTGAATATATCATCAAATAAAATCCTTTTTCGACACAGGAAATGCTTAGAAGGTAATTTATGATTTACCAGTTTTCACCAAAAGTTCTCACCTTTTGAGATATTTGAAGTTTCCAGATCCAATTTTGAGAAGTTTCACTTACCTACCTTGGCTCCATAATATAGGGATGTATCTCTTTTTGACTGACTTTGTTCATTGAAGTGGGCGCCCAAGTGACATAGTCTTTCCACATCCCTATAGGAATAAGAAAGGATGTTATATGTTGAACAAGATCATTCGAAAATAAATTATTTAAAATGTTCATATCCTAGGATCTATTAGGGGACATAAGCCACTTAAGCTTCCAATCATGCACTTCAAAATCCATTTAAGATAAGTAGGCCATGGAGACGGGATTTGAGACATCTAAGGATCATCAATGGCAGCAATGATTAGGGATGGCAATTTTTATCGATTCGATTGGTATTGATCCAACCCGATCCTGATGGGACGGGTAAAACCCGACCCGCCTAATTTATAAATGAATATGGGTTATATAAAAAAAACCTCGACTCGGGTTTGGATCGGGTACGGTAGTAATATGTCCCGACCTGTTTATATATAAAAAAATTATATTTATAAAATATTTAAGTAAATTGGATATGGGACAGATATACCCGATCCGACCCGTTTATCTTTTAAATAAACTAAGTTTTCTGAGACCGGGTATATCCGACTTGATTGGATTTATACGTGATTTTTTTTATACCCGATCCGAGATGAATATGGAACGATAATTTTTTTAGCGGAGCGGGTATGGATTTTGGATGACCTGACCCGTTGCCATCCCTAACAATGATTTTTCCTGAACCAATAGCCCAAATTACCGGGGGGCCGATAGTATTGCCTAACTCAACTATTTTACGTGAGGGGAACCTTCTTTATCGACATGAGAGCATGGAGGCATCGATGATCTCATGAATCTTCTTTATTTCAACAGGATCAAGAATTCTAAGTAATAATTTTTAACTGACCTTTTTGTTTGAGGTGCTACAACACCATTAGTGGATGAAATGGATGAACGAAGATGAGGAGAGATTAGGTGCTGTGCCCGTGCATCACAGGACGGTGAGACTGATGCCAAATTTAGATTATAAAGAAGAGCAATTAAATTTTATTGGGATGAAGAGATTTAAAGAGGTCATCCATGAACATGCCGTTTTGTACTCCTGGATGGTATTTCAGTGGACATAAAATTGTGATCAGTGGAAATTAAGCTGTTCTGCTGACAGCATGGTCACCACGAGCAAGTGATAAAAATTTGAAACACTGCTTGGCATTTTTTGAATTGCTTACTGTCCAGCGGCAATAGCCACTGATGACAAGAGACAATATTGATCATTTGAATGGTCAATACATTACCCGATTGGCATCTTCAGTCTACGTAGCATTCAGAATTCTCGAGGCTGCATGTCAGCAATTCATGCTAGAAAATATGGATATCATGGACTCTATCATTGTGTCAATGCAGACATCAAACATGTATTGGGAAGAGAGAAATAGCGAGTTCTCGGAGCGTGGTGCAAGAAATTGTTGCGTGACCTGTCCTTTTTTTTTTTTTTTGAATAAAGGGATGGAGGGATAAATTCGATATAGCTATATCCGCATGTTTCATCCCGTCAGGAAATATTCGATTCAAGATGCTAAATTTTGTAATCTTTTTTCATCCAAGGATAAGTACGTCAACTTGACACCATCAAGATGCCAGTTGATCATAACAGGAAAGAAGAAGGGCTTGACCTCTCATTCATCCGACCGTCACAGGTTTCAAGAGATAATTTTTGAATTTAATCATTTTTTGTAGAATCATGTCTCAATCCTATGATATGTTGGCTGTGAAGCAAGATTTCAATCAACTGACTACCCCATGACCTATCCTTCGCATAGCATTCGGGCTGTGGATCATGTATTGCACATCTTTCAAAGCATTCCAAATTCTCTTTCACCTTTAAACGGCGCGCATATATATATATTCTATATTTTTTTTGTTTACCTGGACCGCTTCCCATATGCTCCCAAATATACCGAGACCGTACGAAGCGCAACTCGTAGTTTATTTTGACCAGATAATTCGCAAGGATGTATTTATTATTATATGTTGGATTCCTCTTCCGAGGAACCATCGAGCCTGAGCCCCGTGACTCGTCTTGCACCACTTTTCGACGGATGGACGGACGAAGGTGGAAAGGTAGAGATGCAATGATGCTGCTTTCGCCTTCCTCCTCATCCATCGTGGATGCTGCCGATGCCGCCACTTCCGCATCTCACCTTTCGACCGACGTAAAGGATTGGATGAGATTTTTAGAGGGGGTTGTTAAGTTTGGTGGGAGGTGACGCTGATTTGTTTTGGGGAAAAGGATCGTGTCGCATTGCAATCATGTGAAGAAGCCTTGCTTTAAAATTTAACGCAGTACCCCTCACCCTCTCTACGTAGAAAACAATCTTGCGAGGGTAGTTGTGATATGAAATAAATAATTTACGTACGCATGCCGGTTTCGCATCATCTGTTTGATGAGCCGGTTTAACTTGTTTATTAGATTGATCGGATTTTAATCAGCTATTATTTTTTAATACCTGCTGTTCTTCCACATCATAGGGGTATAATTGGAACCTACTAGTGTAGGAGAGATTAGAGGTAGTTTAGGTTCCAAGAGTTCTTGGATATTGGTGCAATTTAGTTCATCATTAGTACGTGACTACAAAATGGAAAAAAAAAAAAAAAAGTATCGAATTTATGAAAATACCATTTGATCAAATATATTCATTATTGGTACTTGAAGTTAAAGTAGTATTTTATGAAGAGAAAATATATGATCGACCTGATCAAGATCATCCAAAAAAGCCTTCTTTCATTGATTATGATAAAAGAAAATTAAAAAAAAAAAAAAATGATCCATCAACCATGCATCTTGACAGTTATATTCAACCTGATCACTCAATAAATAGGGGGGAAGGAGTTTTTTTCTCTCTCCATATTTTACTAGATTTTTTTCTTGCTTTTTGCTTTCTTAAGAACGAAAATAGATACTTAAAAGCTTAAAATGTCTTCATATAAAATTTGATGATTGAATATGAATCTTATAAAAGTATAGTTTTGTCGCAAGTAACAAGGTTGCCGGGAAATCTAGTTATTCGAATCTTCTCATTTTTGGTTTCTTTGTCATTTTTCACCATAAGTGTAGCACCGATAGACCATTTACCATAAAAGAAAATGTTGCTTAAACCGTGACTTAAATGATGCGAACCATCCTACAAGCCTTCCTTGCTGCTCTTCTGTTTCTTCTTGTTAATCATGTCTTTTGGATAATTTAGCCGAAGTCAATTGATTAAACACTGAGGGGCTTGGCCCAGGTTGATGCTAAAAGATTCTTTTTGGAGGGTGAATTTTGTATTAATATCATTCAATTATTGATTTTCAAGGAAAGTTATTTTCATTATTTTTTTTCAAGAACTTCTAGAAGATTTTATCTTAGATCTAGGTACCGAGTGATAGTCTAAACAAATATATATTTTATATTCAAATAATATTTTAAACTTATGTATGTTCCACTTGCACGTAGACCTAAAGACAAAATTACTTGTAGGCCCATAACTATATATATTTTGCTTAAAAACCCATCATTCCTTGCAAAAACAATAATTAAGGGTCCTTTTGACATTGTATGTTCCAACTTTGTCTTCAACAACTCCCTCCCGCCCCCACCCGGCAAAAGAATAATAATAAAAAAAAAACTGGAATAAATAGAATGGACAATGAAAACCTTTTATTTTTTAAAATTATTTGCGAAATTTTAAAAATTTTGATAGTAAAGATTAATTGTTTTAAAAAATGAGTGATAATAATAGCATAGTGCTGGCGTGGAATTCCTGGATCGGCCGGTCGGAGCCGCTGCGTCGCAGGACCGCTCCATGGTTTCCTGCAAAACAGGTCCTTTACTGGAGTTGTTCCGGCAGAGGATACTCTGATGCCTAAGTCAGTGGCGGATCCCAGCCACAGAATGGGGGGTGTCGAGAGTGGAAGAGAAAAGGCTTTTGGAGATTGTAAGCGTACATGAGCGAGGATGTTCGCCTCCCCCAAGCAATCCTTTTTATCCTTATTTAAAGAAGGCCTCCGGCCTGCTCCCGCTCTTTTTTCGGTGATCATGGGAGCCAATCTCTTCCATGATTGGCGGTCGTGGTTGTCATTGAGCGGTTCCGGCCAGATCGGAGGTGTGGCAGTAGGAGTTGCGCGCCATGATCATGGCATGATGAGTGTCGATTGTAACCATTGGTTACAGTTGCCTTTCTGGAACAAATTGTGGTCCAAGCTTCAGATTTTCCTTGCGTGGGCCGAAGACTTGGTATTTCCCCGAGACCGGAGATCGTGTCCACGACGGGGACCGAAGTACGTGCCTTCGGAAGTCGATGAGTAGTTCGTCTTCGACCGGGGCCGAAGACATTACCCGAAGGACCAGCCTCCAGTGTGTTGTGGTCCGGTATGAAGCCTTGGGTTGCCTGCAGTTGGCCTGTCCCTTGCTTGGTCCGAAGTCCGTAGTCCGGAGAAACGGGCTTCGACCAGTCGAATCGGAGTTTGGTTTATAGCTGAACCGGGATATCCCAACAGTTGCCCCCCTACTCTCAGTTTTCGAAGCGGAGATTTGCCTCCAGAAGTGAGAGTATTAATGCCTTGTCGTTTTCCTCCTGAAGACGGTGCAGTGGATGATTACGGGATCCTTGATTGGACTGTCCATCACGATCTGATAATCAGATGGTGGACAGGTGTCACTCCCGGATTGGGAAAGAAAAAAAGTGGGTGGCCCTGGGGCCATCTTTTCTTTTCCCGTTGCACGGTGGTTGAGGCAATCTTTTGGTTGGGATTTGGATGGTTGTGGTGGTTGTCATCCGTCCGTTGGATGAAGGGTATACCTTATCATGGCGGTCAGCTGCAGGTGGGTTACCTCCTAGGGTAACCTTGAGTTAATTTAACTCTAGCGGGGCTCTAGAGACCCCTACTTTTCTTTTGAGGAAGGGCGAAGGTCCGGCCAAGGAAGCTTCTTCAACCTCGTCTCATCCTTCGCCCAAATTGTTCTGGACTACCCATCTATTCCTCAGGTAGAATCTTCTTTCTGCTCCCTTGCTTCATTCCTTTGTCATGGAAGAGACCGTAGGGAGTCGGGGAAAAGGTTGGGCCCTCGGGGGCCGAAGACATAGTAGGTCCGAGTCGGTCCCCAGCTCGGTTTCTCAGGGCAAGGCACCCTTCTTTAGAAACGCTACCACGCATTCCTGAGGAGTTTTTCCTTCGTCCTCCCCGTGCCCGAGGAGCGGATGAACGAACCTCCCCTAGGTGCCTAGCCATATACGAAGATCACCGGAAAGCTGGTCTTCGGTTTTCCCTGCACCCTTTCTTCATCAAGATCTTCCGCTTGTACCAAGTGGTGCCAGCGCAGTTGACCCCGAACAGCATCATAAATATCTGCAGGTTCCTGGTTATGTGCAGCGTCGCGAACATAAAGCTTAGGACCAATTTGTTCATGGCCCTTTTCATCCTCAAGAGGGATTTCCACAGCAACGGATGGTGGGTGATTGGCCCTAGATCAGGTCGTAGGGTTATCAAGGATATGCCCAGCGCCATCCACGTGTGGAAACCCATTTTTGTATTTGTGTTGTCTCTTAATTCATGGGGCTTCGATACGGTGTGGAAGAAGCCTCGCCTGACCGCCAATGACGGGAAGAAGGTCTTGGCGGCCGATCAGTCGGACTACGACCTCCTGGTCAACTCCGAAGTTCCCCCCATTCGGGAATTGTTGGAGGAAAGAAACCTCCACCAGGCGGGAATTACCAGATTCCCCTCATTAGGTATAACTATAGGAGTTTCTGCCCCTCTTCTTGGATTAATTGTAGCCCAATCAATTGAAGTGAAATCCTTGGCTTGCAGGTGGCGGGATGAAGTCCGGCTTGAGCTGGCTCCGTCAGACTTTGGAGAAGAGGGTGGCACAGGCCCCTCCTACCAGGTCTGCGGTTTGGAAGAGAGCTCGGAGGGATGGTCCCGAAGGGACCAAAGCACATCATCTTCCCGGGGAACCTCAGGGGAAGATGTAGTAACTGCGGAAGGGGCTCCGTCAAGACCCCATCTAGTCGAAGCTCCGCCGGTGGCTATTTCCCAGTTTGCACAGCAGGGAGCTCGCCTCAGGGAGCGGATGTGCCACCGTTTTGCCACCCTGCTACTGATAGGGGCGAAGCGCGGCAAGTCGAAGGAGAGTTCGCCTACGGGGCCTCCTCAGCCAGAGTCTGTTCGATGAACTTCTCGGAGCTTTTGCCTACGGGGGACAGCTGGTCCTGGCCGCAGCCAGGCAGCATTGAAGGTACGCTCTTGCCTCACAACTTGGCTATTTTTCGGAACCGGAAACTTCCTAAGGTGTCCGATTCTGCATTCTCCGCCATGCAACAGGTATGATCCTGCCACTGCTCTTTATCTTGAGAATTGTTCGATTCATGATCTCTCTCTTTTGTTGTAGTTGGTCTACGACCTCACCTTCATGGAGGAGGGCCTGGGGAATGTAGACAGCCTCATCCATGACCTTAAGGAGGAACTTCAGACTGCTAGGACTGCTAAGAAAGTAGCCAAGGAGCTGAAGCAATCCATGGAGGACCGTCTTGCCTGGATGAATGATGAAGTTCGTGAACTGAAGGGCGAACTGATAAGTGCTCATGTAACAATGACGGGGCAAGAGGCAGGGTGGAGGAGGAGCAGGAAGCAAGTCGAATCCCTGGAGCAGGCTGCCAGGGAGGATCGGGAGAAGATAGAGAGCCTGACCAAGGTGGTGGAGGAGGCTTCCAAGAGGGCCGGAGAGGAGATCCTGGAGTCCGAAGCTGCTAAGAGGGAGTCTGCGTCTTTGAAGAAGCAGGTAAACGATGCCGTGGCGAAACTTCAAGACGTCTCCACAGTTCCAGGTGGAGATCAATGAAGTAACTTTGTATGGCTACCAACACGGCTTCAACGACGGACTCTCCAGGGTGAAGGAGGTCTTCCCTCACCTCGACCTTTCCAGCATTCCATCCTACGATATAGCTGGAGAAGAAGAGGAGGTGGAGGGGGCTGAAGCCGTGGTAGAGGCCGAGGAGGCGCCATGTCCGGGAGGAGGCTGCTACCCCAGTCAAAAATCCGGAGGTGACCCCGACTCTGACCCTGGATCAGGAGGAAACTCAAGCTGGAGGAGTCCAAGCTGAAGGTCCCCGGTCCCGGCCCAGATTGACGAGGTCCTCTCAGAGCAAATTGATAAGGTGCTCCAGTCCTGTGGTGTGGAGCCTTCTCCTGCTGATGTTGAGTGACTTGGGTCGCTCTGGATGTATTTTTCTTCTTTCCTTTTGTTTTATCAATGAACTTTGTATGACAGCTTTTCTAGGTTTTGGAATGAATTTTCCTTCCTTTGCATACACCATGTTGTACTTCATGTGTGGCTCAAAATGATTTTACCGTTCTTTCTTTTGATTAGTCGAACAGTCGCGTCCGAAGGCCGTTCAGTCGACAAGAATCGATTTTACCGTTCTCTTTCCTGTTTGGTTGAGCAGTCGTAGCCGAAGGCCATTCAATCGATGAGGACGAACTCCGAAACGGACCAGAACTCCGTTGCTGTAGACCGTCACCTTCCTTCAGATGTTAAGTTTGTCCGTTGGGGCGGACAAGAGTCATTTCCCCGCCAATTAGTGATCAGGGAGATTTGATTGTGATTATTGTTGTCCATATAGCACGTCGATATTTGTACAGTCACGATTTCTTGCGCCTTGCGAGCCGCCGGGTCTCCTTTTTCCAAAAAGGAGCCATTAATGATGTCGTCGCATGATGAGGATTTCTCCGGATTCGATGCGATGGCGGTTGTTGTCCTGGAGATGGCTCCGAGCGATTTTCTGGTTCTCGAAGCGTCACCCAGACACGTGGTGCTTTCTGATGCGGCTGGGAAGGACGTGGGGCACGCCTCTCCGTAGTCGGTCGTGGGTGTAGGGTTTCTAAAAATAGGACCCTGCCCTCTGCTGTCAAAAGCCATCATTTCCGTAGGCTTCTTCCCTCCATTAACAATGAGGTTCAGCACTTCTGAGCTCCGCCGTGCGGCGAAGAGGAGGGTTATCGACCCAAAAAGGAAGCGAAGTCCGGAGTCACTTGGGCCAGAGGACAATGAAGAGGAGCCTCTCGTGGACCGCCTCGAGAAGAAGGTCCGCCTGCTGGAGGCTCGACTGAGGGAAGCTTGGACCCAAGTCACGGTGGCGACCACGCGATGGAGGAAGCAAGGAGGGAGGCGACGGATGCTGTTTCAAACTTCAATGCTTCTGCCGCCTTCAAGGACGAACTCACCGGGGTGGCTCTAGACTCCTTCCACCAGGGTTTGGGAATGTCGGAGGAAGGCCTCCAAGTTTTATAACTTGAAGGGCCTGGACAACATCAAGCCCTCCGTTTCCTTTCCCTGCCACGAATTCGATTCCGACTCCGATGAGGGTCGGATTCGGTTCGGACGGGAACCCCGGGGGCCCTTCGTCGTCCCACCAGATCTCTCCCCGCCGGTACGGGAAAAACCCAGTGGGAGTTATTGAAAATTTCCATATCTCTCTGCTGCTGCTGTGTTTTTTTTTGTCTCTCCTTATGAGAATTTCTCCTTTCTTCTTCTTTTTTTTTGTAAAAATTTGAAAGGAATGAAAAATCTTTTCTGTTACCTCTTCCTTGTACTATTTGCGATGTGTTACATCATGATTTATCTGTAGTGTAGACTCCGCAGACCACTTTCGGTCTATAGGGAAGAAGTGAGGTCAATTGGACCGTTTTGAGAATGTCTGTTGTTGACAGAAAGGACGACAGTGGTCCTTTTAGGCACGTGTTCGGGTTTTCCATAGGATAAGGTGTTTACACCGTCCCTGTGCACTTTCTGTCATGATTAAGGTAGGCTGTTCAGGCCCGCTCGGTGCGTGTTCGGATTCACCGTAGGGTAGGTTACGAGAACTATCCCTGTGCCTTTGATCTTTTTGGTGGCCTGGTTAGACCATCCATTGCGCTCGTCGGGCATACCGATAAGGTGAGTGGATCAGACTCTCCTTTGCAGTTGACCGATTTTTCAGATCGGGTCACTCAAGCTGTTGCCGTTCAGTCGATGCAACTAGTCGTTCTGAGTTGAGTAAGGTTGAGAAGCTTTGCACAAGAATTTCAGGAACTCTTTTATTGCTAGTATTTGTGAAGGTTTTGTACATTCCATGGCCGGGATAGGGCCTTCCCCTCCAGGGTCTTGAGTCAATATATCCCTGGTCGAATGACTTCCTCGACCTGATATGGACCTTTCCAGTTGGGGGAGAGTTTACCCTGTTTCGTTGGCCTGGACACTTCTGCTCTTCGCAATACCATGTCCCCCGTACGGAAAGTTTGCTCCTTTACCCTTGAATTGTAATACTTGGCGACCTTTTGCTGGTATGCCGTCATCCTTATCTGGGCCTGTAGCCTGGTGCTTGATAGCAAATCTAGATCAATCCTTCTGCGATCGGAATTCTCAGGCTCTTCATAGTTGTCAATTCTCAGGGACTGTAGGAGACTTCGATAGATATTACGGTTTCGGTACCGTAGGCCAGGTTGAACGAAGATTCGCTGGTGGCCATTCTCGGGGTAGTTCGGTATGCCCAAAGAATGGAGGTCAGTTCTTCGGTCCAAAGCCCTTTGATGGCGTTCAACCTTGTCTTCAACCATAGAGGATGGTCCGGTTGATAACTTCGGCTTCTCCGTTGGACTGTGGATGAGCAACGGATGTCAGCCGATGCTGGATATGGTACCGAGCACAGAAGTCCTTGAACTTTGGATTGTCGAACTGTCTCCCGTTGTCCGTAATGATGACATGTGGGATGCCGAACATGAATATGATAGAATTTTTTACAAAATTTTTTACCTTGCCTTCTGTGATCTGGGCCAATGGTTCGGCTTCCACCCACTTCGTGAAATAGTCGATGGCCACTAGGAGAAACTTCCTTTGCCCTGATGCTGGTGGGAATGGGCCAAGAATGTCCATCCCCCACTGGGCAAAAGGCCATGGGGCTGCCAGTTGAGTCAGGTGACTCGCAGGTTGTCTCTGTACATTGGTATACCTCTGGCATTGGTCGCACTTCTCGCATGAAATTAGCTGAGTCCTTCTGGATAGAGGGCCAATAATACCCCTGTTGAATGATCTTGTATGCCAGAGATCTGCCTCCCAAGTGATCACCGCATATGCCATCGTGGACCTCTCTCAAAGCATAATCTGCATCGGTGGGTCCTAAGCATTTTAGCAGTGGCCGGGAGAATGATCTCTTATAAAAGTTCCGTCTAAGATGACGTACTGGGATGCCATCCAGTGGATCTTCTTGGCCTCTGCCTTATCTTCCGGTAGTTCTCCCTCATTCAGGAATCTGATGATGGGATCCATCCAGTTTGGCTCAGTGTTGATCTGGAGCACCTCTGCAGCCTCTTCGGCTATGCTAGGAGTCTCAAGATGTTCAACAAAGGTGCGTCCGAGGGACTTCGGTGCTGTAGTTGCCAGTCGAGATAGTGCATCCACCCGGGAGTTCTCTGATCGTGGAACATGGATAATCTCAAAATGTTCTAGTTGGGAAGATAAAGCCCATACCTTCTCTAAGTATTGCACCATGGTTGGATCTTTGGCTGCATATTCTCCGTTGACTTGATTCACAACCAATTAGGAATCTGAGAAGGCTCGAAGTTGCCGGACTCCCAGATCCTTGGCGATCCGAAGTCCGGCAAGTAGGGCTTCATATTCGGCCTGATTATTGGAGGCGTGGAAGGAGAAACGGAGTGCGTACTCTATGGTATGGCCGTCAGGTTCGGCCAACATGAGTCCAGCCCCGCACCCTACGAAGCTCCGTCCACATGAAGCACCCAAACGGACTTCGTCTCCTTCGAGGCTTCTTCTTCTACCAAAGATGCTTCGTCTTCGAACTTCCAGGTGCACTCAGCCAAAAAATCGGAGAGCACCTGGGCCTTCATAGCCGCTCGGGGTTGGAAGCTGATGTCAAATTTACTTAGCTTCACAGCCCACTTGGCTATCCTTCCAGAGGTGTCCGGATATCGGAGAACGGCCTTGAGAGGTTGATCAGTTAGCACCACGATGGTGTGGCCCTGAAAGTATGGCCGTAGTCACTTTGCCGCAATTACTAAGGAGTAGATCAGCTTCTGCATCCTTGCATATCGCGTTTCTGCATCATGCATGACCTTGCTAATGTAGTAGATCGACTTGTGGGACCCGTCTTCTTCCTTCCGGACAAGAACCGAACTTACTGCTTCATCTGAAGCAGAGAGGTACAGGTAGAGGACATTGCCTTCTTTTGGCTTAGAGAGCAATGGCGGGGTCTCCAGATACTTCTTCAGTTCCTCGAAGGCAGCACGACAGTCTTCGGACCATTCGAAGCTCTTTATTGTCGGAGTACCTTGAAGAACGGAAGACATTTCTCGGCTGACCGAAAGATAAATCTGCTTAGGGAGGCAATCCTCCCTGTCAACTGCTGGACTTCCTTTTGCAGGAAGGATGTCTCATATCTTTCAAGGCTTGCATCTTCTCAGGGTTCGTCTCAATCCCTCGTTTGGTGACAAGGAAGCCCAGGAATTTGCTCGAAGTGACCCCAAAAGCATACTTTGCCGGGTTTAGCTTCATATGGTTGCGTCAGAGAGCGCTGAATGAATCCTCCAAGTCACGGATGTGATTTCTCCGGTGGAGGCTCTTGATGATCATGTCGTCAACATATGCCTCCATATTTCTCCCCAGTTTCTTTTCGAACACCTTGTTGATCAGCCTCTGAAATGTCGCTCCGGCATTCTTTAGACCAAACGACATCATCTTGTAGCAGTAGAGGCCCTTATCAGTGATGAATGCCGTCTTCTCTCATCTTGTGGATCCATTCTAATTTGATTGTAGCCGGAGAAGGCGTCCATGAAGCTTAGCAACTGGTGGCCGGCGGTAGCGTCGACCAGTTGATCAATCTTTGGGAGAGGGAAGCTATATTTTGGGCAAGCTTTGTTGAGGTCTGTATAGTCGATGCAAATCCTCCACTTGCCACTAGCTTTCTTCACCATTACCACATTGGCCAACCACTCGGGGTATCGGGCCTCTCTGATGAACCCTGCTTTGAGGAGCTTGCCAACCTCTTCGTCTATAGCTTGCTGTCTTTCGGGGGCGAAGCTCCTCTTCTTCTGCCGCACCGGCTTGTACCCAGGGGTTACTTCCAGCGATAAGTAATCACTTCGGCAGGAATCCCGGCATGTCCGAAGCCGACCAGGTGAAGACATTGACGTTGTCTCTAAGGAAACGGATCAACTCCATTCTGGTTTCCTCATCAAGTGCGCTCCCGATCTGCATAACTTTGGAGGGATCTCCCACTTTCAAAGGTACCGGAATGGTCCTCTCTATGGGCTCACCGAGATTTGTAGTTGCATCCCTTGGATCCAGCTGATCCGGAGTTGTCGAATCCTTGAAATGCCTGTCTTCAATCATCAGACACTGCCGTGCCATCCTCTGGTTTCCTCTAACTTCTCCAACACCGTTCCTGGTGGGAAAGCGTACTAAGAGGTAGTGAGAGGAGATCACGGTCCGGAACTTGTTCAAGGAAGGCCGCCCCAGAATAATATTGTATGCTGAGGGGATCCGGACTACTGTGAAGTTGATCATCAGTGTCTTTTGTCGAGGTTCGGTGCCAAGGGTTACAGGCAGCACTATTTCCTCCTCGGCATAAACTTGGTTGCCTCCTAAACCAGAGAGCGGTATGGGGGACCTTTGCAATTGATGTCTAGGCAAACACATTTTAGAGAATGCATCGTACATCAAGACATCTGTTGAACTTCCATTATCTACAAAGATCCGCTGTACATCATAATTGGCCACTACATCCGAAATTACAAGAGGATCATCATGTGGGAGCCGAACTCCCGCAAGGTCGTCGTTGGAGAAGAGGATGGCGTTGTTGTCTTTAAGTCGCTTTGGAGCATCGTCCTTATCTCTTCTCCAGTTGGTGGATCGGTGTATCATCCCTACACCTCCGTTGGTGGCCTTTGATTTGGCAATTCGGCCTCTTCAGGAGGTGGCTGGGAACAGTTGCTTCTGACCGGGAGCCTTGGCGATCGATTTACCGCTCCAGGTACCCTCTCTTGATGAGATCCTCAATTGCATCCTTCAGCTGGATGCATTCTTCTGTGTTGTAGCCGTGGTCCCGGTGGAATCGGCAGTATTTTTTCCTGTTCCTGATGGAAGAGGAGGCCTTCATGGAACGGGGCCGTTGGAGATAGTTTTCTTTTTCTATCTCCATGAGGATCTCTCGAGGGAGGTTGAGGGGGTGTAGGAGTCGAATCTTCCTCCCAATGCTCTGGACTTGGGAGGACTTCTTCGGCGGTCTGCATATCTGCCGCCATTGTTATTAGAAGTTTGGGGACCTTGTCCCCTGTTATTCTTCTTCTTTGAAGGGGGTTTCCCTTCAATCAATCGTCGATTCGCTCCCTGCTCTTCAGCATCGGCGTATTTCTGAGCCCTTGACAGGAGCTCAGCGTAGCTTTTAGGGAACTTCTTATCCAGGGAGAAAGTAAGCCTGGAAGTACGAAGCCCCTTCTTCAGTGCTTGCATGGCCATGTGTTCGTTGAGATCTGGGATCTCAAGCGTGGCTGCATTAAACCTTGAGATGTAATCTCGCAGGCTTTCTCCTTCATCCTGGTGAAGGAGGAACAGTGTGTCCGTATTCCGATGAGTCTTGCGGCAGGTCCTGAAATGCAAGACAAATAGTTTTTCTAACTCGGAAAAGGAATCGATGGTACCTGGGCGCAGGCTCGAGTACCACATCCGAGCGGACTTCTTCAAGGTAGCCGGGAATGCCAAGCAGTACATCGCGTCCGAAGCTCCTTGAATCATCATATGGGCCTTGAAGCTGCCCAAATGATCAAGGGGGTCGGTGGTGCCGTCGTAGGGCTCCATCTGGGGAACCCTGAAGTGCCAAGGGATGACCTTGGCCATGATGCGGTCGGTGTAAGGTGGGCGTAGGTCACCCACAATCAGGTCATTGGGATCCTTAAGATCCCGCATCCTGTGCTCTCGCGCTTCGCCATCTTTGATTCAATGGCTCTGAACCTCCCATCATAATCGGGAGTTTGCTTCGGCGCGCTCTCCACAGAAGTGGAGTCTCCGGAGGAGGGTGAGGGAGTTTGTCTAGGCCTTTTCCCTTTGTGTGGGGAATTGGCGGACCTGGGCAATCTCGAAGTTCGGCCTTCAGGAGAGGGCCGAGAATGGGGAGAGGGATGCACGGAGTCCTCCCGTGGAGCTCTCCTTCTTCGGGATTAAGAGTTATGTCTAGAAATAGCCGGTGGGTTTCCCACCGGAAAGGCTCTGTCTTGGAATTCTTGAACTATGGCCGTAAGGTTAGCAACCTGGTTTATAAGAGCTTCAAACTACATACTCCCACAACAACTGTGGGAGGTGGAGCATCGTTCTCCTCCGGGGTGCACCCCCCTGAGACGGAGCACGACTCTGGCTTGTAGAAGCGATTGGAGCTTTTCCTCTTGCCATCAAAAATTTTTTTTTCCTTGTCTGGAAGGGAGCTTAAAAAATATTAACGCCCCCATTCCTGGCGCGCCAATCTATTGGCGTGGAATCCCTGGATCGGCCAGTCGGAGCCGCTGCATCGCAGGACCGCTCCCTGGTTCACCTGCAAAATAGGTCCCCTTGCCGAGTTGTTCCGGCGGAGGACACTCCGATGCCTAAGTCAGTGGCGGATCCCAGCCACAGAATGGGAAAGTTGTCGAGAGGAAGAGAAAGGCTTTTTGAGATTGTAAGCGTAGTACGTGAGCGAGGATGTTCGCCTCCCCGAGCAATCCTTCTTATCCTTATTTAAAGAAGGCCTCCGGCCTGCATCCCGTTCTTTTTCCGGTGATCATGGGAAGCCAATCTCTCCCATGATTGGCGATCGTGGGTTATCATTAAGCGGTTCCGGCCAGATCGGAGGTGTGGCGGCATGAGTTGCGCACCATGATCATGGCATGATGAGTGTCGATTGTAACCGTTGGTTACAATTACCTTTCTGGAATAAATTGTGGTCAAAGCTTCGGATTTTCCTTGCGTTGGCCGAAGACTTGGTATTTTCCCGAGGGCCGGAGATCGTGTCCACGGCGAGGACCGAAGTACGTGCCTTCGAAGTCGATGATAGTTCGGTCTTCGGCCTCGATGAGTAGTTCGGTCTTCAGCCGAGGCCGAAGACATTACCCGAAGGACTAGCCTCCGGATGTTGTGGTCCGGTATGAAGTCTTGGGTTGCCTGCAGTTGGCCTGTCCCTTGCTTGGTCCGAAGTCCGTAGTCTGGAAAAACGGGCTTCGACCAGTCGAACCGGAGTTTGGTTATAGCTAAACCGGGATCCCATACATAGGATATATAGAATGGACTTCGGCTTCTTATTTTATTGATTTGTTGATAAAAAAAAAACTCAAAATAATAGCTATTGCAAATAAACTTCAATTTTTTATGAAATACTTTTTGAAATGCATGCAAACTTCGTCATCAGAAAAAGGAGAAAAAGTATCGTGTACAACTGTCAAGGGTGGCTGAGCATTCATCAATACTTTTGGACCTCATTCAAATCATAATACTTTAATCAAAAGTCACGACTAGATTCTCTACCATCTCCTTAAGAATTAGAATTCATTGAACGTAGTCATGAAGTAAGCATTAGTTTACGTTCTTTTTATCATAGTTGTGTTAGGAAAGCCTTCGTGTCCGTTGAACATAGACTCCCAAACAAACGGACCGTGTGGGAGTCAAGAAGTTTGGGGGTCGCGAAAAAAAAAAAAAAAAACACGCGTCTCATCCCAAGGGTGCAATGCATGATGATGAACATTTTCCTGTCCATGTGACATACTGCATCATTAATACTAATCTACGTGACCGCAGTTGTTTTGAACCTCTCCAGTTTATTATTATTATTATTATTATTATTATTATTATTATTATTATTATTATCCCTACGGCATCCTAACCGAAAGGGGAGAAAAAAATATCGTCTTTGTTTAGAATTAATATTGGACCAACAATTCCATAGTCCGATATTTGTCTTTGAAAAATGGTGCAGGAAACTGGTGCCAACCGAAAGGAGAAAAGAAGAAGGACACGTCAACCTAGAGTTTAGGTGCCTTTCAGAATCCGTGGGACCGGCCTGGACCAATTCCATCAAAACTTTGCCTCTAGCAAAGAACGAGGTTTTTTAAATTTTAAATAAAAAAATATATAATTAATATTATATTAATATATTTATATAGGCCCAGTTTGTCAAGAATTTTGAAGAAATAAAAAATATTGCTAGCATGGTAGCTTGGTTGATAAAATCTTGTTTTATTATCAACAGGTTCTGATTTTTTTTTTTTATCTAATTTGATTTTTATAAATTGATCAGCTTGATTTGTTCTAATAAATTTTAATTTTTTTAAAAAATTATCATATTATGATTAAAATGGCCATGATCCTCTAATTATATTTATATCTTTTTTAAAGATAATGCTTATAGAGCGAGCGAAAGGTGATGCTTTCCCGCTCCATCTTTTGCTTGAGCGCTAGAAATTTCCAGTAATTTGAAATGTTGAATAATGTTTGGTTTTGTTTAATTACCTAAAATTGAACAACCTTATGATCAATTTTTTTTTTTTCCCTCCATTTGGAACACTGAAACTTGGCGTTTCGCTCAAGACTGGAGCAACAAAAACCCTTACATTACCCATGCCATGGAGTTTCAAATTATATTGATCTACGAAAGGAGCCAGAAAATTTTCATGTTCAATTCCATGGCCATCATCTAGCATCCATCCGGTGATAATTAGAGATTAACACGCACGCACTTGTCACGTGTCGGCTTGTTCCGATGAATTCCAATTCCTTCTAATGCTTATTTAGCAACGATAGAAGAACTCGAATTCTTTTGATGCATGTTTGATCCAAAGAAATCACGGTAAAAACTTCTCATCCATCCATGCATTGCGAAACAATAGACGACACAGATCCAAGGTGAAGGTATGCATATCCTAATTTGTCCAATGATCAATATTGCAGGATATAGACAATCAGCAAGGTGATTGCACTACGAGTTCTCCATCCAGGAACCAGCAAGAATTGGAGTGGAAATGGGAAGGTCTTTTCTTCCCTTGGGGCTAAAGTCCAGCAATCCAGACAACTTTTGTCTGTTTACTTTTGGATCTTCTTCTAATTAAAAACCAACCATTCGACACTATGGGCGCCGTGGGTCAGCCTAAAGCCGGTATAGCTCGCTGGTTCCGGTCGTATCATTCGCACGAAATAATGATCCATCTTCTTTCACAACATCAACCGTTGGATCGCACCTGCACAGCTATCAGAGCATTCCAAACCTCATCATACGATGACCGTTAAGCGATCCAACGGTAGATGCGCGCGAAGGAAGGCGAATCGTTCTTTCGCGCAAAAAAGATACAACCCCCGTCCACTGGGGAAACCTGGTGCGGTGGTGGTACCACAGGAAATACCGAAACTACCCCTAAAATGGGCAAAATAAAATAAAATAAAACCGTCACCGTCAGCGAAACTTCCAATGGAATTACCGGCCAAGCCCAATAGCCCATGGCAATTACTCACGATAAACAAACCCAAGAAATCTCTCGGTCTTATCCAAAAAACCAGCACCGACCAACCAGGAACAAAGCCATGTGGAATGGATGGAGCGATGGATGACACCATGAGGGCACATATATGCGTGCATATATAAAGATCTCTCCAATAAGGCCGAAGCCACCAACTTTAGAGTCAAGGATCGGAGATAAGAGCTGGGCTTGGATCATCTCTCTCTCTTGTGAGTGTGGTTGGGATGGCAGACATAGCTCTCTTGGTGGTGGAGGAGTTTGAGAGGAGGAAGAGGTGGGAGAAGGAGCATGGGATGGAGAAGAGATGGACTTCCATTATATGGGTTCATTCACTATTTCAGCTGCTGGAAAGAAGGTTGGGGAGGAGCTCTCTCGGTTGAAGGAGGTGGGAGCTAAGGAGGTGGAGCTTGCAGAGAGGGCTTTGGAGCCCAGGCCCCTTTGGGTTAGCTGCCTTTAATGGCTTCTTCTCTGCTTGATTCTCTTCATTTCAAGCGATTGCCCCAAGAATTGCATGCATATAGTTTATTCCCCCTGTCTTTTGCAAGGTGGTGGTATCTATCAATCTCTTCGGAGACATCCGGTAGAGGTTGTATCTATCTATCGATCGATAGACTGAAAGAAGTTTTACGGTGTATTATTTGTCAATTAAGTGTAGTATGAGCGCTTCTAATGGTTTACTACACTTGCCCTGTTTTCTTTTTTTCTTTTCTTTTCCTTTTTAAGTTATCCTTTCCCCTGGTTTCTTTCTTAAGCTAAACTATCCTTGATTCTGTACTTGAAGGAAGGGGGAAAAAGAAAAGCCATCTAATTTGAAGCATTCCTTCATGGATGCTATCGAGCTGACTTTCCTAGTCTGGTTACTCCGGTATTGGTTCGAAGGGAAACTTGTCTCATTGTTCTTTTTTTTTTTCTTTTCTTTTCTTTCTTTTCTTCTTCTTCTTCTTTTATTTATTTTATTTTATTTTTATTATTTATTTACAAGATTGAAATGATCACCACAAATTGCACCTTTACTATTGGGAAAGAGATTATACACTGGAGTGTCCATGTAATTAATAAACTCCTGGGTTGAGATGAAATGAAACGATAATCTTTTTTCTGAGAAGGGGAACGCCCGGAAAGGTAGTGGGTTCCTTAAACTCTCTCTGAACATGCTTGGATGCAGTATTATTAGGTAGAGGCAATTTTTAGCGGTGCCGACCGACATGTGCACCCGAGCTTTCAACCGAAGAACCAGCCCATTTAATTTGTCGGGAGGAAGGAATTCAAAGTTAAGTTCATGGGTCGAAACTAGCTTGGAAACCGAAACGTGAGATGTGTGGGCTGGGCTTGTTGTCAGGCCCCAACTACTCGTATTCGAGCCCATTTACTGTAGTCCGTAACCTGAAAAAGGGACTCTGATTCAGTATAAAATACAGTGTTAATAATCTTAATAATTCTAGCATACGGTATAATTTCAGAGATGGCAAGTTAGATCAAGTTGGGAATTTTTGTGTCTCCATAAGATTTTGCTCGTTGTATGCTTTTATTTTGGCTAGAGCTTGCATGTTGACACAACCGAACGTAGATTGCAGGGTGGATCTCGCTAGGTTCAGGTCAACCCTTCTATGTTACAACTATTTATTTTAATGCCACGTAGGATCGTTCCAGCGTTCTCCATCCAATGAAGTTTTTAGGAAATGTTCTTCCTTTGCCATCTATGTTTTTAGAAACTAAAGCATAAATGCCACATTCCCCCCGCCTTTTTATTGTTTTGGTTTTTTGCACGGATGGATAGAACACTTTGCTTCTGAAAGAACCGTCCGTCTCTTGAACACATCAGACCTGAGCCATTCCCCGAAAGTGATGTAATGTGATGCCATTCGTAAATCTATGAAATAATCTACTTGCATCCTCTGTTTTTGTTTTTAAGCTGATGAGATATTCTCGGATGACCAATACTGAAGCAAGATCCCAAATCTTCTAGGAAACATTTGTTGCATTGCCCTCTCAATTGGCATGAAACTTGGTGAAATAATGATGCAGTGTTACATACTATCTTTGAGGAATGATCTCGTTCTACGTATATTAACCATATACTGATGAAACGGTCGCTCATGCATCCACAATGCCACCGATGAGAGTCGTCGTCGAGAGAGGGTCTTCTCCAGCGGGGAATGCAAGAAATTTTTTTTATAGAATTCCAGGACCCTGTACATGATTTTAGAATATTAAAATAATATTATTTTTAAAAATTGGTTTGAGTAAATCATAAATCTATAAATTTAAGGTTAAAATATAAAATTTTAAGATTTAATTAAAAATCAAATAGACCCGTAATTTTATCACATAATCAAATTTTTCAAAAATTTAGATTCGAGAATTTTACCTCTATTCATCGTACATCGATTCATATGAATACCGAAGGTAAAGTCTTTCATTCGAGTAAAAAAAATCATCGTGAAAACATAACTCATGTCTATATATATATATATATATATAATATAGGAAGTGAAGAAAGGAGGATTTAGTCAATAAAATAAAAATATCCTAACTGTACCTTTTATTATGAATCAGGTCGGGTTAAGATCTATACTATACTATCTTGACCATATCAATTTATATGATATGCTCCTAATCCAAATATAATGATCACGTAATATTGGACTCAATTGTATCTACCAACATGGATTATAAAATTAATTCATTTAATAAATCAAAAATAATAATTAATATTAGTTTATTTATTTATTTATTTATTTTTCAAAAATTCGTCGATGATTAAGTTAGCGGGACATCATGAATAGTTAAAAAAAATTGACAGCAAGGTGTGCAAGGATAAAAAGTAGAACCTCTTTTTTTAAAGGATTACCTGTGAGACCCAGCCCAAGAGAAGGCCTAGGCCCGCGTTCGAACTGAAATCGGCAACCGGGTTGCCGACTTCAGTTCAGATGAAGCCTGGCACCGAATGCTCGGATCTTCCGGCGGAGGTTTCGGAGAAGCCGGTCGATGCCGCCGGAGGGGGGGATAAGGGTCTTCCTCGGGTTTTAAAGACCCCTCGTGTGTCTCAGTCCAAATCGATCTTCTTTCTCCGTGGACGCTCGAAATCGACATTGATCTCGGCATTCTGCCCATTCCGAAGACCTTCTCCTTCGGTGACCGTCGCAGTCGAAGCCGTCCTTGCCGGTAGTCCTCCATCTCTGATTCCTCTTGGGCGTGGGATTGCGTTGGATTAATCGGCGGGGAGGAGGCCAACTAATTGGCGGAGAGATAGGGAGGCGGTGGAGATGTCGACGATGTCGGAGATGGAAAGGAGCTCGAAGGAGGTAGAGGCGGACTACGAGGAGACGGCGTTGACCCTCGACCTTCCCGGGGGTTCGAGGGCCGTGGATCGGACCAGCAGGAGAGGAAGGCGGCTTTTCAGAGATCGTAGATCTGTCGCATGGGAGCTCCGGGATCGAGCCATGAGGAGGAGAGGATCTGGGCGATGAGTCACCGGATTGCACGTTTTTCGGCGCCGACAGACCCTCAGCTTCCAAGGCACGAGTGGTGGGTTGGCCGCCGGTGAGGTCTTACCGGAAGAACGTGTTGAGGGGCTGCACGTATGTGAAGGTGGCGGTGACAGCACACCTTACCTTTGCAAGGTGGACCTGGAGACCTACTCCGCTACCACCAGCTGTTGACTGCCCTCTAGGAGATGTTCTCCTGCTTCACCTCCACGACAGGCGCTGGTGTATCCCGTTAGGGGACGGATTACATCCCTACATATGAGGACAAGGACGGCGACTGGATGCTGGTAGGAGACGTCCCCTGGAAAATGTTTGTGGCATCATGCAAGCGGCTTCGATTGATGAAAACTCAGAGGCTGTTAATATAGGATCATTGTTGACTTTGGAAGACCCCGTTTAGTGTTGGACTGTACTATTGATGGATACTCTTCGGTAATTTATCTTGACCTCTGATGTATATGCCATATATATATTTTATAACTTAGTAAATATATGTAATATATCTATATTTGATTGCATTTGATTGCGTGCATCATGTTTGGTGTGGATGCATTATGTTGGTATGAGTACTTATATTGATGTGGGTACATTGTGGGCTTTGGCAATTGGATTGCGTGCATCATGTGGTGTGGGTGCTCTCTATTTGATTATGATCAACGAGGACCTAGTCTCCTTTTGGGCATCCAGCGGGGCTATCGCTGGTACATGACCGTTGAGCGGTATGTGGCACAGGAGCTAGTTGCCTTATTTTAGCCATGCATGGCAGGCCCATGCAGAGGATGCATATTTCTCGTGTGATACTTAGAGCTAGTTTTCCTTTTGGGCCTCCAGCAGGGCTATTGCTGGCACATGACTGTTGAGCAGTATGTGACACAGGATCTAGTATCTTTCGGGGCGAGCCACGGGCCGATCGTGGCCATGATCAGAGAACTATGAGAGTAGAGTAAATGGTTGGCCGTCCATAGTCGTGTCTGTGTCGATTGCATTTGAGTGTTAATACTTGCATCATGTTGTTGGTTATATTATTATATTGCCGGACATTTTGTTGCATGATGTATTATGCTTGTTGTTATTAGATGCATATTGGTGTATGTATATTAGAGATGTTGATAACTTACTAAGCCTATGTAGCTCACCCCTGTTTTCCTATATTTTTATTTCGGATATCGAAGATCATTTGAATTTTGGAACCAGTCAGTGAGGAGCTAGAGTTTAAGTGTTAATCCCTGAATTTATATTTTATTTATATTTTATTTTCTGTTATTTTTTATGGAAAGTTGTTCCTTATCATTGTTTGGTTATTGATTTGAAAGTTAAGCATGGCATGATCTGTAGGGAATATCTAGAATTGTGCGACCGGTCATGTAGCCGATCCTTGATCTGGATTCGGGACGTGATATTACCAATGTTATCTTTTTATACCGAGAGAGCCTATCATGTTGTTTCTTTGCCATAATTTGGAGAGTCAGCGTTGGTTTTTGACCGGCGTGGGGGAAGGTGCTTTCAGAAGATTTTCATCATTATTGCCCGTTCGGCAGAGAGTCGCTTGCGGTAGGACATAGCGGTTGTCGGAGATCGTGGGCCAGGGCATGGTCCGTGCCTGGATGCCAACCTGGCAGGGGCCATGGGCCTTTTCAGCCCGATATCGATGAAAAACCGATATAACAAGTACACACACCTCAGCCCATATCCAAAGTTGTGATGGTAGGGTCTGGTAGACGATAAACTCGGCTCCTTTATTTGTCGGGTTCGGTCAGGACCTGAGATAGACTTCGGATATAGACCAATCTCATCATTGGTCTTGCCTTGATGTTGGGCTTTCGGCCCAATAGGGCAGTCACTGGGTTATCTAGGCCGTACTGGTCATGTGTCCACCTTGTCATTCAGGGTCCGACAGGTTGTATTTTTTGCAATATATATCGATTCAACATTCCAAATGTTTTTCAACCATTAACCACTGCAAATTACATCTCTTATTATTTAAAATCAGATTGAATTTATGTTCTCTGACAGATTGAAACAGGTGGTGGCAATATAACTGATGAACAAAAGTATATTATCAACGATGAAATTTAGAAATCACAGATTACGGGTTAGAATCACACTTGCCAGCTGTAAAGCAACCTTGCTTCAATCCGAGTTCACATCCATTCCACTATCATAACAATGCTTAACAAATTCTAAATGTAATGAAAGAAAACTAACAAAATTTTATTATAGAAAAACTATAATTGACTTACTAAACATCACAAAAATAAAATTACCAAAACTAGACGCATGCAAGATACTTTCCTGAAATATATTTATATTTTTCGAGCAAAAAAATCTAGAAACATCATCCCAAGATATAATCGGGGTACTCTGCTCGTGAGCATGGTCATGGAGTAAGGAAGTCAATAAAGATTCTTTCAGTACCTAGCAAAGACTTCAAAAGAAAAAAAATGAAAGAAATTTTGGAGGAGAAGGGCAAAGGGAAATACGTATGGATTTAAACCTCCCAAACGATCTTTTTATATCCATTCGATCTAACCGTTTAGGCTTTTACTTGCTCATTAAATCCTATAATAAAAAGCATGATGGTTAAAAAATTAAACATGGCAATTAAAGACAATATAAATAGCAAAATGGTAAAATAAAATTAAAGACCGTACCTATGATCATTGCCCGATTCGGTTCATGCACGCATGTTAAAGATTTTTTCTTTCAAATCATTTCAAACCCCTAAGGGATGTAGACAAATCTTTTTTCATATAAAGGGCTTCGGGAATTCTTTCATTTCTAATATAGAACTAAAGAATCTCAATCAAGAGTGATCAAAAAGAAAAATCTCTTTAGAAGGAAATTTATTTGAAGAATTCTGAGTTTTTCTATTTAAATACCTACCAACAATCCTCCACAAAATTAATTTTTTTAGAAAAATAGTAAACTAAATTATGTTACGAAAAATATAATTTGTTGGGTGCTTATACTATGTAACGAGTAACATATCTTTACAAAACTTAATCTCACCGTGAATAGTTTTTATATGAAGAAATCAAAATGAACCAAGTTTTGATCTACACTTCTTTGATCCAAACTTTAATTACCACATATATAATACAGAATTATCCATTATGATTTATGCATTAGTAGCTCTACACAAGTATCTTAATATTTATTAAAGTTTTTAAAGATTGTTTATCTCTAGCCACGATCGTTTATGAATATTCTTATATAGGTAAGCCCCTCATGGATGTATGTAGTGTCAAATATCCAAAAATTCCCGTTAAGTCTTATCCAGAGATACACTCTTCCTACCCTTTATATACAAACACTAATCATTATAGGGATGGGTTAGAATCTATGACTCCTATATCAAACCACGTATACTCTTTAACCAACCAACAGCTTGTTATTACTATATTGAACCTCCTTCGATGGATCTTATATCATAGAGCTTAGATTTTTTTTTTTTTTTTTTCAAAGAAAGCATATTATATCTAGGGCTAGAACTGAGCCGGCCCAAAGCCCATCGCCTGGAACTGGGCCAGGCCAGGCCAATGGACTTCGGGCCGTTCCGAAATCGGGTCGAACTTCGGGCTAGATTTTAAGTATATCAGGCTAGACTTCAGGCTTTAAAACAGAGCTCATTCAATATTCGGGCCAAAGAGGTGCTCGGACTTCGTCCGAAAATTTTTAAAATCTGTCCCGAAGTCCGACCCAATTTCAGGTCGGCCCAAAGTCCATTGGACTGGTCATGCCCAGTTCCAACCAATAGGCTTTGGGCCGGTCCAGTTCCAGCCCTATTTATATCTCAAGGAAACAAGAAAATAAGGTTCACGGACACGCACATATCTTAGTAACCAGATCAACCGTTAGTTACAGCAAAGTTGAAGTTCACCTATTACAGTTGCCCGGTCTAGAAATCAGGATAAGAAGCCATGTGCTCTTGTAACATTTAAGTCCCCTCTTCCTAGGAGGTCATCCCCATACGCAACAATGCCATGTGAGGTCTTCTGGCCCTTCTCCAGCATGACTATGAATAACTTTTTTTTTAAAAAAAAATGATAAAAAAAAAAAAAGAGAGGGAAGGATAAATTCCGATGTAGCTATCTTCATCGGATCCTAATCCTGTCAGGTTATGTTTGATTCGGACCATAATTTTTTATGTACCTTCTCCACTATCGAATTTTTTCACGTACCTTCTCCACTATCGATACCACTAAGATGTCGGAGTAGTGCGCTCTCTCGCCATTCTGTAGTGCGCTCTCTCGCCATTCTGATCACGTGCCCAGAAAAATTCCTAAATTTTTAATCGAATCATCCGTGATGATCATACCTCGAACCCGTGACCGATGGGAGGTGAGACTAAATCTCTACTAACCGGGCTACCACCTTAGCGGTAACTATGAACAATTTTTACCAACACAGTCATGAGCGATGACCTTCAGCTGATCTGGTCGATCAAGCATATTGTCAGATAATTTATCACAAAAACATTTCTAAGTTTTCAATTGAACGAGACTGACTCAAAGGGAGTCTCGATCCCTTTGTTCAATTCATGCTTATGGAGATAAACAATCAACTAGCAGTTCAATCTATTCTATGACGAATATAGTTTAATTACAATTAGAAGACAGCTGAGCTGTTGAACCCGCTCTGCAGACTTAATAATAATACATGACGTACATTGGCCTCCTTAAATGAAATGCATCACACTTAAAGAAAGTTTTTTTTTCAATAAGGACCAAAGCTAGCATGTTAAATGTACAATTAAAAAGAAAGTAATTTAAAATATTTTGAAAAGTCAAACAGAAGAGCAACTCCACGGTGGCCACAGCATGTCAGGAAGGAGAAAACAATATTGAATATTCCAAACACTACAAGCCCTTCATCAGAAATAATAAATTAATGTTTCACGTTACTCCCTTGCACTGGTCAAAGAATTAAATACAAACATCCCTTCAAATTTCTTTTAGACCGTTAATATTTTATTATAAAAAAATAAAATTATATTTATTTATTTATTTATTTATTTAATTTTAAAAATATTTGAAAATAATTTTTATGCAGCGTGCGGCAAAATAAAATATATGATAAATAAATTATAAATACAATAAATTAAAGTTAGGAAGTCTGGTCCGAGAAACGGATAAATTCACTGTCCTGAAGAAGATTCGGTCCCCTTCTCATCGATGGGCCACATGCTCTCCTTCAAGGTACAATCCAGAAGCCAGAACTCCAACGCCCGTCGGTGACACAATCTTGAACGGACGCCGATCAACTGTCTTCGGTCCAAAACATGAAAGAACATGAAAAAGGAATTTCAAAAAATTTTAAAATAGAAGGATAGAGAAAAGAAAAAACTTGAAATTATTTTGGATACCCCGAAGGGCTGGGATAGAGACCCATTTATAGGTCCAAAAATCTAAAAAAATTTTCAAAGAACTCTCAACCGGTAGACAGTTATCAAATTAAATATAAAATTAATTAAATAATTAAAAAAAAGAAAAAATAGTAAATTAAAAAAAAATTGCACGAAACGGGAGGGGGGTTTTGTTTTTTAAAAGCTTAACGACAACGGTTTTGTTATAGGAGAGTTATCATAAATTTTTATAGGAAGCATTTAAAGCTGATTGCTCGAAAATGTTTTTAAGCTTGATTCTCCCTTTCTCTCGAACACACAAAAGAAAATGTACATCCATTCATACATATATCTGTAAAATAATATGTGCATCTTTCTTTTTCTTTTTCTTTTTTTCTCTTTTTTTCGCTTCATGAATTTTATAAGACAAAAAGATCTATCCTGAGAGGCATATCATGTAAACTTTGGCCTTGACTGAAGTCGGTAGACCCAGCCGACTTCAACCGAGACTGAAAAAAAAAAAAAAAAGAAGAAAGAAATGAGGAACCGTAACAGGAGAGGTTTCTTCTCCCTTGTTCCGACCGGGGTCTTCGTCGGAGATATCGGAGAAGGAGTCGGGAGGAGAGGGAGACTGGACGGTGCCGTGGTTGGGTTGGATCGGGACTCCGGCCGACGCAATCTCCGTTCCCCAAACGATGAGATGTCGTCGGTGGTTCCACTTTAAATTTCCCCACATCGCCACCCATTGAACCATCCCATCCCGGTGTTCCCTCCTCTCTGGCGAGCATCCAGAATCGTCGACGCCGGTGAGTTTTTCTTTTATTTTTTTCTATTTATGAAGGATTTTGATGGATTTTTTTTCTGGATGGGTTTTGGGCTGTTCACCGTCACCGCCGCCGTCGCCGCTGCCATCGCCGTCGTCGCCTGCCGTTGATGGTCCGAGAAGACTGCGGCAACCACCATGGTTGCCGGCAGTAGGGGAAGGGAAGGAGATGGGTTCGGCTGAGGAGAAACAGGGGTGTTCGGGAGAAAGAAAAGAGAAGAGAAAGAAAGAAAGAAGATAGAAAAAAAAAAAGAGAAAAGAAAGAAAGAAAAAAAAGTTTCTGTACGGCCAGAAGGAAAAAAATAAATAATAATAAAAAAAAAAATAAAAAAAATATATATATAAATATATGATAGGAGGAGAGAGAAAGAGGAGAGAGAGAAGGAGGAGAGAGAAAGAGGAGAGAGAAGGAGGAGAGAGAAAGTGGAGAGAGATGGAGGAGAGAGAATGAGAGAGAAGGAGGAGAGAGAAAGAGGAGAGAGAAGGAAGGGAGAGAAGGAAGAGAGAGAAAATCAAGGATTTTTTTTTAGATACGTGAAAAAAATTGAGAATTTAGTTTTAATTAAAATTATTTATTTATGTAGAGAATCAGTCTCCTTAGCGGGAAGGCGTTGCACCGATCACGGGTACGGAATAGTTCAGGTGTGCATAGTTGGTTTTGAGAGGTAAGGACTTCTAAACTTGATCACCGTATTATTAATATATTTTACATGACCTGATTTGATTCGAGCATAAATTAAATATTTTTCATGCATAGTAGTTTTTGGATAGCATGGTTTGATTTCCGGGTTACGGAACGAGTTTGTTGTTAGTGTTGTTTGCATTTGCCAAGTGATCTTGAAATGTGTTTGATCGTGATAGCGATCGTTGGAAAGTGACATGATCCGATTATGTGAAAAGAAATGATAAAGTGTTAAGTGAACTGGTATTTGGACTAGCCATGCCACAGCGGTACCGTGGTTTCTCAGTGTGCCCGTCACAGGCTGGAGTGTGACAATTTGTGTGCTCGTCACAGGCTGGAGTGTGACAACAGTGTGCCTGTCACAGGCTGGAGTGTGACAATCACAGGCTGGAGTGTGACCGTGGTTAGTCCAGAACCCTAAAGATAATGGTTAAATATTTGGAAATTCTAAAAGAAACAAATGTAAAAAAAAAAAATTCTAAAGTTTTTGGTTAAACATGAAATCTGAATTGTTGATTTCGTCATATGTTATGCTAATGTTTTGCTGTTTTCGTATACATGTAAATTATTATTGGTGATCTTTTGGAACCCTTACTGGGCTATGTAGCTCACTTCCTATTATTTATTTTCTTTCAGAGAACCAGGATACTTAAAGAAGATCTGGGCTGGGCGTGAGACGGAGCTTCTTAATTGTTAAGCTTGTTAGTTAGTTAGTTCAGTTACTGACGTTTGTGAGTCAGTAGACCAATTTATGATCATCGAGTTAAATACTGAATTGTACATTGTTAATGGATTATTAATATCATATTAATTTAACTTGGATATTTTTGAATTGTTGTGTACCTAGGCCTTGCATAATCTCTAGGGTAAAACCTAAGGTTTGTGCGGCCGGTCACGTAGCCGATTCCGGTATTGGATTCGGGGCGTGACAGAGTGGTATCAGAGCAAACCAGGTTCTAGGATCTTAGGATATAAGCTCAACGAGAGAGAGTGTGGGTTGATCCATATGTGGGGTAGATATTATGTTATGATTGTTTTGACCATCTGAGTGTTAGTTGTTCGCTAACAACATTGGTGTAGGTTTTTCATGGCGCGTGGTAGTGGACGTGGACGTGTTAGGAGGCCCACAAGATTTGCAGATGGAGCAAATGCTTGGGATCCTATTGAGTAGCATGAGAATGCTGGAGACTTATCTGATAATGAGGAACGTCCACAGGACCCAATGCCGAATCTGATGGACAACACTGGTGATGAGGAGCATCCCCATGAACCAGTGCCCAATCCTTTGGATAACACTCCGGAGACTGGAACTGCTGAAACAGGAACACCGGGTGGATCTGGAATTCAACCTGGGGACCAGATGGGTCTTCCTCATCTATTACAAATTTTAGTGCAACAGCAAGCTACTGCAAGAGCTGATACACTAAGATTTATGGAAGCCCAACAGCAACAGCAGCAATTTATGCAACAGTTATTATTACAACGACAACAGCCAGAAGTCAGAATTCCTCAAGAACGACCAATTATATTAATAGATTTCAAGAAGTATGCGCCACCGGCATTCAAGGGGACTTCTGATCCCATGGAGGCAGAGGGATGGCTTAAAGCTGTTGAGAAAGTTTTCTAAGCCTTGCGGTGTCCAGAAGAGGAGAAAGTTACATTCGCTACCTTTTTATTACAAGATGAGGCAGCTGCTTGGTGGGAACTGGAGCTTGGAAAACAAGAACCAAATGATACACCTTTTACCTGGACAGATTTTAGAAAGGTTTTCTATGAGAGATATTTTCCTCAAAGTGTTCGGGTACAAAAATTTCGAGAATTTGATCGCTTGGAGCAAGGTACTTTAACTATTTCTCAGTATGCCTCAAAGTTTGAGGAATTATCGAGATACGCTCCATCACTCTTAGCTGATGAAGGAATCCGGGCCAGGAAATTTGAAAATGGACTTAGAAGTCGGATTCAGCATCAAGTGATTGCTTTTGAGCTACCGACTTATAAAGAGGTTGTTAATAAAGCATTAATTATAGAAAGGGGATTGGATGTGGCTCAAGCTGAAAGAAAAATGCATTAAAGAAGTGATCTGGAATAAGAGGGAATCAAGGCCAATTCTATAAAGGTACCAATGCAAAAACCAGGAAGCTTGACAATGTTACTTCAGATGACAAGACCCAACCAAAGAATGATGTCAAGTGCTTTAAGTATGGTAGTTCCCATTATAAGCGGGATTGTACGTGGCCAGATGAGTGGAAGTGCCATAACTGTGGTAAACCGGGACATAAGGCAGTTGTATGTCCATCTGGTCAGGGGTCACAGCATCAATTACCTCGTGGAAAACAGCAATTTGAAGGGCAACAGAAAACAGTAACTCAGGGACAGGTTTATTCACTCACCCAGCAGGATGCTAATGCATCAAATTCTGTAGTGACAGGTATGATCAAATTATTTTTCAGTAATGTTTATGTTCTTTTTGATACTGGCGCTACACACTCTTTCGTATCTGTTAGATTGGTTAAGGAGAATAATGAGTTAACCTCGACATCTTTAGAATTTGAACTCTGTATTTCCACTCCTAGTGGGGATGTTTTTATGGTTAATCAAATCTGCAAGAAATGTAGATTGAATATCGAAGGTAGAATAATGGAAGCCGATTTGATAGTCATGGATATGAAAGACTTCAATATAATCCTTGGAATGGATTGGCTGACAGCAAACCATGCTTCCATCAACTGTTTTGAGAAAATTGTGAAATTTCAAATTCCTGATCAGTCAGAGTTCTATTTTAAGGGAAATAAGTTAACTCTTATGAGGAGGATAATTTCGGCTTTTATTGCCAAGCGACTCCTCAGACAAGGTTGTAAAGGATTTCTGGCAACGGTGATAGATACTCAACAGCAGGAGCTAAAGCTGGAAGACATACCCGTTGTAAAAGAATTTCTGGAGGTCTTTCCCAAAGATCTGCCAGGATTACCTCCTGATAGAGAGATTGAGTTCTCTATCGATCTTATACCAGGTACAGGTGCCATCTCCAAAGCTCCTTATAGAATGGCTCCGGCAGAATTAAAAGAACTTAAGGAGCAATTGCAAGAACTTTTGGATAAAGGATTTATCAGACCTAGCGTGTCTCCCTGGGGTGCTCCAGTCTTATTTGTAAAGAAGAAGGATGGAAGTTTTCGACTTTGCATTGATTATCGAGAATTGAACAAAGTGACTATAAGGAACAAATATCCCTTACCAAGGATTGATGATCTATTTGATCAATTACAGGGGGCACAGGTATTCTCAAAAATTGATATTCGTTCTGGTTATCATCAATTGAAGATTAAAACAGAGGATGTACCAAAGACAGCTTTTAGAACCAGATATGGACACTATGAATTTTTGGTTCTACCTTTTGGTCTGACAAATGCACCTGCAGTTTTCATGGATCTCATGAACCGAGTGTTTAGACCATATCTGGATCAATTTGTAGTAGTATTTATTGATGATATACTGATATATTCAAAAAGTCTACAAGCACATGAGGAGCACTTAAAGATAATATTACAAATACTCAAGGAGGAAAAATTATTTGCCAAGCTAAAAAAATGTGACTTTTGGTTGGACAGAATTTCTTTCCTTGGTCATGTTATTTCTAAGGATGGTATTTCTGTGGATCCAAAAAAGTGGAAGCAGTAGTAGAGTGGGAGAGACCCACTAATGTGTCCGAAGTTCGTAGTTTCCTGGGAATGGCAGGATATTATTGAAGGTTTGTTGAAGGATTTTCTCTTATTGCTATACCCTTAACTCGCCTGACCCATAAACGAACAAAATTTGAATGGACAGATGATTGTGAGCAGAGTTTTCAAGAATTAAAGAAACGGTTAATCACTGCCCCATTATTGACTGTTCCTGCGGAGACAGGAGAGTTTTGTATATATAGTGATGCATCCCGAAAGGGTCTTGGTTGTGTACTAATACAAAATGGAAAGGTGATAGCCTATGCTTCTAGACAGCTGAAATCATATGAGTCAAATTATCCCACTCATGACTTAGAGTTAGCAGCTGTAGTATTTGCTTTAAAGATATGGAGACATTACCTGTATGGTAGTCGTTGTGAAATCTTTACAGATCATAAAAGTTTAAAATATATATTTACTCAGAAGGAATTGAACTTGAGATAGAGAAGATGGTTGGAACTATTAAAGGATTATGATCTGACTATCAGCTACCATCTAGGAAAGGCAAATGTTGTAGCAGATGCCCTGAGTAGGAAAATCCCGAGTAAGTTGGCAACTTTAATTACTAATCAAAAGCACATCTTAATGGATCTGGAAAGATCAGGGATAGAGGTACGAATTCATAATTCTGGGATGCAATTAGCAAATATTATGGTACAACCTATCCTGATTGACAAAATTAAATCAGCTCAGAAGGAAGATTTAAAGCTTCAGGAAATTAAAGAGACAGTTGAGTCTGGTGTACAATCTGAATTTACTATATATGAAGATGGTACCTTGAGATTTGGTAATAGATTATGTGTTCCTAAACTTCCAGAATTAAAGAATGAAATTATGGAAGAAGCACATAGTTCAGTATATACGATGCATCCGGGTAGTACAAAAATGTATCGAGATCTACGTGAAAACTTTTGGTGGTCTGGTATGAAGAAAGATATAGCTCAGTATGTGGCTCAATATTTAGTATGTCAACAGGTAAAAGCTGAGCATCAAAGACCTGCTGGACCATTGCAGTCTCTTGCGATTCCTCAGTGGAAATGGGAGCACATTACCATGGACTTTGTGACAGGGTTATCCAAAACTCCTAAGGAAAATAATGTGATGTGGGTAATTGTGGATCGACTAACGAAGTCAGCTCATTTCTTATCTTTTTGTATCGGACTCTCTCTGGAAAAATTAGCAAACTTGTACATAGAACAAATTGTGAGACTACATGGGATTCCAATTTCTATAGTATCGGATCGAGACAGTAGATTTGTTTCACAATTTTGGAAGAGTCTTCATAAAGCATTGGGGACCAAATTAAATTTTAGTACAGCTTTTCATCCCCAAACTGATGGACAGTCTGAGCGAACCATCCAGATTCTGGAAGACATGTTGAGAGCTTGTGTTATGGACTTGGGTGGTGCTTAGGACTGTCATCTATCGTTAATAGAATTTGCCTACAATAATAGTTTTCAAGCTAGCATTCAAATGGCGCCTTTTGAGGCCTTATATGGTAGGAAGTGCAGATCTCCTATCTGCTGGGATGATGTGGGAGAAAGAAAATTATTGGGTCCAGAAATAGTGCAACAAACAGTGGAGAAGGTACAGATGATCAGAGAACGTTTGCGTACTGCTAAGAGCCGACAGAAAAGTTATGCTGATAAGAGATGAAGAGAGCTGGAATTCAATGTTGGTGAACATGTCTTTTTGAAAGTGTCTCCCACAAAGGGTGTGATGAGATTTGGTGTACGAGAAAAGTTGAGCCCGAGATTTGTGGGACCATTTGAGATTTTGGATAAGGTTGGTGAGGTGGCCTACCGATTAGCTCTGCCACCAGTTATATCTGGAGTGCACAACGTATTTCACGTATCTATGTTACGAAAATACATTCCTGATCCTAATCATACAATAGATTATGAGCCATTGCAACTTCAAGAGGATTTGACCTATGAGGAGGTGCCTTTACGAATTGTTGACAGTAAGGAACAAGAATTGAGACACCGAACCATACCCTATGTGAAGGTGCAATGGAGAAATCACAGTAAAAGAGAAGCTACATGGGAACTTGAAGCAGAGATGCGAACAAAATATCCACAGCTTTTCGAAATACCAGGTACGTAAAATTTCGAGGACGAAATTTATTTTAACAGGGGGAGAATGTAAACTCTGGCCTGGGCTGAAGTCGGCAGACCCAGCCGACTTCAACCCAGACTGAAAAAAAAAAAGAAGAAAGAAATGAGGAACCATAATAGGGGAGGTTTCTTCTCCCTTGTTCCGACCGGGATCTTCGCCGGAGATATCGGGGAAGGAGTCGGGGAGGAGAGGGAGACTGGACGGTGCCGTGGTTGGGTTGGATCGGGACTCCGGCCGACGCAATCTCCGTTCCCCAAACGATGAGATGTCGTCGGTGGTTCCACTTTAAATTTCCCCACACCGCCACCCATTGAACCATCCCATCCCGGTGTTCCCTCCTCTCTGGCGAGCATCCAGAATCGTCGACGCCGGTGAGTTTTCCTTTTATTTTTTTCTATTTATGAAGGATTTTGATGGATTTTTTTTCCGGATGGGTTTTGGGCTGTTCACCGTCACCGCCGCTGTCGCCGCTGCCATCGCCGCCATCGCCTGCCGTTGACGGTCCGAGAAGGCTGCGGCAACCACCATGGTTGCCGGCAGTGGGGGAAGGGAAGGAGATGGGTTCGGCTGAGGAGAAATAGGGGTGTTCGGGAGAAAGAAAAGAGAAGAGAAAGAAAGAAAGAAGAAGGAAAAAAAAAGAGAAAAGAAAAGAAAAGAAAAAAAAAATGGTTCTGTACGGCCAGAAGGAAAAAAAATAAATAATAATAATAAATAAAAATAAAAATAAAAAATATATAAATATATGATATGAGGAGAGAGAAAGAGGAGAGAGAATGAGGAGAGAGAATGAGGAGAGAGAAAGAGGAGAGAGAAGGAGGAGAGAGAAAGTGGAGAGAGGAGGAGAGAGAAAGAGGAGAGAGAATGAAGGGAGAGAAGGAAGAGAGAGAAAATCAAGGATTTTTTTTAGATACGTGAAAAAAATTAAGAATTTAGTTTTAATTAAAATTATTTATTTATGTAGAGAATCAGTCTCCTGAGCGGGGAGGCATTGCGCCGTTCACAGGTACGGAATAGTTCAGGTGTGCATAGTTGGTTTTGAGAGATAAGGACTTCTAAACTTGATCACCGTATTATTAATATATTTTACATGACCTGATTTGATTCGAGCATAAATTAAATATTTTTCATGCATAGTAGTTTTTGGATAGCATGATTTGATTTCCGGGTTACGGAACGAGTTTGTTGTTATTGTTGTTTGCATTTGCCAAGTGATCTTGAAATGTATTTGATCGTGATAGCGATCGTTGGAAAGTGACATGATCCGATTATGTAAAAAGAAATGATAAAGTGTTAAGTGAACTGGTGTTTGGACTAGCCATGCCACGGCGGTACCGTGGTTTCTCAGTGTGCCCGTCACAGGCTGGAGTGTGACAATTTGTGTGCCCGTCACAGGCTGGAGTGTGAAAAAGTGTGCCCGTCACAAGCTGGAGTGTGACAACAGTGTGCCCGTCACAGGTTGGAGTGTGACAATAGTGTGCTAGTCACAGGCTGGAGTGTGACCATGGTTAGTCCAGAACCCTAAAGATAATGGTTAAATATTTGGAAATTCTAAAAGAAACAAATGTAAAAAAAAAAATTTCCAAAGTTTTTGGTTAAACATGAAATCTGAATTGTTGATTTCGTTATATGTTATGCTAATATTTTGCTGTTTTCGTATACATGTAAATTATTATTGGTGATCTTTTGGAACCCTTACTGGGCTATGTAGCTCACTTCCTATCATTTGTTTTCTTTCAGAGAACCAGGATACTTAAAAAAGATCTGGGCTGGGCGTGAGACGGAGCTTCTTAATTGTTGAGCTTGTTAGTTAGTTAGTTCAGTTACTGACGTTTGTGAGTCAGTAGACCAATTTATGATCATCGAGTTAAATACTGAATTATACATTGTTAATGGATTATTAATATCATATTAATTTAACTTGGATATGTTTTGAATTGTTGTATACCTAGGCCTTGCATAATCTCTAGGATAAAATCTAGGATTTGTGCGGCCGGTCACGTAGCCAATTTCGGTATTGGATTCGGGGCGTGACATATCATTCTCTTGCAGCTAGAAAGAATCCTAGGTATTTTATAGAGTTTGTATATCTTGCTGAGATCTTTTAGTCCTTTCTCTTCTCTTCCTGTGATCACAATTGGAATGCACTTTCCAGGTATAGATGCGAAAGTACTGCTAATGCATGTTTTTCTCAAATAAACCTTTTGATCTTAAATAGTTAGTTAGTTTTCCTCACCTAACATAATAGATGTTAAAATAGATTGCATGTTTGTGTATAATATATATATATATATATATATATATATATGCACGCTTTTGTTGATTGATAGATAAGAATAGCAAGCTTTGTGTTCAAAACTCCTATTATTATAGGATTCGAAAAAATCAAATGTAGTTTTGGATTTCTTGGGAGTCTCCTCCAAGATTTGTTAAAGTAAACTTTAATGACAACGTTTAAGGTACCATGGATGGGGTTGGGTATGTCATTCAGGATTCGAATGAAAAATTAGTTGCGGTCAGGAGTTTTTTTTTTTTTTGAATCGTCTATCCCAAAAGTTGAGCTCGGAGCCGTCTAAATAGGTATCATTTATGCCGGGCATAAACTGCATGCTGAGAGAATTGTCATCAAGGAAAATTTTACCATCGTCATCGAATAAATTCAGAACAAGGCGAAACAGCGTGAGACTCATCTATTTCTTTATAATATTTGGAGATTCTTTTATCCTTCTATGGTGGTATATGTTCACCACATGTTTCGGGAGATAAATAATGTTATCGACTGGATTGTATCCTTTGTCACTGAGTACTCTATAAACTAGACCTGGCATCGGGACAATGGTCTTCCCCAGATCTTGTAGGATTTTTTATTTTTAGATCTTTTGGACTGCTCTTATATCAAAATTGTGTGATATATATATATAAACTGTTTTATCCTGGGCATGACAAAACTATTTTTATATTTCAACATTGATGGTCGAGTCATGGCGGAGTAACTTTACCATTATGCCAATGAAAAAGATATTGTAGCCCATCAATATAAAGTCCACCATAAATAACAACATGCGCAAATTATTTTCAATATAAAAGATGCTAAAAATTTTTCCATAGAATTTATCAAAATACCTATATTTTCTTATGAATTTCAATGCTTCTATGATTTTTTTATTTTTCTGAAGTCAATTTTTTTTTTTTTGATGAAAAAAAAGGATAGGGAATTTTATTCCGGTGTAGCTCCCTGTAACAGGCCCCCAGCCCGCTAGACCATGTTTGATTCGGGCCATAAATTTTCGCATACCCTTCCCATATAACAGGGTGAGTACGTCAGCCTAGTCCTACTACGGTGCCGGAGTTTCGGCTGCACAGCCTCCCAGTCACGTGTCCCAGACTTAATATGAAATTTAATCAAGTCACCCGCGGGATCATTCCTCAAACCCATGACCAGTAAATTCTATATAAGAGCTGCGTCGCGCCTTAATCGACCGCGCTACCACTAGTCAAATATCTTTTACGGTATCAACTCAGCTGCACGTTTTGGTCCATTGATTATAATTAGAAAAAAACTGAAACTTTTTTTCGAGAAAAAAAAAAAAGCTTTATGCGCTAGGCTATCAGTCAACCGGTCTTTGTTGAAGCTTTCCTTAATTAATAACTTTCTATACGTTTTGGTCCATTGATTATAATTAGAAAAAAACTGAAACTTTTTTTTGATGGAAAAAAAAAAAAGCTTTATGCGCTAGGCTATCAGTCAACCGGTCTTTGTTAAAGCTTTCCTTAATTAATAACTTTCTATACGTTTTGGTCCATTGATTATAATTAGAAAAAAACTGAAACTTTTTTTCAACGGAAAAAAAAAAAGCTTTATGCGCTAGGCTATCAGTCAACCGGTCTTTGTTGAAGCTTTCCTTAATTAATAACTTTCTATACGTTTTGGTCTATTGATTATAATTAGAAAAAAACTGAAAATTTTTTTCGAGGGAAAAAAAAAAGCTTTATGCACTAGGCTATCAGTCAACCGGTCTTTGTTGAAGCTTTCCTTAATTAATAACTTTCTATATGACTTGTTGATTGGCTTAAAAATAAAAAAAAAATCTCATGATCAACTTTTAGGAAAAAATAATTAAAACACCAATTTGGGGACTTTTTCTAAAATAATATGGATGATACGTTTATTTTCTAAACAGCAAGATTTGAAAATGAAGCACCCAAAGGTCCAAAAAAAATTGAATAATATGATTAGTATATTCTTGATGGCAAATATGATTACGTTGTCCATATAAAAACAAACTAACTAATGAAACACGCAAAGGTCCAAAAGATTGAATAATATGATTAGTATATTCTTGAAGGCCAATATGATCGTCTTGTCCATATAAAAACAAACAAACTAATGAAAGCTAAGCAACTGATAGCATAGTTTATCCAAACCCGACTCCATTAATCTTCCTCAAGATCTCTCAAGGTGAAACACATTCTTTATTATTATTATTATTATTATTATTATTATTATTATTATTATTATTATTATTATTATTATTATTATTATTATTATTATTATTATTATTATTATTATTATTATTATTATTGTTTTAGTTCAGTGGACCAACCGTTCATGCTATGTTTTTCTTCTTTTGGAGTTCGGTGGACTACAAGATTCAATCCCATCCAGAACGCCAGAATTTCCAATCACCTACATTGAAACAGACCACACGAGCCCATTTCGAACGCTACGCTACTGGTCTTTTTATTTTCTCAGTCCACAACCAATTAGAGCTTCTTTAGAATTATTCACCTTTCCTCCATTGCATGGTAGGCTCATCTGGAATCCAGGAAGAATTTTAGAAGAGTTCTTGTTTTCGAAAGAAAGAATATTATATGAGTTCAATTTTTTCAATGAAAGTGACTTTGGATGAAGACAAATGGTCTAAAGCCCCTGCATTTTTGGTGCAGAGATTGTCTTGTTTTTTTTTTTTAACACTAGACTGTAGCGTTGCCAACCTTCTAACTTGGCCGTGGCAGGTCCATAAGAATAAAGTCATGTTCTCAATAGACTAAACGATCGCATTCAAGGGATGCGCATTTCTGAGATCATGGATTTGGAAGTGCTGCAGCACCTTGAAAGGCTGAGGTCCATTCACCATCTTCTTTCACCTTCCAAATATTCCCTCATGAGCTTAAGCATCTACTAACAATAGGAGTCATGATGAGATGCCTCCTCACATTTCATGACCTCAATATTTTTTTTTAAACATTTATGGAGGAACATCGATCCTTGATGCTGGTAAACAAAATGTCACATTTTGGATCGGTCAAGATTTTGTATCGAGAATATTAACAAAATGCATGGCATTTACTAGGAAGTTTTGTAGCAAGAAGCATCAAAGTTGTTTTTTTAACAAGCATTCCTGACTTTCCCTCAAAAAAAAAAAAAAAAAAAAAAAAAAAAAAAGAAAAGAAAAGAAAAGAGTATTCCCAACTGACCTGTCGGTCATGTTGTTTGATTCGTCTATTCACTTAGATCAGGATAAACTGCTCTATGAACCCATGACCAAGTTTAATTTTGTAGTTTATAATTTGTAGTGGTTGCTACAACACGTTTGATGCATAAGCAAGCAGAGTGGGAAATTAGAAATTCGGCATCATGTCGATGAGATTTGAACAATTCTCGACCGGGTATAATATCCATGAAAGTTTATAGTCAATCTAAAGAAACAGAGAACAATGAAAATGTATCAAGGGATCTTTGACCTATATTATTGTCTTGCATGAAGTCCTGCAATGGAAACAAATATGAAACCTCCACCAACCTGGTTGGGCAGTCATTTCTTATATATATATATATATATATATAACTCGATCGTGGTACAGAGGTAGGTGGACCACCTTGAGTGATGCATGCATCGATTGGCGATAGATTTTTGTTTGAAATCTTTTATCGTTCTCCAGAGAAAAGCAATGACAGAGAAAAGATTTGAACGAATCCGTTGAATGTTCTTTGATAAGGATCATTCAAGCAGACCGTGTGTTGGAGATGTCGTCCAAGATTTCGGGTCAAAACATGAATTCTTGAACCTTTTCTCAGAAAAAGAAGAAGGAATTTATTGTTGAACGAGAGCAGGCCAAGAACCATTGCAAAAAAAAAATAAGAAACGCGAAAGAATGAACGAGATTAAAAGAAAGACTTCCCTCAAAATAACGTAAGAAAGAAGGGAAAAAACCAAGCGAGCAAATGAAAGTAAGTTTTCATGGCTGCGAATGATGGAAGTAAATTAATTCAGTTATTTTACATCTCCAGGAACAGGGTATTCGGTAATACCGATCGAGCAGATCGAGGTGAAAGAATTGCAGCTTGATGATATTATAATGTAATTCTTCATCCCTCGAAATACCGAGTTTATATATTACATATTTCTTCTTCGTGTCTTCTTCTTCTTTTATCTTTATCATAATTATCATGATATTATCAAGATATCAATTTCTAGCGTTCTTGCTCAAAAAATAAAATAAAAGTAAAAATAAAAAGAGTGTTCCTGATAGAAGATTCTTCATGGAGAAAAACCGGAGACCAACTTTTGTGGCCATGCCTGCCACTCGAGTTTGGAGCCTTTCAAATATATTGCATTATTAATAGCACTTTCTTTCACTCCCACAAGCAACAACCAAAATTCAATCAGAAATAAAATCATGAAAGAGACTCTCCCACAGCCCGCCTCGCAATCAACGTGCACATATAAATCGATCAAGCACTTTGCCGCCCCGGTTTGATCCAAGCTCCTTGGCTGCTCATGATTCGAACTAACCTTTTTCCTACTCCCTTTGTCGCGGTCCAAACAAGGATATATTGGATGCTTGTGACGGCAATAGGAGTGTTGGAAGACCAAGCAAGAGATAATGGAAAGCGATATATTGTCCCGGATAACTTATTATTCAAAATGGGCATTCAATTTATGCTGTGGAAATTAATAATGAAGTATTTTAATCGGAACGTCGTCAGGCCCCATGGAGATCGGATCACACCAGCCGGCAGCTGCCCTTTACTTCATGAACCAATCGATGAATTAAAAAATCTCTATCCATGATAAATTATTGTCTTCATTAGATTTATATAACTTCGATTAGAAGATGCTTGATCTAAACTTTGTTGAATTCTCTCATCATCGCAGATATTTTTCTGTCTCTAACCTGTAACCTTTTATACTCCCTGTAATTTTCCTGTTTTTCCACCTAAAAATTTACCAGACTGCTAGATATAAATTTACTCCGAATGTCAACTTCTTGACTATGGTTAGAATTTTGGACAGATCCAATTATCCAAAGCCATACAATCCCCAAAATGTCGATAGCAATTTGCCTTTTCTGCAACGTACAAGTCATCCCATACAAATTGGTCAGAGTATTCATGGAAATTAGGTGGAAGAAAGGGGAGTCCAATTCCACCGATCACCATCACCCTTTCACATTCCAAACTCTGACAAGAGGAATAAGGTGTGCAAATTGCTGATCCAATCTTTTTATAGAGACAACCAAGCTCTGGACTGGTGAAATATGATGTCAAATTCGGTTTGATCATGGCGGTTTGCTTCACGGAACCGAGGACGTACCGGAGAAATTTCAAAATTAAGTGGTCCACCCCGGCGACGGTGATCGATTTTCCAACAACCTTCTTCAACACAATTTCTTACCCATCTAACAGTTTATATAATTCAACATCAACCGCATCATGTTCTTGCCACCTAAGTATTGCATTCTTCTCACTCTCTCTCTCTCTCCTCTCTCTCTCTCTCTAATATATATATATACACACACATTTCAAGAACTCAAGAGAGAGAATATATTGAAGATCATTCATGATTCTGAGCATGTTTGCATTCATGCAGACGACGATGATCGCATCGAAGTAATGTTAATCGGTTTCCAGAATATATATTTTGATAAATCGATCATTTGCCACAGGGATTTCTTTATATTTCTCTCTCGATCTCATCGTATTTCTTTCTATAGTTCGTTTTCTTGGAAAGGAGTTCCTTCTTGCAACGCAAGACATCAAATGAAGATGGGTAATGCTTTCTCGTGCTCATTATATTATTCTTAGTTTTCCATGCAATCTAATGTCTCTTGTAGGAGTTGTCCGACTTTTATCTCTATATATGAACATGTATGCCTTTACGTATATATGAACTTGCCGAGCAGCAAGTCGAACAAAGCTCCATCGCAATGCAAACATGCAGAAGCTTCGAAACAGCTACCTATTTCCTGAGGTTAGAATTTTTGTCTCTGATATCTCCATGCATGGGATGTTAACCAGTTCCATTTTCGTTGCTTGTGAAGAAGCCTTTTGATTTATATATGTATACCTACTATATATGCGTAGCCTTCATAATTATTATTAACATGGGACTTGGATCTTTCCATCTTAAATGGAATTGAAATCAGATTGGCATGAGGGAAGTGGAGCATATGGAGAAGTACCCGGATGCCGAGCTCATCAGCTTGGGAATCGGTGATACAACGGAGCCTATACCAGACATTATAACATCAGCCATGGCTGAGGTAGTGCTAGCTTTTTAAATACTGCTGCTTTTGTTTTAAAAGATGTTAGCCAACCAAATTTTTTACAAACAGAGTTCTCATGGTCATTGTAAGTAGGCACTTCATGAGGCTTTCGTCACCAGCATCACAAATTCTAGGAAACTGCAGGATTTACAAATCATGATGGACGAATCTATCCTATTGGTTGTTATCACTTTTCCTTTCTTTATGATCGCGATAGAAAAATTAATCGTTGCACTAAAATTTGAATGAGTTGTAATTAGTTTAAATTTAGCTAAAATATCGGATGCGAGAACGAATAGAGAACAGGTGATTGTGCCTCATCTTAAATGAATGAATGAATGAATGAATTAGAAGCAGCAACGGATGGAGGGAGGGGGAAAATAAATGAATTTTTTATTGCTTCATGCCAACTTTTCAAGGAAGATTTTGAAATATAAAATATTGATGACCGATGGTGATTTCAGGTCCTCTGTCTGCTGTTTGTCGTCGAAATAATAAAGACTTGACCAAGGTTCGATGGAGCTCCAAAACGGATGAACAGCTTTTTATAATTTCTTTATTAACTCTGCAAAGACCTACTTATAAGATTGTTATGTCTTAGTAGCTGCCACCGTACTTTTTATTTATGATAAGTACCACCCGATTTAAGATTAAGGACTTGAAAACGAAACCAAAACGCTATTACAGAAGTTTCGTTCTCTCCGACGTATAACACTTAATTTCATCATTCAACAAGTTGTAGCTTTTTTGTGGTTAGGATATATATATATATATATGTATGTATGCATGCATGCATGCATGCGTGTATGTATATGTATATATGTGTATATATATGTATATATGTATGCAGAAGCGGACTGCATCAAATTTTCTAGGGGGCCCAAAAATATGATACTATATCATAGGAAGTTAAAAAACATACCATAATACCTACTAAGCCAAATATAGATAAAACGAGTAAAGGCATGGAGCTCCATCATCGGACGAAGGGCAGGAGTTCTAGACAAAGAATGAGCCGGTGACCAGCTGCGGGTAGCCGGATAGGAGCGGTGATTGCTGGTTGGGGAAGAGAGGAGGAGTTGACTATAAGAAAGGCGAAGTCGTGAAGGAGACGGTGGGTGGAGTTAGCCATCGATGGCGGGTGGCCTGTCAGGGGCAGCGGCGAATGGGGACGCGTCGCAACGGTTGCTAGTTGGGGAAAAGAGGAGTCGACGGGAAAGAGTGGTGAAAGAGAGGCGTGAAGGGGTTGGCGATTGGGGAAGAGAGGAGTCAGTCGACAGCGGCTATGGATGGGGTTTGGGGATTGGGAAAGGCTTCAGTGCAAGGGCACGATGGATGGGGTTTGGGATTGGATCGCTGCAGGTGAGTTCTACACTGATTTTTTTAAAGACTCTTTGGGATTGATTTTTTTTATAAGACTCATGGGTTTCGATTTTTTTTGAAAACTCTTTCACCAGTTTTTTTGAATTTTTTTGAGGTGATGAGAGGAATTTTGGGGCTAAATATCTAAAATTTTGAAAAAAATTGAAAGATTACAAAAAAATTATAAAAAAATACTTAATCTATGGAAGATACGAAAAAATGGGAGCCCACCATTTTTTTAATTTTACAAAAAAAAAGAAAAAGAAAAAAGCTCAGAGTTCGATGCAAAGCTTGAGTGCACATAATTTTAGGAATTAAAGTGTTGGCCAGTAATGGATAACACTAAAGGATTTTAAGTCTAAATTTTCTCGCAACACGTCCAATGATAAATATAATATTTGATGGTTGTATTTCAATCAAAAAACTTACTTTTACAAGCTTTCTGCGATCTAGATCATGATTTGAAAGTATAACTCCGAGTCAGAGAGTAATTAGAGGGGACATGGATTGTGATAATCGTGAATCACAATATTTTCATTTTTTCTAATGAAATGATAGATCTTGGGCGTCAAAAAAAAAAAAAAAAAAAATGAACTGTACAGTCCAAATTTTTTATTTCTAAGCATTGATAAAAAAGTAAGGAGAAGGATTCTAAAAAATAGCGAGGGGTGGGAGGGCCAAGCATTGATAAAAAAGCAAGGAAGGGAATGGTTTCCTTAAAAAATGGTGGAGGGTAGGACCGTGCGCCTCCCGGAGGTCCGCCCCTATATGTATGTATGTTGTGTGTCTATATATATATATATATATATATATATATAGAGAGAGAGAGAGAGAGATACTAATTAAACATTTATCTTTTATGGGTGAAACATCTAATTTTGATCTTGTTTCAACTGCTCATAATGTTGTTATTCGGACATGGGTTAAACTTTTTTAAATTCTCTTTTTTATTCTCTCTAAAAAGATTTATTTTGCTATGAATCCCAAATCATTATAGCTGGTCGATGAACATGCACTTAAGACCACAAAGCCATGGAGCTAGAACCTATTAATTGAATGTTAGCAAGTGGATGTTATACTTTTATCAAATTGCCAAACACACATTGTGATATATCAGGAATGGTAATTTATGATTCAACCCGGTAATTCAATCTCGGACAATTTGATTTAAGTAGTTTTGGATTTAATATAAACGGGACAATCCATCTAGACCCATTTATTAAATAGATTTATTTATGTTTAGATCTTTGATCCATTTAGCATGCTTTAGCTCATTTAATAATTATATCAGGTCATAACCCAACCTATTCAACACGTTATATATTATATATTTGATTTGCTTTTATATGTTTGACCCGATCGATTTATTCCATTTAAACCGGTTAACTTGACTTTTGCAAATAGATCATGTGGATCGGCTCGAGGATTATTTATTCAATAAACAAGTTAGATTTGGATCGACAAATTTTTGACCCGATCCAATTGCCACCCTCAAGATCTAAATTTATAGGGAATAGAATAATAGTGTTCTTCAAGGAAAGAACATAGAAACCATAGGGATGTTACCTCTTATATCCCATGGCGGTTGGCTGCTGACAGTTAGGTCAACCTTTAAGCAATCCGGACCTCGGTTGGCGGTGCCGACCACCAGGTCAATCCCGGTCATATCTTGACTCCCCTAGTTTTCGCTGGGTTTATAAGATTTTCCCAGCAACTCACATATTCTTACTTTAAACTTTAGATCTCTGTTTTTGACTTTTCCCTGGCCTAATCCAATATTAGTCTCGCCTGCACAGGGTCAACATGCGACATATTTTGTTTTCTTGTGCGTGCAATCTCGGCTCTAAATATAGCCAAATTAAACCAATTTTGTTGGCCTAAAATTGGAACCTGTTTCCAAGTGATTTCATGTCCTTACTTTCTAATGTTCTGCTCAAGTGCAGTTCATGCATCTTTCAAAAAAAAAAAAAAAGTCCTCATATCAAGTGTCTTTTATTGCCCCCGTTAACTCTCTCGACTTTATGTTTACGTACGTTCTTTTCTTCGCTCTGGATATGAGATCTTGACTGTAATTACTGTCTTCATATTTTTGCTATTTGGTTGGGATGCTTGTAAAGTATCTTTGTATATTTCTCTTATATATCTTAATATAATGCTGGCTACTGCCTTTTATCAAAAATAAAGTGCAGTTCATGCATCCATGGCAGAAAATGCCTCCAAAGCGTGGAACGTGTCATAAACGTCACCTTCTCAATATAGTTGGCCCATCCAACTCATGCTTTAAGCGAGTAGGGTGTGTGTCACCATGTATGTTTTTATCTAATTTATTATTAATTTGATCGATCACAACTACTTATTTATGCAGTGATGCATCAAGTTAAACATCGGAGACGTTTGACAAATAAAGTCCATGATATCGGGTAATTATGATTAATTAGCAGCATGCATGGCTTCATGGTGCATGCAGCGTGTGGGATATAATTTCTCGGGTTTCAGGCTCGGTTCTAAATTTAAAAGTCTTGATATCTTGGTCGGGCTGGTCTAATTAAGTGAGATTTGGTTAGCAACTATATATATTGAGGCCTAGAAATTTAATTATAGTGCATGTCACACAAGAATTCTACAAGAGAAGGCCAAATTAATACTGCAGGTGATTGCTTTTCAAAGTATATATAATTAATTTCCTTGCCAAGAGCTTCTTGCAAAACCCAACACAACGTGACCGTGGAAGCTTGGCATTTCCTGTTCTCTTCATAATTATGCGTGTCTTTCCAACCGCACGGTGAACCAGGAATGATTGAAAGAAATCGAGCTTAACCCTGATGGTAACATTTAATCAGTAATCAACTCGATATATCTAGCTATCATGGGAAGAAATATATATAGTCCTTCTGTGAATCTTTCTAAGCGCGCCCATATATATATATACTTCTCCTTAATTAAAACCAACTTTATTTTGCTTGCAGTATTCGCATGCACTGTCGAGTTATGAGGGCTATAGAGGTTATGGACCGGAGCAAGGACACAAGTAAGAACCAACTTAATTTTATCTGGAATTCCACGGTCCATGGTGTGGCCTTCTTGCCAAAGACTCCGGATCACCATTGTGGTGGCAATTACTGAGAGTATCATGTCCACAATTTCTCAATTATAATCAATCTTGCATGCAGCCACTGAGGAAGGCGATTGCTGAGACAATTTATGCAGACATGGGTGTAAAACAATCTGAAGTCTTCGTTCGGATGGCACTCAGTGCGACGTTTCACGCGTTCAGGTACACGGATGAGTTGTAGTGTCCGTTTCTTTATAGACAAGTTGCGTTTATTTCTTTAACAATTGGACCTGATCAAGTATTAAGAAGAAGCTAGCCTAATTAAATTACTTTAAGACGAAGAGACTCACAATTCTCTCTCTCTCTCTCTCTCTCTCTCTCTCTCTCTCTCTATATATATATATATATATATATATAGAATGATGAAGGGAAATCCAATCTGGCCTGACACTTAAAAGTCCACTTTTCATGCAGTTGTTGCTTGGATCTGACGTGACGATTGCCGTGCAAGACCCGACCTTTCCGGTGATGTATAAGTTTTAAAATTGGTCATTGTAACATTGCCACTGTAATTAATATTCTGGTGATGATAGAGATAAGTTCAGGTTGCGAATGGGACACTACTAGTGGAATGTCTCCTCTCCTGGTGCATGCATGCATTTGAGTGGGTGTCTTTATCCATGGGTGTGGAGAAAGTTCACTACCTTTATCCTGATGGAGGGATAAGCCCTAGCTACCTGCTTTATTAAGAAGAAAACAGGAATACGATTAGAAAATTCTTTCAAAAGTTCCGATATAAATCATAATTAGGAGGTTTTCAATTTAATAAAAGTTAAGACAACCGAACGGTATGTTTATATTTCACTATTAAAATGTAATTACGATGCTTCATGTGGTTGCATGCATGTATTTGTAACACCTTGATGGATTCAAGAGTCTCATTTTTTTTCTTTTTTCTTTTTCTTTTTTTTTCTTTTTTTTTTTTTGTGTAAAATTAAGAAGAATCTCCGGCAGACTTATACATCAGAATAACCACCTATTGTTTTTATAAAAAAAAAAAAATGCATGTGTGACAAATAGCAATTAATGTTGTATATAATCATCTAATTACTTATAAATTAATCCTCCATTTTTTAGCTTTTAAAAATAATACCTGTTTTTATTCTGTTTAATAAAATCGGATGACCATGCATGCATGGAGGCTTGCCTCCCTTGTCACCGTTATATTGAAAATAATAAAAACAACGACAACAACAACAATAATGAACTTTGAAGCATGGAATAAATATTAAGGTATCATGTGTCTCTGTAGAAATGATCGAAAAACCAAATATCTTTCCTCTAAAATCCTGAAAAATTTTACCATGCCTGGAATTACTGCTGTTGATCGACGGTGCACCAGTTTTAATTTCCATGCACTTGATCCATCTAAAATATTACATGTGTAATTAATGCATCTGCCTCAAACTATATATATATATATATTATATATATATATATATATTATATATATATATATATATATATATATAAGCATTCACATTTCTCTCATTCAATCATCCTTAATTATCAGGCATATGTGGACTCAGGAATCATGATGGGTCAGACTGGAGAATATATTGAAGGTAATGGGAGGTATGAGGGAGTTGAGTACATGAGATGCGCACCAGAAAATCTATTTTTCCCGGATTTTTCCACCATTCCCAGGACGGATGTCATCTTCTTTTGCTCACCAAACAATCCCACGGGCCACGCTGCATCAAGGGAGCAACTCCAACAATTGGTAGATGTTGCTAAGAAGAATGGATCGGTAATCGTGTATGACTCCGTGTATTCTGCCTACATATCAGATGATAGCCCAAGATCCATCTTTGAGATCCCTGGATCAAAAGAGGTAATTAGATTACTTGGTTTTCTCGTGATAGTGAAATGGACATAATATTTTCATTTGCCATGCATATATAACATGGTATATATGAGAGTAAGTATATCATTGTTTCAGTTTACTCGCCATCATATGGCATGGATCATGTAGATAGCATCATCACCAATCACCATGAGTGAACTCTATTTAACAAACAAAATTCTTAGAACGAGCAAAACATTTCAGTCCTTCGAGCTTTCTGGAAAAAAAAAAAAAAGGAAAGGAAAGAGAGAAATAGCCTTCCTAGGAGCAATAATAATGTTTATATATATAACCATGTGCCATTTATATCAATGCAAACGAGACAAGAAAAATGATGGTAATATTGGTTTCAATTTTCAAATGTAATATATGTTGCGGTGGGAGGGTATCATTAGTCTTGCATGCATTTTGGTTGTGAACCATGAACCCCTTGGCCACAATATTTTGTAGCACTTTGACAATTTTCTTTGTTGCAACTAAAGTTTCATATATAATATATATGCACAAAAGTAGTTTGATTAATTGTAATGGTGCACTGCTAGTCCATTGGTGGGCATCATTGATTAATTTTTTTGGCACCAATAAATGAGCAGGGAGCTTTGATGATCTAGTAACTAAAATCAGATCTTGTAATGAATGATAACTCTAGTCATATATATGGTACAGGATCCATAAACATATATATATAATATATATATATACACGGTTGCCATGCAAATTAATTAAGTTACAGAAGCTAGCGAATATCTTGATAATAATATTAACTTGGAGATGCATGCATGCATGCATGGCTCTCCTAATTTCAGGTTGCAATCGAGATTTCATCTTTATCCAAATCTGCGGGATTCACCGGAGTCCGTCTTGGGTGGACGGTGGTCCCTGAAGAGCTCCAATACTCTGATGGCTTTCCTGTATCAAAGGATTTTGATCGCATAATGTGTACATGTTTTAATGGTGCATCCAGTATTGCTCAAGCGGGAGGCCTAGCTTGCTTATCAGCAGATGGTTACAAGGTATTATATATGTACTACTATTTTCATAAAAAATAATGCTACATTATTAATTATTAACACTAGTGTATATATAATATATATATATATATATAATATATATATGTTTGTCTCCAACTTTTTTTCTCGATATTTTTTTTGCAGGCCATACAAGGAGTGGTTGATGTCTACAAGGAGAATGCTAGAATACTGAGAGAGACGTTTCTTCGATAGGTTTAGAGGTGTATGGTGGCACAAATTCCCCTATATATGGGTGCATTTTCCTGGTCGAAGATCATGGGATGTTTTTGAAGAGATCCTTGAGAGGACACATGTTATTACGATCCCAGGCTGTGGATTTGGCCCAGGTGGTGAAGGTTTCATCAGAGTCAGCTCATTTATCGCAAGGAACGCATTCTTCAAGCTTCCGAAAGATTTAGGAGTCTTTTTGCATGAAAGCTCTCTCTCTCTCTCTCTCTCTCTCTCTGTCTATTTTCTTTATGAAATAATTGTGTTTGAAAATTGTCTTTGTTGGTTTGAGTTCATAATAACGGATCACCATCCCTGATGCAACCTTCTCTTTGTTCCCTTCTCCTAAGCCTGGTGCTGTTAAATATATATAGTCTTAAACATCTCTTGTACCTTTCTTTTTTTTGCTTAATGAAAGTGATCACTAAGCTTTGCTCCATCTTTTTTTAGAAAAAAGTGCTATAATAAATGGAAATCACGTCCCTCTCTGCCATGTTTCCTTGTGCCTGACCAAACCCAACATTTGTAACTTGAGGTCAGGTTCGAGTCATGATCATGCCAACCCAGACCAGATTTATTCATTATATTGCAGTCGGGTTCAAGTTGTTGCGGTACCATTTGAATCGATACCATTTATTAGGAATTTCTCGTGCAAAATACATATCTCATTTCCAAAATTACAATATCGTTGTTGATGCCGCAAGAGAATGAAAAAGAGAATAAATAGAAAATATAATTTAATAGTGCATGCATGACTTTACTGTGAGAAATTCCAAATCTATCGTAACAAAAATCACGTACAATTTCTCTCAACAGAAAATTCCAAATTCCTCGCAAAGCTCTCAACTCTGAAAGATATCGCCTAGCCTTTACAGGCTTTCTTTCTGCTGCTATCAATCCTTTGGAAGCCCCGTGGATCCTCATCCTTGACCTCTTTGATCTCGTCTCTCTTTGCATAACCTCTCTATCGAAAAGTACTTCGACAGTAGTCTGTTGATTCAAACCGCATCGAAAAGGACTCCAATTTTTTTCTAACTCTTATTTGATCCTTAAGCTTTCTGGCCATCCAATTGATATCGAACGTACTATAAATCATGTTGGATCAAGCTCGATCGGTGTTGGAATCATCCTTAGCTATCTGATCTTGCTCGAGAGTGCGTGCCACGATTCAATCATGCAAACAGCATATAAATCGTGATAAAACTTCCTGGAGCACGATAAATAGTCTATAGACCTCATGAAACCATTGTAGACCAGACGGTTCACGATGCACTATAATAGGGGGAGGTGAAGCACGTATCTAGAGCATGCATGTCCGTGCACTGGCCTGGGGACTTGCGGGCCTGTGTAAACATTGGGCCAGGGCCTGGGCTGAAGTCGGCAGACAGCCGACTTCAACCCAGACTGAGAAAAAAAAAAATGGATGGAAGCCGAAACAGGGGAAGAAGAGGCGAGTTGAACGGGGTTCTTCCGACCGGGGTCTTCGCCGGAGAAGTCGGGGAAGGAGTCGTGGAAGGGAGGGGAGAAGACGACGACGAGTCCGGAATGGTTTGGGACTCCGATCCGACGGTGGTGGCTCCCCAAACGGCAAGGAAGCTGTCGAGAGTTCTTTAATCCTCCTTCGTTGTCACCCAATCGAACCTTCAAACCCTTCCAAGCCACCGCTCTTCTTCTCCGACGGGCGACGGGAGTTCCTTCATGCACTGGTAAGATGTCAAATTTTTTTAGGAAAATTTAATGGGTTCTTTTGTTTCTTGGATTTCCGGTTTGGTTGGGCCGTTTGTCGGCGATGGCTGCGCCGCCGACCTCCCTTCGGTGCGCATTCGACCTGCCGAGCCTCCTTCCGGTGAACGTCTCGTGGCCGGCGTCGGCAACCGGGGGAGAGGGGGGTTGGTTGGATAAGGTGGGAGTAGGAGTGGTTCGGGAGAAGAAAGAAGAGGAAGAAAGAAAGAAGAAAGAAAAAAAAAAGAAAAGAAAAGAAAAGAAAGAAAGAAAAGAAAGAAAGAAGAAAGAAAAAAAAAAAGTTATGTCCGGCCAGAAAAAAAAATATTAGTTAAAAAAAATAAAAGTATAATAATAAATATATGAATATGATAGGAGGAGAGAAAAGAGGAGAGGAAAGAGAGAGAGAAGGAGGAGAGAGAAGAGGAGGGAGAAGGAGGAGAGAGACGGAGAAAGAAGGAGGAGAGAGGAAGAGGAGAGAAGGATGGAGAGAGAAGGAAGAGAGAAAGAGGAGAGAGAAGGAGGAAGAGAGAGAAAATCGGGATTTTTTTTGATATTCGTGAAAAAAAAATAAGAATTTAGTTTTAATTTAAAATTTATTTATCTATGTAGAGAATCAGTCTTCTGAGCGGGAAGACGTCGCACCGATTTCGGGTTGGATTAGTACAAGCGTGGATAGCTGATTGGTAAGGAATTCTAACCTAATCACCGTATTTATTAATATATTTAAATGATCTGATATGTTTCGAGCATAATTAAATATTTTTCATGCATAGTGGTTTTCGGGTAGCATGATTTGATTTCCGGATTACGGATCGAGTTTGTTGTTAGTATTATTGTATTTGCCATGTGATCTTGAAATGTATTTGATCGTGATAGCGATCGCTGGAAAGTGACATGATTCGATTATGTGAGAGAAATGATAAAGTGTTAAGAGAACTGGTGTTTGGACTAGCCATGCCACGGCGGTACCGTGGTTTCTCAGTGTGCCCGTCACAGGCTGGAGTGTGACAATTTGTGTGCCCGTCACAGGCTGGAGTGTGACAACAGTGTGCCCGTCACAGGCTGGAGTGTGACACAGTGTGCCCGTCACAGGCTGGAGTGTGACAATAGTGTGCCAGTCACAGGCTGGAGTGTGACCGTGGTTAGTCCAGAACCCTAAAGACAATGGTTAAATAATTGGAAATTCTATAAGAAGAAAAAAATAAAGTTTCCAAAGTTTTTGTTAAATATGAGATCGGAATTGTTGATTTCGTCATATGTTATGGTAAAGTTTACTGCTTTCATATATATGTAAATTATTATTGGTGATTATTTTGGAACCCTTACTGGGCTATGTAGCTCACTCCCTACCATCTGTTTTCTTTCAGAGACTCAGGAAACTTAAAGAGGATCTGGGCTGGGCGTGAGACGAGCATCATGCTTGTTGAGATAAATAGTTAGTTAGTCCGGTTACTGACGTTTGAGTCAGTAGACCACTTTTATGATCTCGAGTTAAATTATGAACTATACATTGTTAATGATTTGTTTATACAATATTAATTTACTTTGGATATTTGAATTGTTGTGTACCTAGGCCTTGCATAATCTCTAGGGTAAACCTAGGGTTTGTGCGGCCGGTCACGTAGCCGTTTCCGGTATTGGATTCGGGGCGTGACAGAGTGGTATCAGAGCAAACCAGGTTCTAGGATCTTAGGATAAAAGCTCAACGAGAGAGAGTGTGGGTTGATCCATATGTGGGTAGATATTATGTCATGATTGTTTTGACCATCTGAGTGTTAGTTGTTTACTGACAACATTGGTGTAGGTTTCCATGGCACGTGGTAGTGGACGTGGATGTGTTAGGAGGCCCACAAGATTTGCAGATGGAGCAAATGCTTGGGATCCTATTGAGCAACATGAGAATGCTGGAGCCTTATCTGATAATGAGGGACGTCCACAGGACCCAATGCCGAATCTGGTGGACAACACTGGTAATGGGAGCATCATCATGAGCCAGTGCCCAATCCTTTGGATAACACTCGGAGACTGGAACTGCTGAAACAGGTACACCGGGGGATCTGGAGTTCAGCCTGGGGACCAGATGGGTCTTCCTCAGCTATTACAAATTTAGTGCAGCAGCAAGCTACTGCAAGAGCTGATACACTAAGATTTATGGAAGCCCAACAGCAACAGCAGCAATTTTGCAATAGTTATTATTACAACGACAACAGCCAGAAGTCAGAATTCCTCAAGAACGGCCAATTACATTAATAGATTTCAAGAAGTATGCGCCAACGGCATTCAAGGGGACTTCTGATCCCATGGAGGCAGAGGGATTTAAAGCTGTTGAGAAAGTTTTCCAAGCCTTGCGGTGTCCAGAGAGGAGAAAGTTACATTCGCTACCTTTGATTGCAAGATGAGCAGCTGCATTGCATGGTGGGAACTGGAGCTCGAAAAACAGGACCAAATGATACACCTTTTACCTGACAGATTTTAGAAAGGTTTCTATGAGAGATATTTCCTCAAAGTGTTCGGGTATAAAAATTCGAGAATTTGATCGCTTGGAGCATGGTACTTTAATTGTTTCTCAGTATGCCTCAAAGTTTGAGGAATTGTCGAGATATGCCCCATCACTCTTAGCTGATGAAGGAATCCGGGCCAGGAAATTTGAAAATGGACTTAGAAGTCGGATCCAGCATCAAGTGATTGCTTTTGAGCTACCAACTTATAAAGAGGTTGTTAATAAAGCATTAATTATTGAAAGGGGATTGGATGTGGGCTCAAGCTGAAAGGGAGAAAGCATTAAAGAAGAGATCTGGAACAAGAGGAAATCAAGGCCAATTCTATAAGGGAACCAATACAAAAACCAGGAAGCTTGACAATGTTACTTCTGATGACAAGACCCAACCAAAGAATGATGTCAAGTGCTTTAAGTGTGGTGGTTCTCATTATAAGCGGGATTGTACGTGGCCAGATGAGTGGAAGTGCCATAACTGTGGTAAACCGGGACATAAGGCAGTTGTATGTCCATCTGGTCAGGGGTCACAGCATCAGTTACCTCGTGGAAAACAGCAATTTGAAGGGCAACAGAAAACAGTAACTCAGGGACGGGTTTATTCACTCACCCAGCAGGATGCTAATGCTTCAAATTATGTAGTGACAGGTATGATCAAATTATTTTCCAGTAATGTTTATGTTCTTTTTGATACTGGCGCTACACACTCTTTCGTATCTATTAGATTGGTTAGGGAGAATAATGAGTTAACCCCGACATCTTTAGAATTTGAACTCTGTATTTCCACTCCTAGTGGGGATGTTTTTGTGGTTAAACAAATCTGCAAGAAATGTAGATTGAATATCGAAGGTAAAACAATGGAAGCCGATTTGATAGTCATGGATATGAAAGACTTCAATATAATCCTTGGAATGGATTGGCTGACAGCAAACCATGCTTCCATCAATTATTTTGAGAAAATTGTAAAATTTCAAATTCCTGATCAGTCAGAGTTCTGTTTTAAGGGAAACAAGTTAACTCTTATGAGGAGGATAATTTCGGCTTTTATTGCCAAGCGACTCCTCAGACAAGGTTGTGAAGGATTCTGGCAACGGTGATAGATACTCAACAGCAGGATCTTAAGTTGGAAGACATACCTGTTGTGAAAGAATTTCCGGAGGTCTTTCCCGATGATCTACCAGGATTACCTCCTGATAGAGAGATTGAGTTCTCTATCGATCTTATACCAGGTACAGGTGCCATCTCCAAAGCTCCTTATAGAATGGCTCCGGCAGAATTAAAAGAACTTAAGGAGCAATTGCAAGAACTGTTGGATAAAGGATTTATCAGACCTAGCATGTCTCCCTGGGGTGCTCCAGTCTTATTTGTAAAGAAGAAGGATGGAAGTTTTCGGCTTTGCATTGATTATCGAGAATTGAACAAAGTGACTATAAGGAACAAATATCCCTTACCAAGGATTGATGATCTATTTGATCAATTACAGGGGGCACAAGTATTCTCTAAAATTGATCTTCGTTCTGGTTATCATCAATTGAAGATTAAGACAGAGGATGTACCAAAGACAGCTTTTAGAACCAGATATGGACACTATGAATTTTTGTTTTTACCTTTTGGTCTGACAAATGCACCTGCAGTTTTCATGGATCTCATGAACCGAGTGTTTAGACCATATCTGGATCAATTTGTAGTAGTATTCATTGATGATATACTGATATATTCAAAAAGTCTACAAGCACATGAGGAGCACTTAAAGATAGTATTACAAATACTCAAGGAGAAGAAATTATTTGCCAAGCTAAAAAAATGTGACTTTTGGTTGGACAGAATTTCTTTCCTTGGCCATGTTATATCAAAGGATGGTATTTCTGTGGATCCAAAGAAAGTGGAAGCAGTGGTAAAGTGGGAGAGACCCACTAATGTGTCCGAAGTTCGTAGTTTTCTGGGAATGGCAGGATATTATCGAAGGTTTGTTGAAGGATTTTCTCTTATTGCTATACCCTTAACTCGCCTGACTCAGAAACGAACAAAATTTGAATGGACAGATGATTGTGAGCATAGTTTTCAAGAATTGAAGAAATGGTTGGTTAATCACTGCCCAGTATTGACTGTTCCTGCAGAGACAGGGGAGTTTTGCATATATAGTGATGCATCCCGAAAGGGTCTCGGTTGTGTGCTAATGCAAAATGAAAAAGTGATAGCCTATGCTTCTAGACAGCTAAAATCATATGAGTCAAATTATCCCACTCATGACTTAGAGTTAGCAGCTGTAGTATTTGCTTTAAAGATATGGAGACATTACCTGTATGGTAGTCGTTGTGAAATCTTTACATATCATAAAAGTTTAAAGTATATATTTACTCAGAAGGAATTGAATATGAGACAGAGAAGATGGCTGGAACTATTAAAGGATTATGATCTGACTATCAGCTACCATCCAGGAAAAGCAAATGTTGTAGCAGATGCCCTGAGTAGGAAAACCCCGAGTAAGTTGGCAACTTTAATTACTAATCAAAAGCACATCTTAATGGATCTGGAAAGATCAGGGATAGAGGTACGAATTCATAATTCTGGGATGCAATTAGCAAATATTATGGTACAACCTATCCTGATTGACAAAATTAAATCAGCTCAGAAGGAAGATTTAGAGCTTCAGAAAATTAAAGAGACAGTTGAGTCTGGTGTACAATCAGAATTTACTATATATGAAGATGGTACCTTGAGATTTGGTAACAGATTATGTGTTCATAAACTTCCAGAATTAAAGAATGAAATTATGGAAGAAGTACATAGTTCAGTATATACGATGCATCCGGGTAGTACAAAAATGTATCGAGATCTACGTGAAAACTTTTGGTGGTCTGGTATGAAGAAGGATATAGCTCAGTATGTGGCTCAATGTTTGGTGTGTCAACAGGTAAAAGCTGAGCATCAAAGACCTGCTGGGCCATTGCAGTCTCTTGCGATTCCTCAGTGGAAGTGGGAGCACATTACTATGGACTTTGTGACAGGATTACCCAAAACTCCTAAGGGAAATAATGCGATATAGGTGATTGTGGATCGACTAACGAAGTTTGCTCATTTCTTATCTTTTCGTATCGGACTCTCTCTGGAAAAATTAGCAAACATGTACATAGAACAAATTGTGAGACTACATGGGATTCCAATTTCTATAGTATCGGATCGAGACAGTAGGTTTGTTTCACAATTTTGGAAGAGTCTTCATAAAGCATTGGGGACCAAATTAAGTTTTAGTACAGCTTTTCATCCCCAAACTGATGGACAGTCTGAGCGAACCATCCAGATTCTGGAAGACATATTGAGAGCTTGTGTTATGGACTTGGGTGGTGCTTGGGACTGTCATCTATCGTTGATAGAATTTGCCTACAATAATAGTTTTCAAGCTAGCATTCAAATGGCGCCTTTTGAGGCCTTATATGGTAGGAAGTGTAGATCTCCTATCTGCTGGGATGATGTGGGAGAAAGAAAATTGTTGGGTCCAGAAATAGTACAACAAACAGTGGAAAAGGTACAAATGATCAGAGAACGTTTGCGTACTGCTCAGAGCCGACAGAAAAGTTATGCTGATAAGAGACGAAGAGAGCTGGAATTCAATGTTGGTGATCATGTCTTTTTGAAAGTGTCTCCCACAAAGGGTGTGAGGAGATTTGGTGTACGAGGAAAGTTGAGCCCGAGATTGTGGGACCATTTGAGATTTTGGATAAGGTTGGTGAGGTGGCCTACCGATTAGCTCTGCCACCAGTTATATCTGGAGTGCACAATGTGTTTCACGTATCTATGTTACGAAAATACATTCCTGATCCTAATCATGCAATAGATTATGAGCCATTGCAACTTCAGGAGGATTTGACCTATGAGGAGGTACCTTTACGAATTGTTGACAGTAAGGAACAAGAATTGAGACACCGAATCATACCTTATGTGAAGGTGCAATGGAGCAATCACAGTGAAAGAGAAGCTACTTGGGAACTAGAAGCAGAGATGCGAACAAAATATCCACAGCTTTTCGAAATACCAGGTATGTAAATTTCGAGGACGAAATTTATTTTAACGGGGGGAGAATGTAAACATTGGGCCAGGGCCTGGGCTGAAGTCGGCAGACCCAGCCGACTTCAACCCAGACTGAGAAAAAAAAAAATGGATGGAAGCCGAAACAGGGGAAGAAGAGGCGGAGTTGAACGGGGTTCTTCCGACCGGGGTCTTCGCCGGAGAAGTCGGGGAAGGAGTCGTGGAAGGGAGGGGAGAAGACGACGACGAGTCCGAAATGGTTTGGGACTCCGATCCGACGGTGGTGGCTCCCCAAACGGCAAGGAAGCTGTCGAGAGTTCTTTAAATCCTCCTTCGTTGTCACCCAATCGAACCTTCAAACCCTTCCAAGCCACCGCTCTTCTTCTCCGACGGGCGACGGGAGTTCCTTCATGCACTGGTAAGATGTCAATTTTTTTAGGAAAATTTTATGGGTTCTTTTGTTTCTTGGATTTCCGGTTTGGTTGGGCCGTTTGTCGGCGATGGCCGCGCCGCCGACCTCCCTTCGGTGCGCATCCGACCTGCCGAGCCTCCTTCCAGTGAATGTCTCGTGGCCGGCGTCGGCAACCGGGGGAGAGGGGGGTTGGTTGGATAAGGGTGGGAGCAGGAGTGGTTCGGGAGAAGAAAAGAAGAGGAAGAAAGAAAGAAAGAAGAAAGAAAAAAAAAAGAAAAGAAAAGAAAAGAAAAGAAAAGAAAAGAAAAGAAAGAAAGAAAGAAAGAAAAAAAAAAAGTTATGTACGGCCAGAGAAAAAAAAATATTAGTTAAAAAAAATATAATAAAAGTATAATAATAAATATATGAATATGATAGGAGGAGAGAGAAAGAGGAGAGAGAAAGAGGAGAGAGAAGAGGAGAGAGAAGAGGAGGAGAAGGAGGAGAGAGAAGAAGGAGAAAGAAGGAGGAGAGAGAAAGAGGAGAGAGAAGGATGAGAGAGAAGGAAGAGAGAGAAAGAGGAGAGAGAAGAAAGGAAGAGAGAGAAAATCAGGGATTTTTTTGATATTCGTGAAAAAAATTAAGAATTTAGTTTTAATTTAAAATTTATTTATCTATGTAGAGAATCAGTCTTCTGAGCGGGAAGACGTCGCACCGATTTCGGGTTCGGATTAGTACAAGCGTGGATAGCTGATTGGTAAGGAATTCTAACCTAATCACCGTATTTATTAATATGTTTACATGATATGATATGTTTCGAGCATAATTAAATATTTTTCATGCATAGTGGTTTTCGGGTAGCATGATTTGATTTCCGGGTTACGGATCGAGTTTGTTGTTAGTATTATTTGTATTTGCCATGTGATCTTGAAATGTATTTGATCGTGATAGCGATCGCTGGAAAGTGACATGATTCGATTATGTGAAGAGAAATGATAAAGTGTTAAGAGAACTGGTGTTTGGACTAGCCATGCCACGGCGGTACCGTGGTTTCTCAGTGTGCCCGTCACAGGCTGGAGTGTGACAATTTGTGTGCCCGTCACAGGCTGGAGTGTGACAACAGTGTGCCCGTCACAGGCTGGAGTGTGACAATAGTGTGCCAGTCACAGGCTGGAGTGTGACCGTGGTTAGTCCAGAACCCTAAAGACAATGGTTAAATAATTGGAAATTCTATAAGAAAAAAAAATAAAGTTTCCAAAGTTTTTGTTAAATATGAGATCGGAATTGTTGATTTCGTCATATGTTATGGTAAAGTTTACTGCTTTCATATACATGTAAATTATTATTGGTGATTATTTTGGAACCCTTACTGGGCTATGTAGCTCACTCCCTACCATCTGTTTTCTTTCAGAGACTCAGGAAACTTAAAGAGGATCTGGGCTGGGCGTGAGACGGAGCATCATGTTTGTTGAGATAAATAGTTAGTTAGTCCGGTTACTGACGTTTGTGAGTCAGTAGACCACTTTTATGATCTCGAGTTAAATTATGAACTATACATTGTTAATGATTTGTTTATACAATATTAATTTACTTTGGATATATTTGAATTGTTGTGTACCTAGGCCTTGCATAATCTCTAGGATAAAACCTAGGATTTGTGCGGCCGGTCACGTAGCCGTTTCCGATATTGAATTCGGGACGTGACAGCCTGCCTCCATGCTGACTCGCGGGTCTATCTTCGTGCGGGATTGGATCTGCTACTAGCCTAGGTCTGCTGCGGGCCGGGCTCGAGACATAGTCCAACAAGCCGCGATCAAGCCAACCCAGAAACAGACTTGTTCGTTGTATATGATGAGAATGGAGCCGAGATATCCGATCTGAGCCGGCCCTACCACTCTACACCCAAATCATGGGATTCTGCTCACCTGGACAGGAATCTATGGATGGTCATCATATTCCCTTTTCCTTGGATCCTTATCCCTCTCCACTTCCCCTATTCTTATTCTGAGTGAGAGCGGTTTTATTGCAAGCACAAACTTGGCATACCTTATCTCTATAATTGACTGGTAGGATATTTTTTGTCTTGAAGCTTGTAGCATCAGCTAGTAGGAGGTGCAACTTCGCCGGAGCTGATTGGTTGGCCCGCCCGCTATTAACCTTAATTTAGGAGTAAGGAATATTTGGCTGATGGCTGACTTAACGTTGGTGGAACGCTTGGGGTTAGACTTCTCTTTGGACGAAATAATAAATATATCTATTTTCATTTGATGTATAGTATCAGACATATATGCCATAAGCCATGGCAGTTGCACTTTTGTCCACAATTACATCTTGGCATTTCATGTTATTGTTAGAGGAGAGATGAGTAGCTATGATTATTATGATGAACTGGTTGGTACTTCAATTTCTTAAAAGATAAAAGGCTAGCTATGACCTGTGCTTTTTTTTTTTTTTTTTTTTCCTCCCCCCCTTGCTCTTTGATGCCAAATTCTAGGTAAGGCGAGTCCTCCACTTAAAGAATATATATTATAATCCCTCTGTGGTAATTTTTTTTTTTTTTTTTTCACATGACTGGTAAATAAAATAAAGTTGACCATCTACAACGACAATTATGAAGTCTCTTCATATATAGTAAGAGAGAAATATTAAGCAACTTCGTTATGGCATGGCCTCATGGGATAGCTACTCTACCTAATATTAAAGTTTCATTTTTGGGTTGGATATTAATTTCCTAGGAATAAGGAAAGTTATGCCTAAGGGCATTATTTTGTACTGGTATAAACAGGTAAATTTTATTTTATGTCCGAGAAAAAAATAGTGTTAACCAAGTAATTAATAGCCGTTATTTTACAAGCAAGGAATGGAAATTTCTAGCAAAAAACGTAGAAAGTTGATTTTTAATACCATGATAATATATTTTACAAGCATCCTCCAAAGATAACTACTTACTCCACCTCCAAGGATTATGCTGATCATTCACAACCTAAAAATCATATTAGAGTTCGATAGTTCCATCAAACATCAATGAACACTTGGTTATTTAATTTTATTGGTGTAAAACATAATCAAACACTAGGCTTCTTTACTGATTATCACTTACTTTTTGTTTTGCAAATTAGATGGGTGGGAGCGAACAAATCTTAAATTAATGATAGTGCCGGTAGTGGTACACTTTTTATAGCCTTTCTTTAGAAATATTCGATTTTTTTTTCCTTCCATTTATTATTGCAAGGTCCCCATCTATTTTATTAAAAACTATCATGATGGCCATGATTGTCATCGATCAAAACCATGGACTGCATCAAGGAAAACCAGAGCGGACCATGGTTCATTACCGCTGGTCTAGTTCAATGATTGCCAGAATCTGTGGCCTGCCCACGGATATTTGTGGATATAATATATGAATCGCTGGCTTGAAAGGCCACCCACGACCTTCTCAAAAATATAAGAAAACAATAATTAAAACATCTCCACCACCTCCTATATATAAGTACCAAAAACCCATGGCCGATACCACCACAGCACTCTCAAAGCCTAAACCTCGAGCAAAAACAAAAAAAAAAAAAGGCCCCGAATACGATATCGGGAACGATGATTTCCATGGGAGCTAGCTATGCCCGCCTCCATGTACAACAAGAGCACTACAAGGAAAGGTTGAAGATAAAGGAAGGAGAGGAGGCCAAAGGAGAGAAGAAGGGCTCCAAAAGGAAGGTCCATCTTTCATCAAATAAAAAGGGAAGGTCCATCCTGGTGGCCCGGCGACGTCGAGCTCGAACCCTTGAATGAAGCCAAGAGAAGAAGAAGAAGAAGGATCTTTGCCTGATTTACTGTTAGCTATTTGTAACTTCGATATTTGTTCGGTAACAACTCATTTTACATACTTCGACTTTTTTTTTTTTTTTTTTTTTCCCCTTGTGGAATTTCCGTTTTCTGAGAGTGGAGGGAAGTTGGGGGACCTGGGAAAGAAGTAAAGAGCTCTAAGACCGAGAGGAGCTTTTTGGAGCATTACTTCAAACACCTCGGTGTTACGTCGTGGGGTTCGGGTCGTATCCTTCGTGCGGAAGGATGATCGATCTTCTTTTGCGAGGTGAATCGTTGGATCGATATTTAAATTTTTTTCGTTCCATCACGAAGGTATCATGTTTTAAAAATCGTGCAAGATATCATCTAACCGTTCACCTGGTAAAAGAAGAGCAACCATTCTTCCGCGCAAAAGATATAACTCAAATCCTATGTTACCGCATGGCCGCGAGACCGCGGAGGCTTAGAAGCTTCGCGTGAGCTCGATCCAATTTAAGAAGAACTCTTTCGCACTAGAAGACTGCAAGCGGGACCGACGAATTAGATCATGGGTCTCTTATCCGAAAAATTATATCCTACCTCGTCTGTGCATCACGTGGCGGTGCATCATGCCGATCATACTAGTTTGATATATTATATACACCAAGATCAGTGCTTGATCGACAGAATTTATAAAAATAAATGGCTATGATCGATATCGTACACCACCAGATGGTATGGAATATGATCGGGTCTCTTATTCGAGCACCAAACTTAGGAGAAATTAATTTATACACCATACCTGGTGCATCGCATCAGGAGTGTATCATGCCGATCAAATTTTTGGTACCTGATGGCTCTATTCATCCCGTGGCTCATCTTGGATGATCGTCCTCCTCACCTTGTCTCGAATTATTTTTGCGATGCATCTGGATGTGATTTTTCAAAAGTTAGTTTTTGTTTGAAAGTTTTGTTCCCGCTTATTACCTCCCCTTCTCCGCTCCTTGTCGATGCGAATCAAATCCTCAAGGAAATCCATGATTTGCTTCATTGATTGGCTAAACAGTACATGGGACCTTAATTAATATCGAGATACGTCACCGATGTCCGACTGCCACGTAAGACCTAGGAGGTTAGCTTGGAGAGGTAGCAGAACTTGTTCTTCAATGTCTTGTGAAAATAGCTTGATATGGTCCCACCAAGATACCAACACATGCTAGGTGTCATTTAGACGGATGCAACAGCTCTTGCGAATCATGTCATGTTGTTTCTTGTTCAATTTTAGAAGCAACGTGAATTAAGAAGCATTGGACGCCACCTATGGATGGATCCCTGTGACATGCATCAAACATCCTGATAATGCATGCGATCTTATCATGATGCTAACTAATTTGGGTCCTTCCATTTGGCATGATATCATGTGCCGTGGATGCACTCTAAAGTGCGGGACGTGCCATCCAAGAATTGAACTTAGAATGGCCATGTTACCATTAAATCAGCATGTACGGTTGCTCGTTATCTATTAAATTCCCGTCTAGAAACTTTGAAGAGGCATGGCTTTACCGCGAACCAGGATTTAAGAGCCCAGGAGTGGTTAATTTGAAGCATCGCCAAGGACTTAATTAAGAGCCCAGGAGTGGTTAATTTGAAGCATCGCCAAGGACTTAAGAGCCCAGGAGTGGTTAATCAGATCGGTTTCGTTTTGCCACTTACATTGTTTATATACTTCACCGCATGCTTTGCTCTTCCCTGTTTAACCTGATCATTCTAATTATAGCCCGCATGATTAAGTACATGGAACTTTAGTTCAATTTAAGAACGATTATCCAAATCCGAGCCAGACTTATTTGCATGCGTCTTAGGTGTTCGCATCCTTGATCATCTGATGTTGACCTCACCCATGGGGCCAACCCATTGATCCGATATGGCCCATTGGAAACATGACAGTCCCGATCTTGGCCCGAGGAAAATTGTTGGTTTCGAGGAATTCAAAGACACGCTAAAACAAATGATTCACCGTTAGCAAAATCCTGTCCATCTCTTCCGATAAAGAAAAAAAAAAAAAGAAAGATTACACCATTTCATCGAATTGGACTGCATATCATAATTGACAATGGGGCTGCATAGATTTCAGCACTACAATCATTTAATGCAACTTAACTTGTTTTTTTTTTTTTTTTTTTTTTTTTTTTTCAAAATTTTCCCGGCAAGAATGCTATTTTTCTGTATCATGGCATCCTCTTAATTATCATGACTTTTTATTATTCAACGTAACATTCAATGCTATTGATTAATAGAATGCCGTAATGAATAATGGGATGTCATAATTCTGGCACAGGAAATCATGAAATGTAATTAAATATTATAAAGAATAATAGAATGTTATTGTTGCCGCTCTCGCCGCCGCGCCCGTGCCTCGGATCGGCCGATCCTTCCTGACCGCCTGGCGAGGGAGCCTCCCTTCCCGCGGAGAACCTGCAACAAAGGGGTTAGAAGACCCTGGCCGGGGATCCCGGCGAGGAAGCTCCGACGATCAAGTCAGTAGACGACGAGAAGGAACAGACTCTCCAGCCCGACCCTCTAAAGGGTTCCAGACTTAGAGAGTTAACTGGTGAAGGAAACGCTCTGGGGACCAGAATCTCGGCTGGGCCTCCTTGCCGAGCTCACACCCAGTGTTCCCCTCTCGGGATTTCTGGTTTCTCCCTCGGAGCAAGGCCTTGTGCCGGTGCTTCCTCCTTGTCCCCAGGCTAATTGGCTTACCTTGTCGTCCCCAGATCCTTCCTTCTTTATCCCCTTCCGTCGCGCATTTGTCTTTTTCCGTCTCGGGAACCCCCCTCCCCCGTCCTCTTCTCTTTTCCCTTTTCGGTGAAGGGTGCCAGGCGGCTTTCCGACCTCGTCCGCCGGGCCCAGCATGGGAAAGGCAAGGACAGAAGAGAAAGAGGGGAGGGCGGCGCCGGCAGGGCGGCCGGTCAGGCCTCGGGCCCGGTGAGAGTGCCCTCTTCCCCAAGCGTGGGCTCCATCTATTTATGGGGCCTGTGTCGTCAGGGTTGCGTCTCTCGGCTGCGGGACCTGTCGGGCCGATGCTAGTGATGTTCCGCGTGCCGCCGCCCTCAGTACAGGACGCCGTCTGGGATTCGTACGGCCCGAGGGATGGCCTCGGGGCCCGTCTCTCTCTCCCCAGGGCCCTCGCCGTACGAGCGGTCTGACCTCGGCAGAGGTGGGCCCGTCTCCGGGTGGCCACCTGGCGAAGGACGAAGGATCAGCAGACCTCGGCTTAGGTGGACACCTCCCGGGTGGACACCTGGCGAGGTGGCAGGAGGTCGCCTGGCTTCGACCGAGGTGGGCCCGTCTCCGGGTGGCCACCTGGCGAAGGATGAAGGATCAGCCGACCTCGGCTTAGGTGGACCCCTCCCGGGTGGACACCTGGCGAGGTGGCAGGAGGTCGCCTGGCTTCGGCCGAGATGGGCCCGTCTCCGGGTGGCCACCTGGCGAAGGACGAAGGATCAGCCGACCTCGGCTTAGGTGGACCCTCCCGGGTGGACACCTGGCGAGGTGGCAGGAGGTCGCCTGGCTTCGACCGAGGTGGGCCCGTCTCCGGGTGGCCACCTGGCGAAGGACGAAGGATCAGCCGACCTCGGCTTCGGTGGACCCCTCCTGGGTGGACACCTAGCGAGGCGGCAAGAGGTCGCCCGACCTTGGCCGACCTCACTTAAGCGGACCCCTCGGGCCCGGGCGCCAATGAGGTGGTAGAGGAACTCCGAGCCGAGCTCGACCTCGGCGAGGGCGGTTTGCCTTAGGCAATCGTCGTGTAGTGTAGTCTTGCCGATCCTGGCTTTGATGATGTGGCGCTGACTAGGCCGGGGAAACTTACACGTGGCTCGCTCGTATTCGACGATACCTGAGCCTGGCCACGTCACTGTCACGGCTGTAACAGTTGCCCCCCAGCCCGCCGTTCCGTTGGGGCATCGTAGAACGGAACGTCGGGATTAAATGCGGACATGACGTGGAGAGGCGAAGATCTTGCATCATAATTCCACGATCCTCGTCGTCGTGGCTCGATGCGGCTGAAGACCTATGGGGAGCCGCCACGCATCGCCCACTTGCCCATAATCAATGCGTCGCTTCGAGGCAGAGGCCGTTACTCTGCTAACGAGGCATCGGTGTCGGGCGTGCGCCCACGTGGCGACCATCCAGTGGCCTGAGGCGGAATGACGGGTACGACCGCTGTCGGTTGAGTTTGAAATGGAGGGGACTTTCCAGAACGAGGCCTTTTCCCTTGCTTCGTGGGCGGTTTGCTGCAGGCTAACAACTCCTGTTGCTCGCGCTCGTCTGTGCATTTTCGGTGAGTGCCTCCTTCTTCTCTAGCCCCCCTCCTTCCTTCTCATTTCCTTTCCGATCTTCCTGTCCTTTTCTTTTCTATGGCGCGCCGTCGCCATGTCTCTTCCAACCCGGACGAGGCCGGTCCATCCCGGCCTAGGACTCCATCTTCTTCCTCCTCAGATGAGGAGGTGATTCCGGAGGAGGTCCGCCGGCGTTTGCAACCCGGGGGGATCACTATTGGCATCCCCAGGGGGATCCGGTCCCCTCCGGTTGCACCTGCCGTGCCCCTCCGTTCCCTTCCTGCTCTATCATCTCTTCCTGCTCCGCCTTCTCTGCCTTCTCTTCCTGCCGGTCCCTCCGGTCATGCCTCCACCATGACCGAAGGCGATCTTTCTTTGCTCCGGGATGCCTATGGCATCCCGGGGTCTATTCGTCTGTTGCTCCGCGGTCCGGGGAGCGCGTCACAATGAGTGGCCCCGGCCGCATAGCTTTCTACGAAGACTTCCTCCTTGGGGGTCTTCGGTTTTCTCTGCACCCTTTCTTTCTTTCCTTCCGCAGCCACTTTCGGCTCGTCCCGGCCCAGCTGGCTCCTAATGCCATCCGGGTCATCTTCTCCTTCATCGTTTCTGCCACTTCCACGGGTTCGTTGCCCGTTTTTCTCTCTTCAGGGCCTTGTTCACCCTGAAGAAGTGCTCCACCGATGATGGCTGGTGGTACATTTCACCCCGGCCCAGGTGTCTCCGGTTCGACCTCCCTTCCTCAGTCAAGGGCTGGAAGAGCCGATTTTTCTTCGCCTCGGTCGACGACGTCGACTGGGCCTGGAGTGAACCGGACCGGTCCCCGAACCGGAATTCCCGAGTCGAGTCGGCAGACCAGGAGTCCTATACCCAGCTCCTGAGTGACGAGGTCCCGGCGCTCGAGGTTCTGCTTTCTGAGCAGAATCTTTTCGAGGCCGGTATCAGTCCCATCCACGAGACCGGTGAGATTTGGGCCCTCATTGACCTCTGCCCCCCCCCCTTTTCTTCATAACTGAGCCGGCTGACCTTCTGTCTCTTTTGTCTTGCAGGGATGAAGTTTTCTTTGGAGAACCTCTTGGAGGGGGCGGCCCAGCGGGACGTCGTAGAGATAGACGAGCCCGCAGCGAAGAGGGCTCGCACGGAGACGAGCCGGGAGGTCGTGGAGGCGACGTGCCCGGCCCGGTTGCCGTCATTTCCCCGCCCAGGCCACCTCAGGGCGGGGTCACTGATACTTCGGCCGCGCGAACTGGCGGCGCCGCAGAGAGAGCTCCAGCGTCTGCCGCTCCGCCCATCGCCGGGCCCGTCATTGCTGCCAGCTCGACAGCACCGTCTGTGGCGATCGCCGGCCCGTCGGTTGCGGCTTCGGCTGAGGGGGCAGCTATAGCAGGGGCCGGCCCGAAGGCTCCGGCGCCGGTGATCACTCACCGGGACTCGGTCATCCTCGACAGGGGGCTGGCAGAGAAGATGATGGAGTACGCTTCCACCGCCCGGGACCGCCGAGCTCGGGGTGGCCGGGATTACGCGGACGCGCTGCTCGGCATCCTTCCGCAGCTCTTCACGGTAAGCCCGAGCTTCTTCCTTTTCCTTTTTCCTATCTCGAGACTTACCTGCCTTTGCTCTGACCTGTGTCGCTTTTGCCATTGCAGATCGGGAACGACGTCCTCCTACTGAGGAATTTCCTCGTAGGGAACGCCAAGAGGGACTCCGAGCGGGAGCAGAAGCTCGGCAAGCTTGCGGCTGACGTCAAGGATCTAATGGAGAAGGGCGCCGAGCTGCGAGCCGACAAGCAAGCCCTCCAGTCCGACCTGGCACGTTCCGAGGAGCGGAACAAGGAGTTGGAGGCCTCCTTGTCGGAGGAGCGGACCTCCAACCAGCGCCGAGCTGAGGAGGAGGCGGCGGAGAAGGCCCGCCTGCAGGCCCATTCCCAATGGCTGGAGCGCCAGCTGGAGGAGGCCCGGCGAGATGCGGCCGCGACGAAAGACCGGATCGCCTACGTCAACGGGCTCCTGGAGGCGGCCAAGCGGGAAGCGCAAGAGGCCGTCCCCAAATTTCGGGCTTCCGATGAGTATACGTCGGAGGTCCGGGAGGCTGCCGTGGACTCCTTCCTGAAGGGGTTCCGGATGTGCCGGGAAAAGGTGGGGGCCTTCTTCCCCCAGCTGGACCTGAGCGGAGTCGTAGTCGGTGGCAGGAGGCCAGGAGGTGAGAGCAGGGCTTCCGGCACGGCCGGAGCGACACCTGTGGCACCGTCGACCAGCGATGCCGCGGCCCCGGAACAGCCCCAGGAGCCGGCCGCTGTAGAAGTCGAAGACGCAGCACCCGCGCCTCCGGCAGATGGCTCCAACCCCACATCCCAGTGATCCCGGCACTGTCTTTTTGCTTTATTTCTGCTGTTTTTGTTTTTTGGGGAGTCCCGGCCTGTCGGGGCTCCCAGTTTGTACCGACTACTTATGTTAATGAAGATCTAAGCTTTACTGAAACCTTGTTCGTTGTTTCGTCTTACTTTTCTCTTCTTTTCTTTCTGAGATGTCGATCTGGAGTACTTGAAATAACTGCAGGCCTGGTCCTCCCATTGCTCAAATCGAAGGATGGGGCCTGCTGAGTCGCGTCGCAGCAGGCAAGCCTTAGGCGGGCCCGGCTTTGGGTCGCCTTCATGCTTGCGCAGACAACACGGTTTCTGCACCGTCTTCCAGGCCGAAGCCCGGGACCTCCGGACGGAGCTCGGTGCCGCAGGCTTTCTCAAGCCTTGCGCGGCTCTCTGAGCTGTGCTCCGGGCTTGCGTGGGCGAACTGGGTTCGGCGCCACCTTCCAGGCCGAGGCCCAGGATCTTCCGGACTGAGCTCGATGCCGCAGGCTTTCTCAAGCCTTGCGCGGCTCGCTGAGCTGTGCTCCGGGCTTGCATGGGCGAACTGGGTTCGGCGCCACCTTCCAGGCCGAAGCCCAGGATCTCCGGACTGAGCTCGATGCCGCAGGCCTTCTCAAGCCTTGCGCGGCTCGCTGAGCTGTGCTCCGGGCTTGCGTGGGCGAACTGGGTTCGGCGCCACCTTCCAGGCCGAAGCCCAGGATCTCCGGACTGAGCTCGATGCCGCAGGCCTTCTCAAGCCTTGCGCGGCTCGCTGAGCTGTGCTCCGGGCTTGCGTGGGCGAACTGGGTTCGGCGCCACCTTCCAGGCCGAAGCCCAGGATCTCCGGACTGAGCTCGATGCCGCAGGCCTTCTCAAGCCTTGCACGGCTCGCTGAGCTGTGCTCCGGGCTTGCATGGGCGAACGGGTTCGGCGCCACCTTCCAGGCCGAAGCCCAGGATCTCCGGACTGAGCTCGATGCCGCAGGCCTTCTCAAGCCTTGCGCGGCTCGCTGAGCTGTGCTCCGGGCTTGCGTGGGCGAACTGGGTTCGGCGCCACCTTCCAGGCCGAGGCCCAGGATCTTCCGGATTGAGCTCGATGCCGCAGGCCTTCTTATTGAAGTTAGGAGGGAGTGTTTGAAGTGGGGAAGCTTTGTTACAGAAACTGGGAGCCTTACATCACTGGTAGTACATTCTCAGGTTCGAGGAGTTCCACGTCCGGGGGAACCTGGCACCTCCCATCTCTTCCAAGCAATATGCTCCATGAGGGAGGGCTTCTGCCACCCGATATGGGCCTTCCCAGTTGGGCGATAACTTGCCACATTCCCGTGGTTGGGATGCTTCGGCGCGCCGGAGGACCAAGTCTCCGGGACGAAAAACCTTAGGCCGCACCCGGGAGTTGTAATATCTGGCTACACGTTGCCGGTACGCCGCCATTCGGATCGGGCCCTGTCCCTTGCTTCCTCGAGAAGGTCTAGGTTGAGCATCATCCTGGCCGGTTTTCTGTCTCGTCGTATTGCTCCACGCGCAGCGTAGGTACGGTGAGCTCGATCGGGATGACTGCCTCGGCTCCGAAGACGAGGTTGAATGGAGTTTCGTCGGTAGCCGTCCTTGGGGTGGTGTGGTATGCCCAAAGGACGCTGGGAAGCTCATCGGCCCACCTGCCCTTGGCCTGGTCCAGCCGCGTGCGGAGGCCCTGAAGAATGGTCCTGTTCGTGACTTCGGCCTCCCCGTTGGTCTGAGGGTGCGCCACCGAGGTAAAGCGATGCCTGATGCCGAGGTCGCTGCAGAATTCTTCGAATTCCCGGCAGTCGAACTGGCGTCCGTTGTCGGTGACCACAGTGTGGGGGAGGCCGAAGCGGCAGACGATGGACTTCCAGAAGAACTTGGCGACGTTTGCTTCGGTGATCCTTGCCAAGGGTTCGGCCTCGACCCACTTCGTGAAGTAGTCGATAGCCACTATCAAGAACTTCCGCTGGCCCGACGCCGGCGGAAACGGGCCCAGGAGGTCCATCCCCCACTGGGCGAACGGCCAGGGGGCTGAGAGCTGAGAGATTGGGTTGGAGGGTTGCCGCTGCACCGTGGCGTGACGCTGGCACCGGTCGCATTTCTTCACGAAGTCGGCGGCGTCTTCCTTCATTGTTTCCCAGAAGTAGCCCTGACGGAGGGCCTTGTACGCCAATGCCCTGCCCCCCACGTGGTTCCCGCAGATGCCTTCGTGAATCTCCTGGAGCACGAGCTTGGCTTCTGTGGGTCCTACGCACTTGAGGAGGGGGTAGGAGTAGGATCTTCGATACAACTGCCCGTCCATCAGGACAAACCGCACGGCCTTCTTCCTGATGAGGCGAGCCGCCTGTCGGTCCTCCGGCAGGGTGCCGCTGGCGATGTACGCAGCGTACTTGTCCATCCAGCTGGGCTCCTGGCTGACCTGATGGACCTCCACCGGTGCTTCGAGGCTTGGGACCTCAAGGCGCTCCACATGAGCGCGTCCCAGCATCGCGTCCGGCAGGGTCGCCAGCCGGGAGAGGGCGTCCGCACGGGCGTTCTCCCCGCGAGGGATGTGGAAGATGTTGAAGCGGCGGAATTTGGACGCGCCCGCCTTGACGAGCTCCAAGTACTTCGCCATTTGGGGGTCGTGCGCGACGTACTCTCCGGACACCTGCCCCGCTACGAGCTGGGAGTCAGTGAAAGCTCTGAGGTTGGTCACGCCCAGCTCGCGGGAGACTCTCAGTCCGGCAAGAAGTGCCTCGTACTCCGCCTGGTTATTTGTTGCGGGGAATTGGAAACGGAGTGCGCACTCGGCGACGACCCCGTCGCCGTTGGCAAGGATGAGCCCAGCTCCGCTCCCGCCGGAGTTCGAGGCTCCGTCCACATGGAGGATCCAGGCGTCCTCTCCGGGCTCATCGCGCCAACCTCCATCGGCTGGGCCGGGGGATCTTCCTCGGGCTCCTTGCCCAAGCCTGCACACTCGACCAAAAAATCGGCCAGCACCTGCGCCTTCATGGCCGACCTTGGCCTGTATGCAATGTCGAACTCGCTGAGTTTCAGTGCCCACTTAGCCAACCATCCCGAAGTATCAGGTCGGCTGAGCACCGCTTTCAGCGGTTGGTCCGTCAAGACGGCGATGGGATGCGCTTGGAAATAGGGCCTGAGACGCTGGGCAGACACTATTAGCGCAAAAACAAGTTTCTCGGGCCGGGAATACCTGAGCTCCGCGTCTCGGAGGAGTTTGCTGGTATAGTACACCGGCCGCTGGAGTCCCTGGTCGTCGGTTCGGACCAAGACAGAGCTGACGGCCTCCGGGGTAACCGCCAAGTAGAGGGCAAGCTCCTCCCCCTCCTCGGGCCTGGACAGTAAAGGTGGCGATGCGAGCGTCTTCTTCAGCTCCTCGAAGGCCCGCTGACACTCCTCGGTCCAAGCAAAGCCATTCATCTTCCTCAGCACCTTGAAGAAGGGACGGCAGCGGTCCGCCGACCTGGAAATAAAATGGCTGAGGGCCGCGACTCGGCCGGTCAGTCGTTGCACCTGCTTCTTGGAGGCGGGCTGCTCCATGTCCAGGATGGCCTGGACCTTCTCCAGGTTGGCCTCGATCCCTCTTTGAGTCACCATAAACCCTAGGAACTTGCCGGCGGAGACGCCGAAAGCGCACTTCGCCGGGTTCAGCTTCATCTGATGGCGCCGGAGGTTGCCGAACGTCTCCGTCAAGTCAGCCACGTGGTCCGAATCAAGTTTGCTCATCACCAGCATGTCGTCCACGTACACCTGCATGTTGCGGCCTATCTGGTCTTTGAAGATTTTACTGACCAGACGTTGATACGTCGCGCCCGCGTTCTTGAGGCCGAAAGGCATCATCCTGTAGCAAAAAGTCCCGCGGTCAGTTATGAAGGCAGTGTGCTCTTCATCCTCCGGGTTCATCCGGATCTGGTTGTATCCGGAGAAGGCGTCCATGAACGACAAGAGGCGATGCCCCGAGGTGGTGTCGACCAGTTGGTCGATCTTTGGAGAGGGAAACTGTCCTTTGGGCAAGCTCGGTTGAGGTCGGTGTAGTCCACACAGATCCTCCACTTACCGCTACTCTTCTTTACCATGACCACGTTCGCCAGCCAGCTAGGGTACTGGACCTCTCGGACGAAACCGGCGGCGAGGAGCTTCTCTACTTCCTCGTTGATCGCCTTCTGCCTCTCCATGGCGAAGCTTCTCTTCTTCTGGCGGACCGGGCGGCAACTTGGGTCCACGTTCAGCCTGTGCATAATAACCTCGGGCGGGATGCCCGGCATGTCGGCTGCTGACCAGGCGAACACGTCAGCGTTGGCGCGGAGGAACTCCAGCAAGCGGGTTCGCTCTTCCTCGGGGAGCTGGGCCCCGACTTGCACCGTCTTCAGGGGATCTGAACCGAGGGGAAAAGTCAGCAGGCGCTCCACGGGCCCTCCCCTGGGTTCCTTCTCTCTCAGATCGAGGTCGTCGATATCATGGGCGAGCTCCGCGCCCCTGGCGCCCGGGACCGTCTGGAGGCAGAGCGGGACTGGCTGGATCGTCCCCCTCATCTCTCCGAGCCCGGAAGGCGTGGGGAACTGCACCAACAGCCTCCTCGTGGAGATGGTGGCGTCCAGTTGGTTGAGCCCGGGACGCCCGAGGATGGCGTTGTAAGGCGAAGGGAGCCTGACGACGGTGAATGTTATTAGAACGGTCGCTTGCCGGGGCGGGGATCCGGCAGTGACCGGGAGAGTGATTTCCCCCTCGACCCCCACTGAGTCCCCTGTAAAACCTACCAGGGGGTGTGCACTGGCTTCAGCTGTTCGGGGGACAAGTTCATCCGAGAGAATGCATCGTAAAAAAGTACGTCAGCCGAGCTTCCACTATCCACCATGATTCGATGTACAGGATGCTTCGCGATGGTCATCTCGACCACCACGGCATCGTTGTTTACATTATCATTAATTTCCCTCCCTTTGGGAGGGATTATATTCTCCGGGACTCCCGGGCTCTCTTCGTTGCTCGGCCGGACCCGCGCGAGATCATGCCCACGGGCTTCTCTGTTGGGCGGTTGTCGATCGCAGGGACAGGTGGTAGGGCCGCGAGCGGTCGCCCTTCGGAGGGGCCTCGCTCTTGACGAACTTCCTGAGGTAACCCCTGCTGATCAGCTCCTCAATCTCCCGCTTCAGATGGCGACACTCCTTCGTGTCATGCCCGTGTTCGCGATGGAACTGGCAGTACTTTGATTTGTCTCGGGCGGCTCTCGGGTTCTGAGGAGGAGGTCGTCGGAGGTAGCGCTCGCCCTCGATTTCCATGAGGATCTTCGTTCGGGGTGCGAGGAGAGGGGTGTACCTCGCTCGGGAGTGGCTTCGCCCCTCGGCTTTGGATTCGGGCGGAGGTCGGCAGATGGCCCGGGCCTCCAAGCTCCCGGGGTGTCCCTCGGGAGCGGCTTCTTTGGAGTCTTCCCGTCCAGCTCTCGACGGGTGCGGTCGGCCTCCTCCGCTCGGATGTACTTGTGGGCGCGGAGGAGGAGCTCGGAGTACGTCCTGGGCGGCTTCTTGTCCAGGGAATAGGTTAGGCGGGACGTCTTGAGTCCGCGCTTCAAGGCCAGCATGGCGACGGGCTCGTCCAAGCTGTAGATCTCCAGGGCTGCGGTCTTGAACCGGGTGATGTAGTCCCGGAGCAGCTCCTGGTCCTGCTGGCGGATGGAAAAGAGGCTGTCCACCTCTCTTGGCACCTTTCGACAGGCGTCGAAGTGCGCCACAAACTTTCCTTCCAACTGATGGAAGGAGCAAATGGATCCGGGCTCGAGGCGGGTGAACCAGACTCGAGCGGCCTTCCGAAGGGTTGCCGGGAAGGCGATGCACAGAAGGGCGTCGGTGGCTCCCTGGACCCTCATGAGAGCCTTATAGCTCTCCAAATGATCCAGGGGGTCGGTGGTTCCGTCGTAGGGATCCACCTGCGGCATGCGGAACCGTTTCGGGATCGGTTCTGCCTGGATTTCTTCAGAGAAAGGGGGGCGGAGTCGTAGCCCGCCGGGTCTGCCGACGAGTTCTGCAGGTCGGCAAATCGGCGGGCGAACTCCGCCAGCTTGCGCTCGTGCTCCTCCAGGCGCCTCTCGGCCTGGCGCCTGATGGCTTCATCGGTGGAGTCTTCCACCGAGGCTGCGGGTGAAGGGGGCGCCGATCGGTCTCGGCGCGAGGTCTGGCCTCGGCGTCGCTTGTTGCGATGCGCCGTTTCGGCCCCATCGGCCGGGGATCGACTCTCGTGATCCTCCGAACCGGAATAGTTTCTCTTTGCAGGAGCTTGGTGGCTCCCCCGGGGGTTGGAGATGGCCCTCGGGTGGGATGGCCTGCCCTGGATTGAGCGCAGGCTCCCACGCTGCCCCGCGGCTCGGGCCGCGGGGGTCCCTGGCTGCGGCTGAGTGGCTAGGGACCGTTGCTGATGCTGAAGCTGTCGGACCGCTGAGGTCAAGGTCTGCAGCTGCTGGACGATGGCCGCAAGGGATCCGTCCACCGGGGCAGGCTGCTGTGGAAGAGGAGGGGGAGCCGGAAGCTCCCTTTCGGGGCTGTGGCCCCCTAGAGGGGAGTGGACATCCCCCACACGGCTGGTGGACGCCTCACGACCACGAGTGACCACCATTGCTGGAGAGCGTGACACCTGCAGAAAGCTGGTTCCCGCTAGGGGTTAGTGTCCTGTCCCCTACCTGGCGCGCCAATCTGTTGCCGCTCTCGCCGCCGCGCCCGTGCCTCGGATGGCCGATCCTTCTTGACCGCCTGGCGAGGGAGCCTCCCTTCCCGCGGAGAACCTGCAACAAAGGGGTTAGAGGACCCTGGCCGGGGATCCCGGCGAGGGAGCTCCGACGGTCAAGTCAGTAGACGACGAGAAGGAACAGACTCTCCAGCCCGACCCTCTAAAGGGTTCCAGACTTAGAGAGTTAACTGGTGAAGGAAACGCTCTGGGGACCAGAATCTCGGCTGGGCCTCCTTGCCGAGCTCACACCCAGTGTTCCCCTCTCGGGATTTCTGGTTTCTCCCTCGGAGCAAGGCCTTGTGCCGGTGCTTCCTCCTTGTCCCCAGGCTAATTGGCTTACCTTGTCGTCCCCAGATCCTTCCTTCTTTATCCCCTTCCGTCGCGCATTTGTCTTTTTCGTCTCGGGAACCCCCCTCCCCCGTCCTCTTCTCTTTTCCCTTTTCGGTGAAGGGTGCCAGGCGGCTTTTCGACCTCGTCCGCCGGGCCCAGCATGGGAAAGGCAAGGACAGAAGAGAAAGAGGGGAGGGCGGCGCCGGCAGGGCGGCCGGTCAGGCCTCGGGCCCGGTGAGAGTGCCCTCTTCCCCAAGCGTGGGCGCCATCTATTTATGGGGCCTGTGTCGTCAGGGTTGCGTCTCTCGGCTGCGGGACCTGTCGGGCCGATGCTAGTGATGTTCCGCGTGCCGCCGCCCTCAGTACAGGACATCGTCTGGGATTCGTACGGCCCGAGGGATGGCCTCGGGGCCCGTCTCTCTCTCCCCAGGGCCCTCGCCGTACGAGCGGTCTGACCTCGGCCGAGGTGGGCCCGTCTCCGGGTGCCACCTGGCGAAGGACGAAGGATCAGCAGACCTCGGCTTAGGTGGACCCCTCCCGGGTGGACACCTGGCGAGGTGGCAGGAGGTCGCCTGGCTTCGGCCGAGGTGGGCCCGTCTCCGGGTGGCCACCTGGCGAAGGACGAAGGATCAGCCGACCTCGGCTTAGGTGGACCCCTCCCGGGTGGACACCTGGCGAGGTGGCAGGAGGTCGCCTGGCTTCGGCCGAGGTGGGCCCGTCTCCGGGTGGCCACCTGGCGAAGGACGAAGGATCAGCCGACCTCGGCTTAGGTGGACCCCTCCGGGTGGACACCTGGCGAGGTGGCAGGAGGTCGCCTGGCTTCGGCCGAGGTGGGCCCGTCTCCGGGTGGCCACCTGGCGAAGGACGAAGGATCAACCGACCTCGGCTTCAGTGGACCCCTCCTGGGTGGACACCTGGCGAGGCGGCAAGAGGTCGCCCGACCTTGGCCGACCTCACTTAAGCGGACCCCTCCAGGCCCGGGCGCCAATAAGGTGGTAGAGGAACTCCGAGCCGAGCTCGACCTCGGCGAGGGCGGTTTGTCTTAGGCAGTCGTCGTGTAGTGTAGTCTTGCCGATCCTGGCTTTGATGATGTGGCGCTGACTAGGCCGGGGAAACTTACACGTGGCTCGCTCGTATTCGATGATACCTGAACCTGGCCACGTCACTGTCACGGCTGTAACAGTTATGATAACCGATGAGATATTATAATATATATACAAGAAATTATAAAAAATAATTAAACGTCACGAGGAATAACATAAAGTTATAATAACTAATAAGATGTCCTAAATTAGATAGGAAAAATTATAAAAAGCAATTAGATGCCGTAGAGAATGGCAGAAAGTCATAACAAACAAATAAACGTCATAATATAGATACATAAATTCATAAAAAGTAATCGAATGTCGTAAGAATAATAGAAATTAAGTCATAATAATCAACGAAGCAATAGAAATTAAGCCATAATAACCAACACGAGATAATACAAATATAGAAGGTTATAAAAAGTAATTAGATGTTATAAGGAATAACATAAATTCATAATAATCAATAGAATGTCATGATACGGACACATTAAATCATAAAAAGTAATTAAATATCATAAAGAATAGATGAAGTCATCGTCATCAACATGATGTCATAATACAAGAAAAAGGCATATGCATCGAGAAAATTTTTTTTAAAATGAGCTATATTAATATTTGTGGCATTAGAAACTAGTACATATTTGTTATTAATTATGATATATGGTCTAATTTGATAAAGTGGTGCAATTTTTTTCTATCAAGGATAGTGGATAAAAAGTTCTCTCCATCATTATTAACTTTGGTCCATTTAGGTGGAGCACCAAGAAACAAACTTGGACATTGTAGAATGAGGAGCACTAAAATCACTTACCCGGCAATCAATAACCTTTAAAATAACCACCTTAATGCTATCCATAAATTCTATATGATCTAGTGCATTCCGGTCTTTCCAATTTGCCACCATATGATGATGCATAAAGGGCATTCCCCATGATAAATCTTAGTTAAATGAAGATAGCCATTGATATACCTTTCAACATATCATTTATCTCATATATCTTGACAAATAGAACCAAATTATCGGCAAATTGTTCATTTATTAAAACAACATGGATGTAAAATCATGTAATTTGTTAAAATTATTTTTCTCATCTAATTTTGGATGAATATAGTCAACCAAGAAAAAGTAAGGAGGAAAATAAAGGTAAATCATGAATTATAGTTTCAAACACGAGTTCAATGAGACAGGTAACATTTATTGAGATTGAATACTATGAAGATTTGCTTAATTGTAATATCTCGTATAAATCAATAGATATCATACCATGCTCCATGGAAGGCAAATGCATACATAGTTGGCTTATGCATTTGGCATCGGCATCCATAGTTATATATTATTTTTTCTTTTTTATTTGTTAATTTAGATTATCCATAAAATTTCATTAAAATGCTTCGCGGTGAAGGATGCTATCCAATATGCTACTATTAGTTTCTCGATAAATAAGATTTGCATGGAATACCACATAGTGCCTAAAAAGCCTCTAAATATCTAAAAGCAAGGAATGCTTTATGGTGGACTTAGTTTGTCTCGAGATCCAATTGACCACATTTATTGAGCCACATTTAAGAAAGATATGATTGGTCTTCAAAATTGATATGACATATTTAAGGCCCATTTTTTATAAGCAAAAAGAATGGATGGGGGTGACCAGCGCAGCTATCCTCTTTAAACATGATCATAAGAGTCCCCTCTCAACTATTCCCCACTATATTGGGCAAGTATGTCATCTCCCACCACAGTATCAATTGGTCCAATAACCAATCCCACACCCCATGTCTAGATATTCAGGATAAATTTCTTTATTTAATTGACTCCAATCATGATTCAAACCTTAGATGTGAGAGGCATAGAATCACAGCCATATTTAAATCCTTCCCATGCCTGTTTTTACTCTGCCCTGGTACTAAATGTCAAAAAGCTGCTTCCTCTTTGCTACTATTAAATAAGAGTCTAGGTCTTGAATGACAAAATATGCATTTCCTTTTCTTCTCTTCAGCCATTCACAACACTCATCGAAGTTAGTTTCAAGAAAGGGGCCGGAGACTCCCAGGTAATAAATACCAGTTTGGAAGCATAAAATGCTTATGAAAAATTTGTAGAATGACATGTTATCAAGAGTAGACTATTTGTGTTGATCCAAAATCCAAAACAAATATCAAATCTAAAAAGTTTTTGCTGAGAATTATGATAAAATAAAAAAAAAATTAGAAGAGAAAAAAACTTATTTTTAAAAAATAAAAGGTAAAATTATGAGTTTAGCTTCTCTGATAAAGAAGCCTCACATCTCACTAAAATGTTTTACCTCAACAAAAAGAATTCTCTCCCACCCTTTCCTTTCCCATAATATATTAAAAAATATATCTTACATCCTTTAAATAGAGTTCTCAAGATTTGGCTTCCACTCAAACTCAAAAATCAAGAGATAGTAAGATGCCCAATTTTTAAGTCCTACTAAAAGGCAAACTCCGATAATCACTAAGGACATGTTTGGATGTTTAAGTTTTATAAACTTAGGATAAAAATCATAATAGGATATAGGACTTGATCTTATGAAATTATGCGTAAAACCTATTGAAAAAAATACATGTAAATAAATTCTATCCTATATTTGAATAATAAATTAGAATTTTCTAGATCTCTTTTCTTCTTCTTCTCCTTCTCTCTACCCTTTCTTTTACCAAAATAATAAAATTTTTATCATCAAAATATCATATTAATTATTATAATTATAAAATAATTTATATAAATAAAAAAATTAAAATATATTGATGTATCTTTAGAATTTAAAATTAAAATCTATTTTTATAAAGTATATATATAATAATAATAAGAGGATATGGGATTTTAAACTCCAACTCTGTAAACAACCTAACCACCACCTTAACCAATAAACCACAATTAAAAACTATTTTTTTATTAATTGATACGATACTTATATAATTTATGCTATAACCTATGAATATCCAAACAAAGCCCTAACTATCATCTAACATATCCTATTTGGTTGCTCCAAGCCTCCCACCCGATTGAGACCTATAGGGATGGAAAAAACAAAGAAAAACTTGAGGAAATACATACAAAAAAATCAATGAAAGCCAAAGCAAATATTAAAGAAATCAAAAGGTAAGATCTTTTCCCACATATATTGCTCCTTTTTTTATATTTTATTTCTTTTCTTTTTCATTTCATTTTTTTTTTTTTTTTTTTGTGACATATGATGAATGAGAGAACTTGAAGGAGATCAAGGGGTTTCCTAAGTTGGCCGGCAAAGATGGCAAGGAGGCAAAAGCGAGGAGAGAGACAGGGAAGGGGGAGGTGGAGGAGGAGAAGTGGGGAGAAGATGGAAACGGGAAAGGGTTATACGAGGATGAGAAGGTAGAGCTCTTGATGATCATCGTAAAAAAAAATCTCCTGATATCATTATTTTTCCTGTAGAATTAGTCATTTCCTACTCTTTTTTTTTTTTTTTATTCTATAGTTCAATCCTCCAAACAATAGGTAGGAAAGAAAATAAAATTTTTACTTGCAGGATTTCCAAATCTTATAATCCTATTCTTTCAAAACAGGTTCCAGAGGATTAAAAAAATCTATTCTAGGTAGGATAACTAGGATAACCAAGGAAAATGTAACTAGGAGTAGAATCATATATAATATAAACAAGTAATGATTCTTAACAAAGTGCTAGGTGCCCCAAGCTATCCCTGTACCTCTAATGGTAGTTTAGTGGATTCATTTTATTGTTGGCATGCTTTCTCATTCTAGATGAATCAAAGAGAGAAAATCGTATTCTCAAAGATCCAAATGTTCCTACTGACCAATTATGATGGGCAATATAGGCCATGTTGATGCACTGTTTAATTTTCATTGTTCTTCAAATATGATAAAAAGGATATTCGGGGAAATCCATAACAATCTCAAGAGGAATGCCGGAAAAAAAAAAAAAAAAAAAAAGGGTTTTAGAATTATGGTCCAATCCAACGAGGACATAACATATGCATTGCTTTTCTTTTAATTCGTTTTTACGCCTTCTCCTCTACTCTCGATTTTTTATTTATTCTGCGTTTAAATTCTTCTGTCAAATTTTAAAGCAAATATTCTTCACTTCAAACGTGAAATGGCGACGGGAGGTCCGGTTTTCCGCTTGCATTCATGCTTGCCACGCGGTGACCGTAATTTTGTAGCTGGTCGATGCTGTTAAATCCAAAAATCCGGTAATAAAATATATTATAAAAATTATATAAATTTATGAACCACGGAGACGTGATTTAGACGAGCTTTGTATCCGGACCTCACGAGGCTTCTCTGACACTGTCCAGGGTATCCGCAGCAATCCACGTGCTCTCTCTCTCCCCCCTCGCTGTCGCGTTGACTGCAAGCAATCTATCAACTTAATGTGCATCACGTGCCAGCTGCTGACGCAATACGCACAATTCCCCGTTACCGTGATTCGTCGCGTTATCTCGGACGATAAATCAAAAATACCGCCCGATATCTTCTAATTATCGGCGGACGTCGTCTCGCACCGCGACTCATCGATGTAACGGCCCCGATCCAACCTGACAGGCTGACACCCGCACCCCCGTCCAACCCATTTTTTTTTAATATTAAAAAAATTACAAAATTAGGTATTTCGCTGTATATTTACGAAATTAGATATTTTTAACTGACGTGGACAACATCCGCCAAAAATACCTATCTACGTGGTGCCGGATCTTGAAATCATCTTTTTGAAAGATGATTTCACAGCATGAAATCGTCTTTTCGAAAGACGATTTCAAGCCATCGTCTACGTCAACCAAAATACCTACCTACGTGGCACCAGGTCTTGAAATCATCTTTTCGAAAGATGATTTCACAGCATCTTTCGAAAAGACGATTTCAAGCCATCGCCCGGCCCACGTGCCATCCTGCCAGCCGCCCCCAGTAGCTGTCCCGGTCGCGACGCGTGGCGGGGGGAGGAGAAATCGTCTTTAGAAAAGATGATTTCTCATCCCCGCCTACCGGCACGTGGCCCATCTCCCCGCCAGCTGCGACATGTGGCCCGTCCCCCCGCCAGGCGCGTCACGTGGCTGTGAAATCATCTTTTGCAAAGACGATTTATCGCCTGTTACAAATCGAGGCCGAAGGGTTTTTTTTTCTGGTTTTCTTTCTTGCTTTACTCGTTCTCCTCCTGCCCCCCTCCGCTCTCGTGCCTTTTTATTTTTGCTTCGTCCCCCGACTGGCCCACTTCTTCCCTCTTCTATCGTTCTCCTCCGGCCCCCCGTGGTCCCGTAAGGTAGAATTTTTTTTTTATCTTTTCTTTTCCATTGGCCCACATCTTCTTATATTTGATCGGTTGAAAATCGACTTGTTCCTGGTCCGGTTCAAATGATGATATATTTTTTTAACTCCATTTATTTGTTTTCTTATATTTATATAGTTTTTTTTTTTGGCTAGATTTGTGCTTGGATTGCTAGACCCCATTCAACCCATATTATTTCCATAATTTCACAGGTAATATGTTAGTTGCATTTATATTTATGTAAGTATTTTTTTTAAAATTATGTTATACGATTTAAATTTAAATTCGTTGAATATAAATTTGATTTGAATCGTTTAATTATCTTGTTAAATATAAATTTGTTTAGATTTAAAATATTTGATTATCTTGTTTAAATTATACAGGCATTATGGTTAAGTTTGTTTAATTATAATTTATATTTAATTATATTATTTTTATGTTAATTATTTAAATATTATTATTAGTAATTGATTATGTTATTGTTATTAATAATTAATTAAGAGATAATATATAATGCTAATAAACAGTAATTAAATTAAAAGAAATAGAGTTGTAAGTATAGATATTAATTAAGTATATATATTAAAAATTTGTTATGTTAGTTGTTCAAATATTAGTATTAGTTATTTAATTATATTATTATTATTTGATATAATCATAACAAATTATTTATTGATAATGCTAGAATAAATAATAATTAAATATAAAAATTAAAGTTATAAATATACCTATTAAAAATTTAATTAATAATTATGATTATATTTTTTAAAAATTTGAGTTGATTATTAAATTTTTAACAAAATTTGCATTGCATTGCATTGAACCGTAGACCCGTCAATTGATTAATATGCATAAATTATTGTATCCATCCATTATTTTTAATTTTGTATGGATCTTGATATATGCATATTAATCAATTGATTGTCCAAAGTAGACAGTTTGAAAATTGCAAATAATTTTACGGATCACTTTATTGCAATGAAATGATGTACAATGGAGTTCGAATGAAATTTCGTGCAGCATTTTCCTTTTATTCTCCATATACATAAATATTTGTATGTGGAGAACTAAAAAAAATGCTGCCAAAATTTCATTCGATCTCCATTGCACATCATTTCAATGCTGTAAGTGATCTGTAATATTAATGCAATTCTTGAATAGGATAGGATCTATGACCTATTAGTTGGTGATAGGATGCATTGGATATTTCTAAATATCTTTTCTTGGTTAAATATGTAGGGTATAATGGGAGAAACAATCACCGCATTATGTTATATTAATGGTTGCATTATCAATGGACCAAATGGGATTGAGTACAACCAGGGTCCGAAAAAGGCAATTAGAATACATTCTGGTATGACATTTCAAGAGCTGGAGAACAAAATATGTAGAGTCCTGCATATCGATAGAATTGGGAAGAAAATATTGATCATCTATAGATATCCCCAAGTTGTCCAGTCAACATCTGTAAAGTATGAACCCGTTCCACTGACCGATGATGAAGACATGGAGATCATGTTTTCAACTATCAATTTACATCAATGTATATCGGGTGCGGAGTTATACATAAATATCCAAATGGTAGAAGCTCTAAACCTGTCTGTTCTTGGGATGACATGAAGAAGCTGTTCGAAATATAGCAACAACCCGTGTAACCGAACATGTTTCATACTGTACTCCGAACATGGTACCTACTGAATTTGAAAATATTGGTTCCGTTTATCCAATATCTCCATTACATATGGTGGACAGTACTGTACCTGAAACTAATATTAGAGAAGTATCGGTATACACAGCTACTGATGATACTGTGCATCTGGATAATTTACTTTTTAATGAGAATGATGATGAATGTGAAAATGATTTGCCTGATGAAGGTAATGAAGCTGGAACTTCGAACCCAGTACGAAGTCCAAAGGGAACGCCTGTTCCAAACTATAATGTATTTGAAGCTCCATCCAAAACATTTACCCAGATTGATTGGGATGCTGCCAATGTTTCAATGTATTCTTCATTTTAGGAACAAAATGTTATATGGAAAAGGGATGAGGATTGCGTAAATGACTTCGCTTTACGGATAAGGCCGAATTACAGACTGCAGTAAAGCAGTATTCTGTTGAAAGACATCACGAATTCAAAATTATTGAGTCTAATCCAAATCTATGGCTTGTAAAATGTAAGAATAAAGATTCGGGATGTCAGTGGATGGTGAGGGCTATTAAGTGTCATGCTTACTTCAAGATCTCATGATATACTGGTCCTCATACATGCCTGTCTGCATTGATGTCTCAAGATCATTCTGGGCTGGACTCCACATTAATTGCTAATGAAATACGGGACCTGGTGAAAGAAGTTCCTACAATTGCTATTGCTGGACTAGGTGTAGTGATTAAAAACAAGTACAATTATACACCAAGTTATAGAAAATTATGGGAAGCCAAGCAAAAGGCAATAGCAATGTTATTTGGTGATTGGGATTTGTCATATGAATTACTTCCGAAATGGTTACATGCAGTAGAACATTTTAATCCCGGTTCCTGGGTAAAATTTATCAGCACTCCAACCGGCATTCCAGCTTGTGCTCAGTTTGATCGTGTATTCTGGGCCTTTGACCCTCAATTGAAGGTTTTAAGTACTGTCGACCGGTTATAAGTATTGACACTACTTTCATGTATGGAAAGTACAAGGAGAAGCTGTTGATTGCAACTGCTGTAGACGGAAATAATCAGATATTTCTGCTTGCATTTGCTATTGTTGATGAAGAGTCAACTGATACCTGGGATTGGTTCTTAGCTTGCATCAGACAATTTGTTACATCACACCAGGAAATTTGTCTAATTTCTGATCGGTATGCTGGTATTCTTGGTGCAGTACAGAATCAATATCTTGGTTGGCAGCCATCGAATGCTTATCATGTATATCGCCTGCATCATGTAGCAAGTAATTTCAATAAAAGATTCTGTGATTCCAAATTAAGGGATGTAGTAAAAAAAGCTGGAATGCAATCATAGCTCAGAAAATTTCATAAATATATGACGAACATTGAAAAATTTAATCCAGAAGCTGTTCAGTGGCTGAATGAAATTCTTTTATCGAAATGGACACGGTCATATGATGATGGACGATGGTATGAGATGATGACAACTAACATATCCGAGTGTTTCAATGGAGTATTGAAAAATGCTCGATTCCTGCCAATAACAGCCTTGGTGCAATTGACATTCTTTTGGCTTGTATCATACTTTGAAGGTCGACGTGCCCAAGCAAATGAGGCAATGGACATGAACGAAAGATTTACTCAATTTGTCGCTAGACATGTTATTTCCAAACATGCCAAAGCAACTTCGCATAGAATTACAAGATTTGATAGAGGAAGTGGCCTATTCCAGGTCCAAACTGCTAGACATGGTCATAACATGAATAGAGACAACAATACACAGGTATCTACTATCGACATGTATTATTCAAAATATATTATAAAACATGTTGTATACATGTCAAATTATTTGTTTTGATGTTGTAAGTTGTTCATCTATCCAGCAGACATGTACGTGCCAGAAATGGCAATGTTATCACTTACCTTGTTCTCATGTCATGACTGCTTGTGCACATGTTGCCCTTGATGTTTATAGTTTTGTTGATCGGTGCTATACATTACAAGATTATCATCAAGCATATGCACCACAATTTCAACCAATTCCTCACGAGGAATATTGGCCACAGCAAACTGGACATGGTATCATCATTCCTGATATGAATAGGTTACGACAAAAAGGTAGGCCATGGTCCACAAGAATTATAAATGATATGGATATCCGAGAAGCTGGCAACAAACGTAGGTGTACAATCTGTAAGGATGAAGGGCATGACAGACGGTCATGTCCAAGACTAGTACAACCAAGTCAATAAAAAGATAGCAGTCAAATTGCATATTTTAAGGTACATCATATATTTTTATTATTCATCTGATATTTATTTATTAGTTGATACAGTTTTGCTCATATTGCTTGTTTTGATGTTGTAGTTTCAGGACTGCGTTATGTTGTTGCTTCGGGAGTCCTATCGCATTTTCGTGGTTCATATTGTCGCTTTGTATTATATATACTGGACAGGATTATAATTATATGTTCTGTTGTAATACAATTATTATTGTAATACAATTATTTATGGTTCATATTAACACTTTGTATTATGCTTCATGTCTTTTTTTATATTGATCATCTTTATGATTGCTTATTTCGTTTATTTCTAGTAGTTGTATATTACAATTATGGATCCAGGCCCTTCCGATCCTAGTGTCCTACACGATCAGGAGATTCATAGATCGACTATAGTATGGGATGGACAGGATAGTGCAGTGTTACATTGTCGTCGACGAGAGAATGCTATGCGGAGATCGATACCGCTAGATCGATGTATACTACCTTTACTTATTCATTCCGGTTTTTATGGACTAGCACGGATTGGTTTCATTAGATTGGATTGGTATCTTATCACCGCACTTGTCGAGCGTTGGCGTCCAGAGACGCACACTTTTCATTTCCTGCAGGGAGAGCTCAGTATCACCCTCCAGGACGTTGCGATTTAGCTTGGTTTGCCAGTGGATGGTCTACCAGTGATAGGTTCTACAGGGATAGATTGGGAACAGATGTGTCAGGATTTGTTAGGCGTTGTCCCACCACAGGATAGACTCCAGGGGTCGCGATTGAGTATGGTTTGGCTTACCGAGCAGTTTCAGGATTTACATGTTGATGCCGACGAGATAGCTATATAGCGCTATGCTCGAGCATACATTTTGCAGCTGATGGGTGGGTGTTTATTCATGGATAAATCCGGGAATTTGATGCATCTCATGTTTCTACCCCTACTGGCAGATCTGGATGATGCTGGACATTATAGTTGGGGTAGTGCAGCGCTCGCATGGCTATATAGGGAGATGTATAGGGCGAGCAGGAGAGATGCCAGTGATATTGCTGGTCCATTATTACTGCTATAGTTGTGGGCAGGATAGATTCACGATCCTTGCGCCACGTAGATTACAGCGTCATATTCCAGATCGATGATCGACTTTGATGATGATGGTGCTGCTTTACATAAGGTCTGTTAGGGATGCGGTGAGTTCGTTGTTCATATTAAATTTCATACTGTATGATAATTACTGACTTATTTAATAAATTTAATAATTTTTTTTTACAGATGGAGGGATGTTTTTTGTGTGACCCAGGTACCGACGCATGTGGTCTCCTCCTATCGTTACTTGATAGATCACTTCAGACTAGATGAGGTAATCATTAACGCTTATTCTTTTTAAAACGGTTGATTAGTCTTACATGTTTTCGTTTAATGAATTATGCTTTAAATTATTTATGAACAGGTGATATGGTAGCCATATTCTGTTGATCCACTTGCATGGTTACCAGATTACTGTCTAGATAGGCAGCATATCTGGTGTGCTCGAGTGCTACTTATCTGTTTTCATATAGTGGAGTGGCACTTGCTTGATAGTGATGCGCCACTATGGGTTTCGACAGGTCGTGCCAGAGCCAGTTGATACACGCCCAGATCTACACCACATAGATCTGAGAGGACGACCTGATCAGGACTGGTCCGCCACTCATCGTGAGTTTATTCATTTATAGATGAGTCGACTGGATCATATTGTAAATGGTGCTCCAGATGCTGGTATCATGGATTATCACGATCCATACATGCAGTGGTACCGCAGCATCACGCGTCGATTCATCAGTCGTCCTGGCGTGATTGATGATTATATGGTAAGAAATTTAAGTTTTGCTATTTATTCATTTTAAATTATTTATTCTTTGAAATTTATTTAATAATTTTTATTTTACAGAGCAGTGCCATCACACGGATACTTCAGCTGGCTCATCCAGATTGTATAGCGATGAACTCCCAGACTATTACGGAGGTTTGTCATTCCGTCCTTCATACTGTCGGTGAGCATGCACGTGTCATATTATGAGAGTTTTATCAGGGGGTCGACAGAGAGTACGAGACTTCTTCACCTTACCACTACGGATCTTCATCGGGAGCACCTCTATCATTCCAGCACGGACGAGGTACTCGACATTATAGTACCTCTCCATATCCGATGCCAGACTTCACATCTACTGATGTTGTTGCTGCACATTTTGAGACTACCGCTGCACCGGACTACATGTTGCAGCACGATTATTCCGGACATGGAGGATAGGTTTATGGTGAGGGTTCGTCACATCAGGCATCCCAGGTCGGGGAGTATACAACTGAGCATCAGCCACCACTGAAGTTGTACCTCCACTTCGTCGTGTCCAGCCTCACGCAGGAGGAGGCGGCCACCATGTGGGACGTAGGATATTTTTTTTTATATTTGTAAAACTATATTTTGAAATAAAATTTAATTACAAAATTTATGATCTCTCATCTGGTAATACAATCATTACTCAGTGATACCGGTCCAGCTCTCTTACTGCCATCGGTCTTAGCGTCCATCCGATGACTAGAGTCCGGCTCCCATACAAAAATTTATTTTTATATTTTTATTTCATTATTCAATAAAAACTTATTTTTGTATTTTTATAAAATATAATATTATGAGATTAATTACATAATATTAAAATATTATAGTTTATAATAAAAATATTTTATATCTTATTATTTTAATATAATATATTTATACATTATATATTTATATATAATATAAGTTCATTATATTAGAATTATCAATATAATATATAAACAATAATTATTACATTATAGTTTTACTATATAATATAATATTATGTAGTATATAATATAATATTATAATCTAATATAATATACATATTATATATCATATTTTTTATTTAATCATATAAAATAAATTATACTTTATCATATTTAAATATAAGGTAATATAATTATAAAACTAGTATATTTATACATAATATATTTATATACTTATATGAAGTATATTATATATTTAAATTATATATTACATATAACATAAATATGTTATATTAAATTAAACAACATAATATATATTATATTAAACAACATAATATATTTTTTTAAAAAAAATATTTTTAATATTTTCAATTTTAATATAAAAATATAAATAATAATTATCCAATACATAATTTTTATGTATATTTTTAATTACAAAAATTAATCAACAAAAAAAAAATCAAAAAAAAAAACCCTCAAACAGAGAAATCAACATAATTTTATGTATATTTTTAATTACAAAAATTAATCAAAAAAAAAATCAAAAAAAAAAAACCCTCAAAAACGTCATAATTTTATGTATATTTTAATTACAAAAAATTAATCAACAAAAAAATTCAAAAAAAAAATCCTCTAACAGAGAAAAGACGATTTCTCTCTGTCGGCATCCGTCACAGGTCAGCAAGAAATCGTCTTTTCTAAAGATGATTTCTCCCCCTCGCCACCGTTGCGATCGAGACGGCTGCTGGGGGTGGCTGGGCAGGGTGGCATGTGGGCCGGGCGATGGCTTGAAATCGTCTTTCGGAAAGATGATTTCAAGACCTGGCGCCACGTAGGTAGGTGTTTTTGGCTGATGTTGTCCATGTCAGTTAAAAACATCTAATTTCGTAAATATGCGGCGAAACATCTAATTTCATAAATTTTTTTTTAACATTAAAAAAAAAAAAATTCTCCAACCCACGCCACGCCTCGCCTTCCATTTCTGCGTACTTTCCAACCGTTGGTGAGGTAATCGTACGGTCTGGATCTACCGATAAATGCCACCGAACGAGTTCATGATCGTACGGTAGATGATGGTCAGGGCGGTGGATCCCGTTCCCACCCGTGCTACCCTGCGCGCGTCGCGGGTCCGTGGTCAGTGGGGTCCAGACCTTGGACGTGGAACCACGTTTAGATTAGCATTAAGAAGTTCATTAGTTTGTAGTTAACTACTATTTTAACACCTAAATAGCACTTATCTAGGTGGGTTTAGGTGGCGAGTGAGATGATGAGATGGTGGGGTTCGGTTCCATTATCTACCGAATCATTTCACGTTGTGGTTCCGGACAGCTTGTTTAATTAATTTTACTATCTGGATCAATTAACAAAGAAGAAGAGAGTTAATTAATATATTATCGTATGATAGTTTTGCACAGTCTCCAACCATATTGCGTCCCTTGATGGAATTAGTACGCAACACGCTAAGGATATATAACCTAGTCATAAAAAGTTCATGGTATGCTGCATTTGTTTGGATGTACGCTGGATACGTGACGTGGCCAGATATTAGTTGCAAGTGGTGTTACTTAAATTCCCTATTTTCATAATTATGAATGCAAAATTTAAAAATAGTCGGATCTCCCTGATATATTATTTTTTATTTTATTTTATTTTTTTATAAGACGGATGCTTCACTCAGCAGTCTTGAAATGAATACATCCAAAAAAAATCAGAAAAAATACAATCCCGGAAACTCACTGGCGAATCGCCAACTCGATCTACAAAGTCGATCCCGAATGAGCAGCAACGAAGGAGGCCATCCAGTTCGCAATCGAATTGGCCTCCCTGTAAATGTGCCTGACCACAACTAAGGAACACCCCCGCAACCAGAATGCAATATCCCGAATCAAGGGATGAGCAGAAGCATAATTCGCCACCCCCTTGATCCACGATATCACAGTAGCAGAGTCCCCCTCGATAATTAAATGCTCAGTTCCGAGAGAAAGTGACATGCATACTGAACCCAGCCCAAGCAGCCGTAAACTCAGCCTGAATAGCAGAAGACTCAACCAGATGATAGCCCCCAGCTGCTATGATATCAAGACTCGAACTCCGAATCACAAACGCAGCACCACCATCATGTCCTCTGACACTCCCATCAAAATTGACCTTGACATATGACGGAGGGGGGCTCCCAGGAATAAAAACCCTCCGGGCGCTCTAGGAGCAATGCCGGAACTCTATATCTCCGTGGATGTCAAGGTCACAGTGCGGAACTCCTCCATGTGAGCCCAAGCTCGCTCAATCAACACTCTAGTAGAAAGCCTAAACGAGCCGAAGACAAGAGCGTTTCGAGAAAACCAGATACGGTAAGCCAGATAAGCAGGAAGGTTGGAACTGAAGGGGGGACAGGAAGATCTGAGCACATCCAAAAAGGCATCCACCAAATCTCCAGACCGAGGACTCGTTTAATCCATCCCTACAGACGACCAAATACACCGAGCCCAGGGCAAGTGAATAACACATGCTCCATAGTCTCAGTATGAACTTCATATGCTGGGCAGAAAATAGGAAGATCCATCTCTTTAGGCTAAAGGAGAACCCTGGTCAGGAGACAACGCCAGGCAACTTTCCACAAGAAGAGGGCCACTCTGGGATGTACATGAAGAGACCAAATTCACCCAATCTAACAACTCCGTTGAGGCTCTCTCCGGAACATACAATAAAGATCAGACATAGGAGCTCTACTCAGCATCAAAAACCTCCATACCCGAATATCTGTACAGGGATGCGTCAGCAGAACAATAGAAAGAACCCGCTCTCCTAAGATAAACCCAAAGGTCCGAACAACCAAAGCATAACTCCAGTGGGATCCATTAGGGGACATAAGATCAGCAACCAACCTGATAACGGACCATCCATCGCAATGAAGGTAGGCTAGCGGGCTAAAGGAAACTCGGAGATCCACGGATCATCCATAAAGCTAATCAAAGAACCATCCCGAATGATCCATCTTAAGTGTGGAATAATCGCAGGAGCAATCCGAGACATCTATCTCCAAACGACAGAACCCCGTCGAGGCATAGAAACCTCCGCATCCAACACCGTGGTCAAGGAACCATATCGAAGTCTCATCATAGAAGTCCCCATAGTCTCCAGTCCCAGCAAAAATCTAGAAACATGTCTCCTAATACAAGCTTCCCTCACAACTCCTAAGGAATGGATACCAGACCACCATCCCTAGTAGGTTGGCAGACCACACTCCATCCCAACAAGTGAACACCTCGCCGAGAAGCTGAAGAAGATCAAAGAAAAGAACGGATATTTTGCTCTACCTTCCAGATGATAGACCTGGGAATAACAACATTAAGAGCAAGATCACCGGGAGGGAGGTGAGAACTGACCTAATCAGGGTCAACCGACCCATGGAAGAGAGAAGTCGACTCTGCCAGCCCTCCATCCTCTCCTGAACAGTAGAGACCACCCTCCGACAGTCCGAGCTCCGCAACCTCCTCCCCGAGATGGGAACTCCCAAATATTGTAGACACCCATCTTGAACAGCAATGCCCAAAATCTCCTGAATGGAATGCCGCAGCCTGATAGGAGTTTTCGGACTGAAATGGATCTCCGATTTAAGCAAATTTACCCTCTGGCCCGAGTACATACAATAAAGCTCCACGACATACCTAAAACTCGTCGCCGATACCAGAGAGGCCTAACCCAATAAAAGACAATCATCTGCGAAAAGCAAATGCGAGATCGGGGGAGCACCAGAAGCAGGGCAATACGGCTGAATCGTCGACTCCCGCACCACCACCTGTAAAGCTCGCGAGAGAGCATCAGTATATAAGATAAACAAGAAATGTGAGAGAGAGCAACCTTGGGAAGACCAACCGTAGAATGGAAGAAATCCGAGGGGTCCTATTGATAAGATTGGCATAAGAGGGATCAGTAATACACACCATAATCCGATTAATCCAAACACGATGAAAGCCAAAATCACCCAAAACCTGCTCCAAGAAGCTCCAGCGCATTCGATCATAGGCCCTCTCCATGTCCAGTTTAATATCAAAGCTTGCCTAGCAAGGGCTCTTCTCAGATCATGCATGAATTCCTGTGCAATAGAATATTGTCTAAAATGCACCTTCCCCCAACAAAAGCTCCTTGCTTAAGAGAAATAAGTATGGGGAGGATAGGCTTCATTCTATTAGCCAAGCATTTGGCACATAGTTTGTAAAGGGTGTTGCATAAACTGATAGGCCTGAAATGACCCGGCTCAGAAGCATCTTGCATATGGCCAAAAGCAAAGAACTCCTGCACATCAGCCACCACCTCCCTCCAAATGATACACCAATATCTCCTGAAGAATAATGGAGAAAATCCATCAGGCCCCGGAGCTTTATCCTCATCCATAGACCAAAGTACCGCCAAGATCTTCTCAGCAGAAATGGGGCAACACAGACGGCCATTCTCCTCCTCCGAAACCATGGCGACCGGAAAGGGGGATGAACAGAAGGGGAATCCTCCTGGGGAACCGCCCATCTGGAAGAGAAGAAAGAAAATATCTCACGCCTAACCTCGTCAGCATCCTCCAACCAGATCCCCTCAGCAGACCGGAGAGCCCGAATTCGGTTCCTATGCCTGCAAACAACACAGTGGCATGTAAACCTGGCTCCTTCCTATCTCTCTCATTTCTTGCATAGATTTTGTCTCCACATAGTTTCTTGCTGACTCAACAGGGAGTGATGCTCAGTCAAGAATTGGCGAAGAGCTGACAAATCATCATCAGCCAGCCCCCTTCCCTCTACTCCTTCTCTTGGAAAGCAAAAATAGAAGATTCCACGGAGGCATTCAATCAATTAATGTATGCCAGTAAGCAAGTGCAATTTATTTTTCCCTTCGATCTTCATATTATATATATATATATATTATATATTTTTGTACCGTTGCATTTGACTATTTGAGTGGAAGGTGATTAAGATGCTTCTTGATTGAGTATAGGTGAAGCAACCAAAGTATTTCACCTAAAACAAAAGGATACTTTAGTTAGCTTAGCAGGGATCATGGGTTAGGTGATTTGTCTATTAGTCATCATGTCTAACTGTGCAAGTTTTCTATTCAAACAGCAAAACGCCAAGTGACTTGGGCCAAGCATAAACATATATAACATACTTTTTTTTCTATAATTAAAAAAAAAAAAAAAAAAAACATTTAGAACATACTTGCCCCATTATTACCTAGATCAGAAATTATGAAGAAGGATCGCTGACAAATTTCAAAATAAATGAAAACCTACACTTTTGTAAAATATATCTTTAAGCCTATCCATGTGGTCTAAAATTAATAATTTTTAAAAATAACTAGAATAGACATAAATAATACATGCAAGTTCCCCCCTCCCCCTTTTTTTTTTAAAAAAAAAGGGTGCAAATGCATGGCCTTCAATTTGAAATAATTATAACTAAGCATAATTTACTTTTCATTCTCCAAAAATATATATTTTTATTATATATGAATATTTATGTATGTCCATCTATACCGGCTTTTGCTTATCATTGACAACCATGAATTCATGGAGCACTATAATATCGATCATATAAAAGATAGAGATGCATGTAATAAGATATATACTCCTTATAATGTTTTTAGCGAAATACTATAAGCACATTTGTACTATCAAGAAAAAAAGTACATAAAACTTGTTATATTTTCTAAAACCTAAAAATCTAATTTTTTTAATTAAATATAAGTGTCAATACGGAAACTTTTAATCCAAGGATGATCTAATACTTGCAAACTAGTCTCTATTTAAATTTTTAAACGTTTAAAATATGCAAAATAAGACATGTATCATTACTTACAACATATCCTCATAAAATTTTATATGATACAAATTTTAAAATGATTGTAAGTAAAATCTCTTTTTATCTCTTCTAACAAAAATGTTGATAGGATCCTCTTACATTTTTATGATACTTTTTCATACTTTACTTGTCTATTACCCTATTTTCCAAGAGAGTAAATACTTATTAGCAATATACAATAGCTAAGTTAATGTTTTTTTTTTCATCAACATGATGATCACATCAATTACGCCTACTAAACATAATTTTTCAAATCAATATGAATAACCTAGCGTATATTCTTTTCACCAAGGTGTGTCCGGAAGGTGATCAAAGGCTGGAATTATGAAGTTATTCAACTAATCACCCAAAACCAAACACGTTTTGCAAGCAGTAAATACAATTATTTGGTTAAATAGGAGAAAAGATACTTAACCAGAGTATTTTATTGTTATTAAGAAGAAAGTAAAATAACTTCACCATCTAAAGCACTCCCTATCTCTCATACTTGCTATTTTTCACCTCTTCTATAATTTTATCCCAAGCAAGGTATAATAAAGTCATTGCATGGCTAGAGGATGGTATCCACGGTTAAAATAATTTGTTCAGCCAAACAAGGGGTGATTAGCAGCTATTCAGCATCCAGGTGCAATCTTAGGATCTTCGTAAATTCGTGCAACAAAATGAGCTGGATGGGCATTTCCTTAATTCTACACGCTTGCTATTCAACTAACAGGTCTAGTTCCTTCGCAAGGGGGGTGATGTCCAACTAAATGGGGGTGACGATAAAGTCAAAGTCATGCATTTTTATCCAAGCTAGTATCTCTCCAGCGGCATTACCGTACTCGACCCAATTGCCAGTGCAATTTATTTTTTCTACAATAATATTATTTTATTAATCTTTTCTAATCATCCGAAAATAACGGGCTTTGGCGGGATGTCCTTCTTAAACCTTCCCTGGCTCTCTCTCTCTCTCTCTCTCTCTCTCTCTCTCTCTCTCTCTTCCCCCGTGTATACTACGCCGTATATCCTTCCCCCCCCCCTCTCACTTCCCTTCTCTCTACCCAAAACCTTCGGTGTCTTGGTCGACCATGGCGAGCTCGATCGAGCCCTAGACTTCCTTTCGAACCACGCGAGGCCCGATACCCCAAAATCCTAGCCCCATTGCGCTTTCCACGATTCCACCGGCCCACGGATCCTTCTCGAGGACGGCTCCCTGGCCATCGCTTGATCTCCAAGCACCAGATCCGGAATTAGGTACGAGAGCGGGGAGTTGTCCCTTTTCCCCCCGCACCCCGTCTCCACTGCTTGGGTGTCAGGTCCAGTCTCCTCCTGAATCTAGCGGGATCGTCCCGGAAGTCCAGCCGCCGGTGCTGACGTCCCACGTTGTGTCGGGATTTTGAATTCGTTGCTGGGATCTCACTTCTGGCGTTCTAGGTTTTTGGACTCTGTTGTTGTTAGTTTAATTTGAGGAGTGTTAAGGTGAGATTCTAAATAAAGAGCTCTTCTTTAACTTGCATTTGATTGTGTGGTAGAGGAAAAGGTCAGCGCTTTCATGGAGAATCATTGCATTCTTTAGTCTGTCGGAATGATCTAGTTCTTTTGGTTCATTCCTGTAAAATTAGAGTCTTTTGGGAAATCCTTTTGTGGGATCTGATAGTAATTTGGGATCCGATAAATTGGATGTCGTTTCTGTTAACGAGTTCCCCGTTGTTTAGATGATCTTTTTGGAAGAAATGTTGTTAATTAAGTTTAGGAGAAAAGGTGCATTTTTGATCAATTTAGTTAAATTTATCTTCTGGGTTTCTCAATTTTTACTTGTTATGTATCAACGATCAGATATTTTGTAGGATTTCAAAATTGCTGTTTAATTATAAGAACTTAGAATGTTTATTATGTGCCTGTTTCTTTTTTCTAGAATGGAAATGGGCTACTTGATATTGGTCGTGGGTTCATGGGACATAATTAAAGATGAAAGGTGGGTTCATAGCTGTTAATTAGCTGATTCTGGAACAATGTCAAGGATTCCTAAGTGGAAGACTGAAAAGACAAAAGTGAAAGTGGTTTTTCGGCTACAGTTTCATGCTACACATGTAAGCTCTGCCTTTACACCATGGCTTTTACTTGTTTTTCTTTGACACTATTTTAATTGTTCGTTAATTCTCAAAGATTGGACGTATATCTTTGTTCACGTGCAGTATCATTCTTTACCCTTTTTTTATTCTTTTTATCAAGTGATTACACATGCATGTGATCTTTCTTGAATTGATTCTTTACTTGTTCATAGAAATTCAATGTCTGCTAAAGTTGTATTTGAAAACCAAATATCCTGATCTGTGTGTGTGTTAAAAAAACATGTTGGCCTCAAAAGATCATCTTCCAAATTTTCTTTTCTTAGTTTTCTCGGCTAAGCCTCACTAAATATGGCAATGTTTAAATTTCTCTTTAGTGCTGTTGTACTAAGGGTATTATGTGCATTAGATCTCAGGCATTTGAGTATATGAAATTTGAGAAGCTACCAACTTTCTTGCTTCAATGATTTGAGGTATTTCAATTCTTTTTTCACTTCTTTATATGTTTAGCTTCCAGCTTTGTCGCTGACATGAAAAGGATATATAGATAATTCATCTATGTGTAGGCACAGCAATGAAGTTTAAAGCATTCATTCTCAAACTCTGAAATGTTACTACTGTGAATTTTGGCAAGTGGGTTGCTTCTCTAACTCTTTTTTTTATCAAAATTCTCTCCACTGCCATCACCAAGTATTAGGCACTTCTTGAAAAGAGCTAATGGACTTCAAAATTACCGATAATGTCATGCATGCCCATAATATTTCATTATCTACTACTGGCACCACCGACAATGAGTAGGTTGGATATTGCCATCTAGCATTTTACTGATGTGATGCTGAATGAATGCAGAAACTACGCCTCAATAGGCTAGTCATTGACAGAATTTGCTTTCACTTGCTAGAAATATTATGTAGAGCTTAAAGATAAATAGTTGTAGAAAGTGCTTGCCTTGCATGTGATAGCCTAGGCACGGCACATTTATGAAACCACTGCACATTTAGATTAAAAGGCCCTTCTATTTTACCAGAAGTGCTATGGTTCATTATGATTTCATATGTGTTGCTGCCTTGAGAAGTTTTGATTATAGAATATGATAATTAAGGTCCAGGTTATTATAGGTGTATCCTTTTTGTAATTCTTCGCACTAGTTGATAGATGAGAACTAATGTCTTTGCTTGTTTCAGATTCCTCAACCGGGGTGGGACAATTATTTGTGTCCTTCATCCCTGCTGATGCAGGAAAAGTGACTGCAAAGACCAACAAAGCAAATGTGAGGAATGGAAACTGTAAATGGCCAGACCCAATATATGAAACTACAAGACTTCTGCAAGACTCAAGGACCAAAAACTATGATGAGAAGCTCTATAAGCTTGTCGTGGCAATGGTATATTCAACTCCTTTATAGCCATGACTTTTCCATTTAATCTGATTTGTAGTGGTGCTATCACTATATTTTTCTCCTAAGCTTCTGATTTAAAAAGCTTGTGTGCATATGTTCTTCAATGCATCTCATTGTCTGAAATTTTTGCCTGAGATATTTACTGGTAATTAGTACTCACTCTACTTTTGGTAATCTTCTCAATACAACCAGGATCCTCTCGGTCTAGTCTTCTTGGGGAGGGCAACATCAACCTTGCCAACTTTGCAGATGCACTGAAGCCTTCCTCCATTGCACTACCTCTTCATGGTTGTGACTTTGGGACAGTTTTACATGTGAGAATGCCCCCCTCCTCACCCCCAAAAAAAAACTTTCCCAAGCATTTTCATTTTTTTTTCTTTTGTTATACATGGTTTTGCCACCGTTGTCAAATTCTAGTTAAATTGAAAAGGTCTGTCAGGCCTGTTTGGTTCTGGTTATGGCTGATCATCCAACACATGTCAGGTAATGAGACCAAAGTTTCAGGTCTGTATATTTAATTTTGTTGAATGAACTTCTTTTGTGTGCTTCACACTCTGTTCCATGCATAAGACCAAAAGGTAATTGTAATTATTAGAGTACTATGCTTGTTACTTTTTATCGAGCAATGCCTTTCTTTCTGTGGATTGTGAACCTACAAAATGGATTGTTAATGTGATTTATCTTTCTAAAATACAGTTGTTACTAACTATTTCAGGTCACAGTACAGCTTCTCTCCTCCAAAACTGGCTTCAGGTCCTGCTTCAGTAACAATATAATCTGGTTTTATTAATATTACCTACCAGTCTTACACCTGATTATGTTATGTCAGAGAATTTGAACAGCAAAGGGAGCTCAGTGCGAAGGGATTTCAGACTACATCAAGCCAGAGAAGTCATGATCCAGCCAAAATTGTATCAGCTTCATCAGAGGCTGCCAGTGAGCCAACAGACAAGGTCTGGTAATATTTGAATCATTATAATTGTTAATTTAAAATTATATCAAGTTGCCATGCTGTGCTGTTTTCTTCTTCATGATAACTTTGATATAGAGTTGGAAGAGTGCTTCTAAGAGTCATCG